>OY728145.1:3750000-5000000 GCA_963277665.1 Viscum album
TTTGAGGGTGAAATTCATTTTAAGTGCATAGAATTTAACACCCCAAGTTCAACTGAAATTGTTATTTTCAAATATATTTGATTTTTTTAACAAACAAAACATTTATTTTATCTTGTGTCACATGTAACAATGCATTTATCTTACATTAAACTCAACACTATGTTTAGATTGTGTTATACTCAATAATTTTTTTGTCTTACATTAAATGAAAAACAGATTTTAAAGAAAACGTATTTTAAATATAATAGTTATCACCTAGCCAGTGGAAGGTTGGGTTTGAGTAGTATTAATTGAATTATGAGATGTTATTGTTGAAAATTTTATATATAATAAATTATTTAGTGACCAATTTGTTAGAAATGAATAAAAAAACCTGTTCAAAATAAAGGAAATCTATAAGAACCCGGATCTTCGTTTCTGGTATGTCTTTCCTTTTCTGGAGTTTTTGAGAATTTTTGGAGTTTCTGGAAATTTTTGAAGTACACACCATGTACATTATGAGTACACACCGTGTACTCCTTTCCCGCTCGAAACAGTGTATTGGCCATGTCTGGACTGCACACACAGTGTGTAGGGGTGACGTGGAGGCCGATTTTAGCGGAGTACGAAAACACCCACTACACGCCGTGTACATTAAAAATACACGTCGTGTACCTTTTTTAACTAAATGGACCAAGGTCGCGCCTAATCACCATAATCATCTTCTTCTAGGTCTAGTTCGACCAGGAGACTCCATACGGCCGTGAAACTTCTCTGGATTCCCGAGCCCCCATCTGTTCTCTGATTCAAGCTCTGTCGATTGCGTTGGAAGCGCATCGGTGAGTTCTTCCTTCTGCTTGAGCCTTGTTTTCCAATTCTTCTTCATTCTCAAGTTATCTAAGGTTGAACTTTTTGTGCATTTTCTCAGATCTATGACATTCTAGGGAGAATCAGTAATCATGGTTCAAGTATATCTATCTCCTATGATTGAGGTAGGTGGTTTGTGCCTTACGGTTCAAAGTCTCTGAGTTTTATGTGCAAATTTCCACCGATACCCGTGAATAGGGTATTTCGTATTTACCTTTTTGCCTTGTTGTTTTCCTACCTTGATTTTATGCTTGTGTAGAGGTAAATTGACCATGTTAGAGGATAATTTGTTGTACTTGGATGTACTTTCCCTTTATTTTTTCTATTTATGACCTTCGGGTCTCGTTTGCCTTTGGCTGCTACACCTGTTTTCATGCCTTGTGGTTATAGGTTGAAGTGAAATTCCTAACATGCTTGTTTCCTTGTAGACTATTTAGCTAAGTAGTTATATAGGTGTACTTTGGTTAGCCAAGTAGCTCTATAGGTGTAATTTGGCCTTATAGAATTATTATGCACTGACTGGTACGAGGCTAGGAGAACCTGGTGCTATAGACTATAAGGTATAGACCGAGTGAGCTTCCCAGAGAGTCTTAGACATTATAGACTACAGGGGATGGATCGAGTGAGCTCCCGGAGAGTCTTGGATTTTATAGACTATAGGAGGGTAGACTGAGTGAGCTTCATCAGAGAGTCTTACCTTGTTTGAATCTCTTTAAGAACCTTCCTAGGCTAGAGGAGGAATTGACCGAGTGAGCTTCCTCAGAGAGACTGTGGTATACCTGAGGCTATAGGAGGAATTGACCGAGATAGCTTCCTCAGAGAGTCTCTAGACCTAGGCGATAAGAGGGTTAGACTGCATGATCTTCCTAAAGAGAGTCCCTAACTACCCTAGACTATAAGGGGAATTGACCGAGTGAACTTCCCCATAGAGTCTCATAAATTCGTATGACCAGGCCAGATGGGTTAGGCTGAGTGCACTGCCCAGAGGGTTGTGGTACATCTTGGATAGGACCAGAGGGGATGACTGTGAGTACTTCCTAGAGGGTTTCCAGCTTATTATCCGTTTGTTTCACTACTTTTTATTTGTTTTGGATTGATTGCTGCTCTGTATCATCCTATTTTACTACTTACTATTTAATTCCTTCTTCTTGCAGTTGTTGTTTAATGCTTATTGTACTTTTACCTTCCATATACTCACTGACTGTTAGGCACAGATCTTCGGGTGAATGCATACTGGGATTTCATCTCACACCCTGTTTGGGTCATGCTTTTGGGCCCAAGCAGACTATTTTGTTGCAGGTATAGAAAAGGGCAAGCGCCCTTCAAATTCTGGAACTTGATTGGTTGGAGCAGGAGAGCATGGGACCAAGCATTGGCTTGCGATGCTGAGGAGATTTTTACTTTTCTTTTGTACTTGTTTCGGTATTGTAGTGTTTTATATCATTGTGACTTGTTTGGCTGCTTTTCTAGTGATTTATCATGCATCATTTGATATATACATATGTGCTCCAGTTGCTGATTTTGTCTTCCGCTGTTATATTGTTGGTTATTACTGCTTCCGCTATAGCATGTTTATTTTTCTTCTGCTGTGTACTATGCCAATGAGGGCATAGTTTCCCCACTATCACACCCAAGGACCTCACTGCTAGTCGGCAGCCTTTGGTGTTTGGGGAAATGCACTTGAGGCCACATGACCAATCGGGTACGGGGCACCTCTGGGTGGGTTCTGAAACCAGGATGTTACAAATTGGTATTAGAGGAATTATTTTCTCCTACATTACTATTTGGAGACATTAGTCTGGGATAGGACGGATTCGGTACTTGGTAATAAGTTGTTCCTGGGAGTAGCTAACCCGTGTACAGGGAAAATCCATACTACCTCATTTATTGCAGTTTTCTAGTTTTGAGATTTTACAGTTGATACGATTTCACCTAAAGTGATTAACATGCTTTGTACTGTTATTGTTTTGATATTACAGTACAATTTCTGTCGTAACCCAATGAGATAAGGGTATTCCATATCATGCATCATATAGGCACTTGTCGAAATCACATTCCATGCATTATTGTCATTCCATTTAGGGTGCATTAGCGATTGCATGCTGTTGTGATAGACGTTGTGTAGATTATGCAATCTATTTTGATAGATTCTTGATAGAATCTATGCTTCTTGTTAGAGAATTGTTTGTATTGTACTTTGTTTAAATGAACGCCAAATTTTTATTCTTGCGGTGTTATGGGGCCTCTTGAATCGGAAATTGGTGAATCATGATCCTGTTTTCTCTTGTACATGACTATAGAGGATGCCAAGCTATGATTCGCGGGGAGTATGGGCCCTCACAGATCGAAATTTGGCACCTGTTTTCCCTGTTTTCCGTGTTTCTAGGCTTCTGTGCAGTTTCTGAGCTACTGTCCAGAAAAACCCAGAATACACGGCATGCACTTTCTGGTTACACACCGTGTAGTTTTAGGCTGTGTTACTGACTGTGTGTGCAGGAACTCGGTGTTGAGAAAATAACATCAGGAGCATGCCATGTACGGTATGTTCACGTCGTGTAGTGTAGAGCCTTGTACACGGCTGTGTCACTAACAACACGGGTCGGGGAATCTCGAGTAGAACACACTGTGTTGTAAGGGAACACGCCATGTAGTTCTGTCTAGGTACCCGGCCGTGTCACGAACAACACAGGATGGTGTGACCTTCTCCTATACACACCATGTTTGTTTGGAACACGCTTTGTAAGGGATAGTCATGTAGATGGTCGTGTAACTAACAACACAGGCCGCCGAGTCAGTGTCTAGTACACGTTGTGTCCCTAGGGAACACACCGTGTAGTCTGAGGTTAGTTTGAACCGTGTGATTTAGTCATGTAAGGATACTCGGGAAGGGGAATAGTTTTCAAATACATGTCGTGCGTTGGGTTAACACAGTGTGTAGTTTGAGGTGTTACACGACCTGTAGGGCAGGGGTACACACCCATTTCAGTGGCTTAAGAAGACACACAGTGTAGTTTTTATACAGGCCATGTAGTCATGTTTTGTAAACTTGTGTGTTTTTCTTCCCCTGTTCCTATTTTGTACTATTGTGTTCTCTGTCCTTGTTTTTCTGATCTAAGGTGTGATTTTGATCTTTCAGAGATATGCCTCTGAGAAATCCTCCGGTTGTACTTCTTTCGTCAGGCAGTGATCATATGCCAGATATGGCTGATCAGGGACTTCCAGCCAATCCTCCAGTCGAGCCAACCTTGGCACCGTCTGTCATACCAGTTACAGGCTCTGATGCACAGTTCAGGGAGGACTTCCTGAGGATGATGCAGACCTTCCAGGGTGTGCCACCTCCTGTCCTGTCGATGGATGAGTTGACGCAGGTTTTCCAGCAGCAACATCCTCCTAGCTTTTCAGGGGATTGAGGACCCCAGGCTACAGAGTGGTGGGTAGAGGCCACACTGACCATATTTGAGAACCTATAGATCCCTCCAGAGAAAAGGATAAAGCTTGATACTTATATTCTCTGGGACACCGCCAAGAGGTGGTGGGAGGTGATCTCACGATCAGGGAGTCAGCAGGATATGTCTTGGGATGAGTTTTGACGCACCTTCTTTGACTACTTATATCCGGGGACCCTGAGGGCTGATCGAGCTCAAGAGTTTATGAGTCTGCAGCAGGGTACTCTGTCTATTATGGAGTACTCGTCTCGCTTCACTGAGCTGCAACGTTTCAAACCGATCCCAGCAGGTGATGAGTTGTTCCTTTCTAGGAAGTTCGAGGACGGTCTTAGGAAGGAGATCCGTTCCCAGTTGAATATCTTCCAGTTGACTTCGATATCTTCCATTTTCAACCAGGCGCTGATCATTGAGGGCAATCTGTGGGATTCTGGATCAGTGAGTCATGGCGGTTTGTGATCCAGAGCGGGTGTTCCTCTTACGGACAGTAGGAAGCATCGTAGAGAGTCTTCTTGAGGAGATCGAGGTTCGCAGGATGCGTCTTCTGGAAACCAGGTTGTATGATACCAGTGTGGTAGGAGTGGGCATACTAGGCCTCAGTGCTAGAGGGATCCGATGGAGTGCCGGTCTTGCAGCAAGATGGGCCATCTTCAGCGTTTCTATCACATCGTCTCACCTTCAGCTAGTGGTAGGGGTTCCTCTATGACCCCACGTTCTGTAGATGCTTCACCAGTTTCCCACCAGTCAGGGAACTGGAGTTCTTCTGGCCGTTTAGGCCGAGGTGGAGGTCGCGGCTGTGGTGGTCAGTCACCAGGTCATCAGCGACAGCAGAGTGGATCATCTCAGAGCAGTTAGCTAGGGGCACAGGGCCGTGGTACAGGCTAGTCTTTCACCATGGAGCAGACCTATCACGAGTAGGATCCTGGCCCTTCTATAGTTTCAGGTACGATCTTAGTAGCCTTAGTTTTATCTTCAGCCCCTTTCGATACTGGTTCTTCCCATAGCTTTATCTCTATTGTGGTTGTGGAAAGCCTTGGGCTCTGTATCTTTTCATCTACCGACTTGTTGACTCTTGACACACTGTTGGGAACAAGGAAATCTAGCATACGTCAGTGCAGAGAGTGCCCTCTTGAGGTTTCGGGGTGTCATTTCTTATGGGACCTCTATGTCCTAGAGATGATGGGCTATGACGTTATTATCAGTATGGACTGTTTGGTTCCTTTCCAGGAAGTCGTCGATTTCTATCACCGTGGTGTGAGTTTCATATCACCAAAGGGTGGATCTTTCCTTCATAGAGGTGAGTGGGATGTCCAGGTGGGTAGAGCTGGACCAGAGCATCATGGGCTAGGGGAAGTGATGGACTAGATTTCCAGTCTTTATCTGGATGACCAAGTTACTTCACAGTTAGACTTTCCCCCTATGGTGGATCATTTTAGGGATGTCTTTCCATAGGACTTTTTAGTTTTGCCTCTAGAGCATGAGGTAGACTTCTCGATTGAGCTCATGCCAGGAGAGACACTGATGTCCATTCCTCCTCATAGGACGTCTACATCCGAGTTGCAGGAGCTCAAGAAGCAGTTGGAGGAGTTATAGGCAAAGGGTTTCATCCGACCCAGTACCTCTCCTCGGGGTTCACCTGTCCTGTTTGCGAAGAAGGCAGACGGTACCCTTCGGCTTTGTGTGGATTATCGGAAGCTGAACTAGTTGACGTTCAAGAACTGATATCCCTTGCTGAGGATTGATGACCTCTTTGATACGCTTTGAGGAGCCCGGGTGTTCTCGAAGATCGACTTGAGGTCTGATTAATCCGTTGCACGCTAGACCATCAGATATATCTCTGAAAGGTTTCAAGAGTAGGTATGGTCTTTTCGAGTATACAGTCATGCCGTTCGGTCTTACGAACGCACCTGCAGTCTTCATGGAACTGATCAACTAAGTGTTCCATCCGTACTTGGACTCCTTTGTTGTGGTCTTCATGGATGATATCTTGGTGCACTCTCACACTCGACATGACCATGCCACACATCTTGAGATCGTTCTGAGTACACTGAGAGAGCATCGGCTTTATGATAAACTCTGGAAGTTCCACTTTTGGATGGATCAGATTCACTTCCTGGGTCATGTTATCTCAGAGATAGGAGTTTTAGTGGACCCAGAGAAAGTGAGATCTGTAGTTTCCTGCGAGAATCTGAAGAACGTCTTTGAGGTGCGGAGATTCCTAGGGCTGGCTGGATACTACAGACGCTTCATTCAGGAATTCTCGCGCCTATCAGCACCGTTTACAAGTCTGACCAAGAAGGGGGTGAAGTTTTTATTGTCAGATTCTTGTGATTTAGCCTTTCAGGAGCTGAAAGGGAGGTTGACGTCAGCACTGATACTAGTCTTGCCAGAGCCAGGCAAGGGTTACAGTGTTTACTGTGATGCTTCATGTATCGGGCTGGGAGCCGTGCTTATGCAGGGAGATGGAGTCATTGCGTACGAGTCTCAGCAGTTGAGGCCACACGAGAGGAATTACCCTACACACGATCTGAAGTTGGCAGCTGTTTTTCATGCCTTACATTGTTGGAGACACTATCTTTTGGAAGAGCACTTTGTGGTTTTTACCGACCACAAGAGTCTCAAGTATGTCTTCACGCAGCGTGATCTGAATCTAAGATAGCACAGGTTGGTCAAGTATCTTCAGTACTTTGATTTCTAGCTCGCCTATATGCCGGGAAAAGGAAACGCAGTGGCAGATGTGTTGAGCAGGATAACTCAGATTCAGGCAGTTCAGGAGGCCAACAGTGAGTGGAAGCTTATGGCTCTGTTTTTAGAGATGCACTTAGAAGTGCATGACAGGAAAGGACAGACTGTCCTATCTTTTGTAGCTATTACGTCTAAACTTCTTGATTGGGTGCGGATGAGGTAGCTATCAGATTCAGAGGCCTTGCTCCTGTGGGAGAGTGTTTCTAGAGGAAACCCTCTTCCTGGATGGATAGTGAGAGAGGATGAGATCTTGTGTTTCTAGGGATGCGTATGGGTACCAGCAGGCATACGTGAGGAGATGATGCGGAATTTTCATTCCTCAGTTTGGGAAGTTTATCCTAGCATCACCAAGATGTATCGTGATCTACACCTCCAGTATTGGTGGCCAGGTATGAAGAGGGATGTTTCTGGTTTTTTCATGAGATGTTCTACTTGTCAGCAGGTGAAAGCAGAGCATCAGCGACCAGCGGGGCTCTTACAGCAGTTACCCATTCCAGAGTGGAAGTGGAACAATTTCGCGATGGACTTTGTGACCAGGTCACCGAGGTCACCTCGGGGAAGTGATGTTGTTTGGGTTGTCGTCGATAGGCTTACGAAGGTTGCACACTTCTTTCCCATCAAAAAGACCATCAGTGTTGATGATCTGGGATGACTATACATCCGAGAGATTGTACGTCTACATGGAGTTCCACACTCCATTGTTTTAGACAGGGATGCGCTCTTTACCTCTCGGTTCTGGCAGGGACTTCAGAAGGCTTTGGGTACATAGGTACTTTCAAGTACAACATACCATCCCCAGACTAATGGCCAGTCTGAGCGCATGATCCAGGTTCTTGAGGATATGCTCTGAGCTTGCATTCTAGACTTCAGCGGTTCTTGGGAGAAGCATATACCTCTTGTGGAGTTCACCTAGAACAACAGTTTTCAGGAGACCATTCATATGGCACCATACGAGGCTTTGTACGGTAGGACATGCCGATCACCCTTATGCTAGCTGGAGCCAGGAGAGGAAGATTTTCTAGGACCTCATCTTGTTTAGGAGACCTTAGAGCAGATAGAGTTGATTTGGAAGAGGATGGCTACAACACAGTCTTGACAGATATCTTATGCTGATCAGCGGAGGCGACCTCTAGAGTTTGAGGTTAGAGATTAGGTATTCCTGTGTGTTGCACCGAGGTAGGTACACAATAGGATTCAGAGACAGGGTAAGATTTCACCGCGGTACGTCGGGCCGTTTGAGGTGTTGGAGAGAGTTGGGCCGGTTTCCTATCGGTTGTAGGTACCTCAGAGGTACCAGGCTATGAACGACGTCTTCCATGTCTCTCAGCTCCAACATTACTTTTCATACCCATCTCATGTCTTTCAGCCCGAGGAGGTTGAGCTCGAAGCGGATGCGTCGTTTGACGAGCATCCTCTCCGGATTATCAATCGCAGTACGAAGGTTATCTTAGGCTAGTCTGTCTCTCTAGTACGAGTGCTATGGTAACACAGGCGAGTACAGGACGAGACTTGGGAGAGGGAGGCCGAGGTTCGATCGCAGTAGCCAGAGCTGTTCGAGGTTTCTTCTTCTACGCATCTCTAGGGAAATCCGGTGACGAATTTCATTAAGGGCGGAAGTTTGTAAGAACCCGGATTTTCGTTTCAGGTATGTCTTTCCCTTTCTGGAGTTTTTGATATTTTTTGGAGTTTCTGGAAATTTTTGAAGTACACGCTGTGTAATTTCTGAGTACATGCCGTGTACTCCTTTCCTGCTCGAAACCGTGGGTTGGCTATGTCCGGATCACACACATGGTGTGTAGGGGTGACGTGGAGGCCAATTTTGGCGGAGTACGAAAAAACCCACTACACGCCGTGTACTTTAAAAATACACTCCGTGTACATTTTTTCACTAAACGGATCGGGGTAGTGCCTAATCATCATAATCATCTTCTTCTAGGTTTGGTTCGACCGGGAGACGCCGTACAACCACAAAAATTCTCTAGATCCCGAACCTCCATCTGTTCTCTAATTCGAGCTCTGTCGATTGCGTTGGAAGCGCAGTGGTGAGTTCTTCCTTCTTCTTGAGCCTTGTTTTCCAATTCTTCTTCCTTCTCAAGTTATCTATGGTTGAATGTTTTGTGCGTTTTCTCAGATCTATGACATTCTAGGGAGAATCAGTCATCATGGTTCAAGTATATCGATCTCCTAGGATCGAGGTAGGTGGTTTGTGACTTACCGTTCAAAGTCCTTCAGTTTTATGTGCAAATTTCCACCGATACCCGTGAATAGGGATTGCGGGTTTACCTTTTTGCCTTGTTGTTTTCCTGCCTTGACTGTATGCTTGTGTATAGGTAAATTGACCATGTTAGAGGATAATTTGTTGTTCTTGGATGTACATGCCCTTTCTTTGTTCTGTTTACGACCTTTGGGTATCGTTTTCCTTTGGCTGCTACACCTATTTTCATGCCTTGCGGTTATAGGTTGAAGTGAAATTCATGACATGATTGTTTCCCTATAGACTATTTAGCTAAGTAGCTCTATATGTGTACTTTGTTTAGATAAGTATCTCTACAGGCGTACTTTGACCTTATATAATTATTATGCATTGACTGGCATGCGGATGAGAGAACCTGGTGCTATAGATTATAAGGGATAGACCGAGTGAGCTTCCCAGAGAGTCTTAGACATTATAGACTACATGGGATGAACCGAGTGATCTCCCAGAGAGTCTTGGATTTTATATACTACAAGAGGGTAGACTGAGTGATCTTCCTTAGAGTGTCTTTCCTTGTTTGAATCTCTTTAAGAACCTTCCCATGTTAGGGGAGGAATTGACCGAGTGAGCTTCCTCAGAGATTCTGTGGTATACCTTAGGCTATAGGAGGAATTGACCGAGATAGCTTCCTCAGAGAGTCTCTAGACCTTGGGGATAAAAGGTTTAGACCGCATGATCTCCCTCAAAAGATTACCTGACTACCCTATACTATAAGGGGAATTGACCGAGTGAGCTTCCCTAGAGAGTCTCATAAATTTGTATGACCAAGCCAGAGGGGTTAGGCTGAGTGCACTACCCAGAGGGTTGTGTTACATCTTGGATAGGACCAGAGGGGATGGCTGAGAGTACTTCCCAGAGGGTTTCTGACTTATTAGCTGTTTGTTTCACTGCTGTTGATTTGTTGTGTATTGATTGCTTCTATGTATCATCCTGTTTTACTGCTTACTGTTTACTGCCTTCTGCTTGCTGTTGATGTTTACTGCTTATTGTAGTTTTACTTTCCATATACTCACTGACTGTTAGGCACATATCTTCGGGTGAATGCCTACTGGGATTTTATCTCACACCCTATTTGGGACATGCTTTTGGGCCCAAGAAGACTATGTTGTTGCAGGTATAGACAAGGACAAGTGCCCTTCGACTTCTGGAACTTGATTACTTGGATATGGAGAGCATGGGACCAAGATTTGGTTTGCGATGCTGAGGAGTTGTTTACTTTTCTTTTGTACTTGTTTTGGTACTGTATTGTTTTCCAGTATTGTGACTTGTTTGGATGCTTTCCTAGTTATGTATCATGCATCATTTCATATATACATATGTGGTCTAGTTGTTAATTTAGTCTTCCACTATTATATTGTTGGTTATCACTGCTTCCGCTACTGCATGTTTATTTTTCTTCCACTGTGTACTCTTCCAATGAGGGCATAGTTTCCCCAGTATCACACCCAATTCCCTCGCTGCTAGTCGGCAGCCTCTGGAATTTGGGGAAATGTGCTTGAGGCTACGTGACCGACCAGGTATGGGGCACCTCTGGGTGGCTTCCAGAATCGGGATGTTACAAAATCTCTTCATGAAAATCTATTAATGTGAACATAAATGTGTTTTAACTCAATAAGTTAAAAGAAACACTTTTGGAGGATTAATTTAATTAAATTTTCATGTTATTTAATCAATAAATTTTTTAACATTTATCTTATATGTTTTATGGAAAAGTGATATGAATAAATCCAATTTTATGCTTAAAACTATATTTACTAAAAACATTTTGTTGCCTTTAGTGAAATAATTTTCTAAATAATTTATACCAATTTTATAAAATATATTTAAAAAATAATAATTTTTCAAATTTTAATATGGGAATTATCTTATGGTGAATTTTGGTTTTTTACTTATAATGTTTTTATAAATAGTAAAAAATAATGAATTTTAATTGAAAATGTCTTTTTTCTAAACTTACTTGTATAGATAAATTATATTATGATTTGAAATTATAGTTAGATTAGTTAAATTTTTAATCCATTAATAAAATTTAGGTTAATTGAGTAAATTTCTTATTTAATTCTCATATAAATATTTTTTAATCCTTTTTACCATTTTCTCATTAAAAACTAATATTCGTGTCACCTATATAGGATTATTTTTAAAATATATTTTGAAACATATTTTAATATAATTTGGTAAAATTTATTTAATATCTGGAATAATAATAATTTATATTATATAATATGGTAAAAATAATTTTTGACCAAATTGAATAGTCAATTATGTAAAAATAAATGACTGAAGTTTTTGTAAAAATGGACTTACTGTGGGTTAAACTAAAATGATAATGTTAAAAATGAACTATTAACTAGTCTAAAATATATTTTATGGACATATTTGTAATATTTCACCTATAATGTTTGGGAATCATCAATTTTGGAACCATGTAAAATATAAAAAATGAGGAAACACTAAAATCATTCTGAAAAGACAAAATGTGTTATCTCCCCCAAATAAAAAAGGTTTCCCCATCTCCTATCTTATTGAAACCATAAATCCAAAATTCCCTCACATCATCCTAGAAGAATTATTTTCTTCATAAATAAAACTATATAATGAGTTTAGGAAAATCCTATATAGGATACCCAAAAAAGATGCAACTTTCATCAATTAGTGTTTTTTATCTTCCCAACCACCACATGAAATTATTATTATTTTAAAATTTTACTATAATATTGACAATATATTACATATATATATGTGTTTGTGTGTGTGTGTTAATTTTTTGTGTTTGAAAAACTTCTACCTCTATTTCAAGAAAACATGTTATGAAATCATTGTTTGTGTGCACAGTGGACTACCACATCATTAACATATGTCATTTTCCTATCAATAACAACCTATAAAGGCTATATATTATTTTATTATGATTATGGATTTTTTATATGATACATAACTTCATACTCACCATTTTTAAAATACAATAACGTCTTTATTGTGTATGGAAGACTATCACCTCGCGATGTGATGTGATTCCTTCAAGATTTAGATGGACCTTATTAAGGATGGGTTAAATAATTTTTTTTGTATATATAAAATTAAAATTATTAATAAATGAAAATTATTATCATTAAATTAATATTATTTCAATCAGAAAATAAAATGTAGACAATGTTCATGACTATGTACGACCTACCATCTCCATGAATGGTGCATTTCATTTTCTATCTATTATAATTATGTATTTATACAAATAAATATATACTAAATATATATGATATTATAATTATGTATAAATTTATTTAGATTATGAATCCATTATAAATGTATGTGGACCAAATATAAAAAATTAGAACATATACCAAAAAACAAATTTGTAATTACCCGTAACTTAAAATTGATACAAAATTGTTAATAGACGGTTAATAAATAGACATAAGAAAATAATATATGGTATGTAATATATTAATATGAATCTTTAATAGATTTATAACAAAATGTTTTATGTTATACTGAAGGTTTTAATTTCTATGATAGTTGTTAAAACTTATGGTAACAGATTTCTAGTCTCTCTTTTATTTCTGGGAGACATATGAAAATTCACTACACATTTCTTTTGTGTAGTGTATATAATTACCATTTATAATGAAATATCATGAATCCTATTATTGTAATTTTATTTAATGCTTAATTTTATGTTATTATTTCTTGGGGATTATGATTCATAATATAACTACATGGTGAGGTATTTCATTCTGACATTTTTCTTAAGTGAGACACATGCCATATTCACTACCTATATCTTTTATGAGGTGTATATAATTATTATGAATGTATTTTATGATTAATATAATGAAATTTAATATTAATTTACTTCCATTTTAGGACCCCCATTTCATGTATTATTTGTTTCAAAAGATAAAATTTTTTTAAGAGATTTTTGACTCAATTTAAAATCATTGAGACATACATTATTTAAGGCACCTATATTCTTTCACACGGTGTATATACATCCCATTTTTATATCAGTAATTTTATTATTTTATTGATTTTATATGTTTCATTTATGGTTATTCTTTCATGGGGACTATGAATCAATGTAACACCCCAATATTTCATAGTACGTTATTTTTTCAAAGTAATTCATTAACTTGCACTACACGCAAAACTGAGTTCAAACACACAACAACTTATCAAACTAGCCATTCAAAAGCAGTTATGAATATTATTAACTGATTTTTGAACTTTATATAATCCTTATAAATGTAGATTCCATATTATTAGTTTCTTAGACATAATGTAAGAATATATTCATTTTTTTTCAGATAAAAGAAGTATTTTTCAAAAAATGAAATTTTACCACCTTTTAATGGCGAACCCTTTTTAAATCGTATATTTGAAAAATTTTCATATTAAATTTGAAAAAATATAATTCTTCTTTAGAATCGGGACATAAGAATTCAGTTTCAATAAATTTTTGGTGTTTCTCTGATAACTTTCATATTTGTGTGAATAGTGAAAAATACTTTATTTTAACTGAAAACAACTTTTTTAATCAAAATAATTTATAATGATGAATTATAAATTTTAATGGGTTTAAAGTATGATTATATTATATTTTTACCATTTAATCCAATGATGTCCACTGTAAGTAATTTCACTTTGAAATTGGACATAAACAAGTGTCAATCTTTTGATAGTTATTATTTCTTAAAAATACGCTTTTTGGTTTTAACAACGGGAATTAATTTTAAATTAATTAATGCAAATTATATGTTTTGAAATTGGTAAAATAGAAATAATTTTTTAATTTGGAATATCAAAATTATCTTAGGGTGAATTTTTGGTATTTTTCTAAAAACATTCAATTTTTAATGAATATCGAAAGACACTGAGTTATTGTTTAAAACTGAATTTTTATTTAAATAATTATTTATTTTATTTAAATTTATTTTAGGTCAAAATAGATAAAAAAATACCTATATAAGTTCAATTTAATTCATTTGAGTTAGTTTATAATAATTTTAATTATATAAAAAGTTTATCAAACTTTTTACTGTCTTTTAACTACCTCCTAAGAGCATTTGCAAATTTTCATAAAACATAATTTTACCGCTTCGGTGAATTGAATTTAAAAAATCCAAGAGACATGGTTGATATCAGTAAATAAAATTTTGTTCAATAAGATGAATATAATTTTTGGTGAATAGTAACTTTTGACTTTTATTTTCCGCGGTTTAAGGTAAATAGGGTAATTCAAGGTAAAAAAGAATATTATAATAATACAAAATTACCTTAAAACATGTCCTAACCTTATTGGACGAGTCATGGAAGACTATGGGCATCCTTGGGTCTATTTGGGGACCCCATTTATCCACTTATGAATGATAATGACACTTTATTTTAATTAACTTAAAGTAAAGGAAAAAATTATATAAACAAATATCTTTTAGTAAACCAATTTTTACATGGGGTTATATTTGTCATATTTTAAACTATAAATATTAATTGGAAAGATAACAAAATTTACTACATAATTGTATTTTATTTATATTTTTTAAATATTTAATAATTTAATTTATTTACGACACAATGATGATGCAGTAATTACCTTATTAATGAAATATTAAAACAATTGATATTATAAATATACAAATAATATTAATTTGAGACATTTAATGAATTAAACTAATTTATAGGTTAATATGATATGTTAGGGTTGATTAAATGGTTTTTTTGGAAGTAATAATGTTGTTATGAATTTAACAAAAACACAATACCAAATAGTGTCAAAATTGACATAATAGAGTTTTTAAAACAAATATTATATTACTAATTGGTATTATATTTATAAAAATATAAGGTTCTGTAAAAGTGCTTAAATACTATTATATATGTCATTAATAAAGCACTTTGGGTTCTATTGGAAGTTTATAGTATGTTTATTAACCATATAATATAAAAATACAAAGAGACATGGTAAATGTCAAACTATTTAACTAAGAGTTAAATCTAAAAGATAGGGTTAATATAGTTACCCAAACCTATCTAAAACATATATTTTGAGTGTTTTTTGACCCATACTCACCTTATACTTTAAAGAATTTATTTTGGAGTCATTAGAAACCGAAAATAAATTTATTATAAAAAATAATTTAAGTTTTTTCTAAGGTGCCCCTCACCCCTCTTATAAAAAGGCAGTTACCCTTCTCTCAAATTCACACCTCCAAATCCATTTCACTCGGCCAAACCCTGACCAAATACCCTCTCAACAATCCTCCCTTCATCCTAGAGGCCTTCCTTTGGTCATAAATCCAACCTAAATATCCCTTTTGATCAAATCAAAAGGAAGAACCCGAATAAGAGGTAAATATTTCATCACCTCTTTCAAGTTCCTTTATTTTTCCACTTACTATTTCTTTATTGATTATATTATAAAATAATAAATCCAGTATCTTCTATATAATTTTATGTTATTATAAATATGGAACAACCATATTCATTATTCTTTCCATCCTTTGAATGACATGTCACCATACGTGCGTACGTACGGATTACCATCTCCACATCATGGTGTAATTGTTATTCAATACATTATTATTTGGATGGGTATAATTATGATGTTTAATTGATGAAAACAATAAATATAACATGATAATTATTCTATATATATGATATATCATCCAATTATATATTATTTTAATATCAAAAGAATGATATTGTCACTCGGGCGTATGTACGGATTACCGTCTCCACGAACACAACGAGATTCACTCCCCATCGTATCCATTCAAGACTAATTTTCATTAAATGATTAAAAATAATTTTTAAAAACTTAATATAATTCTTAATATAAACAAGATACAACCTATACATAAATAACATTACTCACTTAACAAATCATATAAAGGAAAACGAATCAGTTAACACCCGAAACGACGATAATACTAAGATATTATTAAAAAAAGAAATGTTAAAAGATCATATATGATAAAATATTAATGTATCTGATTATTGTATAATTTAATAACAATTATTTCTCCATTATACAGTATTTTAACCTTCCCTCAACCAAGGATAAGTACAAGGTAAGGGTTAATTTCACAATCTCTTCATTATCTAAGGTTGTTTATACGTAATTATCTACTGGGACCTCTTTATCATCCACATCCATGTTTCTTAAAAATGTATTTCAAATTTTTTTACTAATTAATAGACAATGGGTTAAAATCATTTATACCCTTATTTTATAATATATGTTTTAGAAAGAAATCTTTCTCTCGATTTCCAAATAATGTACTTTATGTACTTTTTGACAAAATTAAGGTAAGAATGTTTTTTAACTTATACAGTGGGTGCTGCTATTTTTGACCATTATAACATCGTCGAAAATTCCCTTACTAGATTATAAGAATATTTCCCAAATAAATGTTTTCTTTATAATTATGAGACTCTTGAAAGATTTCAAAATAGAAAGAGATATCTCTCTCAAATAGTTTTGATTTCATCTATGTGAACATCCTTTGAAAAATTTTACACTTGTTTGAAGTTGATTTATTATGATACAAATCTTCCATATTGTATTAAGGTTTTTTGATATGTTTGAATATGGATGAGTTATTTTTATTCTATTCATGGTTTATGGTTAAGGTATTGAAATTTCGTATTCTAGTTTTAATACGAATGTTTATGTTATATTTCAACCTCTTCATTTGATAAATGTGTTGGACTAGTATGTTCCAGGTTGGGGACCGGTAAAAGTAAGCCCTCCTGGTTGGGGTTTGGTTATAGCAGACCCTCTGGGTTGGAGTCTGGTTATAGAGGTTCTCTGGGTTGGAGTCTGATTACAGAGGCTCTTCGATTTGGAGTCTGGTTATAGAGGCTCTTCGAGATAGAGGCCGGTTACAGAGGCTCTTCAGGTTTAGGTCTGGTAACAGTTAGCCCATAGGTCCTGGCATGATTCCTTGACACATAAATTAATGTCTAGTACTATACATTCCATCATTATAAAATTTGTTATTACATGTGATTATTCAACTATTATAATATCCATGTGCATGTTTATATGGTAACTTTTGATTTATTTTTTCCATATCATGTTCAAGATTATGTTTGAAAGGATGTTGTTTTTGTTGCCCATCTTTCCTTAAGAGTTTATAGATTCTGCTAAATTATTTACCCTTATTAAGAATATGAGCTCACCCATTTCTTATGTTTTATTTTCCCAGGATATGAAGAAGTTAGTTCTGAGTGACTTGAAGGCATAATCTAGGAGGCTTGGACATTTCTAATGGAATAAATTACTGTTGTTTTTCTTTTAAAGTTGTAATGTTGAACTTTATATATGTAATCTATTTTCCAAGACTACTAAACTAATCAGTCCTTTGGTACTTGATTCCTTGTAATCATTCTAATGTATTAAAATATCGCACTGACTCTGGGTAACTAGGGTCAGGGCGTTATAATCAATGTTACAAAAGATGTAATAATTTTGTGTTACATTTTCATCTCTTTTCTGGATTTCTTATAAATAATTCTCCAATATTTAACAATTATGATCTAAATCAAAAAAATTATCAAGAATGTTCTTATAATATGGTTATGTGTTAAGAATACAAGATTTCCCTTCATTTTATTCTCTTTATATAGTCAATAGTTCAAAAGCAATGTTTAAAAAAATATTCCTTTTAGTTGAAATCCATTTTTCGTCCAAAACCATGATTCATATAAATGTTTCAAATTTTTTTTTAACATATCTATAAAATTATGTATGAAAGAAATTGGAACCCATGTTTTAATTTTTTCAATATTTTTTAAAATGAATTTTCATTTAACATTTGAAGAAATTCCCTTTTGCATTTATAGAAAACGTGGAATGAATCTTTTCTTTTAATATACATGAAATTTAATATATTTTCTACTATTATTACATCTCAATGATCACAATAATCCAATTAATGTTCTCAATGTTATTTTAAATGAAAATGTTTTCCTTAATATTTAGGAAATTTCTATATTTTAAATATATTATTTCAAAAGGAAATGACTTTGAAAATGTTTTATGCATTTTAAATTATTTTCAAAGGTAGTATTATATTTTCCTTAAGAAATGTTTTAACGATTTTTAAATATTTATTTTCAGGTTTCTGAGTATTTTATTTAATAACATAATTTTCAAAAAAATTAGGTTTTAATTTTTTTTCAAATTGGAATGGTTATTTTCCTTATAATTTTTTTTAAAATATTTTTAAAGCTTTCCATTATATGGTTTCCAAGCTATATTCAAAGAAAAGAGTGTTATTTTTTTATCTATTTTTGACTTATTATTTTAGTACAAAAATGATATTTTCCTAAAAAAATGTTTGAAATAGTTTTGATACTTCAATTAAAAATTATCAAAGTTATTTTCAAAGAAAATTATATTGAAAATATTTTATGATTTAAAAACTAATATTCCATGAAAAGTTATTTTTCTCACGAAATGATCCAATTGATCTTTCAATGTGATTTTCCATATATGATAACTTCTATGGATGTTACTTATGCCTTTATGGGGATATGTTCCAAGGATTATGTTCATATACATTCTCTAAATGGTTTATTTTTAGGATCACATGATGTTTATGAAACTTGTTTCTTTTAAATGGGTTTTACCATGATAATATTATTATGAAACCCACATAGTTTTCAATGTATTATAATATGATGGGATGATGAAATTATTTTGAACATTTATCTTTTCTCTAGGTTATAATATGATGACATTCTTGTGAACCCTTTTTCATTTAATGGTTTATGATATGTTGAATGTTTTATGATCTTATGAAACACATAAATATGGGTTTTCTTATGATAATGGTAGAACATATATCTAACTCTTGCGAAATGATAAATATTTATATATCATGAGATAGATTAGGTATGAATGATAATTAAACTTTTTATAGTAAGGGACATTGTCCAATTTGAGGGCATTTCGTTTGAACTGTGTATACTATAATGGTTTGGGGAGTAAAACTATTACAATATTATTTTCTTGGTAGCGATCCTTGAAAAATATGGAAATAATTTAATAATAGTATTTGTATTCCTCCAATTCCTTAGGTTATGCCAATGTTTTTCTATCATGGATTATGTTTTTTATTCCCTAATGATTCATGTCTTATGAACATCTAATATTTATTCAATTACCCATGGTTATGTTTCTTATATATAGTATATTTTTTTAGATGATATGATCATGTTCACATACCATTATGTTTATTTTATGTTTATTAATTTCATTTTTATCGTTACAAAGAATATGGACTATCAATTTTTTATGATTACCTTCCCCAAGTTATGATGAATGGTTTTATATAAGAATAATAAAAGGTAATGTCCATATGGGAGACACTGAACATCTAACGAATATCTCAAAAATTTATAACCAGCCACCAATCATCACATGATTTTCAAACTACCTCTATTTCTTTCTTCCTTTAAAAGGAATCAACAACTACATTACCATTATCTGGAGTATCTTCCTACTCAAAAAATTTGAGAGTACAAGTAAATTTTTCACCACATATAGTTTCTAAAAAATAAATTATGAATAATAGTTTATATAACAACATTGTATACAATAATTTAAATTAACAATTAATTATTGAACATCTAAATAAACACTCTGGCCCCCAAGCTCTAGGTTAAAACAAAGTGTCCACTATAAGAACATCTACATGATTTTGGCTGCCTTTTTCTAAAATTTCTATGATGTTCATGTATATTTCTATTCCATGAAAAAAATAACATACTACAATCATGGTCAAAAAAAGAATATTCCAATGAAAACGGTGAATCATATATTTAATGTGTTAATAGAGCAATTAAAAATTCCCATGCCATAAACATTTAAATTCATAATGTACTTCAGACCCGGTGTGAATTTCCATGGTAGGGAAAATTTTATATTCTAATTATGAAATGCATCAAGATCCAATATATTCCAAATTAAAAAATATTTAAATCATGTTAGTCTTATTCCATGTTGGTTATCATTTTGAATTTCCAATTATTATGCCATTTTTTCCATTATACCATGCTACCAGTATGTGGGTCAATTATACTAAAATTATATTTATAGGTTTAATACCAATATTAAAAGGACAATCCCATAAAAAATATAATCCTAGGTAAACATCCACTTAGTAATTGTAACAATTCACATTCACATTCCATTTATGACCAATTACCATATCACATGTCCATCCAAAGTCTGGGTTTCTAAATAAGAACCCCTAGATTGAAAATGGTTCCAATGGTATAATTAATATATGAAACCATAATTCTAAAGTTCATTGAAAATTGATTAGTTTCAGAAATTAATATTCCAATACTGGATGGAGGATAAAGACTCCTCTTAGATGCTGAATGTCCAATGTGCAATTGCCGACAGACACAAAAAGATTCGTGGGATGTCTAATCCTGAGGATTCAATCAATAAAAGTTAATTATAATTTGATTAAATTTCAAGAATGGTGTTCTATTATGATCACACATGTCTCATGTACAAGAATACCAAAAATGACATTCAAGTAATGTTTCATACCACCCACCTCAAAACCGAGGAGGTGAAATAATGAGATTGAACATCCAAAACAATCAAATACATCATTATTCCCTAAAGAAAATTACAGAATCATCACTTAAGGGAAGGAAGAAGATAATATTATATGAAAATGTGAGTAATTCAGAAATTCTATTAAATACACTCCAAATCAATGTGTTCGTATAAAACTATAGAACAAGGAGACAATGGAATGTGTTAAAGAAGTTGTGGAATCGCAAGAGAATCCTTCTAAAATTTTAACACAAAATTAGTGTTTGAGGAGGGGGTTAAGAAATAATATATGGTTTTTAGGATATTTCAATATAATTTATCCCCTTGCATTCCCAGTATAGAACCAAGATAGCAACTATCCATGGGATATAACCATATTGCTTATGGTTTTAGGTAGCATGTATACACCTATAGGAACACCATCTATAGGCATCTGGGTTTCCTATATGAATACCATTTGGAACGATTCCACGAGATGGCCATTAGGCCTCCATTATCCCTAATGGGAGAATTCCCCATCCATTGGCTAGCCAGTGGCACTAGAAAACTCTCTTGTTACATGAACCACCTAATATATAAATATCATCTCCTCTAATCCCAAGATCACCTTAAAGAAATCTTATTAATTGGTTAAAGAATCATTTATATAAATTATAATTTATATTAAAATAAAATTCAGAGAGAAGTAAGAACCTGGTGAATGCATGGGGTAATAAAGATTGAGTCATAATGGTTTGTCTTGTTTTCCCTAATGTGCATATTGGATATTAGTGAATGTCATTGTTTTCTATATATGCACTAAAATAGGATAAATTGCATTTTATCATTAAACAATATCATATTAAATGATATTCAATTGATGAATATCATTGAAAATGATATGGAAAAATTTCTGAAAGGAATATTTTCGAATATCATATTCTATTATTTGGTATAATATATAAGATTATGGGCTCATGGGTACTACCTTGTATTCCAAATAAATATATCATAATTTATTAACAATATATTTTATTCATTTATAATATGAAAAACCATATTATGAATTTTCAAATAATCTAATTATCATAATACTCCAACTAATATATGTTTTTGGAGATGTGTGTTGGATTCCAAATGTTTTCAGATAACTCTTACCTTCCTTTATTAAATAAGGAATAATTTATAATGTAAAAATCTTGTAGTTAGTTTGAATGGAAATTCATGAACACAATATGAAAAAATCTTCCTCCCTGTTATCCATTTTTTGATTGAGGAGAATGCGCTAGAACAAAGTTATATCACATGGGGTCCTCACATAATGTATATGGATTGTAGTGGTTATTAAACTAATTGTAGTGTCAGGATATTGAGTTATTTTTCTTAGTGATATTCTTAAAAATATAGTTTATTGAGACATACAACAATAAACATGAAAAATATTGTTTTATGTTATATTATTCACTTATATGTGAATTTGAGATCAATAGATCCGATATTTAATTTTTTATTTTCTCTTATGGCAATGAGATATTCCAAAAAACAACCTATCATAATAAAACTTAAAATGATATATATATATATATATATTAAAGTGACTTAATTTAATATCAAAGAGTTAAAACACTTTCACATGGGAAGGTTTCATCATCCTTTTGAAAATATTTCCTTATGAAATCCCTAAAATGTTAGATTGAATATAAAAAAATAAAAAAAATAAAAAAATATTAATAATAATGGTTCTATCATCATAAAATATAATAAATTATTATGAATAGATATACCATTGACATTGGTAAACAGATAACTGAGACAGTGGACTAGGGATGTGAAAGAGTGAAGGTGAATGATAAATGATGGAGAGAGAAAACAAAAAACCCCAAACAAATAGAAACATTATTAGAAATCCTGACTAGCTAAAAATGTTATAATAACTATGATAGATAACCATGAAAAATTATCACCTCACCCTACATAATTTCAATGGTCACTATGCTGGATTTAAAAATATTATAGGATAACTTTTCCTAATCCCAATTCCACTCTAAACATCCATTAATACTATAAATTTACAAATAATTAATTCCCAAGGTCATTTTATGGTTTTATAAACTTAATATACCATATAAAATATGATAAATCTCAACCAAAAACGGTAAAAATTTCCCCCATAATTTCACCATCCAAATTTCACTATTATGTATAAAAATTAAATTTTAATAAATAATAAAATATGAGGCTTTACAATCCCCCCCACTATAAATGTTTTTCTCCCCAAAAACGATCTAAACATAAAAAATTTGACTACCTAACCATTCTTGTTCACATAATTTATCATTAAACCTACCACTCATCTATGAGCCTATTATTTTGAATCCAATGAACCATATTATATTTAATAAACTATTTTTAGAGTTATTGGATTTTCTTTGGGATCATTACTCCAGGTTATAAGACATGAAGAATCCCCTATAAATTAATTTTCTTATAACATACCCTCTTATGGTATTCCCCACCATAATTATTCAGTAACCTATATATTTTTTCATTTTCAATATATTCATATCAATTATTAAAAAAACCATAAAGGAATACTACAAAATATTTATG
Organism: Viscum album; assembly: GCA_963277665.1. NCBI lineage: Eukaryota > Viridiplantae > Streptophyta > Magnoliopsida > Santalales > Viscaceae > Viscum > Viscum album. The sequence continues at coordinate 3,773,462 of OY728145.1, forward strand.
CCATAATAAAAAAAATATGTCCCATATTTTTGTATCCACCATGGACCCAACTCATCTAATTACAATTAAAATAAATCACTCTTATATGAAGATAACTTGTAATGTGTATTGAAAATGGGGATATTGAAGAGTTATTGGGGGAATATTGAAGATCCCATTAGAGATTTGATGAATCAAAAAGAAATTTATACTTATTTAATGTAGTACTACACATTATACAAAGAGATATATTTCTCTCACAAAAACAAATATATTTATTATTTTCATATTTAGGTTGGTCAAATATTTTGATAACTAAGTATACTTCTTTATTTAGCAATTTATTCCTTATTTATGAACCATTTTAATTTTGTATTTATTGTTATTATGATCATTAATTTGATTATTTTTAATGAAATTATATTGAATATAATAGAATAGATATTCCATTTATAATGGAAAATCATATTTTATAAGGACTTATATATTCTACAATATTTTACTAAGGATTTTGGATAATTTTTTTGGAATGATGATTAAAAAATAATTATTTAATATTCAATCAGTATTTAAAAATTAGTCCACCATTTACATCATAATACCTGACAAATATTTTGATGATTCTTCCACATGAAAAATTCACATTTTTACAACTTGTTAGGTGTGATGGATTTCCATCAAAAAGTGATTTTAATGGATATAGATCACATTCTTCCATTATAGATAACCACATTGAAAATTTTACTATATACGACGTTTTATCATAAATTTCATCAGGTAAAAAAAATATCTGACCTAAATCTTAATCCATTGTAAATAATTATTTTCAATAATAATGTTTTTCCAACACCAATAATTTTTGCCTGAAACTATTTGTGATGGAATAAAATTTGGTTATAAATTATATATATATATATATATATATATTAAAAATAAAAATAAATCTCCTTCATTATAAATTTATTACTAAAATATAATATAAAAAATAATTTCATAAAAAGTAAATCCTAAAGTATCATTGGGGGTGGGTATCAAGTGTAGCATTTGTTGGGAAATAAGGCCCAGCTTAATGATATAACTCTATCGCTAAAACATGTGGGAGGCATCACATATACTCCAATATCATTGCATTATGTTGGTCTCAATATAGTCATTGCTCATACTACTCTCTATTCAATCTCTTTATGACTTCAGCCCAAACTCAGATCGTGCCTCATACTCTACAAGAGCAAACGATGATGAAGATAAATATCACCTTGAGCTACATGATTACACCACTTTAGTTCTATCCAAACTATTTGGGGTTAATAATGAACAAATACCAATCACCGAACATTTCTAATGGCTACTCATCATCATCTATGACCAAAAAACATATCAAAACAAGACATGCAGAATCCCTTATATCCAGCATATATGAATTCCTAACTATTGAAAATGTGACAAACCACTACCTCTTACGTCCCTAATAATTATATAAATTCAATTAATGATTAAAAAAACACATTAATAAAAACATATGGGAAAAATAAAGACCATAGTATGTCATTGTCTCACACCAACAATCATTCAAATATTATCATTGTACATTATCTTTTACACATCACAATAAGTAAGTTCTAGATTACATACAGTCTATTTTAATTTATTTATGATATTTAGTGTTAAATATAAATATAATTAAAATATATAAAATTATTACATTATAATACATTATAAATGATGATTATATGCATGGTAAGTACGACTCTCAACTCTATGTGTGACATATTGTCTCCCCTGATTTCAGATACCAGAACCATATCTCACCTAGAAAGTTTCTCCCATATAGTATGTGCACAGTCTCTACCAATACTGATTGAGGAAATAATCATGTTGATTATTTCTACAAGTATCATCAAATACAGTTGCATATTCTGTCTACATATCTATTTTATGAGTTCTATGTAAAAATGAAAATAATGATCATAAATGCAAGCTTCTATTGACTCCAAAATAGAGACCCTCATAATATAAAAAATAGGGGTCCATAAACATTGAAAAATTATGAAAATATATTCGTATATAAATTTATAGATTTAAAAAAAAATATTTTTATACACCAACATATGATCGAAAATAAGAACACATAACACTTTATAAAACTGATTACATTACACCCAAGGATGTGATAAATTGATTCTCAAAATAAAAATATATTAAAAAATTTATATGTGAATAAAAATAAAAATAAAAATAATTAGTAACATAAAAAATATATAAAATAAAACAAAATGGAAAGTAGATAAAATTATTATTTGATATTAATTCCACAAACAAGGATCAAAATCAACCAAATAATTTCGCTCTAGAAAATGATCTGGAATCATTAACCACACAATGTCAATACCACTCTTAGTAGGATCTATCTTGTCATCATTATCAGTTATTAAATCCAGATGCTCAACACTAGGAAAAAGATCATCAGTCATGAAAGCTATCAATTCATCATAATTTTAATTCATTTTATACATTTAAATAAATTTATATAAAATTATGTATCTAAAAAATCCTTTTACCAATTAAAAACCATTTTTTAACATCTAACAAGTTGAAAATGTGTTACATTAAATCAATTATTAATCTTGATATTAAATATAAAAAACTAATTTTTTTAAAATAATTAATCATTTATATTCTTCATCTTCATGTTCACATTAAATTTCAATTTATTCTATGTCAATATGATTACATTCCTCACCTTAATTAAAAAATTATATATAATATTAAATTTCATCATCTTTGTTAATATGAATTTCATTATTTTCATCACTAAAATTAATCTTCACCATCACCCCTTAACTATTGGATCACATCATCAATATCAGAATCTCATTGATTATGAGATTTAATCAACCATGTTTCATTAAAATTGTAATTATATTTCACTTCAATGGAACCAATATTTTGTTCCATAAACCAGTTTTCATGAGATTTAATTTTTATTACAATCCACAAATATTGTAAATGTCTCTAAGTGGAATGGTAATTTTCATATTAAACATTATTTTCTTGGTATTCCAATATAAAGGGTTTATTTCTCACCATAAATATTTTAATATATAATGTCAATGATTTCTTATCATATATAAACATCCAACCCATGGTTAATTTCAAAAAAATTAAATTAATTTTTTTTGCATAATTCTGACCTATATAAAAAAAGTACTTTAAAAATTATTGCAAAAAAGAAAAATTAACTTTCATATGATGATATTATCTTATAAAACACCATTATTCATTGATTTTTTTGGAATATCTATAATCGAATGTATGAAATAAAATCCATATTATAATTATAATATTTTAAAAACTTAATGGTTAAATATATAGTGAAAAGAATAAACTATAAAAATTATCTCCATGTTGAGATACCTAAATAAATAAAAATAGATAATTATATCTAATTTTTTTAATTATTATCTTTGATTATATAAAATTTGTATTACAAGTCTTTTAATCCAGTATGAAAAATTATTCTGCCATGTTTTTTAGGAGAAATCTGAGTAATATGTAGGAATAGTTTATTGATGTGATCATCATATAATCTGTAATAAAACTCATATGAAATAAATTTATAAATTATTTTTAAAAAATCAGTATAAAAATATTTCATACAATTAATATCCCACCATTTCATCAATTTTTATTATGATATAAGTATGAGTTCTATGTCATTCTTCATTTGAAATTCAATATTCTTGACTGTCACAAAAAAGGTCATAATGAATAAATACTAATAATTATTGGTCTGTGACATCATCAACATTTCCCACATTGGGAATCAATAAATTATTCCTTAAATGATATTAAAATAGAAAATAATCAATGCTTAATTTTTAAATTTCCTTTTGCAAGTTTGTTTTAACCATTTACCATTCAGTGGAATCCTTATTATGGAACTTCCACTTAAATTTTTCAATACATCTGTCAAATGGGCGCATCTATCAAAAATTTTCCATCCCAACACATTATGTATTATAAGAAAAAAATAAATATCTAATGTTATATAGATTCATAAAGGGTCAATGTAAATATGTTTTCCAATTTACAAAAAAATTAGATCGACATATTTTTATAGTGTATTCAATCTATAGTAATTTTTTATTTCTATAAAACCTCATGGGATTAAATATGATATTTTAGACAAAACATTTAATTTTGAAGAATTAAATAGACTTCTGAGGCCTTCAATAAGTAATCATCCCATTATGATGTGAGAATCATTTATTCTTTAACCTAGTAGTTTGTCTATTTCTGATATAATTAGACAAATTGGAGGAATAAAAATCTGGTAACCTCAAATATATATTCCAATGATAGAAAATTATTATGCTTATTTTTTCTTCCTTAAGTTTTATGATCATTAATTTTTAAATAAATCATATATGGGATTCCAATAAAATTGTAAATGATGTAACATTGCCATTACATTATCCTTGTTATTGTATAGTGAGCGCATCATAGTATAAAATATGTTATCAGAAAATTTTTCTTTAATATGAATTATATCTAACATATTAAAATTCAACCAATCATACCAAAATGGGAGCTCCAAAAAATACTTCATTTTTTCAAATTAGTTTATCTACAAAAACAACATATTTGTTTTATTTATAATTGTTCCAGATGCAATGGGATTTAATGAATAGATAATATATTTGACATGAATACAAAATAGAAACGCATGAGTTTTATCTCTTTTAGTTTTTCATTTTCTGAAATTATGTATATTTCATCTAAAAGGGTCATATATAGGAAGAAATTTTGGAAGAATGTAGAAAAATTGGGCTTTCATCCATCAACAAGATTAATGAGTTTACTATTATACGTGCATCTAACACAAGATTTTAGATCATGTGCACTACATCTTGATAACATACCATATGTTGGAAGGTAATTTATTGTCTGCGTTAATTTATTGTCCGCGTTCATATATAGGGAAACTTTCATTCATAATTAAATAAACTCATCAATCAGTGGCTTCAAATAATCATCAATACTCATCTACAAAATATCTTGGAATTAATAATAAAAATATATATATGGTTTCTTCATCATAATACAATATGTTAAGTTGTAGGAAGCCATGAAAAAATTCCAATAAGAATACTAACTATCTAATGCACCAAATGGATAGAAACCATCACTAGAAATACCCCATCATATGTTATGAGGTTCTAAATAAAAATATGTATACACTAGGTCAAATTGATTCTAGGAATGAAAATCACATGGATGATGTCAGGTTTTATCAACATAAACATTGGATTTATGTCATCTCATAAACATAGCTGCATTGTGATACATTAATAGAAATTATATTGTTGATGTAATATGAAAATATCTCAATTGTTTATCATAAATATATATATAATTTCCTTATTATAAATATTGATAACTTGATTTTCCACTTGTTAGAAAATTATCAAACAAATTATATTCTCCATATTAAAATATGCAGACATTTGAACATGCATGAATTCTCTGATAACCTTATCCTAAATTATGAAGAAACAATTTTCAATCATTAAAGTTTACTGAAAATGTATTTCATTTATGAAAATGTGAATAAAATAAATAAAACATTTGACAACAAAATGATATGATGTTTCAAAATCATGTATAATATCCATAAATTTTATAATAGATTATAATTTTCTTATCCTGCATCCTAAATATTAATCTTTTTCTATAGATATCAACAAAATGATAAAATCGGAATTGTTCTGATTTGGTATTCAAATTGAGAAATCGAGTTTGTTTCTGGAAAATTTGAAAAGAGTATCACGTAATTAATTTTTAAATTATGATCATTTTTGAAATGAAACTTTTATATTTCTATTAAATTATCTACACTATGTTGATACAAAAATACATAATAACTCTTAAAACCAAACTCCAAAATATGAACACCTACATTATCAAATGTTTCATATTTTATGAGATCACAATTCATTCCTAGACATTTAATTAGTCCATATGAAACAAGCTATGAATTTGAAAATATAGATTATATAAATACTTTTACACCGTCAACATATATATTATTTATACCAGAAAAATTTGGATTTTTATTATTTATCCAATCCAAATATTATAGAAAAAAATGATCTATATCTAATGGGGGTATATTTATCAAACAAAATTATTAATAATAATTTTTATAATTATATAAAATATTAAAAATGTATTACTATAATTAAACACATTAAGATCTGAGCTTCATATTGTAGTTTAATTTTAATTATTAAATCTATAAATTAAATTACAATAAATTTGTTAAACTTCAATGATAATTAGTCTAAATTAGTATAATATTTTTAAAAATAATAAATATTATTATATCCATGTCATAAAAATTGGTATAAATTACTAAGATAGTGAAAATCTCAGTGTTTTCAATCTTTAGGTATTTGGAAATGATAAATTTGTACAGGACATTACTAAACATTTTACTGTTAATGAAATAAATATTGAATCCATTTTACTATTAATTTATTTTAATTTTTAATATTTTATATTATATTTTAGCATTTTATAATAAATTATAATAATTCAATAATTTTTTTATTTTATTTTAATTTTTATTAATATATTATATTTTTTTAAAATTATAATGCTTATTATTAATTTATACTAATTTGTAATAATTTAACATTTTTTTAGTTAATTTATACAAAATTTTATGAGTTAAATTAATATATATAAATATTAATTATTTTATCACAATTTATAACAATTTTAAACCTTTTTATTAATTTATAATTGTTTTTATTAATTTAGCCTAATTTTATAATATTTCAAATATTTTTTTATTAATTTATAATAACTTTAATTAATATATAATGCTTTTATTAGATTTATTCACATTTAAACTATTTTTAATAATTATACTAATTAGGGGTATATTTATGTTAATTTATAGTAAATTAAATGAATTTCTATCAGTTTAGAGTAATTTATACTAATTACTGTTAATTTATTTTTAATTAAAATAATTCATAATAATTTAGATTAATTATATCAAATTTATTATAAATTATATCAATTTATAAATATCTTTTGTAATTTGTGTTTGTTTATACCTATTTATAATAATTTCGGTTAAATTATTCTCATTTCTAGTAATAATTAATAATGTTTATATATTTATTATAGAATATATATATTTTTATTTTTTTTATCACGACCTGTCCCCCGGGGCCCGTGCCTTGACTACCCCAAGCTCACCTTTCTTAGGCCAGTGGCTGGCGACTAGCACTGAGAAGGCATATCCTGAAAAGGGAAGACATTGCCTTTAAATCGGTACACATGCACAAAGCACAAAAATGATGAAAGGTAAACACTGATTAAACCACACTGTCACTATCACAACTACTGAAATTATAGTACGAGATGAAAAGTACAATGGGTCTAGAATACAAGAATGAAACCACAAAGGAAAATTACAACTGCCAAGGTACATCCACTCAAGACCCTACCTATAGGGTAGGTGTAGGGTAGCTGCCTGAAGCCATATAAGGGTGCTCTGTCTGTCCCGCCTCACGGAACGCCACTTGGTCCCGTACCACCAAGGTCTCCATCAAAGCGTCGATCACCTACACGAGACATGACTTGTGTGGATGAAGGCCATGCAGGGGTGAGTAACAAAATACTCAGTAGGTACCCCAAACCATAGAGGTAAGGCCACAAAGCAAGAATATAAAGGAAACTCCACAAAGTAAAGTCATAAAGAAAAGCAACCTTACACCAGGTATAATTCTAAAGTATAGAAGTTAGATTGTAATTTTTAATGCTAAAAAATCTTTCACTGCTAAGTGACTCATTGCTGAGGAGTCCCTAAGATATACTTGTCTATTGGATCACTAATATCTGCTCTACTACCAGACCACCAAGTCCTTCTCTGCTACTGGACCACGAAGGCTCTCTCTACTATTAAACCACAAAGACCTGCTCAGCTATTCGACCACCAAGGCCCGCTCTACTATCAGACCACCAAGGCCTGCTATCCTATCAGACCACCACAGCCTGCTTTGATACCGGGCCACCAAGGCCTACTCTTCTACAGAGCCACCAAAGTCTCCTCGTCATATCCCTCGCAACACATCCAGCCACAGGATTCCCACCCGTAGCACACATGGTTCTGGTAGAATATGGTCCTCAAGTCACCAGTCATAACTCAACCACCAAGAATCCTCATATGGATTATACCCAAAGGGCTGACTTATCTTAATGGTCCCAACGACATAGACGATGTGTCAATTAGACACCCAATCTGAAAGATATGGGCATTTTAGTTAACAGGGATCAGTTGCATCTCTGCCCTATTTGACTTGGTCAAACCAAATGAAGTATGCCTAAAGGACCGCCTCATCGCAATGGGCATAATGCCATAGAAGGCACATCAATAAGACAAATGATATTAGAGATATTGGCATTTTTGTAAATAGGCCTGACATGGTCGGACCGACACGATAAACCTGGTCCATGGCCTACGTGACTTGGACCATTTTTTACTAGATCATTGCCCAGTCCCATTGGGTCCTACTGAAACTAGCATGACTCGGCCATTGGTGCATCCCATCGGGTCACCCAATGACCCGATCATTTTTCCCTGGCTCGGTCCACAATGGCGTGCCAGTTGTGTTCCAGCCTAGGCTGCCCCATGGATTAGGTTTTCTCCACCGACCTGGTCCGTATAGGCCAAATTGTTTTTCTCCCCAGCCCAGGACCCCTACGTGGCCCAATTCTTCTCACCCGACCAACCCGTTCGGTGGGCCAACCTCGGTCTAACCCTGACACCCAGATGGCTTCCGGTTTAGCTGTAATGTGACCAGATCAGCTGACTACATCCTCCTCTGCACACGGTCCAGCTGAATCGAGTGCTTGTTGGTTTTCACAGCCCACCGGCGTGGACCGTCCCCCATCACATGGTCCCAGGTGGTACTACTCCTCTGTTTGTTCATACCAGTTGGATATGGCCCCCCACCACGGTGTGCCCCAGGGGTGCACCACCTCCCTCCCGTGGCCTGCCACCGCACAGGATGCTTCCTCTGCGGGTTGCCTGACTTGCTACAGTGGTCCGTTTTATGATCTTTCTGCACCTCCGGGTTCCGGTGATTGTCCTCATCACTACTACGAGATCCTTTACATATTTCCATCATTCTAGGGATATTAATTCATTTGGAATTCATCTGTGAAGATAAGACGTGACCCCATGGGTCTATCAGGGAAGAACGAATTGGGGAGAGATGGAATCACAAAGAACACCCATAGGAGAAATTAGGCCTCAGTTCATGTCATCCCAGAATTGCACTTGTCATTCGGGTTACGAAACAAAATCAAGATCATCTTGTCTGAATCCTCGAATTAGACCTGCAATATTATTTCCCAAACATACAATATGCATTACCTGTGGATTAATCTGTTGGTCGATTAATCCACAATTTTAATAATAATAGAGGATAGGTAAATAATTTATAATAAAACCCAAACCAAGAGTGTGGATCTGTCACTAAAGAGGGATAAATATCGAAGTCATCATTGATTCTCTATCTACTGGAATTTGTTGTCATTATTTGACCTTCGAATTCAATCCAATAGCATTCATCAATTCATGATCCAATGGATTTCATCATTAGAGGGATATTCTTCATCGTTAATTAGAGGATTTCATGGGTTTTGTGTTGACCTTGAATCCTTATTTAATTAATGGAGGAATACTCATTGCGCATCATAATGTTTCCACACTGATGCATTAATGAGGTTAATTAATGAATTCAGTGTCACCTTATCACTGCACCATAGTGCTGACAAGTCACTATGTAACTATTGAAATAAAATAATAAAATAACTTTTTTATGTTATTTTATATTTCTTCTAAAAAGTCTGAAAAATTTCTTTTTCGTTCGACCCACGCCAGTCGATGTTAGGCCCTTCTTCGGTGAATATTGATACTCTGAGTTCCAAAGTGCCTTCGAATTTTTGATCCGAGAACCATTTTAAAAATTATAAAACCTCACTCATATTATTATTTAAAAATTTTTAAAAATAGTTCAAAAATATGTTCTGGCCACTCCAGGCCTCAGAATAATATGTCATCTCAGAGCCCATTCTCCAAAAAATCCCATTTAATTTAAAAAAAATCTTTGAATTCCAGGATATTACATTCTCTACAACTTAGGGATTTACGTCCCCAAAATATAAACAAAGGCTTAAAACAAAAGGGGGTACTGAGCACGAATCTAAGCCTCCTTATACCATGTGATATCCTGGAGATTTATGTACTACCAATAAGAACGCACCAGAGGAATCAACCACCCATGAAGGATCCTCTCTTGTCACTCCTCTATCTCAATCAAGTACTTCACAAATTTCAGCATGTAGTCAATATTTAGCTTGTCTTAGATGACAATGTGAGAAGGTTCATGAACGTATCTCTTGAGCTAGGATACGTGGAAGACGTCGTGCACCTTCCCTAACTACAGCGGTAAAGATAAGTGGTATGCTACCTCAAACATCATAATGGTGACCTACATGGTTGTCGGTATAGTGCCTCGAACAGTGCCATACCGATGGTGGAGTTTTAGTTGTTATTGTTGTATGAAAACACCACTAGGGGTATGTGGTCCTCCCAACTACGACCAAAATCCAGGACCCAAGCACGAAGCATGTCCTCCAAGGTTTGAATGGTATCCTCCATCCCACCATCTGTCTGTGGGAGAAAGGCTTTGCTCAAGCACAACTGAGTCCCAAATTCCTCATGCAATCTCTTCCATAATTAGGATGTAAAGTGTGTATCACGATATGAGACTATCATATATGGGACTCCAAGGAGTCGAACTATCTTCTGCACATAGATGCATCCAAATATATCTACAGAACCTTTCTCTTGAATGGGTAAGAAGTAGACTAACTTGGTGATTTGGTCTACAATCACCAAGATGGTATCATCCCCCCTAGACGTACATCATAATCCCATCCTGAAGCCCTTTGATATTCCATCCCACATCCACATTGGTGCCTCAAGGGATTGTTTCAAACCTGCTAGAACCTAGTGCTAAGCCTTCACTTGGTGACAAGTGAGGCATCACGAGACAAACACTTATACTGCCTTCTTTATCCTCGCCCACCAGTACTGACATTGGGGGACTTAGTACATCTTTTACACACCTAGATGTACCACCAAAGTGTATGTATGGAACTCCATAAACACATCCTCCTGCAACCCCACTGGTACTACAGTGCACCCTCTAAAAAGGATGATGTGCTCCCCACCTTTTGAATATACATCAGGGGAATGCCCAGTGGACATCTGGGAATGTGTAGTCTCATAGGTGGAGTCTCTGAGTTGCACCTCCATGAATCTCTATAATATTGGATGGGTAACTACCATAGACTAAAGAAACGATGTCTCCTCCATATACAAAAATGACATCTAAAGTGAGAATAACTGTTCTGAGGCCTCGCTCAGTAGCTGCAAACTCAATCTTCTGATGAGAGAATCTACCACCTTTCCTTCCTAGAAGTATAGAATATCCTGAAGTCCTCGTCTGAGAGGAACTCAATCAAACACCAACGTATTAGATTATTAATATTATGAGAAAATATATATTTGAGACACGTGTGGTTAGAGTAGATGATGAATCGATTTCCCATAAGGTGGTTTCACAACATCTTTAGTGTGAAGACTACCACTATCAACTCAAGGCCACCAGTCACATAGTTCTACTCATGCGGTATCAACTATCATGAGACATAAGAAATCACTATTTTTCCTTGCATTAGGACACAACCAAGATAGGTTCTTGAGGCATCACAAAATACCACATAGTTGGTGACCTCTTCTGGAAACCTCAAGATTGGATCACTAATCAAGCTCTGCCTCAGCTGCTGAAAGATATTCTAGAATCTTTATGTCCATAAAAAGTTTTTTCCCTTCCTCTTCAATGAAATTGTAGGTTATGATAATTTGGATAAGTCAGGTACAAACCTGTAATAGTACCCAGACAACCCAAGGAAACTCTACACCTTGGTAACACTCTTGGGTGGTGCCCAAGCAAGAACCTCCACGATCTTCCCTGGATCCACTACAACTCAAGACTTTGATGTGACATGTCCTAGGAAGTGGACCTTTCGTATCCAAAACCCACACTATGAGATCATCCCATAATTTTGGTGATTTTAGAATGTGTCCAAAACCATCCTGAGGTGTGTCATGTGGTCCTTCTCGGATGCTGAATACACTAGGATTTCATCAATTAAGTCCACTAAAAACTGGTCTAATTACAACTGAAAGATCCTGTTCATGAGTCCCATAAACACTATTGGGGTGTTAATCATGCTAAATTAAATCACTAAGTACTTTTATTTTCCATAGAGACATATGAAAGACATCTTCATGATGTCCTGATCTCATAATTGAAGCTGGTGATAGCCTAATCTACGGTCTATCTTTGAGATCCATATCACTACCTTTAGATGATTGAAGAGTCCATCAATACTTGGTGTATGATACTTCTTCTTCATGGACAAATGGTTCAGGCATCAAAAGTCCATCCATAACCTCAATCGTCCATTTTCCTTATTGTAAAACACAATTGGGGTTGTCTATGGTGAAACATTTGGCCTTATGAACCCCTCTCTTTGCAAGTCCTCCAATTGGACCCTTAGATCCCGTATCTCTCCAGGATACATCCGATATGAAATAATATATATTAGTTCCTTCCCAAGGTACATATCAATGCATAATTCTTAAACGCTGTGAGGAGGTAGTCCTGGAACACCCTATGGAAATACGTCCTTGTATTCATTCACCAATATAGGAAACTGTGGACTCATCTCATCCATTATGCAGAGGGTCATGCTATCCAACATATGATTGATCAGCTGCAACCTCCTATGTGCAATTCAATCCTATGATACACCATTTTACTTCTCACTGACATAGGAAAATCTATTTCCATCCTCACAGACACACCACAATGTGCGTCTAATGCAGTCGATCTGATCATGAACTACTGATAGCCCACCCAAATCAATAATGACGTTGTAGGTTCTCAATTTCACTTCTAGGATATATCAACTGAAGCATTCTACTCTAAGAGTAATCTAGCATTGTCAGCCCCAGTGTGTTCTCATTGAATCCCCTCCAGTAGGAGTCTCCAGTCGTAAGGATCAGGCCAAAGGGTCGATCGGAATCTCTGAGCTCCGAACAAGGTCTATGGAATGGAAAGAGTGATTGGAACCTTCTTCTATAAGAATTAAAACTAAAGTACATAAGACATAGATCATACCGTGAATTATATCTAGAGCACTATGGTTGTGGGCCTCCATTGCCTGAAGCTATGTGTTCCCCTATCCACCTTCTCCCGAAGCTTATGGTGGACCACCTGGGGGTGGTAGTGATAGTACATCAAACCTCCACCAACCACCTTCCACTCTTCTTACTCCTCTTCAAAGAACACCTCTTTTCAATCAACCCCGATTGAATAACTTTATTTTCCTCAATAGTCCCATGACCATTTTCTGGTCATCTGTATGGAAAGTCAGGCAGTCTCAAGACATGTGCCCTTGCTCCCCGTAAGTGTGGCATGCTCTAGTCCTTTGATGACTTCCTTTGCCACATGGGTCTCATACTGCCAACCCTGAGTCCTAGGGCCATCCTACGAATGTTATGGCCTTCTTGGGCCTCTGGTTCACCTATTGACAACCCACCACAGATGACTCGACCACCTATCTCCCCGTGGTAACTCCCACCATTATTGCTTACTCTACAAGGAAGCTCTCCACCATTAGAGCTCACTGCAGCACTCCAACTTGCATATGGGTGCTGAGGGAAATAATCAATGACCTGATGTCCCCTCTATTTCCCTAGTAAAAGGTATGGTCCATGATGAAAGGGTCATATACCATATCTGTGGAGTATCAGGAGGGGTCTTTGAACCTCATAGAGTACTCAAACACTATTATTCTGCCATGCTGTAAGTGAAGCAGCTGCACATTGAGAACAAAGTCATGGGTAAGAAATACTTTCTAAAAAGCAACTCAGAGTTGGACCAAGTGAGGGTCTCCTCCTCATGGGTCTGGTTGGTCAAACTCCACTATCTCCCTGCTGATCCCAATAGAAGGCTCACTTCTAGAACCACTATTTGATCAAGTGGCGTCCACAGTAAGTGGAAGACACACTTCACTTCCTCCAACCAATCCTCACTAACCTGAGGGTCAATCTCTCCTCTAAAATGAGGAGGCCTATGTCTATGAAACTTGTGAAAAATATTGAGAATTCGTGTGTGCTATACTATTATCATTAGTAGTAAGTGATTATCGATGAGCGATGGTAAACCTGGGACACATCCTGAAGGATCTATCTCGGGAAACTAACCTTACACCGAAGCCTAATTATTCTATGTACCATCCTTATGGTACCACACTGGAATCTTGGGTGGCTATCTGTGTGGAGGAATCCTGTAATAGGTCATGATAAACCATGATCAAAATATTATACCTGGTCTAATGAATCTGACTTAAAAAATCCTGAGAAACATTTAAAGACGCATGAAACCAGTGTTTTCATGTACTGGGTCAGAAAGCATAATTCAGGGTCCTATTGTAAGGATATGTTAGTCACCACACCAACAATGTAGTCCATGTCCTGAAAGCTGAACAAGAAACACTTAACACTGTTTCTCTATAAACATTTACAGACTCTAAGTTCTTCTAGTAGAACTGACTTCCCTCAGACACCACATTGTCATGAGCCATCCCTAGGGGCTCGTGTCCTGACTACCCCAAGCCTTCATTACATAGGCCAAGGGCTGGTGACTAGCACTGAGAAGCCATATAACAAAAAGGGAAGGAATTTCTTTCAAACCTCTACACATTCATAAAGCACAAAGCTACTGAAAGGTAAACGCCTAGTAATCCACATTGTCACTGTGATAAATACTAAATGTTCAGTACGAGGTGAAAAGTAAAAAGGGGAAATAATAAAAGTCTGAAACCACAAAAGAAAATTATAAATACTGAGTTACGTCCACTCAAGAACCTACCTATAGGGTTGGAGCATGGTAGCTGCCTGAAGTCATAGAAGGGTGCTCTATCTATCCCGCCTCATGGAACGCCACCTGTTCCCAGACCACCAAGGTCTCTGTGAAAGCATCTATCACCTACACGAGACAATACACGTGTGAGAGAAGATTGTGCATGGCTGAGTGACACAATACTCAGTAGGGACCCCAAATCACAATGGTATGATGAAAAATAAATTCCAAAAATGAAACTCCAAAAAGCAAAGTCACAAAGAAAAGCCAGCTCACACTTGGTATAATTCTAAGTAATAGAAATAAGATTATCAGTCATAAAGCTGAATCATATTGAACTATTTAGTTACTTATCCATTATGATTCATTGAGGTATACTCATCTATTGAATCATTTAGATCTTCACTACTACCAGAACACCAAGGACCACTCTACTACTAGACCATGATGGCCCACTCTACTATCAGACCACCAAGGATCGCTCTTCTATCGGACCACCAAGGCCTACTATCCTAACATACCACAAAGTCATGCTCTCTAATTGGGCCACCAATATATAATCAGCTATTTGTCCACCAAGGTCTGCTCGTTATATCCTTCGCGTCACAGTCAGCCACATGATTCCCACCTGTAGCGTGCTTTATTCTTATAGAATATAATTCTAAAGGAATCAGTCATATATCAACTACCATGAAGTCTCACTTGGATTATATCCAAAGGGTTGTCCCTTTGTAAAGGTCCCAACAACATAGACAACGCGTCTATCAGATGCTCAGTCTGAAAGATATTTGTGTTTTAGTAAATAGTGTTCAATTACATCTCGGACCAACCGAAGTATACCAAAAGGACCACATCATCGCAAATGTCCTAAAGACGCAGAAATCTCATCAATCAGATGCCCGGTCTGAGAGATATTGGAATATTTATAAACTGGGGTTGGTTGGACCCAGGCCTGGTCCGACATAGTCAGACCAACCCGACCAACCTAGAATGGGGTCCGCATGAGCCGACCTGGTTCTGCATGGCCCATTGGCCAGGCCCATGTGCTTTTACTGGACCTGGCCCGACTCGACAATGGGTCTAACCTACCGGGTCACCCACCAACCAGATCTTTTTTCCCCACCCCGACCAGTAATGGAGGGCCAGTTCTGTTCTTGCCTGGGCCACCCTGTGGTCCGGTATGCATAATAGAACCAGTTTTCTTGCCACCCTGGGTCACCTACATGGACCAGTTCTTGTGACCAACCCTTCCTGGTCATCAGTCTGGCCTCGGTCCATCCCAGACACCTGTATGATGTACGATTTCACCGCTTCCTCCTCTGCACATGTTTTGGTTGGACTACATGCCATCTGGTCACCCCGAATCGCCAGTGCGGGACGCTCCCCTTCACGTGGTGACTGATGGTGTTTCTCCTCTATCCAATGTGTCCTAGTAGGCTACAGTCTGCTACCTCGGCACACTGTCAAGGTGTGCCGCCTCCCACCCGTGACTACCGCCAGTGCCATCGCGATGACCGCCTTCTCTTCCGTCCACTGAACTTGTTCTGGTGGTCTGTTTTAAGATCTGTCTGCGCCACCAGGCTTGTGGGATTTTCTTCATCATTACTAACATCTCCTTTCCCTCTCACTATATTTCTAGGGATCTGACCTCATTTTGAATCCTTTGGTAAAAATCCGATGGGACCCCATGGGTCCATAGGTGAAGAATAAAGTGGGGTGAGAGGGAATCACATATAACAAACATAGGATCAAACCATACTTTTTTTGTATAGGCCTATAATTTCTCCTATCAGTGGGGATATGAAAAAAAATCAATATCATCAAGTCTTAATCCATGAATCATACCCGAAATATTATTTCCTAAACCCGCAATACGCAATACCCATGGATTAATCTATTGGTTGATTAATCAACATTCTTTATAAAAATAATTTATGGGGAAAGAATTTACAAGAAAACCCCTACCTAGAGCGTGGATCTATCGTTGATGAGGGATCAAGATCTGAGTTGTCGTCGATTCTCAATCCCATGTATTCGTCATCGTTCATCGAACTTCAAATTCGGTCTGCTGGCATTCATCGATTCTTAATCCACTTGCATTCATTGTCATATGTAAATTCTTCATCATTCATCAAAGGATTTCAAGGGATGTGAATTGACCCTAGTTTTGTGTTTAATTAAAGGAGGAAGACACACTGCGCATCACAGCATCGCCACACCGATTCATTAATGAGGTTAATTAATGGATTCAGAGTCTCCACATCGCTACAACGCAACACTAACGAGACGATGTTTAATGAAATAAAGACAATAATAAAATATCTTTTTAGGTTATTTTATTTTTCTTCCAAAAAGTTCAAAAACTATATGTTTTAGTTAACCCACGCTGATTGATGTTAGGTCATTCTTAGATGAATCCCAATGCTTTGAGTTCAATGGTTCCCTAATATTTTTTACTGGGGCACCCTTTTAATATTTAGAAAAACCAACTCAAATGATTATTTAATGAACATTAAAAATAGTTCAAAAATATGTTCTGGCCACTCGAGGCCGTGGAATCACATTCTGGACACTCCAAGCCTCGTATATCATTTATTAAATACATTATTCAGATAACATTTCTTTGTATTATCTATGTATATTATATGTAACACCACTTTCCACAACCACATAACCTCAAGCCACATCCATAGACCATATACCTATTACCACACCATTTCCATATAACTAAATAACCACAGTGCATCCTAAAGAGAAATCTAGAGAGGGGGGCTATTTATCCATCCACAATACTAATATCATTAATATTGGTGGTATATATAAGAAACAAAATCATATTTGGGAATTTCTTATGGTACCTGACTTGGATATAGGTTCCTAATAAAAATAAAATCCATTCAAGGGTATATTTTTACACATAATCCCATCTTATGGTAAACAATCTACAAAAACTCCTCTTATATAACATGTCATCAACACATTGTAAATTACACTAAAACATAAACTACAGATACTTTTAACCACTCAGAAATGTAACACATCTATCATAGGAAACACGTATTCATCCCATTAAAAATATCATTAAACAAATATATTTCTCAATTTACCACACTGATTCATTCTACACAATCATTCAATGTGCTCATATGAATGGTGGTGTGGTACAAAGAGTGTTGAAATGTCCATAAACATCAATTCATGTTCCTCTCAAAAATTTTAACTTCCCTTTATTCAAATCCTCATCATCCTTAATGTTTGATTGGCTCCCCTATGATGATTGTTAATTCTTTGATTATTTAGTCCTTCGATACAAGGAACACGCATTTATGGAATATTTGTGATAGAAGACAGTTCCTATGTTTCTAACATGGTCAACTATTGATTAAAAATTTTCTCTCCCCATCCTTGATATTGGAGTTTTGAAATAATTTCTTCCAATAGTGTATTATTTCATCCTCACCCACTCAACACCCCTTTTTTGTTTTAGATCCTAAAAGTCATGACTTACATCTTTTTTACATCCCTATATTTCAGTAGTGTTTTGACTCCCTTATTGGAACCCCTTCATGAATCAGCATGTATTGAATATGAATGTAGGTTTCATAATAACATTCTCATGTCATTTTCTATCTGACAAATTCATGAACTCTATTGTGATATGGGATATCTATCACCACTCCATGTTTCCCACACCAAAAATGAATCATAGGTTATTAGGAACTCATGATGCCCCCAACATTATTGAGATTAATAATTATTCTCAAGAAATATTTTGCATCATTTTATGCATTATGACCATAAAGTTTAAGAATAATAGTCTAACAATGTTTATGTAATGATAATATTCCACATCCTCCCATTCATTTGAGGATTTTACTCGATTTTATGCCACAAAACATCTATAGAACACTTATTTTTGTCAATTCCCCATGACCATTAAATATAATAAATACCTATTGTCTAACCTACCTAACCCTAAAAACCAGCATCATCCTTCAAGGTATAATCATCATGATCATAAATTTTGTGCAATGGTCCACACATACGACTATGCACATGTTCCCAACTCCCAGTGGGAACACCTATCCCAGTGGTGAGCTTAATGTGTCCCCATACCTTCCATTCTCATCAAAATTGTACTACCTATGGTGGTACATGGACTAAAATTCCCTTTTTAATTTTAATTGTATGATTTTAAAGTTATTGGTTAGTGTCCCTATCCCAATTATGAAAACGTTTCTGCTATTTAAGCCAAAAAATGAGTTGTTGTACCCCTTTATCAGTGATGATCATCTAACTTACCCAATATATAATTACATGTGTTTTGATTCCCATTACATGGCATAAATATGAACATCATGATGTCATATCTCAAGACCAACCATAGATTCCCGAACACTCTCACCTTGTTTTAGAAATTCTCATTCCATTTCTAAACTTTACTTCCTCATTACACACTATGATGGTTTGTAGACATTAAATTATGTTCTACCATCCAAGGGTTTTCTTGTATGGAACTAGGATTTTATTCCTTACCATTTACGTTAGGATTATGTCAAATTTAATGGTAAAAAATCACCCTCATTATGAGTTTTTATGAAATCCCAATGGCATTAAATTATATGCCATGGTCCATGCTTAATGAGCATAGACAGAATTCCCCCTCTTCTTGGAGGATAGATTATGTAATCATTGGACCCCCTATTCATGTAGGGTTTCTTCTAACCTTATATATATATATATATATATATATCACCCACTATTTTTCCACATGAAACATTATATTTACCACAACCATATTTGGTTAAAACTATTTGACCATAAACTTAAGTCTTCCAATGGTTTGTCTAGCATGACCAAAAACTGCCCTAGTTATGAGACATAAACAATTTTTAGGATGATATTTCACTAAATATATGTCGACAATAACTCATCATGTCATGATCCAAGATACACATATGAAATGAGGAAATGAATGTCGTGAAAATGGAAAGGATACAAAACCCAAAAGACTCATATTTGAGCCATGAAAAAATTATTGTTATATTCACTGAACCGAATGGTTTAGGAAAAATTTATAGCTAACCCATTAACCATTTTACACTAGTGGTGTATCTTAGTATGGCATTGTATCCATTAAGTATCCATTTCCATTCATTCATTTTGTGTTTTCCTTGTACCATCCAACATGGTCTGGACTAAAGGAACTTAAATTTTATTTCTTACAACTCCATATATGATTTTTTAAACTTTAAAATTAAAATATCATCCATTACTAAGAGATAACACACTATTTTAGGTGTTTCACTCCAACCAAACCATATTTTAGAAATATTTATGACTTGATTCCCATTTCAATGGATATTTAGTGATTCATATATCTTTTGTCTTAAGAAAAAATGAAAATCATTCCCTGCATGTTAGATTGATTACACTAGTATTCAGTCCTAGAGGCCTCAGTTCATGCTAGTTTTCCTATTACTAGATGGAGGAAGTAACTCACCCTTCCCATTGTCCAAGATGTTTTACCTCAAACATAATTTTCCCTACTAGTCCCTGATGAAATAATTAAAAATTAATTACTCGTTGGTCTGTACTAAAAGTATTTAAATGGAACACTAATTAGTTAACACTATATGAACTTAAATGAAGAAAAATTAAAGATTATCAATCCTCTAATTGGATCATGATTGATTCACCCTGTAATGTATTTAACATTATTTTCACTTTCATGTTCCTTACATTCATTAATGGTTATCATATTTTTGTTATGATCCCTTTGTTTTTCATGACACATGATGATGCATCCTTAATAATGTCTAAAATATTATTGAAAATCCTTTCCCATTTTTAACACAATTTTTCCCATTTATTCATACCATAATCCATATTTTATGGCCCAACGGGCTCCCGTAAAGTGACGGTGGATTGAAAATATAGGTTCACCTACTTATCTAGGGTACATTTCAAAAATTGAAACCTAATTTAAAAGATTTATGGAAGCCATGATTAGAAAATAGTCAATGTTTATCCTCATCAAAACTAATTATATTCATAGATTCATAATATTATGGTCATAGTTTGACTCTCCTTACTATACCATTACTCATTTTAAATTCTAACACCCCATGAATTGTAGCCTCCTGCAATCTGTACATCGATTGGGAATATCAAACCACTGATATCACACCATCCTTGTTCTAAAAGGCATAGGTATTAGAGGAGATTTATGAAACATTGTGATCCATAACCTTCATCCTATGTCTAGAGATCTCATATAAATTATAATCCTTTTATTTTTCTATTATTTCTCACAAATATCTTTGCTTACATGGAAGTAGATATTTATAGATGGTTTTCATGTTTATATGAAGGAGGGGAAAAAATTAAATAGGGAAATGAGAAAATTGAAAAAATTATTACATTAAATAAAAATAAAACCCTACGGGTCATCTTCACATCAAATCCTATCCCTTAAAACAATACAAAACAACTAATAGCATGAATTGTTCTATTCATTGATTGAGCTCAATCAGTATTTGGTAAGTCAATTCTATGTTGTTTCCCAAATTGTGTAGTTCCATGATATCCTCCTAGAACCAATGACACACACCATCCATTTGAATATAAATCCTTCCTTTTATATATTCACATTAAATTATTTTTATAATAATATGATATGTCTTGGATCATGATGATAATTTTTGAGCCTACAAGTGGAGGATCATTTACTTCCTAGAAGAAAGGAAATCTCAGTATTTTCAAACATTCTCTTCGTAATGGGACAAATTATTCTCAATCCCCTTTTGCATAGAAACACCCATAGATGAAAATTTATACGATGTAATTCCAAGATAGTACCACAATAGATTCACCTATTTGATTAAGAAGTCCTAATCCTTGGAATGGAGTACATGATAGTCCACCCTACAAAAACCTTTGTTAATCAACAAGTGGTGGAGAGACCCCATCCAACCCAACAACTCACCTTGTGGTTTGTGGTTATTTATGTAACAAATACTTATCCATTCAATGAACCAGCATACCAAGAACAGGTTAGCCACATCTAACCCATGGTCATCCATTTTTTCTTCAGAAGGATCATATTCTAGGAAGGCCACTTGTATATCGACGACATTATCACCATTAGGAAATTGAGGTATAATTTCCATGTCTTGGAGGATCATGTCTTTATCATTCTATAAAGAGGTTTCCTATTCTGATCAACCTAATACATGGGGTGTTATTTATTTTTATTTCCATAAGGTATGCTGCATTTTCTCCACCTATTGTATGAAGCTCTACTAATGATGCCTCTTCATAAGATTAAATGGTGTTGTCTCCTACCCAGGATGATGTCATCATACTCGATGCCTTGTCACCATAAGATGGGCCCAACCATGATATTTTCATGACCTCAATAGGTTATAGAACCAATAATATCATAAAATACACCATGATCTCTTCAGTTACCACCACTAATGGGTAATCTCTAGTGGTCACTACATATTCATGGGAACAACATGCTCAGTCATCAACATAGGAATCTATTTCCCAACAAATTCATCACTCCCATTGGGATGTGTGTTCACTAAAATATAATTAATTATAGAAATAAATGAATGATGAATTTTGGAAGGCGAATTAAAAATGGAATAATAGCGGAAAATGATTAAGTGTTGGTCATGTTTGAGAGCATATTCCCAAATAAATCCTCTATGTTGATCCTCATTTTCAATCTTATGGACTACTACTCCCACCATGTATTCTTGTATGCCAGGATTTTAGGTTCTTGGTACAGGTTCCACCAATGAAGGAATATCTATATCAATGGGCTCATCATCATATTCCAGAGGTATCCATGTGATCATATGAGATTATTATATTGTGAGGAAGCAACCATGTGTACAGAAAAACCAATAATATTGGAACCCAATGTTGGGAGAAGTATTAGGGGTTATCATTTGATATCTCAGGAAGAGGAACCATCCATTCAATGATATGTGATGCATCATCAGTAGAATGTTGGACAATTATGTCCATGTTAAGTGGGGTAGCTTAAATTTCCATCACATTTATGATCAAGAACTACATATCCCACATTATAGATTCATTAGGAATTTATTATTCTATTTCACTCACTGGTTCTGATGTATGTTAATGTGGATGAGTCAGTAAATCCCATTGGGCTAAATTCATCTTAAAAATGTGAAATCAGGGGACTTAATTGATCAATAAAAATTTATTCTCTCTCAAGGGATTCATAATAGGTGTCACATCCCCAAGAGTCCTAATTATATGATTCCTTCCCTAATATTAAAACAACTAATCCACCTCTAGGGGATCAAAAAGAGGGGGCATATCCAGCATCCCCACACCCAATCAATCATGGGTTATTCTAAATTACAAGAATGAATTAAATTAAATATATAATTTAGGTATTGTATATCCTACATACAAGGATCTAGGAATCTATCCATGGAATGGCCCAACATAGGAGGGATTATCCTATCCCATAAATGTTTCTTCCACACTTCATGGGAAAATGTGAACTAATTTATATAGTACGAAAATTCCTTATCATTTTGGAAAACCACATCATCTGGTAGATTTATTGTGTAAAATAGACACTTACCATATTCCATTTTAGGAACTGTATGATCAATTCTAGAAGCTTCTCCTTATTCATCATATTTTTTTAATAAGTATATATTCTCTTACTATTTATCCCTTGTGTGCTAAAGAAATAGCTCTAAGAGCCAATACTAATTCTTCCCCAGCACATGCTTATATTCTTACTTAGTGTGCTACTAAAATTATGAAATTCCCCAAGAAAATTATCCTATAACCACCCATCAAAATTGTGCTAGAAAACATTAAAAATTAATGTTTCCCTAGGATATAAAATCTCCCAGATATAGGAGCTAATGTGGAATAACCCAAAGCGTGTGCTGATTATCAGAAACTCTATTCTATTCCCACTACCATAATGAATGAACATGCACTAGAGCTAAAAAATAACATTGTGGTGATACATATATCATAACTATTTATACACACTAGATTTCAGTCATTAGGGGAAATGCAATTGTTTGGAAAAACAGAATGGATTTTATGAATCACAAACAACCTTGAAATAAATCTTTACCACCATTACACTACCTTGATGGTCTAGTAGGATAGATTATTCAAATATATTTTTCTAGAGTCATTCTTATTGAGAGGGTAATTTTGTGAATGTTGAATGGTTTTGGATTCCCAAACCATGAAAGTACCCAATAATGCTCTAATGTTAGTTATATGTTTCTAAAAGTTTTCATAATGGATAGATAGATGTTAGTGTTGGGAGGTAAGATGTGGTTGAGGTATAAATAAACCCATATGTTTGGGAATATTCCCATAATGAATGTGAAATGAGATTTAAAAACAAAATTTTTTCTTTATTCTGATATATTTTAACATCATTTAGATATTTTCCAACATCTGGAACACATCATAAATGTGAATTCTCATCTCCAACATCGATGAAGTAAAAAAGGTTCTTAACCACACCCTTATTTTAGATTCAAGAATGGGAATCATCAACTTATTGATAAGTTTCCTAAATAACCCAACCAAACTAACATCATGGGAATGGTACATTATTCGATGACCATATCTATGGAATTGTTTTACCATTAGGAGTAATCTGTATTATCATTCCTTCCCATAATGCATTAGCCCTGGGCACTGTAGGGGCCTCCCTAGTATCTATGATTTAGGCTCATTGAAAAAGATTCTAAACCACTTTGTTCATTTTCACCCTTGTGGATAAGATTCTTTCAAACCCTATATGTTTTTTAATATAACCTTATAAATCAAAAAAACATACTATTATTCCTCCCAAAAATTCTCTTATGGGAGAAATTCATCATAAATTTCCCACCAAATTTGAGTTACACTGATGTGTTACAAGTACCACAAGTTCATGTAGACATCCCTATGGTGAAGATGAAATGAGTTAGTGTCAGGGGATCGCATTACCAAGATCTACAAAATGATTTTTGGGTGATGATAAATGTGAAACATATAGTTACACAATACATTGTAAAGAAAAACCCTTTTAAGTCCCTACCCAAACATGTCTTGTGATTGGTATATATTGTATCATCCTAACCATTCATCATTAAAGTTATCAGCTTAGTGTAAATTCAATCCTGCAATCATTCCCTAAAGGTGTTCTACCATGAAAACCATTATAATTACATCACACTGAGGTGTATATGGATTCATGATTTTTTTCTATCTATTGATAGTCATAACTTTGTTCTATTGAGGAGTTTTGATTGGTACATGGTACATAACACAATGACTGCACAGATCCTTGATCCACTTATATATCATTGGATATCTCCTTAACCAATAGCCATGGGAATCTCAATTTTTACTTAGGATTGAGACATATTCTCTTAAGATAAACCATCAAACAAAAACATTTTAAAAATAGGATATCTCCTATGATTTTTTGTCAAAATGTTTGAGAGAGTTTAATACTCAAACATGGTTTAGATTCTCTCTATGATGAAGATATTCTACCTTATCTCCCCCTCTATATGGAAACAACCTCCGAAAATTTACCCACCATCCCAATATCTTTTTGATGAAGTCTTATGTTATGATTTTTGATGTTTGTTTTCATGAATTTTTAATCCCTATGATCAATTTCTTGACATAGAAATCCTTTTTTTAAATAGGTGCCTGATGTAGAAGAAAAATCATGCATGTTTATTTGATAAAGGGAGAGGTGTCATGAGTGACAAGGATTTATGTCATAGGAAACTGATAAAATTATTAGTTTTATGAAAATATCTGAGGAATATGACCATTAGTGAAAAAACATGGACCCATATGAGGGTCCTTTCTTCTTAATAGTCCATGTTTGGGACCCATTTTCTCTAATTGGGAAGTTGTAACTAAATTGGAGAACATGGGCCATAGAACCCGATCCCACTTTCTCGTGTCAGATCCCATTATTAAGAAATACAATAATTGAAGGTGAAAACAAAACATTGTTGGTGGAATCAAAAGAATAATTGTATAATCATGGAAAATCAAAGACAACAAAGGCATAAAAACCACTAAATGGAATAGATTCATGAAGGTGCATCTCTATATGAATCTTTAACATTAAATGAACTTGAATTGAAGTGTCAGAAAACTACATCATCTTTGAGGATGGTGATCCATTGAAGAACATATCCAATAGCCTTCACAATTACTATAAATATCACTCAACCCATTTAATGGTATTCATCCTTGGACATCTAACCAAAGCTCCCAACTCAAAAAACACCAACACCATGCCCTCGATGAAACATGGATTTCCACAACTAGTTATATGTCAAGAAATACCACTCATGGGTCCTATAATATATATGATCGTTATAGAGTAGGTTTCCATTAAATTCATAGAAATAAGTAACACCATTATAACTTAAAGCACATGATTCATTCATCTTATATGAAACTACATGCACAAGCCCCAAAAAATCCAATCCATATTGCATTAAACTGCATACCATAGTGTCCTAATTACACAATGTTAAATTTCAAGAAATCATCCTTAACACAATATGATAAACTATGACCATACCATATGTGATGAGAATAGGATTCCCTATTTAAACAATGTAGGATTCCACCTTTATTAAGACAAGGATACCTCATGTGATAAGCATGAGATGATACATACATCTTCTGTGAAGATACACATGTAGGACCTTACAATGTATGAGCAGCAAGACAATAAACTAGATTGTGAATTGTCCTAATTTCCCAACATTAAACCATAAGTGAACATTATAAACACAAGAAATTAAACTTCAGACATATAATATAAGATGAGAATAGGATTCCCTTTCTAATAAAAATAGGATGCCTCAACTGAAATCATGAGATTACTCATGTGATGATCATGAGATGAACCCTCCATCTTATGGGTAGATACACACCTATTCCCCAAAACAATCTATGATGTATTTATTTAAACTGCATATGATAATTTCTTAGTCAAATTATGTTATCACAAATGTAAATATATTCATAACAAGATGATAATCTACGACATTAACCTACATTATGAGCATAGGATTCCCAATGTAAAAAAATAGGGTGCCTCATGTGATAATCTCAGGATACCTCATGTAATGAGTATAAGTTGATAGGTCTTTCTATCTAGAAGATTTTATTCATAAGACCCAAACCATCCTTTTTTTCACCCATTCTATGACCTTAGAATCCTTTCCATGTGATGATAAATAGTATAGTGTGGCCCCTCCACATGAAATAAAATTTTTAATTGAACTTTGGGGATCTTGATTCTTGTCTCCAAATAGGGTATGATGGATTACTCCATAAGGTTCAATCACAACATTAGGATAAATCCTTATCATCCTTTATTGTTAGAAATCCAAATATTTGATCACCATTTAGGAGTATATTGTGCCTCTCATCATATAACTAATAGGTTCCCATTGGACATTTTTATCACTACATAGTGAAATCTTATACCTAAACAAGTACATGACAAGTGTATATGGGAATCATTCACGCTAGAAATTATACCTATGATTAACCCCTATGTGATGAGCATATTGTTGGAATCGTCTTGTTTTAATGATCAAAAATCCTATTAATCTTATTTAATCTATATTATATCATGTGTAGAAATGGGTATTCTCTATATGCTTTCCATAAACATACACTAGATCCTGATTCCTATAAATCATGTTTGATTATTGTAAACTATATTTAATTTTGTTCTATAATTATTTATTATATGAATGACTAAGTCTAATTCACTATATAAAGATTAGTACTTAATACTTCTTACAGATATTTGGCTATGTCACGACCCGTCTTAGTGGGGCCCAAGCCACAACTCCCCAAGCCCGCCTCTAATAGGCCAGGGGTTGGTGACTAGCACTGAGTAGGCATGGTACTAACATGGGAGGCATTTCCTAAAAACCTGTACACACACACCCACATCTCCAATCCCACAAAGCTGAAAAGTAAAAGCTACTAAAAATGTAAATGCATTCATACACTAAAAACCCAACTAACAGAGTACAAGTGGAAGCAATGTACAGTAATGTAAAACCCTGGGCCAAAAGTACAAGCCCACCAAAAGTGAGTCTGCAACAAAGTCCAACCTATAAAGAAAGGTACTGGGACTACAATCCATAGCTGTAGGAACACACCTCGTCCTGTCTGATCTCACTGAGCACCGTCGGGTCCTGGTCCACCTGGAATCCTATCAAAGGCTTGCTCGTCTTCACAAGACACGACATGTACGGGCAAAGCCCGTGCATGGGTGAGTATAACAATACACAGTAGGACACCCTAATAACCACAAAGTAATACAAAAATGGAAAAACCACAAAGGAATGATACATTAAGATCTCCATAGTATATGTTTATAGAACATACAACAAGAATATTCATATATACTCATACACAATCAACCATCACAAAACCACCACTAGGATCCAAATCGAAGATTCCACTAAGCACATAACAAGGAGAACACACTCCTAGGTCTGAAGATAGAGATACGAAGTACTCATTCCAGGATAACACACTCCACAATTACTTGGGAATACGATGTTCATATGCGGATCACAACCAATAGCTATGGGGTGATTCCAACAACTCAGTCTGAACTAATCCGCTAAGTAGAGGATCGAGGCCCGAGTAACATTGGTCACATCGATACCAATAACTCTACTCAGGGTTCCAGGAATGAATAGAGGATCTGACTCTAAGTCTCACATAGGGGATTCCAATAGCTCTATTCAGGAAGTCCTGCTGAAGTGATCATATTCCTGTACATCGGAAATGATACCGGAAACCATTAGAAGAAATGCCAAGGGGATGAACCCTAAGGAAACTAGTCCAAGTAAAAGAAGACCACTATCTAAAGACATGTAAAATAGTTTACACAACATGTAGTAGGGTTACACGTCGTGTTCCTTGACTCCAGGTATTGACCGTGTAAACGGCTTGTGTCACCTGTCTAAGCTGTGTAAAACTCAACTACAGGGTGTGTAGAAGGATCACATGCCGTGTTCCCTGACTCCAGGTTCTGCCCATGTAAACAACCCGTGTCTGGAATCAAAGTCATGTAGGAAATAATATACACGACGTGTAGGTATAAGCACACTTTGTGTCCTATCAACGGGGAAACACCCATGTACCCTGGCCGTATGCCCGTACACGGTGTTCATCCGTGTTTCCTGCCCGTGTACCAGCACACGGGGTATCCCGTGTATCTGGCCGGGTCTAGCCGGGGAAGGGTATACACATCGTGTCCTTGTCCATGTACCTAACCCATGTCTATGTACTCCCGGTGTACACGCTGGGTGGTCCACCGATGAACACACGCCGTGTAGACCATACTACACGCCGTGTAGTCGTAATTTTTACAGAAACATCGTCTTCCTCCTCTCACCTTGGTCGGATCTCCAGATCACGTTTCTCTTGTCCATTTTTTTCGAAACTCTAGATTATGGGTCTCCCCGTCGTCATGATGCTGAATTCGTGGGTTTTAGACCTTCAATCGGCTCCAAAATCCGATTCCGGACATCCATGTAGAAATATTTCGAAGAACGATATCTTCTGATCCGCTTTGATCCATCTGTCACCACCACCGTCGCACCTCCGTGGGGTTGTTCTGATACTAGATCTTCAATTTGGGATCGTTTTGTCATTCAACGGATGCACAACGATCCTTCATTCATACATCCATGAAGAACGTGTAGAACACGCATGAAGAATGCGAGAAAATTTGGGAGAAAAGCAAAAAAAATCGAGAGGGACAAACCTCGATCGATGTTTGTGTCAATCTTGGTTCATCATCGTTAAGATATTAAACAAAACCAAAACAAATTCAAGAATCAAATCCCCAAATTCCCTCAAAAATCCCATCCCGCAAATATGATCAATCTGTAGGCTAATCTGTTTGTGGATTATTCTGTGTTCATCATAGGAATCAATAATGGGAAAGAAATCACAAAGAGATTAAATTCCCTACCTAGATCTATGGTGTTTGTTGGCGAAGATCTGGTCGCTGCGTCATCATCATTGTTAAAATTCGTCAAGAACGTCATCACCGTGTTGGGGGTTTCCTCCAAATCTTTCCCAAAGCCTCCAGGGGTTTTAGGGTTATGAGGTCTGTAACCCCGGACACCTATGCAAGCCTTTATTTAAAAGGGATAAAAGATATTCACTGGAACAAAATTTAATAAAATAATTTAATTAAATATTTTATTATGGTTGCTTCCAAAAACTGGATTTCACCACCGACCTGAGCCAGCCAATGTTAGCTCTCTCCTAGGCTAAACCCGCTGCTCTGGATGAAACAGTGCCCTCGTATTTCCAATCCGAGCACCTGTTCAGGAGTTATTCTACTTTTTTAGGAAAACCACACATGCGTGTTATTTAATTATTTAATTAAATTCAGACATTTGTTCAGGGATCACCGGGCCTCAGAACTGCATGCTGTATCAAAGCCTGGTCTAGAAATAATTCCCATATAATATTAAAACAATACATGGAAAAATCCGGGATATTAAATCACACCCACCTTAGGGATTTACGTCCCCAAAAAGCTAAAAGAAAGGCTACTCAAAAAGATGTTGATACTGTAAACGAATCTGAGCCTCTCGCTCCCACGTGCTCTCCTGGAGATTCCCGTGCTGCCACCGGACACGCACCAAGGGTATAACTCGCTCACAGAGGATCTTCTCCTTCTGATCCTCGATCTCCACTGGGTACTCAGCAAAGGTCACTCCATCATTGATTTCCAGCTTGCCTCAGTCAATAACGTGCGATGGATCATGCACATACCTCCGCAACTGTGACACATGGAAGATGTTGTGTACCCGGTCCATCTGAGGAGGTAGAGCCAAGAGGTACGCCACCTCTCCAACTCTACTCATAATTTGAAAAGGGCCGAGGAACATCGGTGATATCTTGCCACCTCAGCCAAATCTCTGCAATCCCCATCGAGGTGAGACCCGAATGAACACATGGTCTACCTCCTCAAACTCCAAGGGCCTCCATCTCATATCGGAAAAAGACTTCTGCCGACTCTGTGCAGTCTTCATCTGCTCCTGGATGACCTGCACCTTCTCTGTAGTAGCTCGCACCATCTCTGGGCGCATGAGTACTGAATCTCCTGGGTCTGTCCAGCAAAGTGGTGACCTGCAAGGTTTCCCGTACAAAGCCTCGAATGGGGCCATACCAATAGTGTAATGATAACTATTGTTATAATAAAATTCCACCAGTGGTTGGTGATCCTCCCAGCTATGACCGAAGTCAAGTATGCAAGCTCGTAGCATATCCTCCAGAACCTGGATGGTCCACTATGTCTGTCCATCAGTCTGAGGATGAAATGCTATGCTCAAGCGTAATTGAGTCCCAAAAGCTTCCTGCAATCCCTTCAACAACCGGGATGTGAAACAAGCATCACGATCTGAGACGATCTTGGATGGCACTCTGTGAAGTTGAAATATCTCTTACACTTAGTGGCATCCCAATATCTCTAATCAAATCTATTTCCATTTGGCTAAGAAGTGGGCTGACTTGGTGATTCAGTCAATGATCACCCAGATGGCATCGCGTCCCATAGACGTACATGGTAAACCTGTCACGAAGTCCATGGATATCGCATCCCACTTCCACTTTGGATCCTTAAGGGGCTGAGTCAAACCTGCTGGAACCTGGTGCTCAGCCTTTACTTGTTGACAAATAAGGCACTAGGAAACAAACTCTGCCACACTCTTCTTCATTCCTGGCCACCAGAACTGACATCGGAGGTCCTGGTACATCTTTGCCACGCCTGGATACACCTCCAAAGGAGATATATGGAACTCCCTTAGAACCTCCTCCTGCAACGTCATTGGTACTACTGTGCACCCTCTAAAAAGAACAATGTGCTCTCCACCTCCTAAATATCCATCAGCAGCATCACCTGCGGATATTTGAGCACGCAGAGTCTCACAACTAGCATCCTTGAACTGTGCTTCCCTGATTCACTGTAAGATTGGAGGGGAAACAACCATCTACTGAAGGTAAGCTCCATCATCTCTATCCACGAAGGATAACTGTAAAGAGGCCAACTGCCTCATCGCCTCATCCAGCAATTGCGAACTGGATTTCCTACTGAGAGCATCTGCCACAACATTCCCCTTCCTAGAATTATAAACGATCTCAAAGTCATAATCCTGAAGGAACACAAGCCACCACCTCTATCTCAAATTCAGATCCTTCTAAGAAAAGATATATCTGAGACTCTTGTGATCAGAATAGATGGTAAACCGCTCACCCATAATGTAGTGCTGCCACATCTTCAATGCGAATACTACCACTACCAACTCAAGATCATGGGTCATGTAGTTCTTCTCGTGTGGCCTCAACTGATGTGATCCATAGGCAATCACCACTTGCCTATGCATTAGAACAAAACCAAGCCCGGTTCCTGATGCGTCGCAGAACACCACATACTCGACACCCTCTTCTGGTAGTCTCAAGATCGGGGCACTCGTCAGACTCTGCCTCAACTGCTGAAAAGCCTACTGGCATCTCTCGGTCCACACGAAAGGCTACCCCTTTCGGGTCAAAGCTGCCATGGGTGCTGAAATCTTAAGAGAAATCAATAATGAATCTTCGATAGTATCCTGGCAACCCAAGGAAACTTTGCACCTCCGTCACGCTCTGGGGTGGCTCCCTTGCTAACACTACCTCTACCTTGGCTGGGTCCACTACTACACCATCTGCTGAGATAACGTGTCCCAGAAAGTGGACCTCATGTATCTAGAATTGACACTTCGAGAGTTTCTCGTACAACTAGTGCTCTCAGAGTGTGTCCATAACCATCCTTAGGTGCCTCGTGTGCTCCTCCTTGAACACAGAGTACACAAGGATATCATCGATGAAGACCACCACGAACCAATCTAGATAGGGCTGAAAGATCTGATTCATGAGTCCCATAAACATTTCCAGGACGTTCTTCAAGCCGAAGGGCATCACAAAGTACTCATAGTGATCGTACCGACATTTGAAAGTCATCTTCGGTATATCCTCATCCCGTACTCGAAAACGGGTGATAGCCTGATCGTAGATCAACCTTTGAGAACTATCATTCCCCTCTTAACTAGCCGAAGAGGACATTGATCCTCGGTAGTAGATACCAGTTCTTCACGGTCACCTGATTCAGGCGCCGCTAATCCACACACAGCCTCAAGCTCCCTTCTGCCTTCTTGGAAAAAAAATACTGGGGCCGCCCAGGGTGAAACACTGGGTCTCACGAAGCCCTTCCTCTACAAGTCTTCCAGCTGCACTCTCAGCTCACGAAGCTCTGTAGGAGCAATACGATATGCTGATGCTGATATCGGTGTCGTCTCGGGTTGAAACTCAATGCATAAATCTATCTCCCGATAGGGAGGTAGTCCAGGGACATCCTCTAGAAAGACATCCTCTTACTCAGCCACTAATGCTGGAAATTGGAAACTCATAACATCTACTACACCAAAAGCTAGACTAGACAACTAATGTGAAAACAACTGTACTTTCCTACACACGAGTCCATCCTGCACTGCCTGGGTCTCCTTTTCACCGATGAAGGAGAACCTCGTTCCATCACTACGAACACACCGGACCCTTCACCTAAAATATTCAATATGGACATGAACCGTGGATAGACAATCCATACCAAGAATGAAATTGTAAGGCATCGACGTTACCACCAAGAGGTTCCAACCGAAACTCTCACCTCCAAGGGTCATGTCACACTGTCTACAAAGGTGTGTGATCTCTAAATCTTCTCCAGTCGGTGTTTCTAAGCCCAAGGGTTGAGTCAATGGCTCAACTAGAATCTCAAGGTCTTGAAAAAGATATGAAGCCAGAAAAGAATGACTAGCACCTGTGTCTATCAGTATGGAATCCAAAGTAGAAAAGACACATATTGTACCTCTAATAATTATGGGAGTACCTCGGTCATAAGCCTCCGCTGCCTGCAGCTATCCCTGCCTCTGTCCACCAGCCCCCTGTGCCTGGGGTGGACCTCCTGGGGGTGGTGGTGGTAAAAGGTCAAAATGCTGACCACATACAGCTACTCTCCCAACTCCACTACTACATCTGCCACCCCACGGATATGTCTGCTCTACACATTGCCTTTGCCTCAGTGGTCCATCCACCGATCCCATGTCAGTAGTATGGCGGGTTATAAAATCTCAAGTGACATGTCCTCTGCCATCACAAGAGTAGCATCGCCTCTCTTGAGGCTGGCTAGATGCGCCCTGCGAACCCTGTACGATAGATCCTATGTCCTGGGATATCCTCTGAAAATGTCTCCTGCGCCTGGGTCCCTGACGTTGGCTCCCCACTGCCAAGGTCTCTAATTCAGGTCACTCACTACTAACAACTGCCGGCTGTCTTTGCTCTAACAAGAATCTCTCGACCACCAAATCTCACTATAGAACCCCAACATAAGTAGGAATGCTCATAGGGATGATGCTAGCTCGGATTTCTCTATGCAATCCCTGCTCAAAAGTCCGATCTCTGAATTACTGATCCCTAAACATATCCATAGAGTATCGTGAGAGGTCGGTAAACCTCGATGAATAGTCAGCCACCGTCATGGTTCCCTGCTGAAGCTGAAGAAGATCCTGTATACATACTACTCTAAAGGTAACCGGTGAAAACTCCTCTCTGAATAGATGCTCAAACTTTGACCATGCAAGAGTCGCCTCGTCATGAGTCTGGAAAACCAAACTCCACCATCGCCATGCCGAGCCCTGCAGAAGGCTCGCTGCCAGGATCACCATCTGATCTGCTGGTGTCCTGATCAAACAGAAGACTTTGGTCACTACCTCAAGCCAGTCCTCTGCTGCCTGAGGGTTAGGCTCACCTTGAAACTTGAGGGGTCTCTGTCTCTGAAACTCATGGAGTGCGCTCATCCTGTGTTCCTCCTCTGCTGGTACAGCAGGCACTAAACACTGCTCCACAGGTGGTGGAA
This sequence comes from Viscum album, assembly GCA_963277665.1. Taxonomy (NCBI): domain Eukaryota; kingdom Viridiplantae; phylum Streptophyta; class Magnoliopsida; order Santalales; family Viscaceae; genus Viscum; species Viscum album. The sequence goes on from OY728145.1 coordinate 3,808,580, forward strand.
TAACTCGCACAACACTCGATGGTAAAACTGGGGGATCTGGTCCCTGTATCAAAGCTTCATCACTGAGGGGGTCATCCTCGCGATCGAGCTACTGGATCCTAGTGGGTGCGCATCGTGGAGGCATCCTGTAAGGAAACAAGATGTATCTCAGTCAGTAAGTATATCTGGAGAGATGACTGAAAAAAGACATGGAAACCACAACCCATTCTTATATGATGCATGTACAATTATTTCCCCCTGCAACTAGTGTTCTCATGTTCTGAGTCAAAATGAAAGTTATCAGAGTCCTGGTGTATGGATACATTAGTCGCCTGCACCAACACTAGGATCCCTGGCCTGAAAGCCGAACTCGAAACACTTAACACTGTTGCCACAAACAAACTCACAGACTCTCTGTCCTAAGGTAGAACCGACCACCTCTGATACCACTCTGTTACGACCTATCCCAGTGAGGCCCGGGCCGCAACTCCCCAAGCACGCCTCCAATAGGCCAGGGGCTGGTGACTAGCACTGAGTAGGCATGCTACTAACATGGGAAGCATTGCCTAAAAACCTGTACACATGCACACACATCTCCAAGCCCATAAAGATGAAAAGTAAAAGCTACTAAAAATGGAAATGCATGCATAAACTAAAAACCCAACCAATAGAGTACGACAGGAAACAAAGTATAGTAATGTAAAACCCTGGGCCAAAAGAAAATGCCCACCAAAAGAGAGTCTGCAACAAAGTCCAACCTGTAAAGAAAGGTACTGGGACTGCAATCCTTAGCTGTAGGAACACACCTCGGCCTATCTGATCTCACTGAGCGTCGTCTGGTCCTGGTCCGCCTGGAATCATGTCAAAGGCTCGCTCATCTACACAAGACACAACACGTGCGAGCAAAGCCTGTGCATGAGTGAGTATAACAATACACAGTAGGACACCCCAAAAACCACAAAGGAATACAAAAAAGGAAAAACCACAAAGGAATGATACAGTTAGGTCTCTAAAATATATGTTTATAGAATATACAACAAGAATATGCAAATATATTCATACACGATCGACCATCGTGAAACCACCACTAAGATCCAGCTCGAAGATTCCATTAAGCACGTAACAAGGAGAACACACTCCTAGGTCTAAAGAGTGATATATGAAGTACTCGTTATGGGATAACACACTCCACAAGTACTTGGGAATATGATGTTCAGATGAGGATCACAACAAATATCTATGGGGTGATTCCAACTACTCAGTCTGAACTAATCCGCTAAGCAGAGGATCGGTGCCCAGGTAAAGTTGGTCACGTCGATACCAAGAACTCTACTCAGGGTTCTAGGAATGAATAAAGGATCCATCTCTAAGTCTCATAGAGTGGATTCCAATAACTTTATTCAGGAAGTCTTGCTGAAGGGATCATAATCCTGTACATAGGAAATGATACCGAAAACCTTTAGGAGAAATGCCAAGGGGATGAACCCTAAGGAAACTAGTCCTTGTCACAGAAGACCACTGGCTCAAGCCATGTAAAACAGGTTACACGACGTGTATTGGGGTTACACGCCGTGTTCCTTGAATCTGGGTACTAGTCGTGTAAACGGCCCGTGTCACCCATCCAAGCTGTGTAAAACTCAACTACACGGTGTGTAGAAGGATCACACGCCGTGTTCCCTAACTCCAGGTACTGCCCATGTAAACGACCCATGTCTGGAATCGAATTCATGTAGGAAATCATATACACAGTGTGTAGGTCTAAGAAAACGCCGTGTCCTGTCAATAGGGAAACACCCGTGTACCCTGTCCATATGCCCGTACACGGTGTCCATCTGTGTCGCCTTCCCATGTACCAGTACATGAGGTATCCCATGTATCTGGTCGGGTCTGGCTGGGGAAGTGTATACACGTCGTGTCCTTGGCCGTGTACCCAACCCGTGTTCATGTACTCCTGGAGTACATTCCAGGTGGTCCACTGATAAACACATGCTGTGTAGCCCATACTACACACCGTGTAGTCCGGGTTTTTCTAGAAACGCAGTCTTCCTCCTCGTGCCTCGTCCGGATCTCCAGATCGCGTTTCTCTTGTCCGTTTTCCAAAAAACTCAATATTATGGGTCACCTCGTCGTCGTGATGCCGAATATGTGGGTATAAGACCTTTGATCGGCTCCAAAATCCGATTCCGGTCATCCGTGCAGAAATTGTTTGAAGAAAAATATCTTCCGATCCATTTCGATCTGTCCGTCGCCACTGCCGTCGCACCTCCGTGGGGTAGTTCCGATGCTAGATCTTCAATTTGGGATTGTTGTGTCACGCAACGGATGCACAACGATCTGTCATTCATACCTTCACGAAGAATGTGTAGAACGTGAGAAAATAGAGGAGAAAAGCATAACAAATTCGAGAGGGATGAACCTTGATCGATGTTTGTGGTGATCTTGGTTTGTCATCGTTAGGAGATTAAACGAAACCAAAACAACTTCAAGAATCAAATCCCTAAATTCCCACAAAAAGCCCATCCCGCAATATGATCGATCCGCGGGCTAATCTATTCGTGGATTAGTCTGTGTTTGTCATAGGAATAAAGAATGGGAAATAAATCACAAAGAGATTAAACACCCTACCTAGATCTTTGGTGTTTTCTGGCGAAGATCTGGTCACCACGTCATCGTCGCCGGCGAAATTCATCAAAAACGTCGTCGCCGTGTTGGGGGTTTCCTCCAGAGCATTCCCAAAGCCTCCAAGGGTTTCAGGGTTATGAGTTCTGTAACCTTGGACCCCTGATAAAGACTTTATTTAAAAAGGATAAAATATATTCGCTGCAAAAAAATTTAATAAAATATTATAATTAAATATTTTATTACGGTTGCGTCCAAAAACTGGATTTCACCACCGACCAGAGCCAGCCAATGTTAGGTCACTCCTAGGGTAAAACCGCTTCTCTGGACACAATGGTGCCCTCAGATTTCTGATCCGAGCACCCGTTCAGGAGTTATTCCACTTTTTTCAGGAAAACCACACGCGCATGTTATTTAATTATTTAATTAAATTCAGACATTTGTTCCGGGCTCACCGGACCTCGGAACTGCATGTCGTCTCAATGCCTGGTCTAGAAATAATTCCCATATAATATTAAAATAATACATGAAAAAATTCGGGACATTACATGCTAAGTCTGAGAAACTGTGAGTCTCCCACTGGTTCTTGTTTTCTGGAAAAGGACATGACACCATAACCCATACACTGAAACCCAGACACTGTAATCTAGAAACCCTAATATAGACACCATAACCCAGACACCCTGACCCAAACAATGTAACTAGTTCCAGATCTCATGATGTCTGTGACACCAGTTTCATACTACCATCACCAAGACACTATTCATTGCATGGAAAAGGACTAGACAATGTGATCCCAGCACCGCATCTGTGCTACCGGTTTTTAATCTTAATGCAATTGGGGCATCATGACTATCTCATCGCTAAAAGGGAAAAAAGAAGACACAATTTTAGGGTGACACTATTTCCAAGTGATGCTGTTTAAAGCCAGACTATGACACCGTCCTTTAATCAGTTTTGACATTTTCAGTTTAACTTATAATGGTCATATTTGATTCATTTAATGTCACTGACATAATTAATGTTTCTTTATAGACATATCACCTAATATTACGAGGTACGAGGTACAGAATACATTCATCTTTTCAGTTCTAATGTGTTCACCAAAAATTAAAAAAGAAGATAATCCGGGATGCAAATGTACACAAAAAAAGAGATCAGCAGACACATAAGCATTTAAAAAAGTGAACTGATACACGAAAAAAAAAATGAAAGAACACAAGAAGCACTCTTGATTCCAAGAAGCTGGACTACCGTATATAAGAGCCAAAAAACCTCTTCTTAGTAACACCTTTATGAAAAAAACGAGGTAGAAAACTTACACCATCAGAATGGAAACCAGAGCACTACACATGTGATACTCTATTTTTCACAAGAGGACTTGATACTTGTGTCTGCTTCATCCTACAAGCCCAGAGCTAAAAATAATAACACTCAGAGAACTTCTAACACTTTCTCTTCATATTTTCTCTATTGTGTACTTTTTTTATCTTTCGAGAAGTGTGTGTGTATGTATTAAAAACACACATTTTCTTCAATATTATACTAAAGGATACAAAATATCCTTCCTATCATCACTTCATACATCTGTTTACTCCCACAGATAAGTGTGGAAGAGGTCCTTGTGTGACCTAGTAGTTTATTCCCATGATGAACATTGAAAGAGTTCATGTGACCTAGATAGTCCTATGCACTGTTGTATACCCCAATCCAATGTGTGGATCAAGTTTATTAATATAAACTGCTTAGTGGTAGGTGTCACCAAGTGGAGTGGATTAGGTCTCAGCATTATACTGAACCACTTGTTTTATCTGTTGTGTTATTTAATTTAGTTTTTTCTCTACCATATTTTACATTTTAGAAAAAACTAGATTTTACTTTTATAGTTAGTCTTGGATAGAATTTATAAGTGTTTATCCTAATTATAATAGCTTTAAAATTAACATAAATAACACATTTCTATATTACTGGGAATTAATCAATCTTTAGAGAGGTTATTTGAACAGTAAAACTATAATAACCATATTACCTTGATTAACTAGGATGTATTCATTTTTATTGGGGAATATTTTAAAGAAAACTTTTAAATAGAATATTTAATAGATACCCAATTCACCTCACTCTTGAGTAATCTAATCCAACCAACATTTGGTATTAGAGGGTGTTTTTAAGACTCAGTTTTTAAATCTTTCCAACTGTGATATTAGTTTCACTTTAAAGATCTGTAAATTTCTGTTAATTCCAAATTGATATATCTTTAAAAGTATTTCATTATTATAGATAATAGACTCAAAGGTGATGCAAAATATATACAACCATTCTTTAATGGAACTAATTATTCTTAATGGAAAATTAAAATGAAAATGCATTTGGAAAGTATGGGATTTGAAATTTGGTCTTCAATTGTAGATGAGTATAAGATTTCTGCTACTGATAGGATTAATTGGGATGACCTAACCAATACATCTTACAATTATAATTACAAATAAATTAATTCCTTATATTTATCTTTAAGAGATGATGGATTTAATAGAATTTCAGCTTGTAAAATTGCCCATAAAATTTGGGATGATTTGTCTGCTTCACATGGAGGAACTTCTAGTGTGAAGTAAACGAGACTTAATAGTTATAATATTAAATTTGATAACTTTAAAATGAATCTAGATGATCCTGTTTATAACATGTATCTCAAGTTCAATTAAATTCTCAACATAATCATTTCTCTAGGAAGAGAAGTCACTACCAAAGAACAAATCATGATGAATCACATATGCCTACCTGATAGATGGAGAGTAACCTTTGTCTCTAATAGAGAGTTGCGTGACATTAGAAAATTACCTATAAAAGAACTCATTGGGAAACTAATGATGTATGAAGAAGAGTTGAAAGTCAACAAGAAAGAGGAGGATGAACCCAAAATAAATTTTTTGGCAATCAAGATGACCACTTCTAAACAAAAAGAAAGAGAGGAATTGTAAGTTTTTTTGTAGAAAGTTCCCGGAGTGAACAATAATCACCTGACAGTGATGAGGAGATGACCCAATTAGCCAGAAGGTTTAAGAAATTTTACAAAGGGAATACATTTTTTCGAAAGCTCAGCTTCAAAGAAATATATAATCAAAATTTCAGCTGGAAGAAATATTGGAAAAGAAATGTCATGTCTGATAAGATAGTATGTTATGAATATATGTGAAATAGACCTGTAAATGTTGACTGTCCTAACAAAAATAAATATGAGGACAAAGATAGAAAGTATAAAAATAAAATGAAAGCTACATTGAGTTCTTCTAAGAACATTTCAAGACGATCATAGTCTTCACATGATGATTAGGATAATAAATCCAATATGTGTTTCCTGACAAACACATCTGAGGTAACCTTGGAATCTCCTATGCAAGATTCTTATTATTCTGAAGATGAAAGTGATTCTGAAAATATGTCTAAATAATAAATGTTTGAGTATTTAAATATTCTTAAAAATACTTGTAATGAACTAAAAAATTAATCCAAGTCCTTAAAGAAACAATATTCTCTTACCTCAACTGTTAAATATGAACTTACTATAGAAATAGAGAGCAATTTTCAATTACTCAATGAAAACAATGAATTAAATCTATCTAATGAGCAATTGAAAAAGGACCTTGAAATGTTGAATAATGGTAAATATTACTTAGTACAAATTCTAGGTAAAAATATTTCCCCTAAATATACTAATGGTATTGGATATCAACATAGGAAAGAAATTTTGGAAAAACCAATTTTGTTTCTAAATCTAGAACATACAGCTTTACTACTAGTTTAGGAAAACATTTTGCTAGTTCAAATTATGATACAGTCTCTAATATTTCATGCTTTTCTGGAACAAATAGATTTTATTTTTCAAATACTTTACATAATTATTATATTAAACCTATGAGGTAGATATGGGTTTCTAAAGCACTAGTTACTAATATTACTGTACACAAACAAATATGGGTACCAATGTATGTTTTAATTTGACTATTTTGTAGGAAAATTGTTTGAAGAGATACTGTAAAAGAATATGGTACTTGGATAGTGGGTGTTCAAGACACATAAAAATATATTATTCATGCTTCAAGAACATAATAATGATTTATGGTGGACATGTCACTTTTGGTGACAATGCTAAAGGAAAAAATCATTGGCCTTGTACAAATTAGCAACACTAACTCAGTTTTAATTCCCAAAGTACTTTTTTATGGATTGAAATATAATATGCTTAGTATTTCAAAACTATTTGATGATGGATTTAATTTTAAATTTGAAAATGAATCTTTCAATGTTTTTAATTCTAAATATGAATTGGCATTTTCTACATTAAGAAATTAAAATGTATGTTTTGTTAACATAGATTATTTAGTATCTTAGAATGCTTCATGTTTAAGTGTATTTCACAAAATAATATTGGCCTATACAAGAATACTTTTTCACTGTAATATTCACTCTCTTAAAAAGATAACTAGAAAAATTTTAGTCAAAGATCTACCCAAAATAGAGTTTCAAAATGATAAAGTGTGTAATACTTGTCAAAAGGGAATGAAACAAAAAATTTATTTCAAACCAAAGAAAGAAGTGTTGACTTCTCAACCACTTGATTTGGTTCACATGGATTTTTTTGGACCATCTAGAGTTTCTAGATTAAATGGGAAGCACTATGTTTTTGTTCTTGTAGATGAATTTTCAAGATATACTTGGACCTTCTTTTTGGCTCACAAAAGTGAAGCCCACTCTCTTTTCACCAAACATGCTGAAACTATGGAAATTTATAGTGAAATTAGAATTAAATATGTAATTATTGATCATGACTGTGAGTTTGAAAATCAAGATTTTGAATCCTTTTTCTCAAAAAATGGCTATAATCAGAACTTCTATACCCCTAGAACACCTCAACAAAATGGATTCTTATAATAAAGAAATAATACATGGAAAGAAATTTCTAGAACCATGCTTAGTGAATATGACTTACCTATTTACTTTTGGGATGAAGCTGTAAATACAACATACAATATTATTAATAGAGTATTGATTAGACCTATTCCTAAAATAACTCTATATGAGTTATGAAACAATTGAAAACCCAAAGTAATCTACTTCAATGTATTTGGTTGAAATTTTTATATCCTTAATACTAAGGACAATCATTACTTGTTTTCATCCAAGTGTGATGGAAGAATATTTCTAGGATACTCAATATCTTGTATATCCTATAAACTGTTTAACCAAAGAACTAAATGTGTGGAGGAATCTGTCCATGTCAACTTGGATATGATATATCCACATAAGTCTAAGACCTCTCAAGAGAATCATGAGTATGATATGTTAAATCTAGACATCAATGAAAAACCCTCCAACTATCCTGTAAATGAATCAGTGAAAACTTCCAGTTCTAGACATTCTCCAGATTCAAGTCAAAATGAACCTAAACCAGTTGAAGTACCTAAAATCACTAGCCCCTATTTTTCTAGAGTTGTTCAAACCCTTAAGAACCATCCTTTAGATGTTTTTGTAGAAGATTTATATAAAGTAAATCAAAATAGATGTTCTCTTAGAAATCAGGTTGAACATCAAGTTTTCATGTAAAAACGTGAACCTAAATGATGAAGTTTGGGTGATCGCTATGTGATAAGAACATAATCAATTTGAGTGGAACAAATTTTGGAAACATATTGACTGATCCAAAGATATATTTACCATAGGCACTGAGTGGGTGTTTATAAATAAGGTAGATGAAGCTAGTAGCATAGTTAGCAAAAAGGCTAGATTGGTTGCACAAAGCTATAGTCCAGAAGAAGGAATTGACTATGAGGAGACCATTTCACCAGTAGATAGACATTAATCCATAAAAATCCTTCTTTCTTATGTTACACATATGAATTTCAAACTATATCAAATGGATGTTAAGAGTGATTTCCTAAATGGGCATATATATGAGTATTTCTTTGTTGAAAAACTCCATAGTTTAACAAATCCTCACTTTCCAAATAATATTTTCAAATTATAAAAATATTTTTATTGTTTAAAACAATCTCAAAGATATTGGTATGATATATTACATACTTTTCTTATTTTCTAAGGATTTACAAAAGTTATAGTCGATCCTACCCTTTTATAAAATGTGTTTCCAATGATGTTTTAGTAGTTCAAATTTATATAAATGATATTATTTTTGGATCTTTAAAAAATTCTTTCTGTGTTGAATTTTCTAAAATAATGCAAAATTAAATTGAAATGAGTTTAATGGGTGAACAAAAATTCTTTCTTGGATTTCAAATTTTTCAAAATAAGGATGGTTTTATTTTAAATCAAAGTAAATATACTAAAGATATTATAAATGTTTTTGGATTGGATAGCACTAAAAGTAGTGATAATCCAATGAATAATACTTGTAAGTTGGATCAAGATGAAGATGAAAAATATGTTGATCAAACCACTTAAAGAGGTATGATTGGATGCTTACTCTACTTAACTGCTAGCCGACCTGATATTATGTTTAGTGTATGTATGTGTGATCATTTTCAAGAAAACCCTAAATAATATCATTTTATTGCTCTTAAAAAGAATTTAAAATACCTAGAACATACACCCAATCTAGGACTATTCTTTCCTAGAAGAGAATAATTTGAGTTAGTTAACTATTCTGATGCTGATTTTGGCATTTGTAAGTTAGACATAAAAAGAACCTCTAGAACACGTCACCTTTTAGGAAAGTCTCTAGTATCATGGTGTAGTAAGAAACAAACATCGGGTGTATTATCTACTACCAAAGCTGAGTACATAGCTACTGGTAGTTTTTGTGAACAAATTTTTTGGATGAAGTACATATTACTAGATTATGGATATCAATTCAGGCACATACCCATAAATTGTGAAAAAACAAGTGCTATTAACATTTCAAATAATCATGGTTCACATTCCAAGAAAAAATATATTGATGTATGACATCACTTTTTGAGAGACCATTATAAAAAAAGTCGATATCACCTCAGAATTAATTGGAACTAAATATCAGCTTGATGATATACTCACCAAACCATTCAATTCTAAAAGCAAAGACTACGTCATACATGAATTAGGTATGATAAATCTCAAGTAGAAACTATTCTGTTTTAAAACATACAATTTTTAAACATACTATTTCACAACTTATTATTTCACAGCATAATATTTCATGTTTACAGTCTCACAGTTACTGTCTCTCAGTTACTATCTTGCACTTACTATCTCAAATAATATGGTTTTCCCATGTGGAGACACACCATAAAGATGACACTATGAGAATATGTTCCGGTCTCACCATTGATGACTGTTATGCTATCACCGTAATGTCACCTTTTTATTTTATTTGTATTTTATTACCCATATCACTGTGTCGATTATTTTATTATATTCATCACATGATTTTAATTTTTCAATGCTTGAAATCCTTAAATTATAAAAACCAAATGTATTTCACCATATTCTTCACTCGATCCCTCCTCTCTCAAAACCAAAACCCCTATATTTCAAACCATAATACATCCTTCAACCCTTTATCTCTCTCTCCTGAACCCTCGTTGAATGCCCAGGATGATGCACCCATCTTCATCAACTCTAGAGAAGTGAAGATATAAGAAGAATGTGAAAAGGGCACTGAAGCTAGCACCCAAAGGACCGCTGAACCCGAATCTAGTTGATAGAATAATATTACTAGAAAAGGAAATATGTCTTAAGTGGTTGCTGACATGTAAGTCCTTAGTTTGGAATGTATTGAAATAGAAGGTGTGGCTGAACTGGTTCATAAAAGAGGCAAGACCAATTTAACCAAAACTTTTTGCTCTGTTTTATCCATGTCTCCAGTTATCATTCAATATAGAAGAAGGTTTTTTTGTAAGAATCCGGATTAATTGAAAAAGTTGTACCTTTTCCTTGATGTTACGGGATTCTTTCCTTGGGATACCTCATGAAGGAAATTTTGAGGACTACCAGAGAGGTCCTCCTCCTCCTAGTGATAGTTTTTCTTAGAAGAGGCCTTGGGAATCATGACTAGAAATAATAAGAAGATAAGAGAAATTTATATTAAATTGGATAGTGAATTGAGGTTTCTATTTAAGTTCAATCAAAATCTATTTAGTCCATGGAAATGATATTTTTCTACCCTCAAGTATCAAGATGTTTTGATGACATATATTATAAAAAATGGACATAAGATCAACCTGTGTAAGTATATTATACTTCACAGGTGTGATTTTATTAAGACAACTTCAATTTCTACCTCCTTTTTCTATTCAAGGTTGATCTCTGTAATGTTTTATATAAAAGGAATGGTCGTACTGAATGAAGAAGTCCTGAAAGACTATGAATTATTTATCTAAAATGTTACAGTCAAAAGGATTTAAATAAGTTGGAATCCATGGAAAATGTCTTGGGTAAAGGATAATGAAATTATATATGAAAATTTTAATAAGGTTGATCATCCTTCAAAACCTAAGAACCTATTTGATCCTGATTTGGAACTAGATGACATGGTTGACTATCATGCTGAAGAGGAAGAAGAGGTTGCTGTTTCACCTATTGAAGAAAATGTCTTGGATAAGAAATCTAGTGGTATACCTGTTCCAAAAGATATAATTGAGAAGGAAGTACTTTTTACTGATGAAAATGCTGGGTTAGAAGAAGAATGTACTTTTAAAAAGAATTCTATAGTTAGTGTAAAAGAAATGGTTTTTCCTGAGGAGAATCTATAAGAATAACTTTCTATTGGGGAAGAGGATGCTATTGAGGAACATTTAAAGGACAAATCATATCCTGAAACCATCTTATCTTTTGAGGAAAGAATGGAACAAGCCTTCCAGCTTGCTATAAAAAAATGGGTGAGGCTATTGGAGATGAAATTTTAGAAACTGATCAAGGGACTGAATCTCTTAGTCTTGTGAGAGAAACACATGTTTAGGGGGAGCATCACCCCATTCTAAAAATTATTAAAGTTCCTAATCTCGTTGATCAATGAATTTTGGATACCTGGTATAAGTTCCCAAGATTCATTGATGTGGATAATGCCTTGGAAGCCTTAGTGAAAGGAATAGACATGTCTACTATGTTTCAATTGAAACCAGTTTCTGCTCTAGAAGTAATCTCTAGAAAGGAACCTAAGCCTATATCAACTCTTGTTCCTGAACCTTCACAAGAACCTTATACTTCTGTAATTCACAGTGATTTTAAAGGCCTATGATGTTACCTTATTAGATGTATTTTAAAAATCTCATGAACATACAACCTACTCATGTGGAAAATCTTAGTGAAAGATATGCTTCTTTGTAATTAGATAAAACCATATGGAAGATTCAACCAAAAATTATTCTGTAAATACAAGAGGTTAGAATTGAAAAAAAAGAAATTGAGTGATGAGGTGATGTATATCTGAGTAATGTCAAAGATATGAAAAATGTGCTGAAATCGGGATAGGATCCTATTTCTCATTCTTTTGAGCATGTTAGTGCTCTGATTCCATAGAAAGTTTCATATTTGATTCAACCTGACTTAACATTAATATTTGACAAAGTGGCTGATAGAAACATATTGATAGTCCATGAGATGCATGAGGTTGTTGTCTGTCTCAAAAAGTAACTGATGAGTGCAAGGGATGTCTATAGAAAGTCCTCAATCAGCTCAAGTCCCTCACTTCAGCTGTTACAACCTGTAATGCCTCTGGGCACTCACCTCAATATTTTTACAGTGATCTTCTCAAAAGTATTGTTAAGGAGGAACTTCAATCAGTGTTAAGTGTTCATGAAAAGGATATTTTATGTAATATTTCCAAGAATAGTGCCAGAGTCCTAGATTTAGTGAGGATTTATTCAATGATTTCAAATGATACTCATGACGAAATTACTAAGAAAGTGGATTTCTACATTAATAGGATCTTCTCTAAGAATGACATGATCAATCATTTCAAATATCTTGTAGATAATATGAAAATACCTCCTATCACTCAGGACTTCAATAATTGAGTTCAAAATTTGAAATATTTCACTCTTCTATTGGACATGTTCATAGATAACAAAGATGATTTAAAAAAAGAAATGTTGTATAGTGGTGAGATCATTACTGACATTATTCAGTTGTTGAATCCTTCTCTTCATGTACAAAGCCCTCCTATTTTGTATCATACAGCAACACCTTTGTGACTTGGTTTACCTCATTCCTCATCCACTTCCTTTTACTCTACCTCAATGTATGTATTCCAATCTATGATCCAGATTAGGCCAGTTATCCTTGATCAAAAATTGCCTCAGTCTTCCACCAAACCTAATTTTGTAGATTCTGCTTTTGAAGGGCTCCCTCTTCCTTCTCTGATAGTTGGCTCACTCCCTTTTTAAATCTCTACTTGTGCTCCTGTGGCTCCCTATGATTCTAGTACTAAGGGAAAAAAGAATACATCTAGTGCTATCGAAAAGTAAAAACTATATCTTGATAGGTATGTTTTGTACTTTTTCATACTATTTGTAATGACACGTCTTTTTCCATCAAATTCAATGTAAACCATTGTTTTCTATTATCTTCTTTACATTTATTCTTTATTTTTCATATCCCATTTTTGATAATCCCAAAATGGGGAGAACCGAACAACATGCTAATGTACTAAGGGGTAGAAAGCACACTAAGTATAGAAATTTAATTCATATGATTTGTGATCATCAAAAAGGGGGATATTGTTGGACTCCTCCTAGTTTAATCATGTTTTAATCATCAAAAATCCGGTTAATCTTGTTTAATATATCTCAAAAAATATGTATAAATGGTTTGTCTCTATATTATTTCCATAAACTTCCACTAGATCTTGATTTTTATAAATAATGTTTGATTATTGTAAACTATTTATAATTATTTTCTGTAATGATTTATTATATGAATGATTTAGTGTAAGTAAATCTATGAATATTATTGATTAATAATATTTACATATATTTGGATAAGTTTGAAAAACCGTTATTCTGCCACCGATTCTAGTTTTCTGGAAAAGTACTAGACACCATAACGCAGACACTGTAACCCAGACACCACAACCCAGACACCGTAATTCAGAAACCACAACCCGAACACTGTGATGCAGACACCATGACCCAATCATTGTAACTAGTTATAGATCTCAAGAATTCTGTGATCTCATTTCCATGATACCATCACCAAGACACCATTAAATGTTTGGAAAAAGACCTGACACCGTGATCCTAAAACCACATCTATGCTACCAATTCCAGATCACAATGAAATTGTGGAATCATGAATATATCACTGATCAAAGGCAATGAATAAGAAACCATTTCATGGTGACACTATTTCTAAGTGATACTATTTCATGAGATACTATGGAATCATCCTTTAATCTTTTTTTTCATTTTCAATTTAACTTCTAACGGTCATATTTAAGTCATTTAAAGGAACAAAAAAAATTAATGTTTCTTTGTAGAAATATCACCTAATAGTACGAGGTACTAGGTCTTGAATAGATGCATCATGTTGGTTCCAATGTGTGCACTCACAATTAAAAACGATGATAAGATAGGATAAAAATATACACAAAAAATAGAATAGTAGAAGTGCACACATTTTAAAAAGTGAACTAATACATGCAACAAAAAACAACTAAAGAACACGCAAAGAACTCTTGATTATAAGAAGCTGTACAATCGTAGATCAGATCCAAAAACATCATCGAAGTACCACCTTTAAGATGAACATGAGCCAGATTGCTTACTCCATCGAACTAGAAACCAGAGCACCAGAATTATGATACCATATTTTTCGTAAGAGGAATCGATACTTGCATATGCTCTATCATATAAGTCCAGAGCTGCATAGAATAACACTAAAATCTCTTCTACTCCTTTCTCATCATCATTTATATGTTGTATACAATTTTAGATTTTGAACAGTGTGTGTGTCTGTATTAAAAACACACACTGTCAACTATATTAAACTAAAGGATACAAGATATCCTTCTTCTCATTGCTTCTTACATCTGTTTACTCCCATGGATAAGTGTGGAGGAGGAACTTGTGTAACCTGGTATTTTATACCCACGAAGAACTGTGGAAGAGGTTGTGTGGCCTGGACAGTCCTATGTACTATTGTTTACCCTGATCTAGGGTGTGGATTATGTTTATTAATATAAACTGCTTTGTGGAAGGTGATCACCAATTAGAGTGGATTAGGTATCGACTTGATACTGAACCATTTGTTTTATCTGATGTGTTATATATTTTGGTTTTTTCTTCCTTATTGTATATTTCTGAAAGCACTATATTTTACTTCGATAGTTAGTCTTGTATAGAATTTATAATTGTTTTTTCTTACTAGAATAGCTTCAAAAGTTGTATTAATAACTCATATTTATATTACAGAGAATTAATCAATCTTCTAAGAGGTTATTTGAACAATAAATCTATTATAACTAGATTACCTTGATTAACTAGGCTGAATTAATTTTTATTGGGGAATATTTTTAAGAAAACTTTTTAATAGAAAATTTAATAGATATTCTATTAACCCCCTCTTGAATACTCTACTCCAACGAACACATATGTAGGACGATACACACTAGAATATTAATATGTGAACTTTCATCACACAGATTTAAACTTTTGGACCATAATGAATCATTAGAATCCTAGATCTGGGTGGAGAGCCTAGTCTCCATTAGGTGATAAGCCAAATTCGGACATGTTATTGGAAACTAATCTCTTCATTATCACCCAGGTAATGAGCCAGAGTTTCGATCCCCATTTGACATGAACTAGATTCCCTAGGTAATGATAATGGGAAGCAGTATGCGATGCGATTAAGTTTCATTGTGTGAAATTTTTTTGATTCCTCAAATAATAAACACCATTAATTATATGTGACATCTATAGTATTCTCAAGGTGATGAGCCTTGGATTCTTTATTCATGAAATGTAAGATTCCTCATGGAGATCGTGGTATGCCTCATGTTTTGTACTTGAGAATACATTTTAAGAATAATAGTAATCATTTAATGTAAAAAATTGGAATAATTTACACATTACAACCAAATCCAATATCATATGAATCTAGACATACCCAACGTCATCACCAACTATTACATTGGTCATCCTCCATATCACGATAGCAAGCGGTTTCATTAACTAGTTACCCCTAGAGGATGACACCAAAAATAAAATTTACAAATATGTCTTAGATATATGAGAGATACTTGTACTAGGAGAAAAGATCCAAGGAGGAATAAATGAAAGGAATACCCAACATCCATTCACATTGTTCTAATATCGGAGCAAACATCATCATCCACAGTGGTGGAGGCCACCATCCATTACAATGTGGGAATGAAGGAAACTGAGGAATCCACAAATACAAAGAAATATATCCCTAGAAGTATAAGAAAAAACCTAAATATAAGTTTCATAAAAAATGAGACATTATATAAATTCCATACACATCGATGTGCTCCATGATACAACTTTCACGTTTCATAAAAAATCCATCACCATCCTCTCTAAGTCGGAGCAGATATTCCCCATGGTCAACAACAAAACATGTTGCCTCAAAAAAATCATATTTCATATAACTAATAATACAAATATATTCCACTATAAATTCTTCAATTTTAATTGTTTTCCAAATTAATATATATGTCAAAAAAATTATTTTTTCCTTTAAACAGACATTGATCAACATTAGTTATTCAATTAAAAAATGTTTTTTGATTTCCTATTCATAATCTTGAGGTATTATCTTTTCATAAAAAATAGGTGACCTTCCCATCTTTTCAAAGATCCTATAGACCGATGGTATAATGCTAAAAATATCATAAATGTTCTCATTACTCATGTTGGTTATGCCTAAATTCACCATTTCACATTATTTGACATATGTATAATAATTTCCAATGAAAATACTAATGTATCTTAACCATAACATGGTGTCTCAATGGGTGAATCTCTTATCCCATATAAAAAAATTCACATTGTCTCCCAAATTTAAAATAATGTTCCCTACCATGATCATGACATAAGAGTGATATTTTTTCATGTTTCACTTGCATCCCCTAACATGACTCCAAGTAAATAGGGAAATTAAATCATTCTCAATTCTAGAGAAATTCCAATTCCCATACCATTCATCATAAAACACCTACCATTTTGAGTCACATGTCATACCATGTTATTAATACATAACTATGATCACTATTTTGAGACCAAATCTCCATTTATACTATCACAGTTTCTAATTATATCCTAATTAACAAACTCTATAAACCATTAGTAAGTGAGTATAAAGTAAAATTATTTACCAATTTAAATACATTATGAGGCATAGGACCCAACATCATCCTACCATTAATATTTAATCTTTATTTTATCTATCGTAATACCATTATTCTATTCCCACATTGATAATAATCATATTATGAATCCCTTGAGTATTGGTCCCATATCCCACAAAAATCCATATATGATAATTTATTTATATTAATAATATAGGAAACACTCATGAATTATGCATACAAATGATCGCATATCTCTTATTTTTTTATATAAATCAAATGAATTATCAATCCACACTTTTCATCTCAAATGTAATCTATATAAAGAAGATATTACCCTAAATTACAGACAATTTATGGACAAACCAACCAATGAAACCTGATAAAGAATGGAAATCATTAAACATTACACTACCATGTGTTATATATTACCATATCCATGAAACTCTACTTTAAATAAATATCATATAAATCTACTATTCTTATGAATTAGAAAAATTCAAAAATTCCCACCAAGAGACATCTTATTACTCTCATTGTTGATCAATGATATATTTTTTTACACCCGATTCCTTATAAAAAATTAATGTTTTTATAATCCCTCATAGAATACATTCATGGAAACATGGTCATGACAATTCATATATGGATTCCTTGATATCATTTATCTGATATTTCCAATGAAAAACCCCAGAAATCATATATTCAAAATAACTATTAACGACTCAATAATTCATATATATGCCTTATGTTCCATTGAACAAGAATTTAAAAAAAATAATACCATAAAATTTTACCGGATCACCAAAAAACTATATAAGTATTTTTTTCAATATACATAAAAATAAATGAATAACTATCAACCACCATATTTGACAATGCCACCCTCCCTGGATGTTCTATCATGGAGAACCCATGGAATTGATTAAGTGATCAAGGAGTTTCAATTTTTGTTAACACTGTGCATGAGATTTTGTTTTATAAACAGGGTTAGGTAAAATTATTAATGCTAATAATCTGAATCTAGATTATATGTTTTGATGTGGAAGAAGTGGTTGGATTTGAAAATCATATTGAATTGTTGAATAAGAGGAATGATTCAATTTTTTATATGATTCTAAATTTTTGAATTTCAATATAAACCTATGGATAATGATGCACCTTTAATTTATAATTCACAAATTCTATAATGTTGTAATGGTATTTTAGAATTCAAAATCTACCGTAGCTAAAATAAGATGATTCCATTTATGTTTAAGTTAAGGAAATATTTCAAAGACTATATAATTGGTAACCATACATTTAAATATTGTATGTTTTTATGGATTTGATGCTAATTTTATAGGTAAAAATAGATTTTTAAAATAGAATATTATAAACTAATCCTCAATGAAATTAACAAAATGAATATTTTAGAATAGTTTATTATTAATGTTGAGTCTAAAATATGGAGTGTTTTTAGACCAAATAATTATGAAGATGAGTTAAGGTTGATAAAATTGGTAAATCCATAATATCATCCTTGTATAAGTTATAAAAGTAGGTGTTTTGAACAAACCAATATAATGTTAAAGATAGATAATATATATTTCAGTAGTTGGTGTGATGAACCTAGTAAGATATAAGATGAAATGTTGTTGAGTTAGAATGATCTACATACATTAATGTGTTGATGTTATGGAATACCAGTAAATTAATCCTATATAACCATGTATAAAAACATGATTCTAAAAAAGAAGAGGATGCTACGTGATTTACATGATTTTGTATTATGGAAGAAATTATAGGAAAAAAAATTGAATAAAATTGTATATTTCATCCAAAAGAACCTAAGAATATGTAATACATGTCGTTGGAAAATTTTGAACAATAAAATGATTTCACATAACATTTATGTGAATTCAAAATAAGTGTGATGGTGTGAAGTTTTTATATACTGAACTAAAACACTGAGTCTTAATTAATTATTGTAGGTAAAATTTATAAATTATTTAGAGGAGAAGGATTATGTATTCAATTATTGGTTTTGTTTATGTTCTATTTTTTGAATAATTAACATGTGATTAATGAGCATTAAGTAAGCAAGAAATTAAATTTTCAATGCCCACATTCCTCTGGTTTTATAAATTAAGGTAGAATATATAATGTGGGACCTCATTATGATAACAATTATAAAATTACAAGAGATGATTTATAGAACAGAGAGTGAGTCTAACTTGTAATTTTGAAAAATTATTTGAGATATGTATTATGTTCATAAAGTAATAAATGTTTAAAAAATTGATGACCCAATAAATATTCCTGAGATACAAGAGTACAGAAAAATATTTTAAAAAAATGTTGAACAAAAAACAAATCATTTGAAAATTTATATGGCTCCAATAATGATCAATAGTTTATTACACAATGAACATGGAGTCAATTTGATCTTTCAAGTTTAGTTTTTCTATAAATTTTTAAGCTATTTATAACCAATATAGAAAATTATCAAGAAACATATGTGTGGGTAAAAATATTGGGTAATTGATGATACCTTATAATTCATCTCTTACTAGTTATTAATATTTTTGAAAAATCTATGTCTTATACATGACACAAACATACATAGGATGTATTCACACACAATGGGTGGACTATATAAATATCATGTGTAAATTGGGTTATATTTTATTTTTTTTTCTATGTGAGAGGGTGTGAATTTTATAATTGATTTGAAGATAATTCAAATTAATTATAGTTGATAATATTTTGAAGGAAATATTAAAAGAGTAACAATAGTTCCATCCCACTACATAGTGTTACATCACATTCCTAGGAACTTCTATTGGTACCAACACCAAGTATGAGATGTTTGATCCATTGAAAACGTCACTTGGTAGTATGAGGTGAAACATAGATATCCACCTAATGGATTCCTGAATAGATTTAATTTTTTTCTAGATTATACATTCCCTTATTTCCCCTAGGGAAGAAGTTATAAAAAATCCATATTGTTTCATTTATATTAAAAATATACACTATGATGTACTATGATACAAATCTTTTATAGCCTCCTTGAAATACTCTATTTGCAATAGAGAAAAGTTAACTTCCATCATAGAGATCCTATATTTACATTTGATAATATAGATTATGGATTATATAAATGGTAGATATATACAAACATTTTATAGATATAACTATAAAAATTTGAATATTATGATGATGTCATATCTTCATTCACTTGTATTGGAAGTTGTTAGTGCTGTTGTCATTGGAATTACAACATTTAGAAAATACTCTCCCATGAATTATACTTATAAGAGAAACATGGATGTTGGTGGTATGGAAAATAAATCCAACTCATATATGCATGTAAAAAAATATTATATAATTTTGAGGATATTTTTTATAGCCAATGAGGTCTTGGACAAGATTGAAAACATTCTTGAAAGAATTGTTAATGTTAAAGAACTAGAATTAAAAATTCTGATAATAAATTTTGATAATGAAAGGGTAGAATATAAAATAAATATGCCTGAATTTTTAATAAGAATAAATAAAATTGTTAGAAACACAAGAGTTTTTGGGATAAGATTGGAAGATTCTCCTTTTTTAATAAACAAATGGGTATCATCCGTAACTTTTTTGTTCCAAAAACTTAAAATTTGTAATAAAAGAATGAATTATCATTTTATGATTTAAATAATAATAATAATATATATTATATTTTGAAATATATATTGTTTAATAAGAATTTCAAGGAAGAGATTTTATATGAATCCATGATAATAATTAAAATTAAGAAAGAGGAATATTATTACTCTATTGAATCTAAAGGTGATGATAAAAGGGAATATTCCTATAAAAGAATCATATACCATATCAAAAATAAATTAAATAAGGAAAATTTAAAAACAATTTGATGCCCCATAATTTTGTAAACATCATGGATATGGTAAATTTTCTATAAATTTCATAAATAAACTTTTTATGTATGATGTCATTGAAAATAAATAATATTTTCAGAATTAAAATAGTATAAAAACTCAACAAATGATATGGAACCAATATATGTTAAGAAAGGTTCACCAAAAGGAAAATAGAAAATCATGATATAAAAAATGATAAAGAATACTCTATATCAAGTAGTAAATATGAGGAATAGTTTTTAGAAATATTTAGGAACTCTATGAATCATGTTGATAAACATGAGGAAACCTCATGTAGTTGTGAAGATGAAGAAGAAGACAAGGAAACATATATCGAGCATGTTGAAATATGAACATAAAAAATGTCACATACATGACTTATTTTAAAGGTAAATCTCATTTAAATTCCATTCAAACTTTTTTTGGGTGTTTCCCTAGATTTTTTGGAGGAAAGGGTGGGTTTTCATGATTTGTGCCAAACCGTGAGCACATTGCCAAATTTAAAAACCAATTTTTTTTATTTTATAAATATTTAATTGTTCAATATTTTCCACCCATAATAATTTTTAAATATACTCCCATGACCTATTAACCCCACCATTTCAATTTTGAACTTCTAGGAATTTATAATAAAGGTGGATTTGTGATTTTATTTAAGGAATAGGGCATGCCCAAAAGCCCATTTCTAGTTTTAAACAAAAAATTTGTTTATTTAATATCTTAATCAATTTTAACTATTTTTGCAATCATTCCACCTCTAACCCGATCCCACTAAACCAAGGAGATCCCTTATTATATTCTCCCCCTCTTTGGAGCTCATTTTCTTTGGGGATTAAGTCTAAATTTTTTAATCTTCCTCAATTTGAGTAGATTTATAAAGGTAATTTGTTTCCTTCATAACTACTTCATTTATCATTATTTATCCCCCATTAAAATTATTACATGATCTAATTATCCTTGTTAGAACCTCCCTTGAAATTATGGCTAGTTGAAAATTCATCTACTGGTGTATTTGGGGTGATTTCTTCAAGATCTCTCAAGTAAGTGGGTCTCCTTCAATCTTCTTTTAATTTTCTTAGGGTTTCATTCAATGGGATTAGGGTTTAATAGATTATCCTTGAGGATCATATTGTACATAATGTATGGTTTCAAAAATAGATCTTTATCTTGTGTTTCATGGTCTTAAATGCTGGTTTTATGTATGTTTTACCTTTCTTGAGGTGCGACAGTGGTGCCTTTGAGTTTTCACAGAAAGGATTCAAGGGTTTTTATTACATTGGTAGTTGATTCCATGTTTATGAAACCTTTGAGTGTTATCATTATATATTTATCATATTTTAATGTTTATCTCATTTTATTATTACTGCAAAAATTAGTTTTAGATGTGTTTGTGTTGATAATGAATTTTAAATTCCAATTTTATATGAAATTGGGGGGTTTTAATAGAAATGTTCTATAATTTTATTTGTAGATTCCCTATAACTACTTGGTTGATTTTATTGAAATGTATTAGGGCTGAAAATTATGTTTTTAATGTTTATATACATTTTTTCTGTTGCAAAATCTGCTTTTGGTGACGTTTAATAAGTGAAATATTTTTGGGTACCATTTTTGTGCTAAATTGGTTGTTTTACCAGGATATTTGATGTTATGCATAATGGGGTTGATTTATAACACATGTAATAGTTTTATAGAAATGTTTTGGGCACTATGAATTATGTTTTGGTCAATGTGTGTGTAAAAATAGTGTGAAATGTGGGGTTTTTAAGGAGTTTTAGGTGCGAAATAATGCGGGTTTTTTGAGAAATTGTTTTACAGAAAATCAAAGTGTTTCGTTGTGTGTTTTAAGTGGTATAAATTGTGTGTTTATACTATACTATTTGAATGTGACCAGTATTGGCGTTTTATATTAAAATGGTTTTATGTAGCATGCTAAAATTGTTTGAGCACAAAGGGGGAAGCCTGAGTACCTAGGTGGGGCGGATGTGTTCTAGTACTGCCAGTGGACCTGATGTGGTTTGTCCTTGTTTCACATAGAATTTGGATAAAAAAACTCTAACTAAATTATGTGGATGATGATTGGGGACCAGTAGGTTATGGGTATGTTCCCTACTAGTGGCTCGTGCATGAGACCATATTTTAATATGGTTACTTTACAACGAGGTATGAGGTACATGGGGCGCAAAACTATCTAGTTCTTAGGGGTGTTAATGATTTTTTTGATCAATGTATTTGTAGTATTTGACCTTGTATTTATGTGTTATTGGAAGTATATTACATTATCTAACATGACTATTTAAATTTTTTAACATTATGAAAGTTTTATCTTGAAAACTGTTTTCAATTTAAAGTTGCATTTCATGGAATTTAACACCACTTTTCTTTGCATATCAAACATGATTTCTTTTTTTTTTGAAGGAAATATAATATTAATGATTAATTACAGTAGTTGTACATAAGAATATCCAATCAGGGAAATTGTCCAGCTATAGCTGGTTGACATCGAAGGGGCCTGATGCCGCCAGCTGATGGGCCGCATTATTTCCTTCCCTTTTGGTAAAGGAGAAGGTGAAGCAAGAGAAGCCTTGGCGCAACGAACATATTCTCCTGACGATAAAGCCACAGGCTTGGATTCACGTTTTATTGCATGAAATTTAGACTCATTGGGTAGTATCCTGTTGGTCGTAGACTCACACCCTACTTACAACCCTTGGGTGTAATTAGACTTTATCATTCTTGACTCTGCTAAAGGAAAGGCTTTGGGTGATGGTGGATCAGGGTGTTAGTTCCCATCCTTGGTGCGGAGTTGTGGAGACGGCTTGTGGGTGATGACCGCATGCCTTGTGGAGTCCATGTTGATGTTTTGAAGCCGTTTTTTTGTGTATTTGGTCCTCTTGTATTCCATTTTAACTTATGTATTCATTTCTAGATTTTTGTATGAACCTTGTTTGGTATGAATTTTTCAGATTTAGTTTATCAATGTTTTTATGTTTTATGTATACATATTTAGGTAAATCATTCCCAAACCTAGATAAATGATACACATGCACTTGTGCTAGACTGTGTTGATATAGAATTCCCTTTGGGCCTTTCCATGGGCTAGGTTTGGTGCTAGTAATAGTGGATACTAGATCTGATTCTTGAAAAAATTGTATCAGAGGTGGGCCAATGTTTTTCGCTTATATTGCTATTTTTGGATGAGACAGGATGAAAAATAGATAGGAATATTAGGGTTCAAGTATTTGGTCATGAGTAGGGTGCCTGGCCTGCACCTCTCGTGTAAGACCATGAGTCACAAGTGGATGTTGTAATTGACTGATTGGCTTCACTTCCAGGTGAGACGTGTGGGCTACAGAACACACATGGACATCAGGCGGGGGTGGAGTAGTTATTTATTTTATTAAAGATATGTGTTTATATTATTTATATTTTATATATTTGATTTAAATTTTCATAATTCTTGTATTTACTATTTCATTGTGACTGTTGAATTTTGTTGCAACATGTCTCCTCGGAAATCTCCCACGTGCCAACAGGAGAATCCTGGAGAGAGTTCTCCCACACCAATCGATTAGAGGCTAGTCGAGGATGTGGTCTGGTCTATCCAAGCTCTGGGACCAAGACCGGCTCCTGATCCTATTCCTACTTGGGGAGAAGAGATGGTTCCTATAAAAGATAAAGCACAAGAGTTAGTAAGAAACAATCCTCTTACCTTCTGATGCAGCTTTGAACCCCAGAAAGCATAGGAGTGTATTAGGAAGGTCGAGCATATGTTTGAGTTTCTGGAAACAACCAAGGTCGTCTTCAACAAACAGTACTACCCTGAGGTCTTGTTATATGTTAGGTCTAGAGAGTTCATGGACCTTTTTTGGGGAATATTTCTATGATAGAGTATTCCGACCATTTTGCTATGTTGTTTTGGTAGTCCCCTAAAATCTTCTTGAATAAACAATTGAAGGGCCAGAGGTTTGAGAAAGGCTTTCAACCAGAGATATACTCCCAGGTTTTCTTGGTCAAGAAAAGGACCTACGCTAAGGTCGTTGACCGAGAATGTATGTTGAAGATTTTCCATAAAGTCAGGGCTGATTTTTCTAGGATTGTGTCATTAGTAACCAGTAGCAGATCTTCCGAGAAGAAGAGGATGTGGGAGGATCTGGTAAAGAAGGGAGGTGGCAGTTCAGGCTACTCCTCTAGGAAGTTTTCATTCGGGGATTCTGATTCGAGATCAGACATGTGACACAAGTTTGGGAAATTAGAGAACATCTGACCATAATTACCACTTACTCTAAATACCTGTTACCAATGTAAAGGTCTGGGTCATTTGTAGTGCTTTTGCGGGGTGGAACGCCCACTTCCGAGTGGGGAAGAGTTAGCGATATCAAGAGGAGTGCCAGCACTGTCTGAGCTGTTGAAGACTAGTGGATCTCAATTTGGTGGTCTTGGTGGTAGGGCTAGCTCATCTTCTGAGTAGATCTAGTTTAGGACACAACCTCAGACTAGTGTTCATCCTCAGGCAGAGACCGGACATCTCCATACAGTGGATTATGCACCAGTTGGATCATAGGAAGGACCGTCGACAGTTCGAGGTACTGTTTTGATCACATATTCTATAGATGCTTATATTTTTGATATTAGTGACTCTATTTCATTCATTTCTACCTATTTTGTGGACACACTAAATTTTCCTACTGAGTTGTTGTCTTTTACGATGGAGTTGGTGATTCCACTGGGAAAGGAGAAGGAGTAGGGTCTCAACTGCCCGTCGTGTGCGCTTTCTGTGTCAGGGGTTGAGATGGAGTGGGACCTATTTGTCTTAGATATGATCCTTTTTTATGCTATAAATTGGATTTATTGGCTAGTACAATTTCTGGAACACATTTATTGCTACTGGAAGTGAGTTTCACGGAAACTGATGGGAGTCATCAGTTTTTTCGTGGAGTATGGGATCCTCAGTCAAGTCGCACAAGAACTCCACTCCCAGAGTTTGGAAATATTATCTTCTAGTTATCATCACTTGCTCTAGAGGACCATGGTATTTCCCCTCAGGCTGCATTAACTCACATGGTGAATGTGTTTTTGTTGGTATTCCTAGATGATTTTTTATGTTTTCCCCTAGAGCGGTATATGGATTTTTTGATTGATCTGACATCGAGAACACAACTGAAATATCTTCCCTCTTATCACATGTCCCCCACCGAGCTGAGGGAATTAAAGATACATATGGATGACTTATAATCCAAAAAATTCATTTTTCTAAGCGTCTCTCCTTGGCCTGCTCCTATGTTGTTCACAAAAAATCTGATGGATCCCACTGGTTTTGCATTGGGTACTGGAAGATGAATAAGGTAACAATTAAGAAAAAATACAATTCTCCTAGAATAGATGATTTGATTGATTAGTTTAATGGGGAAAATTAGTTCTCAAAAATAGACTTGCATTTGGGTTATCATCAGCTTAGGGTGAAGGAGTCAGATATCCCAAAGACATCCATCCGAAGTAGGTATGGCCACATTGAGTATTTGGGCATGCCCTTCGGATTGACCAGTACTCCATTGGTCTTTATGGAACTCATGAATAGGGTGTTCCATCAGTATGTCGATTCCTTCATTGAGGTGTTCATGTATGACATTATTCTATACTATGGCTCTAAGGTGGAACATGAACATCACTTGAGGATTGTCTTGTGCACTTTGTAGGATCACTGCCTCTTTGAAAATCTGTCAAAAGTGAATTTTTTGGATTAGGGAAGTGAGATTTCTATAGCATGTGATCTTTGAGGTTGTATTTTTCAGTGGACCCCGAGAATATTAATACAGTTATGTCATGGGAGTAACCGAAGAATGTGTTTGAGATTTGGAGTTTCCTTGGCCTGGCTGGTTGTTATAGGCAATTTGTTCGGGATTCATCATGGCTTGCTTCACTGATGAATGTGCTCACCTGGAAATTGGTGAAGTCTGTATGGGTCCCAGAACGTCAAGCATCGTTCAAGGAGCTAAAGAGGATGTTGACTACCGCCCCCATGCTGATTTTTCCCAAGGTTGGAATGGGGTATGTGGTCTATTGTGATTCTTCAGCTATGGGTCTAGGGTGCGTGCTTATGCAGGATGATCATGTGGTGGTGTATGGCTCTGGAAAACTCTGACCACGAAAAAAGAACTACTCGACCCATGAGTTGGAGTTGGCAGTAATGATTCATGCTTTTAAGACTTGGAGTTACTACCACTTTGGAGAGAAGTTTTTGGTCTACTCTGATAACAGAATCTTGGCCTGTATCTTATCGCATACGGATCTCAACTTTTGGAAGCATCATTGGATTAAGTACCTCTAGGGGTTTGAATTTAAAGTTGTCTATACCCCAGGAAAGGGTAATTTGGTTGCTGATGCTTTGAGTAGAAGAGTTCCAGTGTAGGCTTTGAGTAAGTCCAAGGATGAGTGGACTTTGATTGGGCTCTTTTCTTAGATGCATGTAGATACAAGGGAGCAGAGTGGAGGTGGATTCTTGGAGAGCGTCCAATTGACACCTTCTCTGTTGGATTTGATTCAGGGGTAATAGTCAAGTGATGAGTTCTATCAGTGGTCGTAGTAGTTTCTTCATGGTTGGGAGACCTCCTCTGATTGTTCATCATCTCCCAAGGGCATGTTATGCCTCACAGGCCGTTTAGTAGTGCCATTATCTCTGTGGAAGGTGGTGATGGAGGATAACCACCAGTCTCATTGGGTTGTCCATCAGGGTGACACCAAGATGTATTATGATGTCTATCGACCGTTCTAGTGGCTTGGTATGAGATGAGACATAGTTGACTTTGTGTCAGGATGCTACACATGCCAGCAGGTGAAAGCATAACATCAAAGGCCCTCTTATTATCTCCATCCATTACCCATTCCTACCGAGAAGTGGGACGAGGTCTCCATGGACTTCATTTTTGGCTTACCTCGTACACCATGGGGTAAGAATTCCATTTGGGTGGTGTTTGACCGTCTGACCAAAACAACCCATTTCATTATGATCAGAGATACAACTAAAGTGGATGAGTTGGGCCGTTTGTATCATTAAGAAGGTGGTGAGACTCCATGGTATGACATCAACATTTTTCTCAGATAGATAACCCTGTTTCAATTCTCGGTTCTGGTAAGGCTTTCCAAAGGCCTTGGGGTCTCAGAATACGATGAGCACGACATACTATCCTCAAACGGATGGTCAGACAGAGTGGGCAAATCAGATTTTGGAGGACATGCTACATGCATGTGTCCTAGACTTTGGAGGTTCCTGGGATAGCCATTTGAGGTTTTTTGAGATTTCATATAATAACAGATACTAAACCTCAATTTGAATGGATCCTTTTGAGGTTCTCTATAGTCAACATTGTCGGTCCCCCCTGTGTTGGGATGAGGTAGGTGAGACCTCCCTGCTGGGGCTGAGTCTAGTGAAGGAGACATCTAAGAAGGTCAAGTTTTTCAGGAATCATTTATTGAAATCATAGAGTCACCATAAATCATATGCTTACCGGAGGCATCAAGACCAAGAGTTTTTGTGGGTGACAGGGTATTCTTGAAAGTGGCCCCTCGTCTGGGCCATTGTTGATTAGAGAAGAAAGGGAAGCTGACCGTGCGATATGTTGGGCACTTTGAGATCACTAAGTGTATTGGAAAGGTGGAATGCAGGCTGGCTTTATATTCTCAGTTGACATCTATCCATGATGACTTCCATGTCCCGCGGTTAAAGAAATACAACTCGGATCTGTCCCATGTGCTGAGTTGGGAAGAACTGGAGATAGAGCCTAACTTTTCTGTTGTTGAGCGGCCAATGCAAATAGTGATCTCCCAACAGAAGTTTCTTTGAGGTAATTCTATTCCATTGGTCTAGGTTCCTTGGTAGCATGGGAATGATACAAATGAGACATGAGAGTGAAAGTCATGTGTTGAGGAAGATTACCCATTCCTGTTTTCCAATCAAGCTTCAAGTTGACTTTCCGGTGTGGAAATTATTTCATGGTAGAAATAATTTTAACATACATGAATTATTTTAAATTTAAATCTCATTTAATTTCTATTCTAAATTTGTTTTGTGGGTTTTCGAATCTTTTTTGGAGGAAAGGGCGAGTTTTCAGGATTTTGTCCAAACCATGAGTCCATTTCCAGATTTAAAAACTAATTTTGTTTCTTTTATAAATATTTCATTTTTTAATATTTTTTACCCATTTAAATTTCTAAATATCCTCCCATAACCTATTAACACCACCATTTTAATTTGGAACCTTTATGAATTCATAATAATTTTGGATTTGGGTTTTTATTTAAGGAATTGGGCCAACCCGAAAGCCAATTTCTAGTTTATAAATTTTTTTATTTAATATATTATCCAATTTTAACTATTTTTTGGTGATTTCACATCTAACCAAAGTCCACTAAACCTCAGAACTCCCCGATTCTCTTCTCCCCCAATTTGGACCTCATTTTCCTCGCGGATTAAGTCTAAACTTCTTAAGCTTCCTCAAATCGATCATATTTATAAAGGTAATTTTTTTTCCTTCGTAACTCCTTCATTTATCACTCTTTTTCCCCCATTAAAATTCCATCATGATATACTTAACCTTTTTACAACCTCACTTGAATAATTTGATGGTTGAAAATCCAACTACTAGTGTATTTGGGGTGATTTCTTAAATATCCCTCTAGTAAGTGGGTCTCCTTCAAAATTATTTCCATTTGTTTTGGGTTTCATTCAATGTGTTTAGGGTTTCTTCCATTATCCATGAGTTTAATAATGTCCAGGAACTAGGGTTTTGAAATTAGGGTTTGATCTTGTGTTTCATGGTCTGAAAGTCTGGTTTGGGTCTGTTTTTTATTTCTTGAGGTGCAGCGGTGGTGCGTTGGAGTTTTCGGACAAAGGATTCGAGGGTTTTCATTAATTTTGTAGGTGATTCTATGTTTATCAAATATTTTTGTGTTATCATGATATATTTATCATATTTTCATGTGTATATCATTTTATTATTTCTGAAAAGTTAGTTTTAGATGTGTTTGTATTGAAAATGAATTTTAAATGCCAATTTTATGTGAAATTGGAGGGTTTTCATAGAAATGTTTTATAATTTTATTTGGGGTTTCCCTATCACTAATTGGTTGATTTTATTTAAATTTATTAAGTAAAAAAATTAAGTTTTTAATGTTTATCTCCCTTTTTTTCTACTACGAAATCAGATTTTGGCGACGTTGGATAAGTGACGGATTTTTGGGCACCATTTGGGTCCTAAATTGGGTTTTTACATGGATATTTGATGTCATGCCTAATGGGGTTGTTTTATAAGACATGTAATAGGTTTATATAAATTTTTTGAGAACTTTGAATTATGTTTTGGTAAATTTGAGTGTGCACATAGTGTGAAATGTGGGGGTTTCAAGGAGTTTTGGGAGCAAAATAATGCGGGTTTTTGAGAAATTGTTTTATAAAAAATCAAATTGTTTTGTTGTGTGTTTTAAGTGGTATAAAGTGTGTGTAGATACATTAATATATTAATGTTACTAGTAGTGGTGTTTTATATTAAAATGGATTTATGTATAATGCTATAATTGTTTGATCACAAAGGGGGAAGCCCAGGTACCTAGGTGGGGAGGATGTGTACTAGTACGACTAGTGGACTGGATGGGTTTCGTCCCTGTTTCACTTTGAATTTGGATAATGACAACTCTATATAAACTATATGTATAATTTTTTGGGACCACTAGGTTATGGGTATGTTCCCTACTAGTGGGTCATACATGAGAACAAAATTTACTATGGTTACGTTACACCGAGGTACAAGGTACATGGGGCCCGAGACTATCTAGTGCTTAGGGTGTTCCCCATTTTGTTTCTCATTGGACTTCTAGTATTTTACCTTGTATTTGGGTGTTTATGGAAGTATATTAAATTTTCTAACATGACTATTTAAATTTGTTAACATTCTGAATGTTTTATCTTGAAAACTGTTTTCAATTTAATGTTTCATTTCTTCGAATTTAACACCGCTTTTCTTTAAATATCAAAACTACTAGCTTTTTCACCTTGTATTGAATGAACTTTAGAATAATTGGATGGTATTATATTGGGATTATTCTCCACCCTACTTACACTCATTGGGTGTAAGTAGAAATTATCATTCCTGACTCAGGTAAAGGGAAGGATTTGGGTGACGGCGGTTCGGGGTGTTAGTTCCCATCCTTGGTGCGGAGTTGTGGATATAACTTGTGGGTGACGACCGCATGTCATGTAGAGTCCTTGGGGATGTTTTGATGCTATTTCTTTGTGTATTTGTACATTTTGTATTTAATTTTAACTTATGTATTCAATTTTATATTTTTTATAAAACTTGTTTGACATGAATTTTTTAGATTTAGTTTATCAAATGTTTTTAATGTTTTATGTATACATATTTGGGTAAATCATTACCAAACCAAGATAAATGATACCCAGACACTTGTTCCAGCCCTTGGGGATAGGTAACGCCCTTTGGGCCATACCAGATGAACGTTTTGGTGCTGGTAATAGTGGATACCAGATCCGGTTCGTGAAAAAACATTTCTTGACTAGCATAATTAAAACAAGAGGGAAATAATTTATCTATAAAAATCATCCAAGAAGATAATGTTAGAGGAATATTTAAAAAAAAGGAAGATTAATACACATAATAAATTAAAACACTCAAGTTGAAGTTTACATAATTTGACAAAATGTTGGAAGATATTTTTCATTTTCTTATAATGAAATAAAAATTAATTAAGTCACACTAAAGTTTTCCTGAACCTAGAAATAGTATGTTGAAAATGATTGAATATTTCAAACAATCTACTGAAGTTAAAGCTATTTCATCTAAATCTATTTTCATTGTTAATAAATATGTTTCAACTAATATTAAATGTTCAAAACTAATTTCTTGAATTCGTGGTCTATGGATATTTATAAAAACACAATGTCATGTCAAAATGTATAAGAAGAAACATGAGAGGGAACATTTCTCCTAAAAAGAATTTAATTGGAAGAAAAAAATACAACTTGAAATGAATTAAAATTTTTGGAATAAAATTCTTATGACTTTGGATGACCTAAATTCAGAGGTCATTTCTGGTTCTCAGGAATCGTTATATATAATTCCTATATAATTAAGTGAAAATGTCACTACCTTATTATAAGATTTAATTAGTTATTGGAAACTCATAAAATAAATGAGGAAACTATGTGAAGTAACGGAAAAACATTATTAACACGTTTTCAAAGGAGTATGTTGTAAAGAAAATTTTAGAAAATACAAATACTTTTATTAGATTTAATTTCATAAAGAAATTTTGAGATTATGTCACCAATATGGTAATTTTTTCGAACAATGTAAAAAAATAATTCTTGTAAAATAAATACAATCTACTGGATTTGAGAAATGTGGAGATAATGAAATATAAAAAAAAGAATTTTGGTTGTGGTTGAACTTAGAAAAAGAAAAATGATTGTATTTACTCATATTGGATCACTCAATAGTAAAACAACCAGTTTGTTACATGACCTCAGTACTACCACCCTACATGATAGAGGATACTTTATAGTAATGAGGGTCTATAGTGATACTGTGGAGAGTCTATACCCTCATAATACTACAGAATAGTAATTTCATATAACAAACATTCCGTCCTCACAATACCCATGTAGTATGATAAATAATGTCTAAAACCAAAATGGAATAAATATCATACAACATTAAATAATAGAATGAACTATCTAAAATGATATATGAGTCAAGAAAACATAGATGATGCCCTATGGGAAGATCATTTACATCCCAAATGATATTATAACAAATAGAAAATACCAATAACTTATTACAGAGTCCCAACCTGATCCAATCTCCTAACTTCTTCCAATCTGTTAAACTCAAGCATCAAACAAAATTCTTTTACATTACATATACACACAATCATGAGGTACACTCAGGAACTATATGCTAGGGGCACCTGAGTAGGGTTTGAGTAAAACTAAGTAGTAAAACACTAATCATATACATTACATAACTAGTACATACAATGTATGAACAATTTGATGTGCTCAAAATAGAAAAACTAAGTATGAAAGAAAAATAAAAGTATCATTTTCAATCCTCAGTTTTTATGGTGACACTCATGGTTGATTACATATTCTTCAAATAGTGTTGGATGTTGGTGATAATGATATATAAATTACCTAGGCAGAAAACATTCCACCATGGAACTTAAACGAGACTATTATACACATAGTGGGATTAATTATACATAAAAACATCCAATAGAGTACACCCAGGGGCCACATCCCACTATAAAACTACTATATAGGACACACCTAGGGGTATGAATCCCACTCCAAAACATTTGACAACATATCACATCTTGATAGGTGGGGGGATTTATACCACCAATAAACATTTACAAGGTCATAATTATATGATCGATGTATCCCACCCTAGAAAATCAATTGAATATTATTACAAAAGGTGGGGTAGGGAAATACATAGGTATTTCATATAACATATATCAATATAAATGGGATGGAAAATATTCCACACCACACATAAATTTATTTGGTTATCCTAAAATGTCTACATGTCAAATATGATACTTCCATGTTCTCCCCCTTATCCTAATCGTCCTATATATAAAACAACTGGGCCACCCTATGTGGTCCCCTAGGCCAACATCATGGTTTGGAATCACCACATGGATTCCTCTATCTTATTTCCAAAACTAGTTTCAATACCATATCTTAATGGGTGTAATATCTCAAGACATAACCATGCTTTTATCATGTTATAATAATCCAAACTGGAGATACATGAAAATGATCACATATGAAATAAATCCCATATCACTTCCATAATTAAAATATGCTTGTTCTCTCACACATAACCTCTATATAAATCCTTCAAAGGGTGTACTAACGTAAAAAAAATATTAAATTTGGGAAAGAACTGATCTCCCCATGCTCTAATCCACTACACAATAATTTATAAGGTATCCCATATTTCTCACATGATCTACCATTATTCCAACTGTTCTTAATCCATTAAATATACATACTCAAAGGGAGATATGGTAATATATATGAAGTTCCATTAT
The DNA here is from genome assembly GCA_963277665.1 of Viscum album. Classification (NCBI taxonomy): domain Eukaryota; kingdom Viridiplantae; phylum Streptophyta; class Magnoliopsida; order Santalales; family Viscaceae; genus Viscum; species Viscum album. The sequence continues at coordinate 3,842,504 of OY728145.1, forward strand.
GTTCCATTAAATAAATTCATACCCCTTTAGGGTTCAAATATTTCATTGAATACTTTTATAACCAAGATTATGGATGTTAGAAACCGAGGTGCCAAAATAGTGTTCAATGTTCCATCTTATCCTAAGACACTTTGCTCTAACCAAGGGAATTTGAAATAAATAAATAAATTTTAAAATCAACATTTATTACACATATTTCATCTGACTAAATATCACATGGCATGTAAACAAAATGTATAAATGATAGGGAGTTTTTTAGTAATGACATGTCTCATTTGGTGTTGTTCTCTTTAACAAAACTCGACCACCCTTTCTTAATATCTTCTATGATCAAACAGAATTCACCCATAAATACTTGTCCCGTGATCCATTAAAATAATTTCAATCAATTATAAAATACAAGTAACTAATATACATATTAAAAATATATTGATTCCATAATTATCACATAGATAATAATCATGAAATCCCTTACCAGATGATATCTCACAACCATATCCTTGAGAAAAGGGGTACACACAACCCTTAACATAATAACATACACTTATCATAAAAAATCACCGTAATTTAAATTTGATTACACCATTATTTAGTAAAATTATTTTCAAACCATATTCAAAACTATAAAAAATACTTAGTAACAAAAAATAAGGAAAACCATAGTAAAAGAGTAGAAAAATATCGACTATAAATGATGTAGAAACACACTTACAATCACTATGAATCAATTATTTAGATGGAAGAGAAAGTAAGGGGAGATGTACCATCCTTTTCTTTGTCATATTACATAAATGTGAAGGAACGTGAAGAATATTTCTAATTTAGATCCCAAAAGACCATTGTTTCATTGTGTTTAGAAGAAAATTAGAAGATATATCCCTATTGTGTAACCCCTTTTACATCTTATGGAATAACATCCATAACTAGAAAAAAATACTCATGAAACAACATTCATGAAATGAACTCCTCCATAAAATAATGGCCCCTTAAATTTGATAAAATCATTATGGAATTACACCTTTTTGTCATGGTGTAGTGAACCACACTTTGGAGCAACCACATCTTGCATCCCAGGCCCACATTGGATAGATTTATTCTCCACATCATGATTACCTCTACAAAATATTTTTAATTTAATAGAATCATTAAAAAATCCATTTATTTTAATATAAATAAAATTTATAGTCATGTGATTCAATTTATTGTAATTTTTAAGAAAAAAATATTTTTCATATCAAACATATTTTTCTAATAAGAATGACCATATTAATAATAAAATAAGATTTCATCCAAAGGGGATGAGTTCTGTTCTATAGAAAATGGGATGAACTTATGTATCACAAAATAACCCATTTGTATAATGGGGGAATCACATATTGTTACAAAATTTCCCTATCTAATGTCCCTTATGAATTAAATGAATCTTATATATGTAGGTAAACACTCTTATGTTTCCAACACATATCTATTTTTTGACTCATTCTATCACAAACTTCCTTCATTGGGAACCCCTCCTAGGATTATAATACAAAAATGACTGTTCCTTGAATCTTACCTCCAATAATGAAATAGGTGGGAACATTCATTGGTGGAATGTATCAAAAAATTATAATCATTATCCTTATAAATCCCATGAAGATATAAATAAAACCACATATCAAAACCTTGATATAAAATTAAATCAATGTTCTAAAAATACATGTAATGTGATACAAATACAAATCAAAATTTAAATATATTTATGATAAATATTATGCAGTGATTCCAACAAAACCCCCATTTCCATGATAGTATTGGTCATCTTGATCACCAAAGTACTAATGTAAACCAATAATATATATATATATATTGGGGTAAACATAATTTTAATGTTAATATGATCAGCTGAATTCCAGTTATGAAATTATATGGATGTAGCAAAATAATGATTCAATTAATATTAAATATAATTAACACGAATATATATAAGATAAACTATCTCCAACCACACCAATGATCTCTCTCACTCAGTTATGTATCAAATGCGAAATAATAATATCAATGATATATCAATAAGGCACCCCATAACCAACTCCCCATAAGTTATTAGCTCTCACTTCACAATTATAAATATCAAAAAGGTCCCTATCCCTTTTGAAACCAGAATTTGATATTCCATACCAATTTCATTACATTTGGAGTTGTTAAGACTGCATCCCAACATATCCCAACCTTCTTTAGGGTCTAAAATATTACATTCGAGATAGTTCATTTACTAAATCCCATAGCCATAACCATATCAATATCAACATCCATAATAGTAAGATATCATGAACATGGTGGGAATCAATCGCATTCCCTCATCCTTCGATGCATGACCCCCACACTGACCCTTTATAGGAACACCCTATTGGGTCCTTCAGTACACCACCAATTATAGAACATCACTATACCTATTCCAATACATTATATGTATTACTACACATGCATGTGGGAGAAGGTAGGAACGAGTATGCATCCATCCATTACATCACTAACTTGGATGTTTCAAGAAAAAACAAAAATAAAAAACATATGGGAAAAAGAAGGATATTCAACTGAGGTTGGGTGCATAAAAAATCATGAGAAAAATTCATCTTATATAAAAACACACTGATGCCCAGCCTAAGAGGTCTAGAATAAAATAAACTTTACATACTACTATATCCATCTTTCCCTAACCATATCACACTATCATTGATACAATTAACTAAAAAACCAAACTAGTCCCATATCATATGAAAAAAACCACTATAATTCCTATTTAATAATATCATTTCACAGTTTTCATATTTACCATTTACTAGACAAATTATATTTATTAATCATTTCAATTATAATTTTATTAAAAACCCAATATTTATCCAATACCCAAAGCTGTTTACATTGATTACACATACATGTTAAACATTTTAATTTAATTAATAGCCCCATAGATAATAAATTTAATCCCTAATACATTAATGAGTTTATCACTACCCATAATTAAACTTTGATACAAAAAACTATAAAAATATAATCAAAACTATCAAAACAAATAGTATATAATCAAATCATAATCCATCCCATTCCAAATATAGAAACATGTGACATATCCATCACTCTCTATAAATCCATCCAAACATCCTATTTATAACCATAGAAAGCTAGTAATATTACCATGTATACAACACACACTAATAACATAAAGTTTCAATAAAAAATCTCATGGAAGACCACAAAATAAAAATTTATAACAATATAATATTTTAGAAAAAATGCAAAATTATTACTTTAAATATTGTAAACAGTTCCATTTTAAAAATATTTCAAATTTATATAACATGAATTTCATAAAAGGCCTCAAATTAATTTATGATTTCACATAACTGATTCATTAAAATCTACAAATGACTATCATTTTATGAATTGTAATTACAACACACCAATTTTTAATATAAGTACATATAATCATATAAATAATAAAAACATCATAGTTAAAACAACAATAAAACATTCAAGAATAAGAATTTACCTGAATCAAGTAAAACACATGCAAAAAACCAATTTTCCTTTCATTTCCTTAATACCTATTCATTTTAATAGTCAGGATAAACCTTAAAATTCACCCAATGAAATAATTTTCATGAAACATCAAAAATTTACATAATTTAATGAGTTTTCTTGAATCTTATACATTTACTAGTGTTTAACAACTACTTTGAAAATACCAATTGATGAAGAGATGATCATCGTGTCAAAGTAACATAATAAAATACTTAACAATATAAGTAATAACAATTCTCATTAATATAATGAACCAAAAATATTTCGACCAATCAAAAAAACTACTACCACAACATTGTAAAATGAAAAATAGAGAGAAAAACCATGATAAAGTAGGGGAGACTCATAGTGGATAACTGTTGTTCAATCTCTAGAAAACAAGGGATAAATCCTACCGATTGTGGATCAAAGGCCTCTAAGGAAGCACATATTATTTTATATGGTTTTATAGAGTTTGTTGAAAATATACTAAAAGGGAATTTAAAATTTACTCTATGATATAAAATGTTCCCATTTTGGTGTAATAGACATTCATCATGCAAGAATGACTCTAATTAAATTGATTCTCCAAAAATAACCATGTAAATATCTATATCTCTGATCATTCAAGGACTCATATAATGTTAGAAATTATTATATTCAAATAAGGGTGAAAATATAAAAAATAACATTAAAACAAGGACACCCATGTTATAACCACCCTATTTATCCTCCCATGATTTGTGCTATAATAGTCATCTATTGAAGTTCTAATAGACAAACCAAGACACTATCACAAATCAAATCAACTATACTTTCAATTATCTCAGTAGAATAAAGGATAAATTTATAAGAGTATATGATAATTTTTATGGTTAGTCCCTTCATTCAAATAATCCTTCTTTTATGGTTACATAACATTACAAAACAAATTATCATGCTTTGGAACAAAATTTTGTATGAATAAAAAAAGGTTTTATAGAATCCTCCCTTCAACAAAATACATATATATTACTCATGTAATGACACATAAAACCATAATAAAACACCCCTTGTCATACCTATACCAAGCCTCCATCACCAATACTTACTCTATGTCTGCCACAAACTAGGGCAACAATAACTCCTCCATATCACGACACTCCAAAAATTGGTATGAAAATATAATGGATCCAACCATTCATGTCGTAACTATAATGGTCAAGATATAAAATCATAATCTATGATTAAAAAACATCTTCAATAGCAACACTCCTCCCCCAAACTCCTCACAACACATATAACACCCAAAAGACACAATGTTATGATTTAGAAAATTATAATCCATTACGATAGACAGCATAAAAAAAATTCACTTTTTAGAGAATAAAAACCAAACCTTAAAAGAAAATTTCATCTTATATTTACATATATTCCCAATATAATCCTTTGAAATGGAACAAGACCCCCACAAAACATGAAACAAACCCAAGAGAAATAGATAAAAAATGTTATAAAATCACCCTCATTCAATTTAGTTCAATAATGGTTCAAAATAGTTTGAGATAACGAGCAGACATTAATGGTTCATGTTCCAATGTATATTCCTTTAGGAAATCCTCTCTCCATAGTCCATTAACATATGAGATAGCATACCTATTTTTCAACTTCTCCTAGTGGTGTTGAATATCAACTGGATGCACTAAGAAAATAATATAACCTTCAACATCAAATATCCCCAATAAATGACATCATTATCATCATAGAGATAATAATGTATTTGGGACACATAAAAGAGATCATGGATGCAATCCAACTATATGGAGAATGCTAAATGGTAGGCCACCTTTATCGTATGCTACAATAAATCAATGGAACCAAAAAACCATGGAGGAAGAATAATTGAAAAACTAAACCTCTTCTACCAATGGTGATTGATTCTTCTCAGGAACACATGATAAATAACTATAAACTCTAAAGGTATCATCCCCTTGTCCACCCATGAATTATGACTTTCCCACACTCCCTTAATCAACTCTTGAATCATTTGAAACTTCTCAATCAGTATCATACCCAATTTTAGTCCATTTTCTATCGACTCTTATTATATCATTTCCATATAATCAACATAAAAACGTTCATCTATAAAATACCATTAGTTGGTCCATTCCTGTATAAGATTGAAAATTATTATTATAAAAAAACCGAAAATGGGATAATGAAATATTTAGGATCCATAAAAATTCCAAATATATCCCATAGTATATTCTATAATATTTTAATGGTTCTATTTGTATTACCATAAATGTGATGATGGAATGTAGTATTGAGATGAACATTGGAAAAAAAATATTATTCGAGACCTCCAAAAACTCATAAAGTAAATTGAGGATTCTAATAACAAATAATAGTATTTGGTACAAAGTGACATCACAAAACCTCATATATTTATATTTCCCTACCAAAGCCTCTAAAAACCTCAAGTCCGTGACCACCTAGAAGTGAGATTTATTTTTCAACTAATCCAAAATAATCAATAAAACATAACTTCCCCTTGTATTGTTGAAATATAATGACTAAATCCAATGATATTTCTACCCATTTCTACTTTATGACAACCAATGGATTCAAAAACCCCTTTAGAGAAAGATTATCAATCATCCCCTACATGAAAAAAATACACCTAGAATTTTTCTAGGAACTGCCTCATCCTAGGCCCCATAAATCTCACCACTCATGGAATGATACATATTGGTTATTCTATGATGCACTACTATTTACATATCTATCAAAGGCGCATAACACCTCCTCATGCATCACTATTTGAAAAAACCTAAATTGAAACTCAATTTGATTTCAGTAATCCTCAAAAAATCCCCTAGACCATAACCATGGATGAAAAATTCTTACATCACCACTCCCTCCTAGTCTTGCCACTGATACCCCCCCCCCCCGCTCTTTGCATCATGTATGAGTATAAAATCATTTGATATTGGTAACCACTATCGAAAACTGCCTCCACATCAAGATACATTCCCACAAGCTTCCCTAAACCAATCTATGAACCTTTATACTCCGAAAAAATGTCTCCTCATTAATTTATACTTCTAAAATAAATTACCATATCACCCATTACCTATGTATTGGATTTCAGAAATTAATATTCCTTTAAACATTGAACCCATTGTCATTGTCATAAATTTATATTCCACTGTGAGAACATATATTTTGATATCTTGTAATTTTTAATGAATATAAATCATCAACAATGATATAATGTGTACATAGATTCAAATAAAATATTACTACTATTATCACTAGTTCATTTGTAGCTTAGTTATGATTGTGGGAACATAAAAACATAGACCCATAAGAAATCATTGGAATCTACTTAATGTATACATAACAAAAATCAGGATAAGAGATACCATTGAAAACCCCAAAAGCCACTCCCTCTTTTGGAAACCAAAGGATGGGATCACATATCAACTTTCCCATTAGATTTTAAAATGATATATAACACTGATTAATCTAAAAAACATTCTTGAACATTCCTTGTTATTGAAGTTTGTGTGGTTTCATTGTGAAAGAAATAAGTCACAAACCACTGATAATATCCAATTATACCAATGAATCTATGAACATTTTAAATATTCACGTGTTCGTCCAAATAATAATTTCATATACCTTTGATGTGTCTACTTCTACTCCCTTCTAAGAGATCATGTGAATGGGGAGGTGGGATTCATGTATCATAAACATACACTATTGTTGCATTCAATTGATATTGTGGTGCTGAATGATATAAAAAGCACTTAGGGTTATCAACCAGCCCCTCCAATGACCTCAAGTATATGAAAACATTTATAATTAACACTAACACAAACTGATCTAGAAACTCATTGAACAAAAAGACAATGATTATGATAAATGCGACTCCAGAATTCAACAAATTGAATAACATTGGCATGAACTAAATGTTATCATATTTTTTTCTAAAATTAATCTTTGGTATATCCCCATACATTACCCCCATCTAGTGATATCCATAACATATACGAATATTAAATAACTATCTTGATCTCTTCAACTGGTAGAATATATATTCAATCCATGTTAGAGGGTAACCATTCTTTACCATTACCTAATTAAACTACCTATAGTCTATACAAAACCTGAGAAAAGTATATTATTTGTTAGTGAATAACACTAGAGTTCCCCATAGTGACACATTATTCTAAATAAATATCTTATGCATCATCTCACAAACATAGATCCACTAATCCAATAATACCTGATGTTTTATCCAATAGGAATCCATCAAAATCATAAAAACATCAGACTATAAATCTATCCCAAAATATATATCAAAATGAGGGGTAGGGTTATAACCTCTTAAGTGAAAACATTCATAAAGTCCTCGGTGTCTTAACAAAACTCAAAGACCCATACATACACTGATTATAAATACAATGTTGCTAGCTGATACAAATGTGTATCCAATTATCTATAACACTTCTGATAATCACACACAAAATTGAATACTACATGATTTCCCTCCTCATTATATAACAAAATTTTCTATGTAGGAAATAAACAAAAAAATGTTGGAAATAAAACCATTTGGGGAAAAAAATACATATAATTGATGTATTTGAAGAAGAATGAAATATCCATATGGGTGATTCATCCCAAACATCATCTCATAGCTGAAGTACACTTCATGTAGACCCTGCTGACCTCTAACCATCATAATTAACACTAAGAACATTTAAATATTATTAAATTGAGTCCCAATTAATAGAATAAGGTGGAGGTAATAAATGTGATTCATTCTCTAAAATAAAATAAATCACAATCCATGGAGTAATAAAAATACATGGTACCTCAGAAAATGTCTTTTTTTATCGAGTTTTGACACCTCTATAACATGAAACTACAAAATCCTACTTTTCTTACACACTGTTTATGACTCCATATCTAAATTCAAACATAATTTTATACCCATTATTATGAAACACGAAGAGGAAATAATCTTCTATATCCATATCCTCTTAAAGGATTAATGTTACGATGTACCTATTATTGAAATGGTCACTGAGTAAAATTTTATTGGGGATAATAATGAATCTGTTCATCTCTACCATACATTTCATTATTTGTGGTTATGCTATTATACTACCAATTTCCATGAAATCCTCTAGGTAAAACCACCAGTTTAAATAAATCAATAGATTCACAAAAGATGTTGGACATTGGGAAATAATAATAGAAAGTTTTTCATCATTGACCCACATACCATACCATAATTGTATGAATACCTAATTTCGTTGACTAATAGATTTTTTATTTGTAGAAATCCAATAGATCCCTTATCAATATTTTCTCATCTGCACATGAATCATCTAAATCACTTCATCATATTTTTACTCCACCGTATAAATTGGAAATAAAACTGGGGTGACCACATATTAGAAACTATGACATTACACCTCCTCTAATTTTTGATCTCCAAACACATCCTGATTAAAATAATCAAAAGAAAATAGATTGAGGTCCTTTAACCTGATCAGGAGCTCCCACACACTCATAGTATTCTATTTATGGGATAGAAACATCCATCTCTTCACTACCATCATAATCATATATAGAAACATTACATCAAACTGAATCCATAAATCATCCAATAAAATATATGCAGACCTCTCCCTAAGCTACAAAATATACCCTACCAATTTATTAATTTCATCTTAAAAATTTATAGTGGAAACCAATAATCTACCCTAGTATTAATCAATTATTTAATTATTCCAAAATCCCCTAATTAATGATTAATAAATAGTTCAAAGACACTCCCCTTATAGTAAGTGAATTCTTGATGTTGGAGCTCGTATGATTTCTTCCTCCAAGCACCATTTTCTTTAATCATTTCTATAAGTCAATGTCTAACCAAATCATTCAATTGAACCTCAAGAACCTGAAACATGGACATATGATGACCTACATGAATCTATAAAGGCAATAATAAACACTATGATCAGTAAAATAGAATTTAGAAAGATTAATCTAATATGATTCATATAATTTCACCAAATCACTTTACTCAATCACAAACCCAATAATTCATAATAGATATACCATTCCTAGACTTCACCCTAAAAATAGTGACACTTATCCTAAAATTACCAATGGTATTATGGTCCTTGCGTTGAATCATAGGGGATCTAAAAATATTTCCTAGATGGTATCCATTTTTTAAATTTTAATAACATGAGTTATTATGTAATAATTTTTGAATCAATTAAATTTTATTTATAGTTCTAGTCAAACCCAACACTGAGTTTGTCTTTCATTACACAAAATATTGAGTATTAACAAACAATGATACACTATTAATATTAATATTTTAATATTATTATTATAACATAGCTATTAAACATAGAGATATGAAAATCAGTAACTTCTTTTAAAATAAAATGGATAGTGGTTTTACATAAGGCATCAATATTAAGTAAAAAGTATGTAATATTTTTTAAAGTCTTTATATGTTAAAAAAAATACTAATATCAAAAAAAAATTTATTACATATTGTTAACTATAATGAAATTAATTTTTGAAAATTATAGAAGAAATTTGGTAAAATAAAATTCATTAATGGATTAACAATTTTAGAATTATGTTAAGGTGACTTTTTTTCATTTTTATGAAAAATTTAATTTTACAATGAATATTGAAAAATAGTGGTTTTTATTACGGGTTTCTTTTTCATATGAAGAATTTATATGGTTAAAAAATTTTAAAAAATGTTTTAAAAGTAAAATTACATTTAATATATATAAAATAATTAGAATTCTAAGACTAGGGGATACATGGCTCCTCAATCTCCTAGGAGCAGCTCTCCCGTCTCTCTCGGCGTCTGCTAGGGTTCCCCTGGATCCTCTTTCGGCCGCGCTTCCATCTCCTTTTCCAGTCTCCCTGGATCTCTTTCTTGCTTCATCTTTCTTTTCATGGTGTTCTTCGGCTGAAGCTTCGGACTCCCTCCTCCTTTTCCCTTTTCGCCCTTCACGTCGCGCTTGACCCCATCTCGGTCCAGTGCGACAGTTCCAATGGTGGATGGGGATGGTGATGGTGGAGTGTTGATCTGGGGCTTTGATTGTTCTCCCTTGCCGCTTTTGTGTTCGTTGGGTTTTGTTTCCTCTTTCATCACCACATCCTTGGTCCGCTTTCACTCCTCCTCTTCCCTTGCTTCCGGATCCATCACGATTAGATCCCAATTTGATCTGATGGGGTGGCTCTCTTGGGGGCTTGGGATTGTGTAGGGGTTTCGATTGTTGGTGCTTCTTGGGTGTGTGTTTTGCTGTTTTTGTGATCCATTCACAGATTTCTCACTGGCTCTCTCTCTCCCCATTGGTCTCTTCTTTTTCTTGGGTTTCTTTCTCTTTCTCGGTGCTTGAGATTCTGGTTTTGGTCTCGCTTATCCTATCCATGCGATCGTGGCTCGTAAGGCCTTAGATCGCTTCCTCTATGATCTTGCTTCTCGACCCTTTGTTTTTGGAATCCATCTTGGTCCGATGAGGAGGATCTCATGGTGGCTTGGGATGTGTTTATTGAGCGTCTTGAGGTTGGCCCTGGAGCCATGACCTTCGTTTGTGTTTCACTATCCATTTGCGATGTTCCTCTTCTTAGTTGGCGGTGTTTTGTTGTTTTGTTCTTTGTGATATGAGTGTGATTCTGTGTTCCGTTGGCTCGATTGTTTTGCTGGTGATGACTGATGGGTTTGTGCAGTGAAGGTTTTGGGTTTTGGTGTGAGGTTGGGTCTGCTCGATGGCCGGCGATGGCGATGAACTCGACGTTTGGAGGTTATCTTGTTTGTGATGGTGGTCATCAGTGATGAGACGACGACGATGACATTGCGTTGACGGTGAAGGTGATGTGTTGATGGTGATGTGGCTACCTTGATGCAGTTCCTTAGACAGCTCACGAGATTTGCAGTGATCTGGTTGACGTGATCTTCTTGGATTTTAAATTTCGAATTTTACCACTTTTTTATGTGATGCTATATTAAGTGTGATTTGGTGATGTCTAGGTCGCACTCAATCCCTAAAAGTGGTCTTTTGAAATTTTATAAAAAATGATTTTGGCTAATATATATATATATATATATAATAAATCAATTTAATTCTCTTTAATCAAATTAATAATAAAATTTGAAATAAAATCCTTTTAATATTTTTATCATTTTCATTTTGGAAAACCGAAGTATCATTGTGTCAGCATATTTATTATTAAATTAAAAACATTGAATTTTTTCAATTTTATTTGAAAAAATGGATTCATTATTTTTAATCAAAATAGTTTATATTATGTTTTTAGTTCAACTTATTTTATTTTTTAATTAATTATACAAATAGTAAAAATAATAATTACCGTGGTAAAGGTAAAACTGCGATTATCGAGGGTAAAACTAAATAGATATTGGTTAAAATTGACCAAAATATTTTTAAAGATACATTTATGGTATAATATATTCAACCATACCTCTTATAGTATATATAATGATCATTTTCGCACATTTTATCATGTGTAAAATGTTGGTACACCTAGATCCTTTAAAAAATTAAAAGTATTCCACTCGCCCAACTTATAAATGGACATCCCTTCTCCTCTATTATTTACTATTCATAAAAAATTTGGATTGGACAAGACTTAACAAATATAACTTATATACTTTCATACATCAATCATATTAGAATTATTTTGGCCAAAAAGACAACCTATTAAGGCTTTGGTGTAGAGTAATAGTTGTTTTCTAAAGAAGAAGTAATGTCACCAAACAAGAATTTTATATTATTTATTCCTCAAAATCCTTAAAAACTTATGAAAAATGGATTATATATTATAATAATTATCCTAAATATACTGATATGGTTTGTTTCTCATGTAAATAACCTAAACCCATCTTTTTGTCTATTAAAAGGGATAGAAAATCATCATACGTGTGTATGTTGGACTACCACTTCATGAATTTATACTATTAGTTTTCCATCACCACATCTTATGGGTGGATATAAGGTTTAATTAAATGTGTATATATGATATATATGATACTTTTATTCTTATGGAATTATTAAATCACGTATTCATTCTTAAATTCCATTATATGGGAATACGATATGTTGCGTGGGTGTAAAACTACCTACCGCCTCACCAAGAAATATGATTCCTTCACGATTAACCTGGGATGTAATAAGGATGGATTTAATATAAAATTATATATATATATATGATATAAAAATGATTCTATAATATTATTATATTATATTACTATATTCTTTTCAATCCATTAAGAAAATGACAGTAGCATTTATATTTATGTACGATCTATCGAATCAAAAAAATTTGTATTTATTTTTTTATATCTAAAACATATAAATGGATATTAAAATATATATTCTGAATATATAAAATATTTATAAAATTTTGAAATTATATATATTATGTAACTATAATAAAAATAATAAGACCAAAAATTACAATTGAAAATATTCACGAAATACAAAGCAATTATTGAAAAAACCAGACTTTGCCATGGAATTGTTAATAAAATTGGAAATAAAATGTCATAAGTAAATCACATATATTATGATATATATATATATATATATACATAATATTATTATAATAAACATATATTTATTATACATGATGATTGAATGAGTTTGACAAAAGTAGGGACATATGGTAATCAGTTTCCATCTGACTTTTATTTTATGTGAGATAAAAGACATATTCCCCATGATTTTATTTTATGTAGTGTATATACTAAAGATTAATGTATTTTATTATTATTATCCATAAAATATTGGTGACATAAATATAAATTTTATGATATATATTTCATGGGATTTATAGTTCAAATGCTACCAATTCAATAAGGGATTTTTTTTTATCAATTTTCATCCTTTGAGACATATGTTATGTTATGTAAATATCTTCCATCATGAGGTGTGTATGGAGATACAACGAAATTTCATTTAATGAATTTATTTATTCTTAAGATATTTTCTGTTTCATTTAATTTTATTCCTTCATGGGGATTGTAACTCAATGTTAACAATATTTTAATTCTTCTAGGTTATAATATCATGATCTCTAGGATTATTTATGAATATCTATCCAAGGATAAAATATAAGAACCCAACTCTTAGTAAAATAGTTAAATTTGTTCTCCTATAATTATTTAATGAGAATATAATTTTTCCCTTAATTTTTCTCAATTTTGATAATCGAGAGTTGAATGGAATATTTTTAAGAAAAATCATCTTTATCTATCCCATGTTCTGAAAAAAAAATTTTCATTCAAAAAACATGTTTTCTAAAATTGTCTTCAAAAATGTTATAATCATTATCAAAATAATTTTTCAATTAATTTTTTTCCTTTTTTTAATTTTATTTAAACAAATTTATGACTGTAATATTTATATCATTTTCCAAACAATACCAAAATGGGTTTTTAATAATAATTTTAATTGAATCTTCGTTTTAACGTGTATAGAATTAATGGAATCCTCCATCCTCATGACCAATTATTCATTTCATGATTCCTGTATAATATTCTAATTTTATTATCACATAAGAGTATTTTAAATATTTTTTATTCTTGAAAATGTATTTTTCAGTGATGAAATGATATTTTTCATGAAAAAATGTTTGAAATGATAAGTTATAATCATTTTCCAACAAATATTAAACCCATTAATGTTACATATTAATTATTTAAGATATGATTCTAGTATAAAACTCTCAGTATTTCTCTAAATATTTTATTTTTATTATGGCATGATATTTATGATACCTGTTATTATTCCATGAGTTATTCCATGAGGAAATAATTATGAAGAGCACTTCACATCATGGGCTATGCTATAGTGAAATGGTGCACTGATTATGAAACCATTATCTTTTACAAAGGTTAGGATATTGTTACGTTTTATTGAAACCCATTTCATTTCAAGGGTTATTATATGATGAACTTTTTATTATCATGTTGAACACATACATATTTTTTTTATTTCGTGAATAATGAGACCTTTATCTCCCTCTAATTCATTGGGTAAATATTTATATCTCATGAGATAGAAAATAATTGAATGGAGAGTGAGCCCTATCCAATAATGGACATTTTCTACAATATTTTTATTGGGAGGGAACATACTATGATGGTTTGGGGAGTGAACCCATTCTACTATGACTACCTTGGAATTTAGTGTTGAATACAATTGAAATGATATTTTATGCTTATGTGTATTCCAAATCCTATTTCTTATTCAACTATTATACTTTTGTGGATCATAATTGTTGTTTTCACCATCATTTATGCCTTTTAAGATTCAAATATTTATTCTAGGACTCAAGAATATAATATTTTATATGAAGGTTATGGTTTTTAAATGTTATGAAAATATATCTCCCTTGTTTACCCTTAAAAATCATCTAATATCACCCTTTATTATTTATCATTTCCCCATTTTATTAATAAATTAATTATGTATTAATTTTCTTAGAAGGGTGATAGATATAAAAAATTAGTTAGAGATGATTTATTCCATATATGAACCATTTTTTTTGTTTCAATGTATCTGAATTCACTTACCTTTAACATACTCAAGCATGTGTTTTTTGTAATATAATATATTTGTTTGAATATATTTGTTCTCTATAGTTGGTATCATGGGATATTTTTGTTTAACCTTTGGAAACTAGAATGAAAAAAAAATAATGAGATCCCTAAGGAAGTGTATATGTATTAATCTAAGGATTAGTAAAAGTAGTAGACAATTTCTAGTAATTTTGATAATTTATAGGGAGAGTATTCTAGGTATTTAATTACCTATATATATATATAAAGTTGATGCAAATCTAAAATAGAGGTATGTGGTATAATTACTCAAGGGTTCACTAAGTGGGACTTAATTTTCACCTGGTTCATGAATATGGGCCTTATTGTACACATGGATCAACCCTCCTAGGATATATGAATTGGTAATTCAATAATTCTTTAGAAAAAATCATGAAGGGTTTAAATAAATGAATAATATTAATGATTTAGGATTAACCTAATATGTCATTTCCTAAAAAAGGTGTCATAATTTTGATATTCCATATGTGATTATTCAACACTGCATGGTTCCCATATATGATTATTTTTTCTTACTCTATGTTTTTTCGTTTTATTCAATTGATGGAATGAAAAATAACCATATTAGTTCTATGTGTGACTAAAAATGAAATGATTTTACTCCCAAGTATCCAAATTTTATTAGATATGGTATTAAAAATCTCATTCTTAAGATCATGAGACCTTTTTAAGTCATGAATCTTGATGAACATATATATATGCAATGGATAGAACAATGATCTATTTTTTCTTCATGAGTGAAAATATAAGATCCTTAATTGTATCAATTAATTAATTAGTTTATAAGATATGGATCAATACCACAGAAATTATATTTTGTTATCTCAAGTGTTTAGAACATGAAAAATTCATTTTGGCTATCTATCATTTAGAATGTGAAGCAAATCAATGGTGGAATATCATAAATAAAAATATGGAACATGATGATGTTGAATCCATGTATTGGGATGAGTTTAATAACCTATTTTTCAATAGTGACTTTTTTTATATTCCTCATAAGTAGATTGAGAAGGAGTTCCATGAGCTAAATAAATGTATTGATGATTTTTTTGGTACCTATGAAGAAACATTTACATGAAATATGATATATTATTATAGTATTATAAACCAACCTAAATGTATGTTTGATCAATTATTTAGTGGTTTAGAACCATTTCTCCAAAGGGAATTTTATATAAGAGACATCAGTATCTACTGAGTGATTTTATGATGTGTTATCAAGTTGTAAATGGGTTTTGTAGTTACATATCAATCTAATGTTTTTTATAAGAATAGATAAATAGAACTCAAAGAAAACATATAAACCATGGAGAGAGGAAGATGGTCTTTCCCTATTCTCAAAATTTAGGTAGAATGCAACACCCACACTCCAGTGTTTCAAATGTAAGTAGTATGTTAATTATACTAACTAGTGACCAAATCCAAATATTAGGCATGAAAATTGATTTTGGAAACCTATGAAGCTGAGATAGAAAGGTAAATATCATAAAATCACTATTTATGATGTGGGATGTGATAATGATGTTGATAAAGTTACACTTATCAATTACCCTAGAACCTATAATGTCTTTTTTGACTGTGTGTCTACCTATTATTTAATATCTAATGAATTTTTATTGTTTATAAATATTCCAAAAAAATTGATGCAAAATTTGAATTGAAAAACCTTAGTTGTACAATGATATCATATCATTAATATGATTCTTCTTCAGTTTATGTTTATGGGATGATTCCCAAAAATCTTATTATTTTTTCATTGTTGAATTTTATGTTTTCTTAAGAATGGATTTGAATTCACTACATAAATCCCAAATAAATTTCCAAGGATGGTATGTCACATTTTAGATTCCCAACCAACCTATGATCCTCTATCAATGTGTGGATAAGTATAAATATCTGAAATAGATCACATGCATTGTATGGGTAATGATTCCCATTAAAAAGGAATATTCATCTTATATGGTTGGAGAGAAACATGATATAAATGATATTCTAATAGGATCTTACTTTCTTAACCTTAACAAGGATAATAAAATATTCAATATTTCTTTAAATTCAAAGGAATGATCTAGAAATTTTGATGGAATGAGATAAAACATATCTGCCTAAATTAAATGTCCAACCACATATCAGTGTAAAGATTCAAAGGGTATAGAATAAAAATGTATGATTACAAAATATGGTTAAAAATGTTTCAATATTTAACCTGGATCATGATGGAATAATTAATTTCATGAACCGTGTATGTGTTCCATTCATACCAAATTTAAAGAATGAGTTTTTAGAGGAAGTTCATAGTTCATCATTCAATATTCATCTAGGAAGTATGATGATATATAAGTATTTGAATGAGTATTTGTGGTGGGATTGAATGAAGAGTGATGTCGTAGAATTTTTATCCCAGTGTTTGTTATGTCAGCATGTCGAGGCTCATAAGAAAACTTTTCAGGGGTCATTAAATCTAATACCCATATTAGAATTGAAATGGGAAACAATCACCGCAATTTTTTTATTAGGCTCCCCAAAATGCCTAAAGGGAATAATGCTATATGTTTTGTAGTTGATTGCATTATAAATTAAACTCACATAATTAAAATCATAAAATAAATTTCCCTTGATCATATTTTGATAATATATAGAACAAACATGGTAAGGTTTCATGGAGTACCACATTCAGTTGTATCTGATTAGGATCCATGGTTTACCAAGAATATCTAGTAAAGTATTTAGTAATCTCTAGATACTGAGTTAATTTTCAACACTACATATCATTCTCAGAAAGATGGTCAGTATGAGAGAAATAATAAAACACTAGAGGGTATTTTATGTTATTATTTTATGGATTTCAATGGTGGTTGGGGTCAACACATTCATAAAATAGAGGTTTCATAGAACAATTGATTTCTCTCGAGCATTCAAGAGGTTTATTATGAATCCCTCTTTGGAATTAAGTCTAGTGATCCAATATATTGTAATAATGTTTTAGAAAGAATGTTATTGGGACTTAACATTGTATAGTAAATGGTATATAATGTTACATAATTTTATCAACAAATCAATGTTGCTTAATTTCAACTAAAAATTTATACTAAAAATAAATTATGTAATCCAAAATTTGATGTTTTTTACAAGGTTTTAATATGAATTTCTACATGGAATAAAGTAATTTGATTTGGTAGGAATGGAAAAGAAATACCTTTTTATATCAACACCTTTTAAATTATTTATTGTTATGAGATGATATCCTATCGGCTGTAACTTCCACCAAACTTCTCTATAGTTCATGATGTGTTCTATGTATCCCTCCTATGGAAGTACAGATCTATTCCATCACTTGTACTGAAGTCATAGTTAGTAACATTGAAGCCAAATATTTTTTATGAAGGATAACATATGGAGAATCTCAATGACAGAGAAAATGACTTACAAATCAAGACCACTCACATTGTAAATGTTTTGTGGGGAAACCACCAGTTTGGAGAAGCTATATAAGATCCTGAGAAAATGATAAGTAGAAGTATCCATCCTTTCTTAAATAAGAGTAATGATTTTTTTGGTAAAAATTAATATTATGTGGGGTAGAATTGAAAACCTTGATCTTTGATATTTTTTATTTTTTAAATAAATTTAATTACTTTAATCTCTTATGTTACCTACAATATCACATCAACACTGTGTTTTGAAAAACAACAATATACTATTAATAATAGTATCTAAATGTGGCCATTATAACCTAAACATTAATCATATGTAAATTAATAGTATTAAGAAATTTTTATATATTCTTTATAATGATTTTATATAACAGAAACATATTTGATTAAAGAGTATATTTTTTTCAAGTATTGATTTGTTTCAAAATTACCATCTTCTAAAAAAATATTTTTATTTAATGAAGAAAAAAATAATAAAATAAATTTTCCAAACTTTTATAACATCATTCTGATAAAATGTAATTAATTTTTGAAATTATCATATAAAAATGATCTTAGGTGTAGTTTTTTATATATATTTTTAAATAATATTTGTTCAATTTGTAGTAAAAAATAATTTTTATAAATAAAGATTTTTCATTTAAATAATTTATATGTATTGAGTTTTCGAAATTGTTATAAATTTAATATTGATAAATTATATATTTTTTTATCACATATATTTTACTATAATATCTTTCATGTAAAAGTTTAATATAAAACCTTTTAAGACATTTGAACATTTTCTCATGGCAAAACAACTTTCACATCGCATATTTGGGTTTAATTTTAAATTAAATTTTGTAACATATGTGATTAGAAAATGGAAAAATGAAAAAAATGGATTGATGTTTTTGAATAAAAATAATATACAATACTTAATATGGTAATATGGTAATATAATTTTTTTAACAAAACTATTATTAGAAAAACTAAAAATATATTTACCATGGTAATGGTAAAACTTGATTTAAATGGGGTTAAAATAAAAAGATAATGGTTAAAATGAATAAAAAAATGTCCAAAAAATAATTTATTTCTATATTTCGACCTTATATCTTATATGATCAATAATTTACCATTCCAGAGTGTTTTTTATGTGTGAACTATGGTTACTCCTTTTTCATTCCAAACAATTACAAGTGTTCCACTCACCAAACGTATAAAAGGAAACACCTTATCCGCTCATCTTCTCACTTATAGAACCCTTTTGTTAAGAATATACCTTATCAAATTACATATTTAATCCCCTAATCAAATTATATATTGCTTATTTGAGTGAAAATTTAACATGAGTATGCATTAAGTTGAAAAACAAAAGTTGTTTTTAGAAGAAGAGGTAACGCCCTCACAACACATTTTATTTTAATTCATCTTCCACAAATTGCAATAATTATTTATAAATGATTTAATAATTACATAATTATACTTAATATAATAATAATAATATTTTTTATCTTCATGACATGCATCCTTTTACTCATCCACCTAATATTATAAAAATTCATCATATGTGTGTATACCGATTACCACATCGTGAACAAATGTTAATAATTTCCCATCACCACCTCTCATGTATTGATACAATGATGGATTAAATTTTTACATATCATATTTATGATGATATTATACTTATGGATTAATTATATCACATATACATTCATAATTTATATAATGTGGTAATTTGATAATTATACCCGTGTGTATGACAGGCAACCCCCTCGCGAAACAATGTGATTCATTCACACTTTACATGGAAGGTAATCAGGATGCATTTAATGAGAATACGTGATATATATGTCATCAAAATAATTTTTAAATGGTAATGTAATATTTATCATTCTTCATTACAATATTTCAGGAATATGGGAACAAAGTTCATTTGTGCGTACGACATACCATCTCCAAGAATGATGTATTTCATTTTTGATATATAATCGTTATATATTAATTAAAAAAATCATACTAAATATGAATTATATTTATATCATGGTACATATTATGGATATTATGGTACTATTATAAAATTAAGAGGTCAAAAAATAAAAAATAAAAACAATCATGAAAAAACAATGAAATTATTACATAAAATGTGGCATTAAAATGGAATCTATAATAAATGGGCTAATAAAAGGTCATAAGTAAATAATATATGTTATGATATTTAAATATTTATGGTTATATAAACTATTTATACTAAACTTTTATTTTTTATATAGTGGGTTTGAAAATGTATGACGGGTTTCAAGACTATATGTATGAGATTTTTGTCTCATGTTTATTTTTAATGAGATACAATCCATATTCACCATTGGTTTATTTTATGTGGTGTATATAAATCAATTGAATGTATTTTATTATTATTATACATAAAATTATGGTGAAATACATTTCCATTTTAGGATCTCTCTTCAATTGGGTTTATAATTAAAAATTTACCAAAATTGTAAGGGATTTTTCTCTAAATCTTTCTTTCTTGAGATATTTGTTATGATATGTACATATCTTCTTTCATGATGTATATATGCAGAAACATTGAAATGAAATATCATGATTTTATTTATTATCATGAAATTTTAGGTTACATGTTTTTTGTTATTCCATCATGAGGATTATAACTCAATGTTACCAATGTGGTAAGGATTTTATTTTAACACCTCAACATGTATTGGTATGTTTTATGATTATTTTTACAATGATAAGATCTTATTATCAATATATCAAGATACTAATTAATTTTATTATCCTTTAGTTATTCATCATGAATACCTGTTTTTAGTTCAATTTTCTGTCTTTATGTAATTATTATTTAAATGAATTCATTCAAGAAAAATAATCCTTATCTATCTCTTTGGTTGGAAAATAATTTTTCCATAAATATAATGATTTAAAAATGTTTTTTAAAAAATGATTCTAAAAATAAATATAAAACTTATTAAATGCATTTTTATCCATTTTTACATTTTTAAAATATGTTTTTAAAGAATATTTTTGCATTTTTCATACAATTCTCATTTGTATTTTACAAAAAACGTGAAAAGAATCTTCATTTTAATGTCCAAAACATGACTATAATTCTTTAACATCATAGGAAACAATTAATTTGAAGGTTCTGTTAAAATAATCCAATGTTATTTTCAATAAAAATTATATTTAAAATGTTTTAGTCTTTAAAAAATAATTTTTATAGTGGAAATTTGTTTTTCCTCGTGAAATGTTTTAAATGATAATTAATAATAATTTTCCATCTAGGATGACATCTTTTGATGATATATATTCCTTTATAGGAAATTATCCAAGGATGAAATTCTTATTCATTCATAGAATTATTTATGTGTTTTATAGAATGATGTTTATAAAACCGATTTCAATAAAATGGGTTATGAAAAATTGAAATGCTAATGAAACCCACATATTTTTACAGGTTACATGATGAAGAATTTAAGAAACGAATATAAAACCTATCTCTTTTTAGCATGTTATAATATTTTGAAATGATTATAAACACCATTTGATTTCATTAGATATGATGTGAAGAATGTTTTATGATCTCAGGGCATATATAAATATGATTTTTATTATGTGATGGATGGGATATATATCTCCAAATGTATTGGGTAAATATTTATATCTCTTGAGGTATATAGGACTAGAAGGGGGGGTGAACATGGTTCTATAAAGGAATTTTTCTATAATGATGTTCTTGGGGGTCAAGCTAGACAACTATGATAGTTTTGGGAGTGATCCCAGAGCACTATAAAAATCTTAGAATTTATCTTTAACTACCATGGAATTTATTTCTATTCTTATGTGTATGCAAAATTTCTTTGTCTTATGAAAATTGTTTTCTATCATGGATCATGTTATTAAATTTACTTAATATTCATATATTATGAAGATCCATTATTTATAAAAGGATAAGATATTTTTATATTTGATTTCAAGGGTATATTTTTCAAATGTTATGTTCATGTTCCCAAACCCTTATGCTCTTTTTTTTATATATATCTCCCTTATTAACCAATACAGATATTCTACTCTCACCCTTTTTTATTTTTTCCTTTCCCCAAGGTATAATTAAAAGTAGTATGTAAGATCCATCTAATAAGGATTATATATATGAGGAAATTAGTGGTAGGCAATTTAGTTTAATAATGAAATTGTTTTTTTATGATTCCATTGGAATTATACGTCTATGATCCACATGAATGTGTTTGTGTAATGTAATACATTTTAATAAAAATGACCTTATATCTACTCATGAAAAGCTAGAAAAACTATAGACATCAAGGTTTAAGCTCAATTGAAATTGTTACACTAACATCACATGATATGATCACTAGTAACATACTCCTATATCCACAAAAACAATCTATAAAAAGAAATGATAGCACTCTATCCAGAACCACCCCCACCGAGAACCTGTCATTGGTTTCCAATAAAGATAGCAATGACCCCTCAAATCCCTCCTCCAATATGCCATGTGGTAGAGACTAACACCATTGGTATGCATCACACATATATAAATAATTAACCTCATAATTCATAGGAATACACATATAAAATAGACCAAAACACCATCATATAAAATAAAACAACTTTCGCAAAAATGAATGTAATATCATACAGATAATGGTCCCAAGAAGAAAATACCAATGTAATCTCAAAGGTAGCGACTTCAACAATAATCTAATGCTCCATGATACTCCTCTATACAAAAGTAACTAGAGACTATATGGAAACATATAAAACATATTTATATATATTGGGGTAAGCATAAATGTATACTCAGTAGGATCATACACAATTCCAGTCATTATAATATAAAAGAATATATTTACATTATTTTTATGAATAAAAAATAGAATTATCAAGGACCTGCACAAGGTCAACAAGACCCCAACCTCACCAAGGATCCCTCTCACCCAACCACATATCCAATGTAATAGATTACTGTCAACTATATATAAAATATTTAGAATACTACCAACTCCCCATTTTTTCCACTCTCACAATCTAATGTCAAACATCATCTTCCTCCCAATCTATTCAACAACCATACTCAAAGAAAACATACCAATAAAATTACATCATTTGTGTGTTAAACCACATCACAACCAATCCTAACCTCCTGTAGGGTCTAACATGTCTTGTAGTTACTATTCCATATCCACAATCACAAATTCATATCCACATATGAATCCATATCTACATCCATTATAGTTTGGTATCACAAACATGAAATACATCCACCTCATCCCTCCTCTTTTCTTGTATAACCACACTATTTCTGGTTATAAAAATACCCCATAGGGACTACCTGTAAAAAACATGACATACCCCATGATCATACCTACCTCGATCCCTTACAAACAACACTAGGCCTGGAAGGGATATCATGTAATAGGGATTAATTCGATTTATTTTGTTACACCAACATGGATGATTGGGGAAAACACCAAGAACATAAAACATTTGGGCACAAAAAATGATATTTGACATGGGTGTGGTTTGTATAGAGAACATAGGGAAAATACATCATATATATATATATCAATACTAAAGAACATCCTAATGGTTTTATGAAAAACTTGTATCCCCAAACTACTAAAACTAACAAATCATCACCACCGTACATTACCATAACTATAATTTACTAAACCAATTAATTATTCTCCCTTCTAATGAAAAATATCAAAACAAATGATCATTTAATAATATCACATAAAAATTACATTATTTATCATTAAGCATGAACATTAAATATATTATACCTTTCGTTTCTATATTTAATGAAGAAATTATTCATCTAATACATAAAACAATTTCAAGTCCTTACTCTTCCATATTAAATATTTAAATATCATTAATTGACCCATAAATATGAAGTTATATCTCAAATTAACTACCATGTTCATCACTACCCATCATATTACATTTCTAATATATAAAAAAATGGTCACATGACCATCATCTAACCACTATGTAACCACTCTACAACACACCACATTCAAATCATACCAACCATACGGAAAACAACCACTCACCAAATCCTCATCCACACCACCATTTTCCATAAATGGGAGGGAAACCATAATTCCTACTACATAATCCCCACAAATGACCTAAATCATCAAAAAAAGTCCTATCAAATTTAAAATATTCATAAAATCAAACTAAAATAAAACAAAAATCTATTTTACAACTATAAACTCCTCAACACACTGATTTTAATATGATATTTCATTTATTTATCAACTCTACCATAAATGGAAACAAACAACTTACAAATTTTAAAAAACTAACATTTTACTAAAATTTATATAATAATATTTTTGAAAAAAGATTATAGAACATAATTTTACCATGAGACACATATAATTATAACAACAATCAAAATCTATTAGCAACACTTTCCATAAATAATTCATGAATGGTCAATAATAAAAATCATGTAAAACATTTGAGAATAACATATATTAACTTTTTTTACATGATTCCATTTTGTTTTAATGGTTTTTTAACACCCACCGATATCCAAGATAAATATTAATAATGATAATAATATAATATAAACACCTAAATAGGACTTCTTGAATCCTCACATCGACTAGTGATTCAAAATTACTACACAAATACAATGTACGGATCAAGAAATTACTGGGCAAGAATAACACAATTAAATCATACAAAATTTAATACATAATGATAGCCATAAAAATCATGGCCCAAAAAAATAAAAAACACACAAATCTAAGCCAAAAACAATCCTTGATGAATAAAATTTAAAATACATAATACAAATAAGAGGAAAATACACCTCAGATCACCAAAGGAAAATATATAGAAGCTGAGGGGAAATAAAAATAAATTGATGCTCAATGATGACACAATATTCATATATGATCAGATAATATTCAAAAGATTTTTTATAAAACATATTGGAATTTGAGAGGATTAATAATTTATACCAAGATATGAAATGACCCCGTTGGGGGATGAAAAACCATTATCACATCACAAATGGGTCCAAATCATCTGTTCCTCCAAAAAACACATTGTGAATGTCTAAATTTTACAAAATTTAAGGCCCAATAGAACCTAAAAATTAAATATACTAAAATAATGTTTGTTCCATTGAGAAATACACATGATTTAAAAATACTGGAGGAAGAACAACTAGATTTAGCCTCACATGATTCTGGTCATGAAAATAACATATGTACCATAAATACCATCTTAGAAAAAATTCACAAACTCCCCAGCACACAATTGAATCTTGAACTATACCTACACACTGTGACCCTAATTTAGAAAAGGAAAATTTTTAAATAGTAAATGATAAATATTATGTTAATATACTTATCCAAATAATTCATATTCAAAAGTTATATTATTATATGACATCAAACATCACACTATAACCAAAACATTATAAATATAAGAAAGGATTCATTAGATTCTCCCATTAAAAACTCTTTATATAATAGTTGTGAAGTGAATCCCCACATTAGTCCACAACACACCACATTTCATATCTACCAATTAATTAGAAAGGCATCTATATAAGATAGTTCATCTCATGTAGATAATGTCCAAATTATGAATATATTTTATTTCATTGCCAATTTATACCATTAACATCACAACACCATGACACACCATGTCACACCATGACTAGTATATTACATGAAACACCAAATATTGTGACCCCTTTACTAGGGATATGTCTCCTCTAACACACTGAAACACTCCAATAAAAGGAATTTTAGTCCACTTTAGCCAACCATTCATGCCAGTAATTAAACAGTGACATCATGACTACTTTCTATCTACTAAAATATAATATACAATAACACCTGTCCTCAAATACACTTCTCCCAACATGTATATCACCCAAAAATATAAAAGTAACTTTCCAAAAATGTATGTTCCATCAAATCAGATACAAATCATTCTACTCTCATATTAACGCATCCAAACCAAACCACAAAATAAAGCCACAATTTATAATCCTATCTCATCCCATGAAAATCCTCTCAAATATAACAATGATACCACTAATCCGAAAAAAACACTAAGAGAAACATTCTATGTAAAAAATCTATAAAAAATATCTCATTAAATTAAAATTAATTAATGTCTAAAATAATTCTGGGTTCTAATAATCTATTATAAACTCATGTTCTATTGTGTATTAGTTTATGACACAACACCTAATTTGGATATGAACTAAACAGATAAATATCACTTGAAGTGCCTTCGCATAATGATACAAAATATAAAAAGGATAATCCATGAATTTCAAATAATCCTTGACATAAAACTCTCCTCAATAAAAGACATGAGAATCTTTATGAAGATACTGAAAAATCATTCACATAAGGATGATTTCGTTGATCTGATATAGTTTTGGATAAACCACTTATTGGTAATCTATATCACAAATATGTTGAAACAAAACAAAGGGGATGATAAAATATTGATAGATCATACTCCCATTATGAATTCCACACTACCCATGATGATGGGAGACTCATAAAAATATAGTCTCATCAACTATTAAATTTATAGGGCCTCTACATTTATATGTATAGAATTATGATAGTACTATACCACCATTATCCACTCATGAATCATATGAACCATCCCCATCATGATTTTAATTACAAAAAATCTGAGGGATGTGAAATGCCTATTCTCAATCCATCATAAATAACATTTAAAAGACTATCAAATTAATTCCTCAAAACAGGGACATTCTAATGGAATAGTGGTTCTTACTACAACAACAACACTGAACCAAAGAATAATTACATACTTATAATGAAAAAAATACAAAATATAGGCCTGTAACATATCATAAAAATTTTAAATGTTTTGGTCCATCATATTAAACATCAAAAGATAATAAGTTGTATTGAAAAATGGTGTGTACCAAAATCATGATGTATAAATCCCCAAACTCACAAGCCGAAATGAGGATCCCAATAATGAATCATAGTCCTTGGTACCCTACAAAGATACACTGCATCATCTATATACAAAATCCTTAAAACATCCATAACACTCGACTCTCTAATATATAATAAGTTAGCTAACTTGATCAACTAATCCGCAATCACCAATATAAAATTGCATCCTTCATGGGATTGAGGAAAACCAGTGATGAAAATAATTGATATATTTTCCAATATCCACTTATGTAAATCTAATGGTTATAAAAAAACACATAAACCATGATTCTAAGTATTCACCTACTGATAGAATAAACACCACCCCGTGATATTTTCTACAAATTACATCATCTAAGGAAACCCATGATATCCCATAAAGACATGTTAAATATTTGTTATATGATGATGTACATCCACTATAGAGCAATGAAATCCATGGATAACTACTTTCAAAACCACTACCTTAAAAAAAATCTAAAAAACATCTAATATAGACCATATTCTAACCATCTCTCTAGAGAACCACTATGCATAACATAGTATAATTTCACCTCTAACTCTTAGTCTCCCCACTGAGACTCCTCAACTCGCTATATTAATGATGATTGTATGATCATATAAAATATTAATACTCAAAAACCATCCTCCTTCTCATCAATATAAAAAACTAAAAGATCCTCCATCTCACTCCAAGTAACTCTAGACTCATGAATAACATCTCCATATGACTATTTTCTTAGTGTTCCAACAACTACATTCCACTTTCTTGGTGTATAGGTGATTTCAAAATATGAATCCAATAAGAAATACACCCTCCTCTATTTTCAAAGATTCAGATCCCACTAAGAGAAAATATATATTAGGATCATATTTTATATAATGTATATAATTCACTCACTACTAATATAATGTTGTAGTAGCTTCAAATAAAATTCCACCACTACTAGCTCATGTTTATGAGAGAAAATGTTATGATCATGGGGTTATAATTTTGAAGACCCATTTGATATCACATGTCTTTATTTTATGATGATGGAACCCAATCCAAGAAAAGGGTCATTGATAAAATCCAAAAACATCACTTGAGGTTACTCCACATAACATACATACATATTACATCATTTTAGATGATTATTCCTTACATTTCACATTAAGGAAAATCTAAGGACTATAAAGGTTTTATATATATAATGACTAGATGAATGATCACTTAATAACATTTATCACTCATAGTACCCTTAATAAACATTTATCCCTTAAAAACATAATTCATAACCTGAGGGAAATTTAAATATAAGAAAGGGAGAGCATAGATACTCAAAAAGGGTGAACATGGGAGATAAAAATCAAAGATCATATACACGAATAAAATATTCATGAGGGTTGAGATCCTGATTATAAAATAAAATTTTCATACTCAAATATGTCAAAATCATAAATACTATTTCATGTAATAAATCATTAATGTTGTAAATGACATAGTTCAAAAGAATGTTGAGTCATCATTATTCAATCACAAGCCCAAAGATCATATCATAATCATAGGAACATGTCATCAACATTTTGAGGAATATTCATAATTGTATGATTACCATGAGTTATGGATCCTTTAAATATTGTTTTATATATTTATTTTCATTCAATTTAATGTTCCTAAGTCTTAAATGAAGTGTTATAGAGTGTCAGGGGACTGTTCCAAGCTCGAATATATGGTTTATATAGAAGAGAAATGAGGTTCATGGTTGGCACATGATTAGTAGTGAATGTATAGATGGAAAATGAAACCTATATTAATAGAAACATGTAATTAAAAACAATGTAATGGAGTCCATATGACCGTTTTAAACTGTGAATAAATTTTATTGAGATGATTCATTATTTTTTCTGAAATTCATGGGTTTCCTTCCCACTTTTGATGCCCATCATCCCTCTCCATTACGATTATTGAAGACTCTTCTCTCTACCTTCTAAATCAAATTACATTAGTCCTATTGAGTCTACTATTATATGAAATTAAATCCTCATGATTCATTAATTTATTTACCATCCCATATTGAATTATAAATATGGGAAATCTATTATCCCTATTTTTATGGAATTTGACTATTTAACCGATTTCTCATATTATAGTCCTAATATGGTGTAGATACATCATGAGGAGTTATCTACCAGTATAATTTTGGTGGACTAACAATTTTACTTAAAATCCACTTTGCCTATAACATACTCTTTTGTAACATAAGATAGACATTTTTGTGTGTCACTTCTAAACATATATTATCCTTTTAATTAAATATTTATGTCTTGTTATAGATACTCCTATAAATAATTTACATTATTGGAGGTTTTCAAAATTAAATAGAACTACCAATTTTGTATTTTTAATTAATTTCCCTTGTCACTACATTAAATGCTTTATGACCAAACCATTGTTAAGTCATTTTAGCATGCTTCTAATTTAAAATGGATAAAATGAGTTAAAAAATCATAAAATGGTTGGAATAAATTTCATGGTATATGGTAAACTATTGAATGGAATGTTTTTCTATTATTGTGATTATCAAAAAATTTAATTTTGAAATTATAACATGGTTAAGGATGGAATTTTACATTTCACTACATGATACCTTAACATGAGATGTTAGATAAGATAATTCTCATCATTTATCTGGTTGTTTGAAATGATGTTTCATACTCCATTGGATATGATGTTTATGATCATATTTCACTTTTATGATTGAGATTTAATGAATTTTATATTTTTCTAATCCTAGATAAATTATGTGGTTGTAGTTTTTGTTTAAATAGGAACCCTTTGTGGCATTATACATGGATGCCTATGTTTTTAGCGTATAGTCCTCTCATGTACATGGACAATTAAATACATATAAATAAATAAATTAATATATATATATATATAAACATGCACATTTTTATACAATATTATATCAAAATATTATACATGTATCATGAAACTTGTTTAGTGATATTCTGGTTTAGGCCGAAGCAAGTACTATTGGATTGGTATCCTATGAGGAACCCAAACAAGTTGAATTTATTTACTTACTATTACGAAATATTATACCTCCAAACTAATCATTTTAATTCATATATTTGATACTACTATACATATTTGGTATTGGAATACAAAGTTTTCTTCCCACCCAGTTCAGACCATTTATTGGTACGCAAAAATATTTCATGGATGTAGTTAGTGATAAAGGGAATAACCCAACATTGGAGGATATACTAGTATAGTGTACAAGAGAATGGGATCATTCCTATTCTTGTGATGTTATTAAAGATAGACTTTCATTCTTTCATTATTTTGTCTAACATGAATTTTTATACATGCTACACTATTTACATGTATCCACCATTATACATAGAATAATGAAATGACATCATTATATTTTGTGTATTGTAATTGATATTTTTTGTATTTTTTTACTTTTTTATTATTATATTAAAAATATTTATATTCAAATTTTTTATTATATTACTTACAATATATTTTTCTTTAGATTACACCACTATGATATACTCTGATTGAAGGGGGTATAGCCTCAGCACTATACCACCATAGAACCTCATTTGTAGTTGGAATCCTTTATTGTATGGTAAGTTTCACTTGAGGTAATGTGGCCTACCTGGTCTGGTCACTTATGAGTGAACCAGGTTTAGGATGTCACAATGTGGTATTATAGATCATTTTCTTTTTTCATACTATTTTGTGTTTTTAGACAAGAGACTATGAATGTGTTTGAATTTGGTGATGAGCATGTGCCATGAATTTGGTGACCCATGTACATGGAAGAGGCCAAGATGCATCAGATGGGTCTTACTATTTTTCATTTCACTCATTAATGTTGTATTTATATTACTATTGACTAAACCACATGATTTTTAGTGTTTATTAATGTTATTATTTTTTATTTATTTCCAACCATGGATTTGTATAAAAAGGAGGTATTGTCTCACTCAATATATAAGGCGCATCAACATTCACATTCCATGTTATTCCATTGAATATTTATTTCCTGCATTTTTTTGTATTTCTAGTTATTATTGTGTGTGACTTAGTTTTTAAATATAGATTCTCCAAAACATATTATACATGGAAGGATAAATTAGTTATTTAAAGTGTCTTCATCAACCTATGGGTTATTTTCCTTCCCCGTACGATGGTGGTACATTATCTAATTTTTCTTTGCAAAATTATGTTATGAGACACTGGTTAGTTGTGATTTTATGGATGCCAATTTTAAATTATAGTGGTAAACCATCTACAAATAGTGAATAAAGATCTATATAATTGATGTATCATATATAGACATTTTAAATTATGAGAAATAATGTAATGGGTTGGATGGAGTTAAATGATGTGAAAATTGAAACTTGTAATGTGTACATCATTATAACTTCAAAATGGAAACTCTTCACTTTAATCCCCTCATATCAGAAAACACTAATTTGAAATAGGATACCTTTACCCAAACCTAACCATAGAATTCCGATTTTGGGAGTGTCTATTATATACAATCTACCATATTCTTTATTTTTGATATTTTCTATTATACCTTCCTCTTTCAACATGTGTGTTTAACATTATATAAATATGCCTTTATGATATAATTAAGTCATGCACCAAGAAGGTGGTGATGAACATACACTAGAGGTGGTGAAACCTGTACCACCAATGTTTCCTACTATAGTTCCACTTGTAACACCTCCCATTTTTTGGTTTGGGAACCAATGATTAGTTTTGAGATGGGTTCTTACTATTAGTGAAGTTTATAAAATTAGTTCCATGACATTATCCTTCAATGGGTGAGATGGGGATAGAGTTCTGATAGCACCATACACCAATATTATTGGGGGATTTTTGCCACCATCCCCTTGAGACATGGATGAAAGTGATATTACTTATTTTTTAGCATCTGGAGACAAAGAACTAAAGTAGAGTAGACAACACATCATATATGCTTTTGGGATCATCCATGTGTTTGTGGGATGTTATGACCTAGGTTGAACAATATCATGATATGGCCTAGACAGACTTCCAGACTTCATTTTTTGAATACTTTTCCCTTTAGATGCTCAAATATGACCATTATAGAGAGTTCATGTATCATGAGCAAGGTGAAATTTCTATTATGGATTATTTATCATGCATCCATGATCATTGGTTATTCATACATACTTTTTCTGGTGGAATACTATCAAGATAGAAATAATTTGAGGATTGGAACATGTATTCCATATGATATTAGGTAAATTTATTTATTCTCACTAATATTTTAGAAATAGTTATCCTAGCCCTTATCACAAAGGAAATTATGAGGGTAGTGGAATGTTTGAGGCTAGATGGTCTAGTATCAAGGTGCGAATGTATTTTATCATGTTCTTTGAAATTTTACCATGAGTCTTCTCATGGAGGTGTCATACCTCAGATGACACACATAGATAATTATGTTATATGCCACTACTGTGGGAACCAAGGTAATGTTAACAAAAAATGTAATATGGACTCATTTGAGTGTCTGGATAATGTATAAATAGAAGAAATTCAGTGCCTTTATAGACCCTTTCCTCTAATGCCTAGAAGAAGAGGATATTCAGTATATCCATCCTTAGTAGTGTGATCTGCAACTCCTTATTAGGAGGGAAGCTAGAGTAATACAATCCATTGAATAAGAGGAGGTTCATATTATCAGGGATTCCAAATAATGGTACATATTACTACTAGGGAGAACCTTGTAAAGGTATTCAAGATATATCTCTGGGGTGTGGATTAGTCTAGTTACACATTTTTCAATGAAACCCCAAGGATAAGTGTGTCAGGAAATCCATTATATAATGGATTATATTATTATCCTCTACACTAGTAACCACTATATTTGATATAGTCACCACACATTCATTCAAATATATAGAAATTATGGAATGTATTCACCTCATGAATGAGTATTTCTAGGGGTAATGTACCTTGATAATCTATTGGGAATTTTATCATATAGTTTATGAATATTTAAGCTACCCCCCTTATTTGGGGGGTCACTCATCCTTTTTGGTAAAAAGGATTATGAAACCCTCAGTCGATGTGTGGATTAATAGAAACAGAACTAGCTTATGGTTATGTATTGGTATCCATTAACTCATATATACAACCACATTAATTAGACCTGAGGGTCTTGATATTTCTCAAAATTTTATTACAGATCATTATACCATCACGTGACAGTCAGAACATTAATCATTATTAATACTACATTAAAATGTAGATATGTATTTTATTAATATTTGTTAATGTTTTTAGTCTCATGAAATCCCCAATAAGTTTAATGGCTCAGTTAAATAGTGTTTTCACCTATACTAGGATTTCTTTGTGTTCATTTTTTTGGAATACATCTTATTGTATTCTAATACTCACCCACATAATGAAAAACACCATGAAATTATATTTAATTCATTGAGATAACATCATTTATATTCCAAGATAAAAAAATGACACTTCTAGATAAATATAGGTCACTTCCCAGCTCACATTATCTCTTATAAAGGATTGTTTTTAGAACCATATAATGTGATAGAATTTCATTGTGGGAGTATCCCAAGAATATCTCTAACATCTAGAGTTTTGGGGACTCTTTGAATATTATCGACACATAATTCATAATTACTCATTTCTAGATACATTTCTTATGGTTTTTACTAATAAGGGTATAATTTTTTTTGGTTTTAAGACAATGAGAAATATTTTAATGATTTGATGGAAAGATTGACATCAACACTGATCCAAATTATACCAATGAAAAGATGATGGTAAAAATTTTATTTTCATTCATCTGTAATCAGATTGGAAATAGTTCATATGAAAGGGGTTGAGTCAAGTAATAATAGAAACATTATTTGTGGTCGAATGAGCACAATTACTTGAAACTTGAAATTGACATAGTGGATGTTGTTCCTTATATACATTGCCTGATACATTACCTATTAGGTGAATGGTACAAAAAACATAAAGACCATAAAATACTCAATTATATACTCACCCAAAATTACATGAATCTCATATAGAGTATATGGTTTGAATACCTAAAGGAAATAAATCTTGAACATATTTATATGTTTGGTAATGGAAATATAGTTTATTATGAAGATGGAAGAATCAAATGCATGAATTTCATGCAACTAGTAAAGAATAGTAGTTGATGGAATTGATTATTGTTATGAACATGGAGATGTAGGAACATTATATGAAGCTTATGTATGAATTTTTATTCAAAAACTATCCACTTATAGATAGTTTGAATATGATAAATATTTCAGATCATGAGGACATTGTTATATAGGAAATTAAATTATGTGGGGAAACACCCCCAAGAGGGGTTATTGGAGAGGAATATATCTTACACATATATGGATTTTGATGGCTTCCTCAAGTCATGTGAGAAAAGTTGATTTGATGTCATCAGAAATAGAGATGGCTAGTGCACTGTGGATTAGGATAATACACAATGATTTATGCCACTAGTACTAGTGATCTAGTATGAAAAGAGAAGTTACATATTTTTTATTCAATGCTCTACCTATCATAATGTGAATGAATAAAAATAGTGAACTATAGAAATTTTATAGACCCGACATATCTCGGACTATAAGTGGGATGACAACATTGTGATTTTATGTGATGGGCATACCGAAATAACCTCATGGAAGTGAAATTGTATGGGTTATTACATATATACTAATGAAGGTTTCCCATACCTTGTATATCAGGGAGAACCTCTGTGTGATGGAATTGAGTAGACATTATGTCCTTGAGAATATCATAATTCATAGTGTCACATGCAGAATCATATCCAAATTGGACCCTCACTTTAATTCTCAGTTTTGATAGGGGTTATTGAAGGAACAAGTTTCACTAGTACTATTGAGGATAGAATATCACCAATAAAAATACGGTCATAATGAGCGTACAATTCAATAATTAGAGGAAATACATTGATCATTCATCCTTATTTTTTGATGATATTGGGGGAATCACTTATCTCTTTCTAGTTACACACATAATGAATGATCTGATTATATGATTCGTATTCCAACATATGATTCCCTATATAGTAGGACATTCCATTCACCCCTATGTTTGTTTGATTAAGGAGTTGTAGTGCTACTGGGACACTGTCATGTTCATGAGACTTCGATGAACATACAACTAATCAAGATGTTTTTTTCCATGTATCAGTCTTGGATGAAAGCATATATTGATATTTTCTTGTAGCCACTGTGGTTCATGGAGGGAGATCATATCTTCTTGATTATTTCACCTATGTTGGGGCGTCAATAGATTAGGTGTATTGTTAATATATAAAATTTATTCATAAAATATTATGATATTCTGTAGAGGGTTGGATGAGTGGATAATCAAATAACACTCTCTTAGAATTATTGGGGTATGAAAATGTTATTTCCTATTTCTATGTAATGTCATTATCATTTATAGTCATTTAGTTTCATTCAATCATATATGTTTGTGTTGTATGTTTATGCTACATTTGAGGAGTATCTAATTTTCATTGTGATTTGAGGATTACTTCTCTCTGAGGTAGGTTAGTTCCCCTTGTATGGGAGTTTTTCAAGTACAATCATGTATATGAAAATAACATGGAGGGATAGACTGATAGAAAATCTCAATATCCATAATTATTAATAAATTATATACCACCACCCTTAGAATGGGAACATGGTGACAAGTTATTTTATTTATCGGTGGTTTTAAGATACCATTTTTTTCTCAGGACGCATGGTTCATTTAAATATCAATTTGAATATTTTTTTATATTGACAGTGTATAAGGGTTTAAGTAATGTTTCTGAAGCTTCTAAGAATTTTTAGAGATCACTGCACTAGTTTTTGGAGAATCATATTGAAGCGCATGAATATAGAATGGTTAGTTGTAACCATGCATCTCACATGTGAAAGAAATATGAGAAGGATCATGGGTTGGGAAACCATGCATGGGTGGCCGGATGACCATGCTAAATGGTTTAGGGTTTTTTCATAGGTGATTAAAATGATGGGAATAATTTTTAAACCTTTTTAAAATCCTTAATGGGGTTCTTCCCTATGGATATTGGTTACACATGGTTAGTTCATGGTTTGGCCAACCATGTGGTGAAACCAGTAACACATTAAAATGTTTTGAAATTAATATTGTACTACTATAGAAATTAATGCATTTATTGACCATCATTTTCCAAATATCCATTGAATCTAACACACCGAATGAAGCTCCTCCTCTTTCCCCTATAGGCTGGGTGATACCTCATCCATTCGGCTTTGGAATCAAATGTAGTCAGTCCCATTGAATTCATATCTGAATGATATATAATCTAAATAAAAACATTATTCATTTATGTTAAATTAATAAATAATAAATATGGGTGAGATAATATTCCCTTTTTTAGATCATTTTTATTTAACTTCTTTCTCATAATCTAGGAAAAATCTGAAGCTAATACAAGACAGGGAGGATAATATTATACGGATGGTTGTTTAGAAGTTTTTCAAAAATATTATTTTTTTATAACATGAAAATTTGTCTCACATGCTCTAAATTTCAATATGTTGCATCTAAATTTCTCTTCTTCTTTTAATTAAATTTTTAGGCAATTTTTGAGAAACTCTCATATATATTTTGACATTTTTGGAGGTTTTCCACATTAACTAGGGCTACCCATTATGTGTGTTTAATTAAATTTAATTATCATGCAATTAAATACCTTGGGATCAAACCCACATTATTGGGGTTTCATTCTTCCTATTAAAAAAGATATGAAAAATTATATGGAATCTTAAAAGGGTTAAAAACTATTAGGTTGGAATATACAAATATACACAAGAGGGGGTAAATTGTGTCTTTTGAAAATAATCTAGGAAATATTGAATTAAAGAGATCCTTTATTTTTATCTATCAAAGTCAAATGTGTAGTGGAAATTAATAGAGCAGAAGAACACAAGGATATATAGTGGTTAGGGTTATAGAAATCCCCTAGTCCACTCCACCAATTCTCTACTCCATGAGCATGGTGATTTTCAATAGTTTTTCCTCTTATCACAAGACAACCCCCAACTGAGTGCAGTTAGTCGACAACATTACAAAACAAGGATAAAAATAGAGTATTTTTGTTCATTAACACAGAGAACCATAAAAACACAACACAGATCAAGAAGATTATACTCTACCAAACAACTAATTACAATTAGTTGAAAAACTATTAACAAAATGACATTGAATTGAAATGGTTCTGATTGATCTCCATAGTTGCAGCAGCATGCAACTAACATTAGATGGATTGTCATATTTAGAAAAGAGATTATTAAATAAAGAAAAATTCAAAAGTGATCTGGTTGCAATAGATCGTGAAATATAAATTGAAACTAACAACAATAGCATACTTACAACAAATCCACTATTCAGAACAAGTAAATCTTTAACATATAGATTCTTTTGAAGAAAATAGAGTCTGATCATTTTCCACTATAGATATAAAAAATATATTTTCAAGAATGCAAATTAATATGGATATATGTCTCTTATTTTTCATATGAATCACACACATATATAAAGAAAAAGTAATACAGATCTAAGAGCCTGCTTTGTGAATTGAGATCTAAGAAAATAACCTGATAGATCTTGATTAATCAAAATTAAAAAATAGCTTAGAGTAGTCGTAACTTTACTTAAGAATAGGTATAAAATACCCCAATTAATTAGAATCTTATAATCACTCATAATCCACTTTAAATATTTCAAAAAAATGCTTTAAATCAAGCTTTAAATTTCCCAAATATTTTGCAATGACCATTGTACGATACTCTGATAAAGTCGTAAGTTCAAATATTCGATGTTAAAAAGTCAAACATAAGGTTTCTTCATAAGAAAACCAAAACACTAAAAATAGTATTGATCATAAATGTAAGGTTGAGGATCCATACATTTCTCTTTAGAACATAAGTTTAATGATCTATACATTTCTCTTCATAACGCAAGGTTCTCTAAAAAAGTAAGGTTGAATATCCATAAATTTGTTTCTCAAACATAAGGTTCATTAAAAAATTAAGGTTAACAATCCAAATTTTTTTTCTCAAACATAAGGTTCCATACTTACATAGGGTTATTTAATTATAATTTTCTTCTTCAAATAAATTCAAGGTTCCAACAAAACATAAGGTTATTTTACCATAATTTTCTGATAACAAAGTGTACATGATCCATATGCTTTATAGAAAGCATTGGGTTGATTCCACACATTACAGTAAACCATGTTGGTTATGAACAGTATTTACAAATTTCTCAAAAAACTCATCTCAAAAATTTAGAAAAATATTCCCTACAAATTAAAAGCTTGAAAATATTTTCAGAACAATATTTAAAGAAAATCAATTCCCTAAAATATACTTAAAGTAAAATAATTAGTAAAACAAACAAGGGTATTTGTGAGCATCAAAATCATAATAAAATATATTTTATTTTTAAGACAATACATTCCCAATAATCTCCCCCTCTTATGATTATAAAACCAATAAAATAATTTACATAAATTATAATTTTGAAAATATTTAAACAAATTCAATTTTGAAAGAATTAATTTATTAAGGAATAAAAGTTGTGTTATACACATTTTTTCCTCCTCAAAAAATATGTTTATTCAATTTTATCTCAAATATTTATCCATATTTCTCCCCCAATATTCAAAATAAAAAGGTTTTTATTTATATTTCTCCCTCTTTTTGAGATATCAAAAAGAAATTATATAAATAAAAAAGAGTATTACAGTTTTAATTTATTACAGAACAATAAGTAAATGTTTGTAATTAAAATTTTGAAATAAATAACTATAAATTTCTACTAGTAAATGTAAACATAAAATAATAACAAAAAAAACAAAAAAAAAAGAACAATGATATTTCATTCATAAATAAATATACAGATACATAATGACTGTGAAATCATTGATTTTGGTATGGGCTAAGTTTGGATAATGATTTTGATGATTTTAGGCTATCTCCTTCAGCTAGGATAACTATTATCTTAACATCTACATAATCCCATCTCCCATCTTCATAATCAAAATTCAGGAATCTTGAATGACATGCATTTTTTCAACCAAATTGACTTTGAAAAAATCAAGCAAACTCTTTTCCTCTTCCACAAAAGAATCCATCTTTTCTATAAACCTAGTGGGTAAGAGTGTAATACAAGGTTCACTCAACGTGAGTTCCTCAACAATGTAATTTTGATTATCCAACAAAACTTATAGAGGAGACCTGTTGCATTGTAAATTTTGTAACCTATTATTCATATAACTCATAATGGAAGTGTTAGCCTGAAGTCTCCTTATAAGGTCTAGTGAATATGAAATAGCAGCATATAAACTTTCATGTCCACCCAAAACAGAGTCAACGTATTATCCCAAATATCTCTTAAGATCACAAAAATCATATTTCTACACATCTTATGATTTTATTTTCACAATTTCATCTATAATTTACCTTTATAAACATAAAATACTTTCTTAGATACTATATTTTTTTTTCATGTCATGAAGCTTCAGTCTAGTATTTTCCATCTCACTTCTTAGATTTGAATTTTCTTCTTGATATTTTTTAGACATCATAATAATATCCTCCACATGATTAGAAAATGAATCAGATGCTCCCTCATCTCGATTAAAGGTTTTCTCAATAGCCGCTAGAGGTGGAGATTGGGAATATGACTTCACCTTAGAATTCTTCATTGATTTTTTAATCGATTGTTCCACATATTTCTCAATAGAAAAAGATTCATTCAAAACATCTGTTTCATCTCTAGATAAAGGCTATGATTGAAGTACAATTACATCCATAGACAGATTTTCCTCTTGAGAAACTTCCTTCTAAAAATTCTCTTTTATTTGATTAATTTTTTTTCTTCTTCTAATTATTCCTTCTGATCTCTTACCAAAGTGGAAATTTTGTGATTTTAAACTTGATTATTTACCGGTTTCTCTTCGCCTATATATTGAACTTCTTCATCTAGATTAATTGAGCATGTAGGTTCACCTAAACTGAAAGTAAATTCCTAAGAAAGTTCCCCAACAGCTAGAACCTATCATTGTCTTGGTCTGGAGATAATTCCTTCTTGAAATTCCTTGTCTTCCT
Source organism: Viscum album (assembly GCA_963277665.1). NCBI lineage: Eukaryota > Viridiplantae > Streptophyta > Magnoliopsida > Santalales > Viscaceae > Viscum > Viscum album. Next base: position 3,883,363 of record OY728145.1, read on the forward strand.
CTTCTTATTCTTCTGCAATAAATTTTAATTTCCTTTTATAAGTTTTAGAAACCATCCAGTCTTGATTCTTCCCTTCCTTCTATATGATCAATTTAGTGCTCCCCCAGACAAGAAATATATATTCGATCCTCATCAGCTCCAACAGGTATTATCTTTCCTTTAATAGTGCTCGAAAAAAATCCTAGCTCTCTTAAGGTACCTGCATTAATCATGTTATAGTGATAGAATCTCACTCTTGAATCAATCAATATAATCATGTCATTTTTAAATAGAATCTTTGAAATTATCCTTTCATTCCTAAAATTTTTATCCAAGTATCTAGTTGGCAATAGCAACACAAATACATTATCATATATCTCATAAAATTAAGCTTGATATCACTTTAAAATATAAAAATAACATATATATCAGGATATAAAATCTTTTCCATATCCACCATCCTAGGATCTATTTCAGTTTGAATGAATTTTATTAGAATATTCTAGTCAGCCTCACGATCTTTTACAAACATTTTCCTGATGTTTTTGGTTCCAATAAAGAATAAAATAATGTCCTCTAATTTATTATTCTTGTCTCATATTTATTTTAGATCAAAATTGAACATGCCTTCATGCAGACAGTTCAATATCCTTGCAATTTCAAAAGATGATATAATAAAATCTCTAGTCTCTATCTCAGAAAATAAAAAATCCTCTGTATCCCCAAAAATGAATTGAACGGTCTTAAAGAATTGGAACAACTCTACATCATATAAAACTTATGTAATAATAACACTAAATTGTGTTTCAAATCCTTGAAACAATAGATATTTCTTTAGATGGGGATCTGTCTTGTATAACCATTCCAGATCTACAAACATTCCATGAAGGATCTGTAAAGACCCATAAATTTTAAGGATTGTTTTTTAATTCTTTGGGATTTTACGAGTATGCAGTTTCTGACAGTGCTTGATTATGAAGCCTGGTGTGCCTAGAATCAATTTTTGAAGTGTATCTCGGTTACGTTCAGTGAACGAACGAGCGGATTTTTCTAAATTTTGAACTGGTGCTCGGAATGATAATCCAAGGGCACCGATGAATTCATAGCGCCGGGATTCGCTTAGGCGAAGCTTAACATCAACCGACAAGGGTTGAACGAAATAGATAAGTTTTTAGACTTTCATAAAAAGTTTGGTATATAATAAAATAACTATAAGTTATTTTATTATTTTTCTTCCACTGTTGAGCGACAGTTGGCGGAATCGCAGTGCAACGATGATCATTAAATGAGGGCCATTTAATGACTCATCCCTTCGGTTTTGTATCAGCAATGCCCGTGTGTTTAATAGGTTCATTAATTAAGGTTCATTAATGAACCATAATAATGAACACAACGTGAGTATTAATTATTTTATTAATCAACCCTTTGGCAAAGGAATGGAGAACCCATGGGAGGAAGCTCTGACGAAACACTGACGACGCTGGCCTCTGACGAAGAACAACGAAGAACATTGGTTCCTCAGAGATTGACGTTGCGCCACCAAACCTCCTCCCCACGACCAGAAAGGAGACGCCGCTTCCTCCTCGGCACGCCCCAACGATGCCTACCATCCTCTTCTCCGTGATGCCGTGTAACCGCGACGTCGACGGTCATCTTCCTAGTTGAGGTAAGGGTTTTGGTTTATTTTTCTTTACGTAAATTATACCCCCAGCATGACGTATAATTATTGGGAGTTGTTTGGACCACTAACGCGGTGGGTGTAGACCAATGCACAGGTCAGAACCCACCGCTATTATATTCTTGATGCGCAGAATGCTGGGAGATGATGCAACAGGACCACAATGGCATTTGAAAGCCATCGCAGTGAAGAGGGGGTCCCGAGATGACCGCAGGCACAGACGGGAGCAAGAACCGACCACAGGAATGACTCTGGGGGCCTGCAGACATCTCCGGAGGCCGGCACCGGCCGACCGCCCGGAGGCAGCGGCGCCCCGGCGCGCCGGCGGCAGGTGGCCGGATCCCTCGGCCATACGGGATCCAGAGGAGGATGCGGTGCCCGCCGCGTCCGTGGAGCGCAAAGGGAGGGGGGACCACGTCCCACCCTGTTGGGCTGCTGGCCGAGCCCGCGCACCCCACCCGGCCGGGCCGGGGTGGGTCGCGCGGACCGGGTTGGGCCACGCCCAGCCGGGTCGGGCTGCACCCCATCGGGCCGGACCCGGACCCGGGTCGGGTCGACACGGTTCGGGCCGAACCAGGGGGTTGGGCCGGGTCGGGTCGGGCCCAGACCCCCCATTTCGGACCAGTTTTGGTCCTTCGCCTACATCTTGGGATATGGACCTCCGATCGATGCACTATTAGTTGCGATGAGATCCTTGGATCGAGACGGTCGTTTCAATATATTACACCCAAGGTTTCAGAGAACTTTGGGTATGGCTGGGTTGGTTCGAACACGAAACCAACCGGGCCCTCGGAGCGGGAACACTTATAACTTGAGCTCCGAACGTCCGTTTGACGTGTCGTCGACTTTGTTAAATTTCTCTTAGTGAGACGGTTCTTTTAGCTTACTCTGATTGAGGTTCGGATGCAGCTGGAGTACTATCGAGTTGGTTTTAGCTTAAAAACCAACCGTGCCCCTGGGACGGAAAAGCCAATAACTCTCAGACCGGGCGTCCGATTGACGCACCCTCTGTCACGTTGGGTTTCTTTTGATGAGACGGAACCTTGTGATACATCAACTCTGGAATTCATGATAGTTGATGTATCGACCCCTTGGATCGTGGAGCGGACCCTCCCGGAATCGAGCGTGCTGTGTGCGGGAACCCTAGAGCTGGCTACGACTGCATCGACTTCTGTACTGGAATCCTTCGTGGGTTCGACAGCGACGACGACCGTACTGGAATCATCCGTGGGTTCGATGGTGATGACTACTTTTCTTGTATCCTATATGGGTTTGACAGTATTTGACTATGTACTTGTATATTATGTGGGTCTGGTAGAGTAGCTGGTCTTGTATCCTTTGTGGGTCCGACAGCTTATCTGGTCTTGTATCCTGTGTGGGTCCGACAACTTAGATGAATCAGTGGCTACATCTGATCATCTCTATCACCTTACAAAGTGTATACCTGTGTGAGATGAGTCTTGATTTTCAATCATTATCTTTGATGTGGTTTACTTGATTTCCCTTGTGGATCGGGTTGTGCTTTCCTTTGTGGACTTGGTTGTGCTTGGGGTCGGGAGTTGGATCTAGACTGTAAGTGATGACTTAGGTAAATGTATGGGCCTATACCTAAGTAGTGTTATTGATACTCCGTGTTTGTATATTTCCTTTTTGGTTTATCCTTCATGGATTCTGAGAGACCTTCGGGGGTCTCAGGGTCCCTACTGAGTATCGTATACTCATCCCTACACAGGCTATGCCCGCACTACGTTGTGTTGGATGCAGACGACAGACATCACTGATCGAGGTGGAGGCTTGTGGATTTGGACGGTACCCAGAGGTGGACCACTTGGCGGGATGTACACGGAGTGGACGGTCAGACCGGGGAGCTGAGGATACTATCTATACCCACCCTTTAGGTGGGATTTCTGGAGGACGACTCGGTGTTGCTGTTTTACTTTCTGCTGTTGTACTTTCCTTTCAGTTGTACTATAATTTCAGTTGGGTTTGTATACTGGCCCATTTTCTTTCATCACTTACCTTGTACCCAGTTTTACTTAGTGTTTACTTCACCTGCATACTCTGTGGTGTTTTTTCACTATTTAAACGCAATGCCTTCCCTTCTTTTGGGTTTTACGCCTTTGGCGCTAGTCGCCAGCCCCCGGCTTATGGAAGGCGGGCTTGGGGTAGTCACGACACATGCCTCGAGGACGGGTCATGACAAATTGGTATTAGAGGAGTCGGTTCTACCACAGAACTCAGGACTCTGATAATTTATTCTCTGTGAATCAATAATTTTTAGAGTAATGAGTGTGGTTATCAGTCCAGGGAATCTAGTGATGGTGCGGCGGCCGACGTATCCATACACCAGGATCCTGAATTCAGATTTCTGACTCCGTGCATGAAAACATTGATTGCATGTGTGTTTCAAAAGTTTTCTTTGTGATTACATTGTGTCAGATCACCAGGTATACTGTATTAACTATGGCGCACCTGTTTCTTTTCAGCATGGCCCCATGATGGTAGCCAGCTAGGGTTTGGAGCTTTGTGCAAGATGGCAGCCCCCTGAGTGACGAGGCCTCGCTACAGGGCCCCATTACCGTGGAGGCACCGGCGGTACCTCTACCTATCGAGCCACCGATGCTACCAGCCCCAGCGGCAGTGAGTGCATGTCGCCTCATTGCGTTGCACAAGTTTCAGAGGTAGAGGCCGCCCAGGTTCCACAGAGAGATGGATCCTCAGGCCGCCGTGGATTGGCTGGAGGCTATCGTCAGAGTCTTTAGGTTGGCAGGGACACTAGTAGACCTCATGGTAATCCTCCCTGCGAGTCTCCTTCATGCAGCAGCAGGTAGATGGTGGAGCCTGATGCTCCAGGTGCACGATGAGGCATCTCTTCTATGGATGGATATTAAGAGCCTCTTCTGCTCGGAGTTCGTTCCAGCCACCCTCCATGCGGTGCCCATCCAGGAGTTACTACAGTTGCGGCAGGGCATCATGTCAGTAGCCTAGTACTCATCAAAATTTACCGACCTATCGCGCTACTCCATAGAAATGGTACGTGACCCATTCTTCTGGGCCCAGACCATTGAGCAGGGGATGAGGCATGAGATTAGAGCTTCGACGATTCCACTCAGCATCCCGCCTCATGCGGGGGTGCTGGAGCGAGCCCTGCTAGTGGAGAGCTTTCTCACCAAGCAGCCATCAGTAGTGAGACCCACCGCAGGACGGCGCAGAGCGGAGTCTTCTGAAGCTGGAAGTCGACAGATAACGCAGGGGTCCAAGCGGACCAGGCCGTCTGGTGAGCGACCTCAGGACATGAGTTCGGCTGTGCGGGGTACCCGGCATAGAGCCAGCCTTCCGAGGAGAAGATAGTGTTATTCATGCAGTGGACATGGCCACATGTCTCAGGATTGCCCGACCCTCCATGCAGACGAGCAGCATACAGTGGAGGGACCTCCGAGGTAGAGGCAGAGGTTCGACTGTGGCGGTCTGCAGGGAGCAGGTTGACGAGGCAGAGGAGCTGGCCGAGCGGCGGGTGGTGGGAAATGCTTCGAGGCTTTACCACCACCACCCCCAGGAGGTCCACCCCGACCACAGGGAGCCGGCGGGCAGAGGCAGGCTCAACTCCAGGCAGTAGAGGCTTATGCCCACAGTGCACCCGAGATTATTCGAGGTACTATCTATGTCTACTCCACCCTTCATACAGTTCTTATAAACACATGTGTGAGTCATTATTTCAATGTCTCTTCCCTTGTTCGGAGCTCATAGATTCCGATGGAGCCGTTGGCTCGATCCTTGCGGCTAGAGACTCCTACGAGAGACGACTCGACGATTACACACTGGTACCGGCAGTGTTAGCTTACTCTTGGAGGTGAGATATTCGGCTGGTATCTTCTTGTAGCGGAGTTGAGGCCTTACGACGTCATCTTGGGTTTGAACTGGTTATCTAGGGTCCATGCTTAGATCGACTGTATTAGGCGCAAGGTTTTGTGTGTCCCCACGGATGGGACCAACTTCACCTTCACCGGCGAGAAGGGAACCTTCGCAAAACAAGATGGACTCACGCAAAGGATAGGGCAGCCGATCACACATCATTTGGCTATTCTCATCCTCATAGCATTCGACATGCAGAGTCCAAGTTTTTTTTATAGTGGTGGACCAGTATGCAGACATTTTTCCTGACGATGTTCCATGACTACCTCCTCGTAGGGAGGTAGATTTATATATAGACATGTACCCCGGGACATCACTGATACCTACTCCAGCATATCGGTTGGCTCCTGCCGAGCATCGTGAGCTTCGGGTACAACTGGAGGACTTACAGGGGAAAGGTTTCATCCGACCCAGTGTTTCACCCTGGGCTTCTCCGATTCTGTTCGCCAAGAAGGTAAATGGGAGCTTACGACTGTGTGTCGATTACCGTTATCTGAAATAGGTGACTGTGAGGAACAAGTATCCGCTTCCAAGGATTGATGACCTCTTCGGTCAGCTCAAGGGAGAACATTGGTTCTCGAAGATAGACCTCAGGTCAGGCTATCATCAGCTCTGAGTTCGGGATGAGGATGTGCAGAAGACGGCCTCCAAGTGTCGGTACGACCACTATGAGTTCTTGGTCATGCCCTTCGGTGTGACCAATGCTCCAGTAGTGTTCATGAGTCTCATTAACAGGATCTTCCAGCCCTACCTCGATCGGTTTGTTGTAGTCTTCATTGACGACATACTGATTTACTCGACTACTGAGGAGGAGCACGCCTACCACTTACGAGTTGTACTGGATAAACTCTGAGAGCACCTGATTTATGGTAAGCTCTCGAAGTTCCAGTTCTGGCTTCGAGAGGTCCACTTCTTGGGACATGTCATCTCAGATCCGGGAGTTGTAGTGGATCCCGCAAAGTTTGAGGTGGTTCTTGCTTGGGAGCCACCTAGGAGCGTGAAGGAGGTGTGGAATTTCCTAAGTCTGGCTGGGTAGTATCGGAGATTTATGCCAGAATTCTCCAGAGTTGCATTACCGCTTTCATCTTTGACGAAGAAGGGGAAACCCTTCGTGTGGTCAGATAGACGTCATCAGAGCATCCAAGAGATGAGAAAAAGATTGACCAGTTAACCCATCTTGAGGCTACTGGAGGAGGGCATAGGGTACATAGTTTATTGCGATGCATCAGGGAACGGACTCAGTTGTGTCATGATGTAGGAGCAAGCAGTGATCGCTTATGGTTCACAACAGTTGAGGCAGAACAAGTAGAACTATGCTACCCATGACTTGGAGTTAGCAGTAGTGGTCTTTTCCTTGAAGATGTGGCAGCACTATCTGATGGGTGAACGCTTTATAGTCTACTCTGACCACTAGAGTCCCAGGTACATCTTCTCGCAAAAGGTCCTGAACCTGAGACCGCATCGATTGCTCAGGTTCCTCCAAGATTATGACTTTGAGATAGTCTATACTCCTGGGAAGGGGAACTTAGTAGCTGATGCTCTCAGCAGGAGGTCAGGCATCTAACTACTTGGTGATACGATAGAGCAGCTAGCCGTGTTGCAGATATCCTTCGTGGATAGAGATGGGGTAGCTTTTCTTCAGTCGCTCACAGTCACTCCTCCACTGCTTCAGCGGGTCAGAGAGGCACAACATGGGGATGTAGACTATGAGATGCGATGTGCACAGATATCCTTAGGACAGGCACCTGATGGGTTTTCTGTAGGAGGAGAGCACGTCATCCTTTTCAGGGGACGTACCATGGTACCAGTAGCATTGCAGGAGGAGGTTCTGAGGGAGTTCCACACTTCCCCTCTAGCGGTACATCCTAGATTAGCGAAGATGTATCAGGACCTCAGACGACAGTACTGGTGCCCGAGTATGAAGAAGGCTGTGGTAGAGTTCGTTTCTCGATGCCTCACTTGCCAGCAAGTGAAGGAGGAGCACCAGATACCAGCAGTCTTGGTGCAGCCCATATAGGTCCCGAAGTGGAAGTGGGACAGAATATCTATGCACTTCATGACGAGACTTCCACATACTTCCAGAGGACACGACTCCATCTGGGTGATCATAGAATGAATCACCAAATCGACCCACATCTTACCCATCAGAGAGCAGGGCTCAGTGGAGAGCTTGTGATGTCTCTATGTTCAGGAGATCGTATGACTTCATGGGGTGCCATCATCTATCATCTCTGATCGAGACGCTCGCTTTACTGCTCAGCTTTGGAGGGGGTTGCAGGAGGCCTTTGGGACGCAGCTACGCCTGAGCACAACCTTTCACCCACAGACGGATGGCCAGACAGAGAGGGCTATTCAGACACTCGAGGATATGCTCAGTGCATGTGTCCTTGTCTTTGGTCGTAGCTGGGAAGATCACCTACCCTTGGTGGAGTTTTCCTACAACAACATCTACCACTCCACCATCGAGATGGAACCATTTGAGGCCTTGTACGGCCGACCTTACAGATAACCTCTGTGCTGGACAGAACCCGAGGAGTCAGCACTTGTAGGACCAGAGATGGTTCAGGCAACGACGGAGAAGGTACAGATCATCCAGGAGCGGATGAGGACTGCTCAGAGCTGATAGAAGTCCTATGATGATAGGAGGCAGAGACCACTATAGTTCGAGGATGGCGACCACATCTTCTTACGGGTCTCACCTCGACGTGGATTACAGATATTTGGCCAGGGTGGCAAGTTATATCCACGCTTCATCGGACCATTCCAGGTTCTCAACAGGATAGGCGAGGTGTCTTATTGCCTGGCTCTTCCACCTCAGTTGCACCGGGTGCATGACGTCTTCCATGTATCTCAGCTGAGGAGATACGTGCATGACCTGGCGCATATCATCGATCATGGGGAGCTGGACATCGATGACAGGGTGACTTTTGTGGAGGTCCCAGTAGAGATCGAGGATCGACAGGAGCGGGTCCTACGTGGACGGTTAATACCTTTGGTGCACATTAGGTGGAAGCACAGGAACCTCCAAGAGAGCACATGGGAGCGGGAGGCTTAGATGCGTGCTTGGTACCCTCATTCTTTTCTGTAGTTTATGATATAGCTTTACGGGGATGTAAAGCCCTAAGGTGGGAGTAATGTAAAGACCCATAAATTTCATGTAATTGTTTTTAATTATTTAGGATTTTACAAGTACGTAGTTTCTGACGGTGCCTGATTCCGAGACCCGGTGTGCCCGAAATCAATTTTCAAAGTTTAGATCGGGTACGTTCAGTGAACGAACGAGCAGGATTTTCTAACTTTTGAACCGGTGCTCGGAATTAAAATTTGAGGGCACCGATGAATTTGCAGCACCAGGATTTGCCTAGGCGAAGCTTAACATCAACCGACATGGGTCGGATGAAAAAGATAAGTTTTTAGACTTTCAGAAAAAGTTTGTTATATAATAAAATAACTATAAGTTATTTTATTCTTTTTCTTCCACCGTTGAGTGACAGTTGGCAGAATCGCAGTGTAACGACAATCATTAAATGAGGTCCATTTAATGACTCGTCCCTTTGGTTGTGTAATAGAAACGCCCGTGTGTTTAATAGGTTCATTAATTAAGGTTAATTAATGAACCATAATAATGAACACAACGTGAGGATTAAGTCTTTTATTAATCAACCCTGTGGCAAAGGAATGGAGAACCCGTGAGAGGAAGCTTTGACGAAACACCGATGACGCCGGACTCCGTCGAAGAATGACGAAGAATGCCGGTTCCTCGGATATTGACGACACACCACTTAAAAGCTTCCCCGCTGCCAGAAAGAGGATGTTGGTTCCTCCTCAGCACGCCCCAAAGATGCCTACGATCCTCTTCTCCACGATGTCGTGTAACCGCGACGCCGACGATCATCTTCCTGGTTGAGGTAGGGGTTTTGGTTTATTTTTCTTTACGTGTATTATACCCCCGTCATGACGTATAATTGTTGGGAGTTGTTTGGACCACTAACGTGGTGGGTGCGGACCAACAAAAAAGACCGAACCCACCAGTATTTTGTTCTTGATGCGCAGAACATTGGACGATGATGAAACGGGACCACAACGGCGTTTGAAAGTCGTCGCAGTGAAGAGCGAGTCTCGAGACGACCGCATGCATAGAGGAGAGCAAGAACAGACCACCAGAATGACTCTGGTGGCCCGCGGACATCTCCGGCAGTGCCCCGGTGCACCGCCGTGACTGAAGCCACACGTGATCTGGAGGAGGAGGCAGCACCCGCCGTGTCTGCGGAGCACACAGAGAGGGGGAACCACATCCCCCCCTGCTCGCCCGCTGGCCGAACCAGTGCACCCCACCTGGCTAGGCCAGGGCAGGTTGCACGGACCGGGCCAGGCCGCGCCTAGATGGGCCAGGCCGTGCACCAGACCCGGGTCAGGTCAACCCGGTTCGGGCCGACCCAGGGGTGGTCGGGCCGGGCCCAGACCCCCCATTTCGGACCACTTCCGGTCTTTCACCCACATCATAGGTTACGTACCTCGGATCGACACACCGTTAGTTGCGATGAGATCCTTGGATCGAGACGGTCGTTTCAGTATATTACACTCAAGGTTTCAGAGAAATTTCGGTATGGCCTGGTTGGTTCAAACACGAAACCAACTAGGCCCTTGGAGCGGAAACACTTATAACTTGAGCTCTAGATGTCCGTTTGATGTGTCGTCGACTTTGTTAAATTCCTCTTAGTGAGACGTTTCTTTTAGATTACTCAACTTGAGGTTTTGACATAGCTGGAGTACGGCCAGGTTGGTTTTAGCTTAAAAACCAACCGGGCCCCTCGGACAGAAAATCCAATAACTCTCAGACCGGGCATCCGATTAACGCACCGTCTATCGCGTTCGGTTTCATTTGATGAGACGGAACCTTGTGATACATCAACTATGGAATTAGTGATAGTTGATGTATATAACCCTTGTCTCGTAGAGTGGACCCTCTCGGAATTGAGCGTGCTGTGTGCGGGAACCCTAGAGCTGGCTGCGACTGCATCGACTTCTGTACTGGAATCCTCCGTGGGTTCGACAGTAACGACGACCGTACTATAATCCTCCGTGTGTTCGACGACAATGATTAATGTTCTTATATACTATGTGGGTCCAATATTATTTGACTCTGTACTTTTATCCTATGTGGGTCTGGTAGAGTAGCTGGTCTTGTGTCCTTTGTGGGTCAGATAACTTAGCTGGTCTTGTATCATGTGTGGGTTCGACAGCTTAGATGAATCAGTGGCTACATCTGATCATCTCTATCGCCTTATGAAGTGTATACCTGTGTGATCTCAGTCTTGATTTTCAATAATTATCTTTGATGTGGTTGACTTGCTTTTCTGTGTGGATTGGGTTGTGCTTTCCTTTGTAGACTGGGTTGTGCTTGGGCTCGGGAGCTGAAGCCAGACTGTAACTGATGACTTAGGTATATGTATGAGCATATACCTAAGTAGTGTTATTGATACTTCGTGTTTGTATATTTCCTTTTTGGTTTATCCTTATTGGATTCTAAGAGAACTTCGGGGGTCTCGGGACCCCTACTGAGTATTGTATTCTCACCCCTGCACGGGCTATGCCCGCACTACGTTGTGTTGGATGCAGACGACGGACAACACTGATCCAGGTGGATGCTTGTGAAGTTGGACGGTACCCGGAGGTGGAACACTTTTCGGGACGTACACGGAGCAGACGGTCGGACCAGGGAGCTGAGGAGACTATCTTTACCCACCCTTCAGGTGGGATTTCCAGAGGATGACTCGGTGTTGCAATTTTACTTTCTGCTGCTCTACTTTTCTTTCAGTTGTACTGTACTTTCAGTTGGGTTTGTATACTGGCCCATTTTCTTTCATCACTTACCTTGTACGCAGTTTTATTTAGTGTTTACTTAGCTTGCATACTCTGTGGTGTTTATTTACTCTTTAAAGGCAATGCCATCCCTTCTTTTGGGTTTTACGCTTTTGGTGCTAGTCGCCAGCCCCTGGCCTATGGAAGGCAGACTTGGGGTAGTCACAGCATGGGCCCCGAGGATGGGTTGTGATAGGATCTTTCGAACGGTAGTGCACTGGTTCTTGGCATCACTGTAATAACCCTCTTTGATTCTCTTTATCTTTACCATTTCAGAAGGGTGAACAATAGAGGCACTTAAATTATGAGTTTCTTTGGTTTCTTGGGTTTCTGTAGGTAGACGATGAAACGATGGAAAAACGTTTTGTGAAAAGAAAGGGTTTGGTAATGCGAAAGGTTTCGGTAGGCGAATGTTTTTCTGACATTACCTTGTTTCCCAGGTCATTATGTAAGATAATCATTACGAAATAAAATAAATTAAACATATATGGATTTTAGAAAATAATTCATAATGATTTTAACCAAAAGAATTATATTAAAATTAATTTGAATTAAAATAAATAGGAAAATTAATTTAACATTTAGAATTAAAAATGTACAATGATTAATAGATTAACTTTTATTTAAATATTAAAACTAATGCATTAAAGTAAATATATGGTAAAAATAAAATTTTAAAAATAGTAAAAATTAAATTTATAAAATTAAATAATATTTATTTAAAATTAAATTAACCTAAACTCCCCTTAATAAAATGAATACTTTTATTGAGAAGTGGTTTAATAAAAATATCTACCAATTGATGTCCAATATTAACAAATTCGAAAGATATATCCTTTTTATGGACATGATATCTTAGAAAATGATGTCTTATATCAATTTTCATAGTTCTAGAATGACTTATAGGATTCTTAGAAATATTTATAGCACTAGTATTATCACATAAAATAGGTGTACTATCAAAATTGAGACCAAATTCCATTAGAGTGTTTTTCATCCAAAAGACATGTGCACAAAAAATACTTGTAGATACATATTTTTCCTTGTCTGTTGATAAGGAAAATAAGTGTTGTTTCATAATAGACCACGATACTAATGATTTCCTATAAGGTTACGGGTTCTTGAGGTAATCTTTCTATCTAATCTACAACCTCTAAAATCTGCATTTGAGGAGAAATTAAATTAAAATTAGAAGTTTTTGGATAAAGGAGAGATTGAAAAATTGTTCCTTTTAAATATCAAAAATTTATTTTAACATTAGTAAGATGAGATTCTTTAGGATTTCATTAAAATATTAAAAAAAGACATACTGAATACAAAATTTCTGGCATACTAGCAGAAATACATAATAAACAACCAAGCATACCTCTATATAGATTTTTATCCACCGGTTTTCCAGATTCATCCAAATCCAGTTTTATATTAGTATACATTAGAGTTTCATATGTATTACTATTTTCAATTCCAAAATTTTTCAATAAATCAATAATTTATTTTCATTGATTTAAAACATTTCCAAAATCCTTTTTATAAATTTCATATCCTAAAAAGAAATTCAGTTCTCCTGTCATACTCATTTCAAATTCTTTTTCATTAGATTTGAGAAAAAATTACAAAGATTTTTATTAGATGATCCAAAAATCACATCAATAACATATATTTAAACTAATAAAATATTTGTACTAACTGTTTTGTTAAAAATTGTTTTATCTTCCATACCAATAGTAAAACCATTTTTCGAAAAAAAAGTACTTAATCATTCATACCAAGATCTAGGTGCTTGTTTATGTCCATAGAAATCTTTAGTAAGTTTAAAAATAGAATCTGGTTTTTGAGAATTTTTAAAACCAGGAGGTTGTTCAATATATAATTTCTCCATTAAATATGTATTTAAAAATGAGGCCTTAATATAAATTTGAAATAATTTAAAATTCAAATGAGGTGCATAAGATAAATGTATTGTAATGGATTCTAGTATAGCTATAGGGGAAAATGTTTCATCATAATCTATACCTTCTTCCAGATTATATCCTTTAGCTACTTGTCTTGATTTATGTCTATTTATAATCCCATGATCATCTTGTTTATTTCAAAAGACCCATTTAGTTCCTATAACTGGATAATTTAATGGTCTTTCAACTAATTGGAAAAACTCATTCCTTTTGAATTGGTTTAGTTCTTCTTGAATTCTATCATCCAATTCTCATTATAGAAGGCCTCTTCTATAGTCATAGGTTCTAACTGGGTTATAAAGGTATATAATTCAACTGGGTTTCCTACATTTATTCTAGTTCTTATTCATATGTATAGGTCTCTTATAAGGGTTTCTAAAGGATGGTTCATTAGAGTTTTAGACTGTCTAGGTAAAACACTATTTGGTTCTTCAATATCATGTTCACCTGAACTGACTGAATATTAATTATATTATTTTCAAAATAATATTTAGGGTTTTCAAGTATCATGTTGTCATTATAGTTAGTAGTTTTATTAGTTTGATCATTCTACTTAATAAAAGGACCAGTTTAATCAAAAATCACATGAAATGATTATTCAATAGTCCATGACTATTTATTAAATACTCTGTAGGATTTAGAAGTAGTATTATATCCTAAAAAATTCCTTCTTTAGAAGTTAGATCAATATTACCAAGATTATTCTTGGTTTTCAAGATATACACATTTCATCCAAAGAAGTTAGAGTACATTTCTTTAGGTTTTATGTTATTCCAATGTTCGTAACGTGTCTTTTTGAAAATAGGTCTAATTAAAAATCTATTCATAATGTGGAAGACTGTGCCTAAAAATTCTATTAAAATGTTTGTAGGAAGACTGTATTCATTTAACATAGTCCTACCCATTTCGTGAATAGTTATATTTCTCTTCTCAAGAATTCCATTTTTTGAGGTTTTCTTAGTGTAGAGATGTTATGTTTAATACCTATATTTGAATAAAAGGAATTGAATTATTTATTTTTAAATTCTCAAAAAGTATCAATTCACAATGAAATTATTTTAAAACATTTTTCATTTTGAATAAATTTACAAAAAAAACCATCAAACATAGTAAAAGATCCATTTTTTGAATTTCAGAAATATATCCAAGTAAAATATAGAATAATCATCATCTAAAACATATACATGTAGTTTACCATCCAATAATTATACTCTTTATGGTCCAAAAAAATCCATGTGGATAAGTTCTAGAGGTTTTGATATAGCAATTTTGTTATTTGATTTGAAGGAAGATTTGTGTTTATTTCCAATTTGGCATTAATCAAATAATTTATCACTATAAAATTGAAGACAAGGTAAATCAGAAACTAAACATTTATTAGTTAATTTACATGAAGCATAAATATTACAATGAACAAGTTTCCTATGCTAAATCTATTACTAATTTATAGTAGAAGTTAAATAATTCACTTTCTGTTTACACAAGGAAGTTAAATCCAAAGTATAAAAATTATCAGTTCTAGGTGCTTTAAATTTAATCAATTTATCTTTAAATACAAGGTATGAATTGATAGAAAATCTACAAAATATCCATCATCACAAAGTTGATGGATACTTATCAAGTTGTGTTTCAGCCTTTTTATATATAGTAATTTGTTGATTCAGATAGTTTTTGGATCTCTAACAGTTCCAAGTCCAATTATATTTCCATTGGCGTTATCTCCAACTGTGACTAGACCTCCATCTATTTGGGTATGTGTATTGAAATTTTATGAGTTTCCACTCTTGTTCCTGGACAAGACACTGTCTATATACCATATATCTTTTCATTTTATTTGATCTGAATCCTATAATTCCAATTAAACAAGAGTTTGTTTTGGTGACCATATCTTCTTGGGTATAAATGTGTTAGCTAGTAGAGATCTTGGAAGCCATATTTACTTGTTTTTCCATATCTCCAATAATTTTCATCAAATAATTCTTTTGAAATAAATGATCTATTAATTCCACTTTTTTTAGGATTTCATAAATAATAGTTTTTGTTTATATGTCCTTTTGTTCCCCAATAATGACAGGCAACACTTTTTGTGTTGGGAACAAAATAGTTCATATATCGTTTAGGTTTAATCCCCACAATTATTATAAAAAATCATTCCTTTTTAATAACATTCATTCCAAGAATTTAATTTAGAATATTTTCTCATTATTTAAAGAAGATAACAAATCTTTTATAAGTTTCCTATTCAAATTATAATGCTCTAATATTTTTTTTCATGATATGCGGAGTTTGTAGTAGATGAGTTAAACTTCTCAATTAACTCCAGATATTGTTTAAGTAAAGTGTTTCTTTCTAATAAAACTATTTTTTTTATTTAACAATTTATTATTCTTTAATAATGATTCTTACCATTCTTCAAACATTTCATAATAGGAAACCAATTTTTCATTTGAACAACTACAATCAGAATCAGAATTAGTTGAATAAAACTTTTGTACCTTTTTGTCTTAAGCAATGAAGCACGTGTTTTATTTTATAATATATTATTCATTTTTTTGGGTTATATTTAGATGAGTTACTAGAGACTTTTGAAACACTCCATGTTTCATCCATTTCACTTTTTTCTTTCTGTTCATAATGAGTATTTTTTTGAAATCTCTTATCTGGTCTTTTCTTTTCACCTTTTAGTTAAGGACAGGAAGGACTTATGTGACCCATTTTATTGAATTCATAGAATCATACATCCTTTGAGTCCTTCTCATCCTTGTTTAAGGGATTCTTAAATACTCTCTTTTTCTTATTATACTTTCTAAACATTTAGGCTAATTGTTCTAGTTCCATTATAGAATAAAATGAATCAGAATTTTCTATCTTCTTGAATTCTTGTGTCACCATTATGATTTTCCTCGGAGATGTTACCTTCAAATATGAATTATCCTTTTTCACCAAGACTTTATGATCATTAGCTTCATCTTGAATTTTATCTTTATACATCATTAGTGTTCCAAATAAATCTCTCATAGTCAGATCTTTGACATGTGTTGATTGGTGAATTTCAACTAATCTACCATTCCATTTGGTAGGCAATACTCTCAATACTTTCAATGATTAACTTGATTGTCTGATAGGATCACCTAAGGATGTAATGTTATTGATAATCTATGTAATCCTTCCATTAATTTTAGAAATACTATCTCCATCAAATATTCTAAATGTGTATAATTTTATCTTTTCTTTTTTATACCTCATTTGTTATACATTATATATTCCTTCAAAGGAGACTGAAATTGTTTTCCACGTCACATAAGCAATAGGGAATTACGAGACTCGATTGAATTTATCTGGTCCAAGACCATAGATAATTACATTCATTACTTTGGAGATTATTTCATATTCATTTTCGGTTGCAGTATCCCATATCTATGGTTTTTCATGAATCTTATAGGGAGTAATAATCTTTTAATAAACTATAAATCCAATATTCTTTAAATAAATAATCATCCTTGATTTCCATCAACCATAGTTTTCACTAATAAAGTAAGGAGAAACAACCATAGACATTCCCAGTCTTGTATCGGCCATTGAAATATTTTTATAGATATTTACGCTTTCATCTTGATATACCATTATCAAAAGTTCTCCTTTGATAAAAATTGTTAGGTTGGAATATATGAATATGCAGAAGTGGGGGGGGGGTAATTGTGTATTTTCAAAATATTATTGAAAATATTTAAATAAATAGATCCTTTATTTTTATTTATCAATGTTAATTGTCATTGGAAATAAATAGAGGAGAAGAAAACAAGGATATATAGCGGTTCAGGGCATAGAAATACCCTAGCCCAATCCACAAATTCATTACTCCAAGAGCTTGGTGATTTTCACTAGTTGGTCCTCTTATCACAAGACCATCCACAACTGAGTGAAGGTAGTTGACACATTTACCAAACAAGGAAAAAAAGAGTTTTCTAGTTCTTTACAAAAGAGAACCATAAAACCACAACTTAGATCGATAAGTTGATAATTTACTAGACAACTGGGTACGAGTAGTTGAAAAACTCATAATAAAAATATATTCAATTGAAAGGAATATGATTGATCTTTGTAGTTGTAGTAGCACACAACTGACAGTAAGTGGATCATCATCATTAAAAAATATATTCATTAATAAATAATATTTCCTAAGAAATCCGGTTGCAATATATCTTGAAATATAAATAGAAACTAATAGAAGGAGTAGACTTATAAAAAATCCACTATTCAGATCATGTAAATCTTCAACGTATAACTTCTTTTATAGAAAACAGGGTCTGATCATTTGTCGTAGTAGATCTCAAAATTATCATTTCAATAATGCTAATGAATAGAGATATATGTCTCTCTTATTTTTAATATGAATTACATTCATATATATATATATATATAACAAATAAAATATAGTCCAGAATTTGATTCATAAATCTAGATATATGAAAATTTCCGGATAGATCATGATTAATCAAAATTATAAATCTTCTTAGAGAAATCGTAACATTATTTAAGAATAGGAAATAAATATTCCTCTTAATTCGATTCATCTAATAAATCATTATCAGATTTAAATTGGTAAAAAAAGAGCTTTAAATCGAGCTTTAAATCATCCTAATATTCTACAGAGACCATTGTACGAAACTCTGATAAAGTCGTAAATTCAAATATTCGATGTTGAGAATTCAAACATAGGGTTTATTCATAGGAAAACATATACACCAAACATATGGTTTATCATAAACATATGGTTGATGATCCATACTTCTCTCTTTATAATTTAAAGTTAATGATCCATACTTTTTAGGACCATAGAACACCCTCAGAGGGGAGGGGATAATCAGGGTATCAAATTTCTCTTTTAAAGTGAGATATGTTGTCCCAATTTGGTTGTGACATATTAATACTGTATGAAAGATATGATAAGATAACAAACAATATCATGGAGGGAGATGATGCAACAATTTTAATTGGTTTACCACTAAGGGATACATCCAAGGAGCATATGCCGATAGTGTGTCGGTCATACCCAAAATCCACTATTTTTCAGTACATTGTGGATTACAAGGTTCGGTCATAGTCACTCTATTCCAAGCACACTTTCTTTACAATAGTTCAAGAATATCTCACTGTATCCCTTGGATCACTTCCATCAACCCCCTTAGCTCACTCCCTTGAGGAAATTCTAACCCAGTTTATCAACTTGTAGATCGCTTCAATAAATTTGCATTGAAGTCTTTGTCTCTGTTCATCATGGGACACTGCTTGCATTGAAGTCCGGAATTGATGTTCTTGAATGTACTAATCACAAAAATCAGATATTGAAAATCCTTTCAGAATGTGAACACTATGCTTGTGTGCAATACCTGAACTTGCACACAAGATTTTGGGTTGTTGCGAAATTTGACTAGTGCGCATCACTTACTTTTTGCAAAGCCATTATATTTCATGAAACTACAACAAAGGTTTTACTTTGTCTTTTCAGACTAAATTAAAACCTTGTGTGCAATTCATTCACTCAATTTCACATGTAACTTCATCTTTTACATGCAGCTACCATTTTTACGTGCAACTTTTACGTCTTAACACAACTCCCTTTTCACACAATGTTAACATGAATCAGAGTTTAGATATTCTCTAAGTCTAAATCCATATTGAATGAGGGGGGTCACCTCTTATTTATAGGTATCTCCGAACCCTGTCAACAAAACCCACTATGTCACACAAACACTCTCATTCTACATGTAATGATTTCAACACAAGAACCATTTTTGACGTACATCTTCATATTTTTCACGCACATCGTGCTTTTTCCATTTTTTTACATTCTAATCCTGAATGACCCTTTGTGAAAAAATTCCATCCTGCTTTCAATATTGTGTAAAAATACCAATTTAATGCACATTCCGTGTTTTTCACACACCACTCTAATATTTTGTGCACCTTCCTTTATAAAAAACACATCTATCCATATTATGATTTTTAGGCCCAAAAATTTGGCAAACATTGTAAAACTACACCATCATCAGTATTGTTTCTTGCTTGAACTGTATGATCCCTTTCCTAGAAAACATTCTAAGTATCCAATAGGATTGACAAAAAACACAAACTATACTCCATTTCTTGCATCGGTCCTTGTTCCAACAATCTACACTTTTGGGTTTGTTGAAAATCTATAGATAAATTCAAAAAAACACCATACACTATCAAAACTTGAAATGAAAGAATCATCTTAACCAACACTATAAGTCTACGTGAGCAAATTTCGGTGTACAAAACAAGAGGGGAAGCTCGAATTGGGTTTTTTTGTTTTGGAATTCTTAAAGACTCCCAAGATATTCTCTTACTATGTAACAAAATCATTAAATATCTTAAATTTATTAATTATCCTCCTAACCCAGAATTCTCATTGTTTCACAGAAGCATTACATGTCCTAAATGTATTTCTTCTCCTCCTAACACTGAATTCTCATCATGTCACAGAAGTATTACATGTCCATTTCATGTACTAACACCGAATTCTCATTATGTCCCAGAATCATTACACATCCATTACATGTCCTAAATTTTTTACTCCTCCCCCATTGATAATAAACCCAAAGATTGGTATTTGTTCATTGTACAGCTCAAAAAACCCCTTGGATAGTATCTCTCCCATAAGATTGAATCAAATATAAAAACAGATTAAAAACAATGAACATAACTGGGGAGAGGTAAAATTCGTAGTCTCCTCAAACACTAGAAGGTGGATTAATAGCGATGTTCAACCGATGTTTCTCAAACACAGCCATTGACAAGGGCTTGGTCGTAATGTTAGCCACTTCCCCATCTATTCCACATGTTGCATGTTGATCTTGCCTTGTTGAAATTTTTCATTGATGAAGTGATATCTAATTTAAATATGTTTCATACGAGAATTTTTAACTTGATTCTTTGTATGATTAATTGTGCACTTTTTATCATAGTAAATTACCATTGGCTGTTTAACCTCATCACATATATCAGTCAGTTCCTACTTCATCCAATGTAATTGAGTGCCTGCCTTGGTGGTGGAGATATATTCAACTTCAGCCATACTAAGTGATGCACTTTCACGTTTCTTGCTCAACCAACCCACACATTTTTTTCAATATAGAATGATCTACAACTACTAGACTATCTATCCAATACATCTCTATCCCAGTTAGTATCAAAAAATGCTGACAATTCACTCTCCCTTTTCTGCATGAATGTATAACCCATAATTCAATGTACCTTTAGTGTACGTCATGATTATTTTTACTACTATCACATTTTCTTCCTTCATATTACTCAGAAATTAGGCCACTTAGCCTGTTCCAAAGACAATATCAGGACATCTCTCCATTAGGTACAGTAAGCTTCCAATAATCCTCTTATACATAGTGGGATCTATAGAGGTCCCATCCTCTTGAATTGCACGTTTGGTTCTAACTGCAATCCGATTTTACATTGGTTTGGAGTCATGCATATTAAATTTCTTCAGCATATATCTTGCATAATTTTCTTGATATATGAATGTGTAGTCCTTATTTTTAATCACCTATAGCCCCAAGAAATATGTGAGCTCCCCAATCATAGACATTTCAAATTATGATTTCATGTGATTGGAAAATTCATTCACTAATATCTGTCTACTTCCACCAAATATAATGTCATCAATGTAATCTAGAACCATGAACTGATCTTTCGTAGAATTATTCACATTGATATTGTGATATCCTTCTATTTTGAATTCCAACTTCTTGAGATAATAATCCAGCTGGGAATACTATTCTTACAGTGCCTACAATAATCTATAGAGGGCCTTATTTAGTTTTTAAACTTTTGTTTCATCAGAACCAAGAAGAAAACCCACTGTTTGTTCGATGTAGACATGTTCCTCAAGAACAACATTCAATAATTTCATCTTGACATCCATTTAATATACTTTATATCATATTTGGATTGACATGTAAAGAAAAATCCTAATTGACTCTAGTCTATCCACTAGAGAAATGGTTTCATTACCATCGACGCCTTTAATTTGTGAATATCTTTTACAAACCAGTCATGCCTTATTTGTGATAACACTTACATTCTCATCAAACATGTACTTGAAAATCCACTTGGTACGAATCACATTGTAACCTTTAGTTCTCTTGACTAGATCCCATGTATGATTATTTTCAATTTGATCTAACTCTTAATTCATGACTTTCACCCATGATTCATCCTTTGTTGCATCTTCAAATGAATATGGTTCCACCATAGATAAGAATGTATATTTTTCATTATTTATCATTCTCCTTGTTTGTGTGTGTGAACTTTTATCCCCAATTATATTAAATGGATCAATATTAGCTCTTTGATTTCTCTTGTAAGGTTTAGTAGAATTATTTTCAGACATGGTTTCCATTTCTGATTCCTCTTATGATTTGATATGATGATTTGACTCCTATGAGTTTTGTCCACCATCTTCTACTTCTTTATTTCCATTTGTTATAGGTTCAAATACAACCTCATCGTCAATATTATCCGTATAGAAATTCCATGAGGCATTTGTGGAATTCTATTCAATGTTATTAACATCAATTCATTCCAAAATCCTTTCCAAGTGATTATTAAAACAATTGTAGGCCTTCATATTCATTGGGTATCCAAGGGATATTATGTTTCCCACATTGTCACCATAATTCAATTTATTTCCATATTTGATTCATATGAAACACTTACTTCCAAAAGCATGAAAATATTTCAAAGAGGGATTTCTTCCACGTCAAAACTCATATGGTGTCATTGTCTCACCCATATAAAGACCCGTTCTATTTGGAATGTGAAATGCAGCATCAATAGCTTCATTCCAGTAATGGCGTGAGATGCGACTCTCTCTCATCATAGTCCTGGAAATGTTGTTCACCTATCGATTCTGACACTAAAATACTCCATTTTTCTATGGAGTTCTCACAGCAGCCACCTCTTTCCATATTCCATGTTTCCCTAGAAACTTTTCAAACTCAATAAACATTTAGTCCCCTCCATTATCAGATTTCAGAACTTTGATTTTCCATCAAGTTTCATTATCAGTGATCATGAAATTATTTTTCATGCAATCAAGCACTTGTCTTTTCCTATGTTTGACCATCACACATTCCATTCTACTATAATCATCTATGAAAAGGACAAAGTACTTTTCAACATGAATTCTAGCAACATTTATTAGGCCACATATGTCTGTATGAATGATTCTAAGAAGATTATTTGCTTGTTTATTTTTTGGATGATAGGAACTATAGACCAGCTTCCCTCTTATACAAGCATCACATGCCTTTTATTATTCACACTTCAAGTTGGGGATATCCATAACTATATTTAGTTTAGATATATTTTACTTTTCTTGCTGATTGGTATGCCCCAATTGTCAATTCCATAGGTTGTTTTCTTCCTCAACTGTAAGATAGCATATGTTCTTTTTACTATCAACCTGGTATAAATTTATATATGTTCTACAACCTTTCATGAGTTAATTCCCTATCTTTCACTGTATTGGGAATCCATTTTTATTGAAATTTACTAAAAGTATGGATTTATAGATTTAACTCACACTTAGGGGATTCTGATGCAAACCATTTATATAAAGGACTTCTGTTATCTTGAGCTCTCTATTTTCTAGCTCAGTAGTTCCACTGCCTTTAATCTTCAAAGCACCATCATTACTGAACCATACTATTCCATCCACTCTTTCTTGAAATTTGTTAAGAGGTCAGCATTCCTCGTAACTTGGGATGAATATCCGCTATCAAGAATCTAGGTCTTATTATTCTTTAGAGCATTTAGGGATACTTCTCCAGGATTAGATATTTCAATTTTCCACTTTTCATTCCATGAGATATTGGTTTTATTGTAGGACATTGATGGAATTTCAATTAAATATTTTGTGTACATGGGTTCTTCATTTTCATACTCTTATTCCAAGGTTGAAAACCTATTTGAGATAGCAACACAATCTGGTTGGTGAGTATTCACATATCTATGAGTGTTGTATGAAAATATATTTTCATTCCTCTGCATGAAATGTAAATATTTATGGAAAAAGTTAGAACAAAAAAAAACAATATACATAGAAATTATTTCTTCTATAAGATGTAGGATATGAATTTTTACTCTTTTTTTGAAATCCTAGATCTTTACTATTCAGATAGCTCCTCACATATTAAAAATATTGCATGATGTGACCCAGATATCCACAGAACTGACATTTCATGGGAGGAGAAATCTTCTCATTTCTATTTCTCCTCATGACTTATTTTATGGGAAAATAGTTTGACATCCCATCATTTTTTGGAGCTGGCTAAAAACCTTCAGTTTTTTATTCAGGTTGATTGATGGGTCTCTTCTTTAGCACTTCCGGTGACTTTTCAACATTATCAACTTTTACCTTTCCTTCATTCTCTTCAACTTTATTTTCAGAATTTCGTGTTTTGACATGACAACCGATTCCACTATTTCCCATGCATTCATGTTATTTATCATTAAAAATACATTCAAAACCATTGGAACCACGAATAGTTTTACTATTATTTCGGCATCTGAGAATCTTCCAAGCTGTATTTTCTTCTTTCCCTCTTTTTTGGTTGATTGAATCATAAGTTTACTCCCAATAATAACAAATTATTCCTCAAGACCCTCAATAGTCTCAAACTTTTCTTCTTGTTTGGACATAAGTACATTTATGACATTTTCTTATTCATCAATTATAAACATTAGTTCTAGAACACCATCTTTTCATTCAAGGATTTAAGACTGAACTCTCACTAGTTCTTCTAGTTGTTCAAATTCAGCTTCAAGATCATCAACATATTATGATGATTCTTCCACCATTTATTTCCACTTATTGCATATCTTATATTTATTCTCAATCTTTCTGAAGGATCCCATAAGTTTCAACTTGGGATCAACATTAAGAGTCATATGATTATATCTGTCTTTATCAATCGAAGGTTCTGACTTTTCAATGGTATCCATCATGGATGCATGGTTTCCATTTTTAATTTCTAGTTCTTCTTCTCTGCAGAATATATTATCAGCATATTCCTTTTCATAGAAAAAACACTTCTTCTATACTTTCATTCCATTTCTGAAGTCTCCCTTTTTTAAAAACCATTTTTGAGGCTTCCCAATGTCTTCTTCTTTGCTCTCTTCATCATCAAACTTTCTTTATCACTTAGAGGAAATGTTCCCAAATATTCCACAATGAAAACATGCTATAGGTAACTTACCTTTAAATTTAAATTTTCACTTATTGATATTATTAGAGATGAGAGAAAGAATTTATTTTTCCAAATCATCTTCACCGCCACTATCTCATGAAATATTTAGTTTTCCTTGTCATTGAAAGCCATTTCTTCTGTAACGCGAGTTGTATCATCTTCTGGTTTGACTCTTATCTCACATACCACTAGGCTAATTATCATATCATCCAGAGACAATTTAGATATATATATATTTCTTTAATGGATAACACATTTTCATTTTACATATGCATATGTCTTCTCAAGAGTTTCTTTACGATATCAATGTCTTTGATTTCCTCTCAAAGACCTTGAATTTCTCCAACTACTTAAATAATGTGATTGAAGAATGAATCTACATTTTCATCTGGATGCATCTTTAGATCATCAAACATGTTATGAAGAACTTGGAGTTTTTCCTCCTTCACATTTCTATCACCTTAAGAAATATTCTCTAGAATTTCCTACAAAGACTTTTATGAGGAGAAACTCATCACCTTCAGATAGATCTGATCAGAGAGTGATGTAGTGAGATAATTTTTCCTTTAACATCAGCATCAATATACTACCTATATCCATAAATCATAGAAAGTCATGTTGTATTAGTGATTTGAATTCCTTGAATAGTCCAAAATAACTTCCATTCCAAGTGATACTAAATGGGATTTCATATTATTCTTCCATATCTGGAAGTTATTTTCATCAAAGAGGGGTACTCCCCCAACCTTCATTGAATTATCCATAAATTAAAAATAAAAGATTTAACTTTTGGAAACCTTTCTCTGATACCACTTGTGGGACCCTAGAACACCCTGAGAGGGGAGGGGTGAATCAGTGTGTTGATTTTTTATTTTAAAGAGATGGATCTTGTTCACATGTTGGTAGGAACTTGTTAAAACCATATAAAGGATATGAGAAGAAAAAAAATCACATGCAGGGAGATGACACAACAGTTTTACTTGGTTCACCACTAAGGGCTACATCCAAGGAGCACACACCAAAAGTGTGTCGGTCATACCCAAAATCCACTACTGATCAGTAGTTTGTTGATTCCAACTTCCAACTTCATTTTTTTATTATAAACCAAAAAACATTTTAAGGAAAAAGTGAGAAACCCCAAGAAAAAACAAATATTTTAAAGGAAAACTTAATTCTATTGACATTTTTAACCTTAATAAGTTCACAAGAAAAAGAAGTTACTGATATTTCTTGATCATCCTTTATAAGGTCATCAAAACGATGCACCAGTTTGTCTCATGCTTTCTTGTATTCCTCTTGATTTATTTTCCCCACATAGAGACCTCTTACTAGGATACGATTCAGCTTGTCATTACAGTCCCTCTGTTCTCTATTGGTGTCCACCCAAACGGTCCTTTCCATCATTTTATCACCATAATCAATTGGATCATTGGTCGCAAGGGATTCCTCCTCCAACACTTCTTCTCCAAAATTCAGTAGTAGCTACACAGGTTGATCTACATCCATGAATGTATTCTAATGTAAATCTTAAGTGGGAGCAGCCCCTTCGACTGCATCGTCCATAGCCCCTACTCGAACTGCATTTCCATTTAAGTTGAGAACACCTTACCTCACTTGGTCCTTCACCTTCCTGGAAGAGTGGGTCTCCATTGGTGAAGGAATGTGTGAATAATCTTTGTCTCATTTCATCCCGCCATGTTGGACCATCCTTCTCCTCAAACTTCTAGTGTCGCTTCCATAGAATGCATGATCACTAACTCCTGAAAGCTGTCTTGAAGAGTCATTACATGACTCCTCCCACGAGATACCCTGATCCTCATTGTGAGGTAATATACGAGCAACCTCCTAGTTCTTCCCTTCATCCTACAAGCTCCCAAAGCAGTTACACAGCTTAAAAGCTGGCGACACACTCCCTGGGAAAGGCTTGATCACTGGAGATGGCTTAAACCGAGGACCCAAAAATCCCTTGTTCTCAAGATCTGTAAGGACAACCTTCATGTAAGAAGATATTTTGGGAGCCTTTAGATCTTTCTTAGTGCCCATTCGAGTTCCCACAATTGGATTAGAATCACCACTATCAAGCTCTCCACACCTGATATATAATTAGCTGGAAGATCCACCATATATAATACTAAGGGTCTCTCCTCTACAACTCCATTTAGTCTTAAATCATGTTTTAATCGAGCAAAAATACCCACAACCCACATATCTTCCTCTTTAATCATCTCACTCTTTGCTTCCACTGTAGAAACCATGAGACACTACTACTGGAGCTGAGACTCTCGGATGCTGGACTTAGTGACTGTTAAAACCGCATGATAAATCATATTTGTAACATCCCCACACACCTCCTCACACTCACAAAAACCATCACTATCTTGCACCAAGACTATGAGATCAACCTGCACCTCAAGTACCAAAGAAGTACTGATTGCAGTTGGACAAACCCATATCCCGTGACAGTAACTAGAATTCTGATGGCCAAGCCTGTGGCATCCCAAGTAGAATGCTGGCCATGATTTAGAAACCACCCTCTTTTTCCATATAAACTCTTATCCTACTGAAATCCACATCCACTCCACTAGAGGTATTGAAGTATCAACCATGACACCTACGCGAGGTATTATTAGGTGGAAAACCACTATCGTGCGATCGTCTGAACACAAAAATCTTCCAACCATATTCCCTAGAATACATATAAAAGAAGGGGTTTGGAAAGGGAGTGAACGATTTGGAAAATTCACCAACACTTCTGACAAAGGAAGGTCGCGATTCATGATGAACTCTGTAGACCATCGAAGGAGATGAAACCCACATCCATTGTAGACATGAGGAGCACTAGACTGGGAAGCGATCAGGTAATCCTACAAGGATATGCAAACCATAAATTCCCAATGTTTGAGAAGAAACACCATTGATCGATCATGAAGACCCTATGAATCGAAGAAAAATTTGTTAAACTTGTCAACTGAGGGATGGAAATCCCTAAATTAAGACACCAGCGTCGATCTGTGAAGGTCCAAAGCTACATTGAACTCTTTTGAAGAAATTACAAGCTGAGGCAATCCTCCGTGATGGTTGGGGACCTTAGGGAAAAGAGGGATCAACAAGAAAGGGGGAAGGAAGGCTGGGTTAGTTAAAGGGGTGAATGGTAAAACCATGATAGAGGAAGGGAAAGCATTCCCCCCTCCCCCCTCCGGGGAGGAGGGGGACAGAGCCACAACCAACTCCTTTAGGGAATCACCATCAAGGGGATGGAAGGCTTAGGCCGCAATCTCCATCTCTCTACCTGATCTGGTTGATTACATGGTTCAGTCATAGTCACTGTATTCAAGGCACACTTCCTTTACAATGATTCATGTATAGCTCAATGCATCCCTTGGATCACTTCCATCGACTCCCCCTAGCGTACTTCCTTGAGAGACGTCTAACTCAGTTTATTGAATTGAGTGTCACTTTAGTAGATTTGAATTGAAATCTTTTTCTCTGTTAAACATGATACACAACTTTCATCAAAGTCCTAAATTGAGGTTCTTGAAAGTACTGATAACACAAAAATAATAATCAAAAGCCTCTCAGAATCTGAATACTATTCCTGTGTGCAATACCTTGACTTGCGCGCATGATTTTGGATTGTTCCAAAAGTTGACTTACTCGCAACACCTACTTTTTGTGCAAACCTTAACTTTTGCACAACTACACTGAATGGTTTAACTTTTCTTTTCAGGCTAAAGGAACAGCTTGTATGAAAATATTTCGTGTAACTACAACATTTAAAAGAAAATTCAACTTTTATTTGAAGCTACCATTTTTAAGAGCAACTTTTTCATTTGCACGCAACTCCCTTTTCGTGCAATGTTTATGTGCATAAGATCTTAGATCTTCTCTAAGTCTTCAGCCATATCAAATGAGGAGGATCACGTCTTATTTATAGGCATCGCCAACCCCCTTGCAAAAAACCCACTATGTCACGCAAAACCACTCATTCTACGGGAAATACTTTTGACACATGAACCATTTTTCTCGCACATATCTAGATTTTTCATGCACCTCAAGGATTTTTCAATTTTTCAAAATTATGATCTTGAATCATCTTTTGTGCAAAAAACTCAACTTGCTTTCACTATTACATGCAAAAAACAATTTAGCACACATTCCATGTTTTTCATGCACAACTCCAATATTTCATGCAACTTCTTTTTCCAAAAACACATCTCTCTTTTTTCCAATATCTACACCCAAAAATTTGGAAAACAATGGAAAATGGAACCACCTTCAGGATTGTTTCCCAATTGAACTATATGACCCCTTTCCTCAAAAAATGTCTAAATATACAAAGTGGATGACGACAAAAACAAACCGTACTCCATTTCCATCATCAGTCGTGGTTCCAACCACTTTTCTCTTCATAACGATAGGTTCATTAAAAAAGTAAGGTTGATGACCCATACATCTGTTTCTCAAAAATATGGTTTATTAAAAAAGTAACATTGATGATCCATACGTTTATTTATAAAATGTAAGGTTCCATACTTACGTAGGGGTCTCTAACCATAATTTTTCTTATTCATCAAAGTGTATGGTTCCATCCATATGTAATGTTCTTTTACCAGAATTTTCAAATAATGTAGGGTACATGATCCATACACGCTGTGAAAAGAATAGGGTTGATTCTATATGATACAGTAAACCACGAAGGGTATGAACAATATTTCCAGATTACTAAAAACTGTATTCCGATTGCTAAAAAAAATATTCCGTGAGAATTAAAAGATTAAAAATAATTTCAGAATAACGTTTAAAGGAAATTAATTCCTTGAAATATACTTAATGTAAAATCATTAGAAAACAAACAAGGGTATTTATGAGAATCAAAATAATCATAAAATATAGAGTATTGTAGAGACAATACATGACCAATAGAAACCATCTATATATTTATCTAGATCATGACAGGAAATGTTTATTTATTATTTGTGATTATGTGACCCTTGAATTTGGTCATTGTGACATGGTTAGGGTAATTGTCATACATGATGCATCATGCTCCCGTGACATGTGGTATTTTAAAATTTTCACATCATCCTTTATCAAGATGTTGGGAATTTCATTTCATGATCCATTAGAGTTGATTTTAAGAATGAAATTTTGAAATATTGATTGAGAATTAATAGAGATCATATTCCATATTATTTTTTTAATATAGGGGCTAATACCATTGTTCAAATATGACCCCACTATGAAATTATATAGGGACTCCTGGGTTATGAGTCATGGGTGCTCACCAATACTTACACACACACACACACACATATATATATATATTCATAGATTGTTTCACCTATATATTACACATTTATCATGACACTTGTGTAGAGAGATTCCAACATAGGTCATAGAATCTAGTGTTGGAAGGGTATACTATAGATAACCCTGACCAACATGACTTATACATTTATTTAACTTAATTAGCATACCTTTAAAAAAAATCATTTATGATAAAATGATGTGTCCAACATTAGATTCCTAGATTTGTATACTAGGATTGATTTTGGGAGAAAAGTACTGAGCCTGTCATTATGATATAGTTTCACATATCTTTTTGTATTTTTGTAATTTTGTATAGAATGTATTGTTTATGATTTCTACCTTGTTCCATTGTATAATTAAATATGTATATCTCGATAACATGATAACATCTACATTATCATATATTACAGGATATGTATGTCTTATTATGATTCATGTCTAAAACTATATTTAGATGATTTATATTTCCATTGTTAATTATATCTATTCATCAATTTTTTTATTATAGACCACTGATATGATCCACTATAATACAGGGGAGGTATGTATCTCTATCATACCACCACAGAACCTCAGTACTTGTGAGTAACCTCTAGTATATGGGGAGGTACTCATGATTCCATGTAGTCAACCAGGCCAAATTACATATTAATGAACTGGGTATGGGATGTAACAATAAGAATATAAATTCATTTCACAAGTTAATGATAACAAGCAAGAATATTGTTTTAGATAAATTACTATAGAAAATTAGGTTCACTCCCACTTCCATTATTTTAGTAGTCAAGGTTCCTTCCCAAAACTATTATAATGGATCGAGCCCCTTACTGAATTGGATTAACTACCCATTATAGTTCATATTATCTCATCAGCTATGAATTATTTTCTAATGAATTGTAGGGATTTAATTGACCCAAATATCACATATTGAAGAACATACATATGTGTTCTGTAAGGTCATAGAAATAGTCTTTATTCCACCATAGTAAAACCCATATAAATGAAACAACATTCATAAATATTTCATCATCACATAATCATTATCCATCTAGAGACACAACATGGGTTTGATCATTGGAAGTTATTATAAGTGAAGCAAAAAGAACATAAAATTATTTTTATATATATTATAGAAGTTATTAATGGAATAATTGAACATTGTTTTGGAAACATTATAAAAATATCCTTATCTTATTACAAAATTTTTAATAAAATTTTAAACAATAATTAATTTTTTTTATTTGAACGTAATAGTAGAAATATTTAAAGTGATAATTAAACCAAATAATAGTCACATTGGTGGGAAATGGTTTGTTAAATAATTTTCAAAAATAAATATTCTATTCCCAATTTTGTTAAAAATTCAAAAAGTAAAATATTTTAAAGAAAAATAATATTAATAAATTAAATATAGAGTAAAATGTTGTCGAAAATGAATTAAAACAATCAATTGATCATATAAATTGAAAATTTTGATAATATGTTTTTGAAAATGGGTGTGGATGAAAAAGGTAATAAACCAAAGAGGAAATACATTTAATTTTTATTATAATCAGTCTTTGCAATTATTTTATATAAAAAAGAGTGAAGACCGAAAGGAAAACATCAATATACTATAAATAACCACATTAAAATAAAATCTATGTGTATTAATAGATAAAGGGAATATAATTCCCCAAAATTATATTCAAGGATAAATAATCCTAATTAGAAGTGATATTACAACATAAACACTTACATCAGGTCTTAATATTATTCAATTGTGATCTTAAGTTCTTGTATAAAAATATATATGTAATTTAAATTTATAAAATGACCATATTCATAATTTTCTTTAATTTTTAAAACCACATATAATTTATAATTACCCATTAATTATGATTTCTTCATTAAAATCATAATTCTATTAAATATTATTGCATTTTCTATTCTTGTTTTTGTTTAATGGTATTTTTCCTTACTACTTGGTCATGGAATCATAATATCCATAGTCTTATTAATGTTTTCAATACCATATTTATACATTATATAAACTCTTAAAATAATTATAACATTGTGTTGATAAAAAATGAATTTAATTATTTAGTGGAGATGATTGTCCAAACATATGCACAAGTACAGTTATCATTTTCCAAAAGATGGAATGAATAGAAGATAAATGATAATATATATTTAATAATTCTTAATAATATCATACATATTCATTAAAACCATCTATATTATCATCTATGATAGAAATGGGTGAATAAAGAATCATATCACTTCATTGAGATAGCAGTCCATATGTATGCACGAACGACGTCATCGTTTTTCATTGGATGGAAATGTGGTAGATATTATATATAAAAAAATTATTATTTTTGAATAGTAATGAAATTTATTTCCTATTTTTAATTTTATTAATGAATATTTTGAGTACCTTAATGAATAAATTACCCAAAATACACCGGTAAAGACAACTACCTATTGTTTAGGAAACAAAATTTTTCTGACACCTTATGTCTTTAAATGTTGGACTCTTTGGATGAATAGAATCTCTAGAACATGGGTACATATGTTAGAATGGTATATGGGTAGGTATTGTAAGAACGAGATGAATTAATGTGTGTGAATAATTGAATTGTGGATGTTTTGTTTTATACGCATGGTGGGAGACACATGTATATAAATAAAAAATTATGATATAGTAGTCATATTCAAGTTAATGTGTCAACATAAAAAATTAAAATTTAAGATAATTAAAGGTATATATATATTTAACCAATAAAATTTAGGAATTTTTATATATAGTTAAAATATATATTTTAATTTAGACCCCCTTATTAACTCTTTAGAACATAAAATTAAGTGAATTTTTTTCACATAGTATTTATTCATTATGACTAAAAATGAAAGAGTAATTATTAATAAAAATGTTCATTAACATTAATAATAAAAAAACTGTATTACCAAATGTAATTATAATATGTGTCCAAAATTAATTTAATATTTAGCTTGAAATCATAATGCAAATGTTTTTCGAAAAAATGTATTTTTAAGTATAAAAAAGAATTGATTCCAATTCACATCCTATTAAAAATGGTGGAATGAAAGTTGAAACATTTTATTAAATATAATATCTATAAATTTTATTAAAAAAATTATCAATTGGGATTAATTTAAATTATTAATACCTAAACAAATTTCACATATAAAAATTGTTTTTTAGAAAAACATCACTTTTTTACCTTCAAATATATTTATTTACATTTATAACCAATTAATAACCAATTAATTAATTTAAAACATGTTTCAAAACGTTTTTTCGAAAATTTTTAGTAAAAATAATTAATTTTAAAATAAAACATATATGAAATAAACAATTCCAAAAAAAATTATTTCCAAAAAATCCTTTTAGATTAATAGTAATTCTTAAATGAATTATAAATTATTTTTAGAAAATTATATTTCATTTAAATAACATATAGTTTGGTTAATATTATAAATTATTATAATTATTCACATAATATTAGGTTTGTGTGTTTCATAATATATTATACACATTTATTTAATAAGGATAAAAAATTTGAAAATTATGGGATGTTATATTCTACCTCCTTATAATAATTTCTTCAAAATATTATTTCATAGAGATAAAAAAACTCTAGAATATATATACCTCAAAAATCCTTACGTTCCCACATAATTTCCTCAGATTTTTGATTCCTCTATTGAACATTAACTTGGTGATTAGTCATGTAATATGGCAGTTCATATCTACCATGCAAGATTTCTACCGATTGTTCTTTAAAAGAAATATCCCAACTTGATGGTATGACCAATGGGTTTTTTATATTTTAATTATTTAGTATTTAATTCTCCAAATAGATAAATCAAATACATCCTGGAGTTATTATATGTCATATGTATGATCTAGGTGAAAATAATCCATTCTAACGGGATCAAGAATCTCTCAGGGACTGATATATCTAGGGCATTGTTTCCCTATCATTCCAACTCTCAAAAACTTCATAAAATGAGATATCAAGAGGAAGAATTTATCACAAAAATTGATTATATATATATCAAAAAATATTGTTATTATAAATATGTTTTCAACAACGAGCTTCTTTGATATTTTTCTAAATATATTAAAATTTCTCTTCCATTTCCACATCCAGCTTAGGCCCTAGAGCTTTCATTATCTAAATCCATCTCAACATATTGGAGTCTAAAAATTATTTACATTTATGGTTTCATAAGGATCCATATGAACTATTGAGTTAATGTTATTATTGTAAGAATAATAAAACTTAGTAATGTTGGTCCCAACCTCTTTATAAATCCCATGTAATGTTGGGAGGACCATTTGGATGAAGATGATATGAAATTATAAAGGGCAACTCCATAGTTATATATTGTTGAATACTTCTTCAGAACATCATGGTAAAACTTAGATATCGGTCAGATATGATTAAGAGTGTTACTCCATGGAACATTACCACTTCCAAATCATATAAAATAACAAAAATATCATGAGAGAAATATTATCTGATAGAAAAATAATTTATTTATTTTGTAATGTGATCAACTAAAAAAATTATATTACCCCAATTATATATATATTGGGGAGTTCCATGATAAAATCCATGGTGATGTTTTCCCATTTTCACTCAGGTATGGATAATGGTGATAACATTATATTAGGCTTCTATATCTTAACCTCAACATTCTAGTTTACTAATAACTGAGATATGCACTTCATTATATTTCTATTTTTGTTTTCCCACTAGAAATTATCTTTTATATCTATATACATATTCATAGTTCTATGTTGGATATATAATAATTAACTATGAAATTCATCTAATAGCTCCTTAAATTATAGTATTTAAGTGACACATACATTGTCACTGAACATGAATATTCAATTATAGTAATATTATTTATGGAATATTCCTAAAATTATTTAGTAGTTGTAGATATTATTTCTTCATGATTTTAATATTCACATGAATAAATGGTTGAATATTCCTCTAAAATGGTTGGATCCCTCTTTTTTCCTTATGATTTCAATTTCTATCTTGTATAAATTTGTATGTATTGTATTAATTTCAGTTATTATGATGTACAATGTTGCTTGGCCCTTATGAATCATAGCATCATACACCATGTTCATCTTCTTAGTGGGGTAATCTATTAATAAATCATAATTATTAATTAGTTTGAACCATCTAATTTAATGAATAATAATTTTTTTATTTTTGAAAATATAATTCAAAATTTTAGGATCCTACGTTTCACCATAAATATGAAACATCTATTTCATCATTGTAAAAATTATCACTACTAGTTCTGAATCAATTATTTGTTAATTTTTCATGGGAATAATTAATTGGAATGGGCATAATATCCTACCATGTTATTCTATATGGAAATATATCTTGGAATCTTATTTGAAACATCATTATAGATCAGAAACCATTCTCCATCAAAGGGTTGTATGATCATAGGTGCACTGACCAACCTTCACTTCAGTTCTGTGAAATCTTTTTGACATTAATATATCCATACGAACATGTTTTCCATAAATTCCATCTTAGTTAGTAGAAATGATTTTTATGATAAATTTCTCACAAATATATAGTAATATTTTTCAAACATATGTAAACTGTTGATTTTAGTCAACATGGATGGATTGGGACATTTATAAATAACATATTACATTGATAGATCCACCGATACACCCCATCAAGTAATTAAATTACCCATGATTGATACCTTTTATATATAGAATTCACATTTACGAAATTTGGAATACAAATTATCTATCCTAAATGTATTCAAAAAAATACTAAAATTATTATTATGATCTCTTATAAAACTAAAAAATATAATAATGTTATCAATAATGGATAACAAAAACTAATCAATATAATCTCTAAATACACTATTAATTAGATTCATGTTGATAAGTATGGAATTAGTAAGTCCAAATTGAATCATTATAAATTCATAGTGTCTATAACATGCCAATCAATATTTATTTGGTATGTACTTTATTTGGACCCTCAACTGATGATATCCTAATCAAGGTTCAATCATTGAAAATTATATAGCACTACATAGTTGATCAAATAAATCATTAATGTGCGGTATATGAAAATTTATGTTGATAAAAATTTTATTATTTCCTCAATAATTAATTTGAATCTTCAATTAATTTAATTAGTTTATAACATAAAACGTTCACTCTGTGGTGACACACATGGCCGGATAAATCATTTTTCATGATTTTCCCTAGGTTTCTTCATCAATTTTACAACTCAATTGAGACCATTATATATGGGGACATTGAACTATGTGTAGCACCAGGTATAAAATATTTTAGAATATCAGATTCACAATTTGAGAGAATACTTAAAAACTATTTAAGAAATATATATTCATATTTCTGTGCAATATGAATTTCATCAACAGTGAGTTTCACCAATAAGATTTTAGATATATACTCCTCATTAATAGGTATTATTTCCCATTCAATAGAAGTAATTTCCATTTGAAGTTCAGGTTTATCCTTACTGTGAATAAAAATCATGGATTGATTTTGAAAATAAAGAATTACTTCCCCTCCATGTAAATTGATATGGTCTATATATAGAGTGTGATAATTCATTCAAAAAAACACATAAAATTCCAATAGAGGCTTAATCCCATGATTTATGAGATCCAGAATACACCAAAATTATAACAAACATGTGCTATATTATTGAGGTGCAATCATCTTAGCATTACTATTTTCGCCAATAATTAATCATATAATATTTAAGCTTGTGATATTATACTCTTATAAAACTGTTAATAAATAATATTTATGTGTTTAAATATAATAAAATATGATAATTTTATTTCTATAGTGGATGATAAGTGTACATTCCACCACTACGTTTTTATGACCCACATCAGTGGTTGTGATCACATGATTTTTCACTTTATCTCTAGACTTAATTTTTTTTTGATACTAATTTTCATTTTAACTATTGGATTCAGGTACTGGTTGGAATTATTATTTTAATAATTAATGTTTCAGGATTAGATCATTGGTGATAAATTAACCTAATATTTCTACCCATTCATTTCATTTTATATACCCTTTAATCTCTTCGACTATTCACATTTTCAATAGACTTTAATTCCATAATTTGAAATATTTAACAATCCCCTAGAAAAAATTCCCCCATGATTATTTCCACACATTATAAAAAAAGGATTAATTTTAAATCTAGTATGTGTTTTATTATAAGAAATTAATTAATCCACCATCTTTCTATTCTTATGAAATTTTTATAATGATGGGAATCTACATTATCTATTTCCACCTTGAGATAACATCCAATTATTTTTTCATATATAAAAATTGTCATCGTGAATAATGCCTCCTATAGTCTTGGATCTATTAAACTAAATGAGGAATCAATTTTGCAAACTATAATTATGATAAAACCTGAAGCATACCTTACATGTCTTGTAAATATTTCCTCATAGGTTCCAATAGATTTATTACCATTCTTCAAAATACCAATGAATCCCCCTTTCAATATTAATAAAAAGAGTTCCAAGAATATAAATACTAAAAAATTACTTCATAATATTATTATATACTAGAGATTATATTTATTCATCTTGCATCATATTCTTAATAATATTCCACCATTGGTTTATTTCCCATTCCTAATGACAAACTTCAAAGGCACAATTTTATTTATCTAAACACTGAAGAATGAAACATATATATTTAGTGATGTCGATCCATTGATTTACCACTAGTGGATTAGAGGATCTAAAAAAATGGGCAATGTTTTTTTATGATTGTTTCAATGGTGTGTTGGTCACTTATTTTACCATTTGGAAACATAGTATGATTCAAGGCTTGAGAGATTTGTGTAAGAATAATAACATGTTTTTTCATTCAACCTCCCATAATGTTTGGATTCTCAAGAGAATTTTAATTTCATTTTAACCCCATTTAATGAAACAAAAAATCATTGTGTAATAGTCATGAGATATTAATTAGGCTAATAAGTCACATAATCATGAATACCATTCCTGACACGTCCTAAATTATAATGCCATTTTATCAACCCATGTCACATTAAAGTTAACTCTATATCACTTTCAGTTCATCATATGGTTTCTTAAGTTATATCCATTTTAATTCATAGAATAATATAAAAAATAACTAATCCATCCAATGATATCATTTTTGGTGAATGAATCATAATATATATAAATAATGAATCATTTTTGAATAATATTCATTACATATCATTAAAAATTACACCCAAGGATCACAATGGCATAATATATTTAATGAAAAGATACGTAAACAATATATTTTTTCAGATATATTCAATATCTATCACAATGATATTCCCTCATTGTTCCATTTATATATCGTTATTACTTAAAACCATTATTAATAAATAGTATAAAATGGAAATATAATAAAGGGTTTCCATAGATGTCCAGTAACGGTATATATTTGGGACAAAAATCAATGACCATATGAAAGAATAAGATATAAAAAAGGTTATGATTTCTTAATTATATCTATATTATTTCATACATGAACTATCATATATCATAAATCATGAGTCAAGTAAGAAATATTTAGAATGTCAAATGCCATCAGTCCTGAGAGTGAGGAATCATCATTATTCTTTCATGATCTAAGAGAGCATATCAATATTCTAAGAACATGTAAAAGGAAATTTTTGGTAAAATAATATGTATAGAAAATCATTTCAATTTTTAAGCCCTATAACTAATAATATCACTATAGATAATATTTCATAGTTTATTTTATTCACCATATCTCATCATTTCCT
This sequence comes from Viscum album, assembly GCA_963277665.1. NCBI lineage: Eukaryota > Viridiplantae > Streptophyta > Magnoliopsida > Santalales > Viscaceae > Viscum > Viscum album. The sequence continues at coordinate 3,922,214 of OY728145.1, forward strand.
TAATCAATGTTCACTCCCATGATTATCATAGTTGAAGAAACGTTTTAATGAACTGGGTTTACTCCACCTTACAATATATAATATATAATAATATATTAATCGTTACCCAATTAATTGGTGTTAATTAATGGGAAACCCATCACATAATTCATTATATACACAAGTGTGGATAAATATTATAAAAACAATCATTATTCCATCATAGCTTTAGACAGTGGAAAAGAAATTGGTTTTATGAACAAATTTTCACCACATAATCCTAATCCAACTAGATAAGGAACATGTATGGTATGATTATAAGATATATCATATGAAATATAAAATTATGTTTATAAATTTTAATGATACCATAAGATTAAATGTTGAACTATTCTTTGAAAACCTGAGAAAATATCCTTTTATTTTGATAAATCAGAATTAAGAGTTAAATATCATATAATATCTCTATGCTGATTTAAAAATGAAAAATCCCAATTAACAATAAGATTACATCATAACCCCTTACTCATGGTCGTATATTTATTCACATAGACTATTAAGATCAAATATATTAAATGTAGATTTATTTTAAATATAAAATAGAAAAATATACATACTATTTTTAGAATATAAAATTTATTACAATTTCCAATTACTAATTTACTAAATATTCATCATTAAATCCAATATTTATGTGAAAATAGTTTCATGTTCCATGCATGTTTCAGTTCGATGATTTTGAATTGTACACATTGGTAATGGGTTAATCATAAACTAAATATTAATAGTTATATATTTATCATATTTATTAATCATAATCACTTTTACAACCATTAATATAAGATGGTTATTCAAAATGATTCACATAACATTATGGAGATTGTAGTATGTATATTTTCATGAGTAATGTTATTATTTTACAATGAAATAAAATAATGAAATATAAATAGTAATATATATTTCAAGAATAATAAGTATATCATATATATCATATATATTCATTTAATCCATCTATTTGACCATCCATGCATGTAATATTTCAAAATCAAATTACATCACCTGGTAGAGGTGGTACCCCAAAGGCATGCATGAATATGATGTAAAATAGGTAAAATTGAATATTAAATTAACATGAAAACATTTTAGTATAGTCGTTGTACTGATTTAATTTTTTTAATATTGTTATCAATGATGTTGACGATTTCAAGGACTAAAAAGACAAGAAATCGATCGGTAAATACAATTACCTTTTCTCAAGGAAATCTCCTTCGGCTTACACCTTATGCATTTAAATTATTTTATTTTGGGAAGAATTAAATATGTAGGCCATGGAGAGGGAATTTAATTTTGTAAATGGTGTCTTAGTAGCTAAACTAGAGGTCTAAAATCATGAGAATAAACAAAATGGGAGGTCCCATTTTGTAAGTTATGTGGGTGGCACTCTTATAAATATTTAATTCATTAAAATATAATAAAGTTATATTCAAGTGAATGTGTAACCATGTCTCTATAAATTATAATATAATATAATTATATGAAAAAATAAATTCATAAATTCAATATTAGAAAATTTTACGGTATATTTTAATCATTTTATTTTAATTCAAACCTATTGTTAACCCTTTTTAACCTTATTTGAGATGAAAACACTTGACCATAGTTATTATTCATTAATAAAAAATGAATTTTGATTCATTACCATATTTTGAAATTATGATCCAAAGTAAAGAATCCTTTTTTTAAATTCTATTATTAAAATTAGTCTAAATTAAATTTAAAATAAGTCCACAAAATGAAACAAAATCACAATTTTTTAAAATTTATTTTCTAACATTAAAACATAATTTATTATCTTTCCCTTAACTGTAAAAAATATTAAGTGAATTTTAAAACATTGAATTGAATATTTTACCTAAAAATTTCTTTAAAATTATTCATCTAGGGTGATTAAATAATTTTATTGTGAAAAAAACTCATTGTGCTCAAAAAATTAGTTTTTTGGGGAAAAATATTATTTACCTTCAAATGCATATATTTACATTTCAAAAAAATTGTTAAGGAATGAAATAAATTTCAAACAAATTTAGAAACATTTCAATAATTTTAATACAATGAATTTTTTTTAAATAAAGCAATTATGATAATAATAAATCTCATAATCAAAATAAATTAACATAATTCTTAAGGGACAATTTTGTTTTATAAATGAAATTGATTTTGTTCATCAATTATTTTTATTTTAAATAAAATATTTTGACCATAATTTTATAATGTACAATAATTATTCACATAAGTTCAATGTTTCATGTATCATAATATATAAATTAAATTTATTTATAAAAGTGAAATACTTTCCAAAATCTCAGGGTGTTACATTAGTCCCTCCCATGGAAACCAAAATATGTGACCACATATCAACTTCCCCATTACGTAGTCTAAAGGGACCTAACACTAATGATTACATGTAAACACATATACCATCATATCTAGGGCTATTAATATAAATTAAATCTAATGGAAATCATTCAAAACCTTCAATAGAATCCCACGAGGCAAAAATATTAGGGGACCTCTGCAAAATTATAAGGTGATTCCCATGTAAAAAATACCTAGACCTTAAACTAGTCAATTAATAATCCTAAAGATACACAACATGTCTATGAAAATACAAAAAATATATTTAATCATATAATTGAATTTATTTTATAAATAAGGTGATACTGAACAACCTTCAAAATTGTCCGGAAATACATGACATGCTCTTATATTGACCCCAATATTTTAGGATGTCACTGGTGAAATCTAACAAAAGAAATCTATGAACTAAAAGAACATAGAGTTCACGAACCCAATAAAAATAGATTTGAAATTCAAGATAATGAACAAGAAGACCACAAATTCAATGTTCCCATAAGTCAAACTGACTATACTCTATGAAATATCCTCACCCTTAACCTTCTTTGGCTGATATCAGAACCACTTATCAATAATAATAAAAATAGAAAATTCTATTTAACTTGTCAAATAAATCAAAAATCATTGGGGGATAGTGATGCTTCTTATCCCTCAATTAATTCAACTATCGATTATCAATACAAAACCACATACCAACATCCTTATTTTTATTAAATGACACTAGAGCTACCTGTGCGAAAATAATGTTTTGAATGAATGCCTTATGCATCATGACATTAGTATATATCCTCAACAACAACAGTTTTGAATTTTAAAGCTTTATGGTAGCCATCAAAATTAGAGAAGATCCTGATTTCATCTATATACCAAACTTGATAACACATATAGGGTTAATTTTACAACCTTGATAGGGAAAAAATCTAAAATATCCTAAACAATGCGTAGAAACACCACCACCTACACCTCCACCAACACAAAATAATTTTCTACTAGCTATGAAAATAATGTATTTAAACATATATTTCCACTTTGAGAATATCTCCCATAGATGAAAATTATACATCTTCACTTTTCATCGTATTAGAAAACCCTCCATTGAATGAAATCAATAATGGAACACACACACAATGACCATGAAATGAATAATGAAAATGTATTGTTTTGTATGAAGTGATAAGAAATACACAGATGATTGATGCCTCCATAACATTAGTTCACAACCCTGAAACACATCATGTGGACTCTATTGACCTCTAAATAGCATAGTAAACACTAGGGGAAGAAGAATCCTAATCCGGATGAGTCTTACAAAATGGATCATGAAGATTGTAATAATGTACTTTGACACTATTAAATCCAATAAATAATAAACTAGAGAGGAAAAAATCTATATGATACCTTAGATAATCTATTGTCTAAGTAGCACTAAAATATTCATAAAAATAAACTACTCATGTCCTTATACTTTAATATATTATTGATAAACAACTTGATGTTTTCTCTCAGTACCATTTCATTGAGGACTAGGGACACCATTGAGATACCCACTACTAGCAACATTTATTCTAAATAGAATAAATCCATATAATCCCTACAATGGAAATAATAAAATTACTAATACAGTTGATAATGAATCGGACTATGCCACCATACTAGTCCTTAAGGATGGTCGGACACTAATACAGTTAGTGTTCATAACCTCCACACGTGAAACACATTAGTGAATATCTCTAGATAGATTCAAAATAGTATCTTGAAATAGTTAAAAAATAATTTATCTTCAACAGTCATTTCCTTGATATAAAAAACATTAATAGTTCAAATAACTAAGATGCATTAGTAACTTTTCTCATTAAGGAATTTATATTCCTCATTTCTCAATATGATCCTAGTAGTGAATTCTCTCAATAACCTCATAATTAGTTTACACATCTATGTATATAGGAAACATAAATGGGTTGGCTTCCTACCAGATAATGAATATAGTGCCTCCTCGAACCACTATGATCTAAAATCCCCATTATGTAAAATACCATGAACGAAGAAAAGGAGGTCATTGAACCTGTTATCAATCTCCCATGTACTCAAAATATTTTAATAAAGTGAGATAAACTCTTATTTATTTGCATTCATATAAATCAATTATATAAATTCTTTATGAAACTACATCTATAATTTATGTAATGAAAAATATCCCTCATTAAACTCCGCAAAATGAAATAATCCACCACTACGATGCTTCTCATCACGTCCAACTAACTTCTAGTGGAACCCGATACTTTTACCTTACATGAATTATGTTGAAGGTGATCGAAATATCATCTTTCTGACTCTCTATATCTAGATTAGAAATTTCCATTACGTATTTAACTAATCCATTCTGTTGGAACTCAAAAAAGAGTCTTTCTATAATATATATCATTCATAACTAGGTTAACCCCTAGATATTCTACTATATTATCTAATCATACCTTGAAAACCTTCACTACATGTAGAATACCAAAAATAAGATTATATATAATAATTAATAACCCCTAATACTATTAGTAAATAATTTTCTATTATTTATTAAATAGGATATAATTAATTTCATTAAAATCACCCCAATCAATCAAATGCACAATTAAGAATGATGAATGCACTTTTCTTTGGTCAGTACCCCATATGTAGAATTACTTCACATAAGATATTGATTAATATTAAGGTTCTTGAGTCCAATCATAGTTCCCCCTAATATCCTAAAAACTTGTCAATCAACCTTGTTTACATATTGCACTAAATTCAACTAAAATTGTTTCCCTACCAACCTAGGATTCCCTCACTAGTTCTAAACTCAACTCTCCACCCCAAATCTCAATAAAAAGTTTTCATGACACACTTTCTTCAATAAACCCCACATTGAACACCACACAGTACTTCAGTGAGGGAAATAATGGCTATCAAATTATAAAACAACTAGGTTACAATATAAAAACTATACTCCAGGGTTTGTCTAAAAAAATGAGATTAATTTATCTCACAAATCCATGGAATACACAAATAAAACCACAAATTAACTCCATCATATAAAATAAACACAATAGAATAAAAATTAATGTAATGGTAGGGAAAAATACAACAATTAAAATAATAATGTAAACTTCTAGGTAGTGACCCCAATAATAATCCCAACATCCAAGATATTATAGTATAGTTGGGTCAAAAAAATTTCATTGAAAATAATATATATATATAGGTTAAAACGTAATTGTATACTCAATAGAATCAGCGAAAATATTTTTAGAAAAATTTGGAAGAAGTAGATGAATGATTTTGTGAATATATAGTTGTATAAACATGGACATGCATATGGTCAACTAGTTCCCAAACTCATAAAGGATATATCTGTCCAAATAATTTATCTATTATAATAACATAAAATGGATGATATATAAAGAATGAATGATGTAACCACATTACCATTGGATTTTCACTCTCATTCCCTAACATAAAATTTCCTAGTGATCCCAATTCCTTTTGTAACCATGGAACACAACACTATACCAATGTCATAAAATAATATGTGGGATGTACCAAAATCCAACCCATCCTAACCTACCATGGGTCTAAGATATTGTGTTGGAACCAATCCATTAGCTCCACCCCATATCCATACATATCAAAAATCATCAATGTAGGTTATCCTTAATGAGAAGGACATAAATGGTTTTCCATTTTCCTTCCATGCAGAATCCTTACTATGTCCTATCATTTTATTACTCCATGTTGTCTGGAAGTACAACCTATGTTGTAAAACATGATTTTACTTACCTTATGCAATTAAAATATATAATACACCAAGAAGGTAGAGCATGGAAGATAGATTACTCAACCATCTATTACCTCACTTACATAAATATTTAATGAAAATACCTGAAACCAAAAACACTTTGGAATCTATAATTATATATGACACAGGTGGGGTGATTGTCAAAATCATTAGTAATAAAAATCATATATACAACCACATTCAAACCTGACATAATTTTTAATTTCTAAAATAACACCACTACACATCTTTATCCACCACACTATCACCTCCCCTCACTATGATGACTGCCATTTCCTAAGAAACTAATTGATTCCAACATTCCATGTAAAATAACCATAATAGTTACATTTAATCATATAATTTCACTATTTCCAGATTTACCATTTACTGGAAACATTTCATTTATTATACGTATCATATCAATATTTAATGAAAACTATTCTATATCCAATACCCATGATGAATTCTGACAAATACAATTCTTTATCAAACATTTACATTTCACTGAAAAATCACTAACATATTAATTTCAATATTGGATTCATTACCATGACCAAAAATACCCATAATATTCCATTACAAAAAGGAAACTATGAAACAACCCCACAACCATCAATAGACCACCATATAAACACCTCATATAAAATAAATTTTTAACCATGGAAATCATCAACACAACTATAGATGACCACAAAACATCAAAAAATCCTCTTTCTAACCATGAAGGGGTAGAAACCTAAACCACTTCACAATATACACTAATATACCAAACCATCCATTGAAAAATTGAAACCAATTCCACAAAATCAAAATATATTAACAAGAAAATATAATATGAATTTTTTTTAATTAAAAATATATATCCATACTGCACTCCCCTTTTAACATTATTTCAAATTAATTTATCATCTCTTTCATAACCAACCAGAAATAAAATCATGATTTCACACTACTGATTCATTACCATTATTAAAGGATTATCATTTCATGAAATGTGATTCCAACACACCAATTTCACTATGTAATAGAAAAAACATATTATAAATCAAAATATCATCACAAAAAAATCATGAAATCAACCAATATAAAACGTTGATATGAATATAGTGAAACACATTAAAGACACCCCATTTTCCATGTTTTTTTATATAAAAATCATTATCATTTAGTTATCAATTTCCATTAAACCAAATAAAACATAGTGATGAAAATAAATATATTTTAAACAATAATAGGAGTGTTATCAAATTACTTACCACATATAGTGAATCAAAACCCCCTATGTAATGAATAGTATAGGAAGAGGTGATCACTAAGCCAAAATCAAATAATTTAATGCACCATAATACAACACAGATTAATATATATACATAATAATAAATTACCAAAAATAACCCCAAACATGATACGACATCCTTCCTAGATGAAAAAGTAATAAATATCAAGAGTTTTAAGGTATAAACTCACCACATGTAACTTTTGGCCAAATATTCAAATCCAATGGATATAAAAATCTAGTGGATCCTCAAAAAAGTCCATGGAAAATCCTATGATAGCTTGAGTTTTCAGGTAATTTTTCCAAAACATATAGAAATAATAGAGGATTTAAAATTTATACCATGTTAGAAAATCATCTCATCCTGGTATGGAAGATCATTTTAATGTCGTGAAGGGTCTAATTCTGTCAACCCATTAATAAATGCATCATTAGCCTCCGTGTCCCTTGACATTCAAGGATCGATTGAATATTAAAATTTGATAAAAAAAGAAGTTTCAATTTGTGGATAAAGCTAAATGACACAATAAAATCTAATGTACAACCACAAGATTTATCCTCCTAGTAATTTCACAATAACAACCATAATAAAATCATGAAGCCCATTGATTGAAGAACTCATAAAATCCCCATGGTATTGTCACACTATGAACCAATCCTACCTACTTCAACCCAAATATGATGAAGTAAAATTTCAAAATATTATATGGAACTTCATAAGTTAAATACCCATAGGAAAATAATATATCATTGGATGATATTTCACTCTGCGACAACTACCATATTTCTTGAACATGAACTTATAATGATAAGAAAGACTTCTTAAAATTATTCCTTCAAAATCCATTTAAAATAGTCATGCCATGATACAAAAAAATGTGATGTGGATAACTTGACAAAATGTATATTTATAAATAATTTAAACCCATTAAAAATATTTCTATTGAATGTTTAAAATTTTTAAATTTTATAATTTTCCCATTCAGATCAATCATGATATGACACCACCTATCAAACCACAACCAAACCCTCTATGCCAAAACCAGCCCCGTATCCCATGAACATGGGCCATGGAAACTCCTCTCCTATATGAAACACTAATAGCTAATATGAGACTCCACTATAGATGGCCATTTATATAGTGGTCAGAATTTCCATACCACAATATCCCTCTCATAACTAAAATCATTGATCCAGCAACACATATACTCATACATGAATTCCCTAAAATATTCAAGAATAGAAACCTATATAATAATGAGATAGAAAATTATAATATGTTACAATTACACATCTTGTGAAATGAATCTTATATACAACAATTATACATGGTGTAAAACCTTATATATTGGGAAAATAACACTTTTATTTATTCTATTATAATTTTATAACCATAATTTAGAACAAAAATAACTATTACATCCAATAAAATCACTCTTAATTATAATAATTATCAATATAAATAGTTCTATTTATTCAAAAAGGCTCTATAATTGTTCTTACACACAAAACGTTTTCAAATACATATTATTGGGCTTTAAATACTTATACATTTCAACAGAACAGGAGGAATCATAAATATGACATTTTAATATGTAAGAGTATGTTTCATAGATGAAATTTTGAAGAATTACCTATTTTCTCCAACACATTACATGGTGAGCATTATATATGAAACATAACCAAAATTTTAATACACCAATAATTGTATTCATGATGACTGAGACACATCAAAAAATGACAATTACATATGTAAGCTATCCATATTTCAATAAATGTATTGAATCTCCCCCAATTTATTCATATCATACCAATCACCATATATGTATCTGATAACTCAGTGACATATAATTTTTCCTAATAATATTGAATTAATCCCCTGGATTCAACATATTTTTTTTAAAAAAAATAGGTTACAACATAACACCCACTAATTATTACCTTACCTACAACCTACAATAAAACATTTCTACAAAGACACTCTACTGGGTAGTAAAACCTAGTTTAAATTAAGTGATTTTTTCAAACTAGGATAATTTCATAGGAACTTTGGTCAATAAAATGTGGAGTGTCATGGTTTTGAGGCAACAACAATAGGATTTCTATACCTATCATAGTTACATTGAAGGTGTTTGTATTTTAATTATGATAAGATGAAGCGATTGAGGTAAATAGGTTATTTTAGGTAGAATGGTCATAAATATGCTATAAAATATAATGTGGTACTATATAATGATATATGATTTTATTGGTTTGGTTTTATCTTTTTGACTTGAAAGATCATTGTTTATAATTGTGTGAGACATCCCTAAATTTATAATTATCATCTAGACGCATATATTACAAATATTAAATCAAATTTTTATTCCATATATAATTATTTTTTAATTTGTTATTATAAATTCAAATGGATGTAGTAGTGTTTCCCCCATGAAAACAAGAGACACAATATTAAAAAACATAAATATTGTATTCTTTTCAATTTGTTTCATTGTTTTCTTGACTTTTTGGGAGATTTACATAAGGTTGTTCCTAGGTTTTGAATACCTATTTACGGTACACATAGTATGGTTGAAATATTTCTGAGGATTTATGTTTTTATTTCACACATTGATGAAACTCCTATGGTCTATGTGATGTGGTGTTCTGGTGGACCAAAGATCCTCTTTTCAGTGACCATAAAGAAGGTCTACCTCAAGATTATCCCAAAAATATATATTGATCATGGTGATTTATTACAATATATAATACAAATAAAATTATATACATGATATAGTTTCAAGAATTATTTTTTCTGGAATTGAATGTATCTCAATTTTTTGTAATTTATTATGATCAGAAGATAAGGCGTTAGCTGATATCATGGTCTATTTTGGTGGGTTTGATTGATAATATCATGAATTATTGAGAATATATATGGATTGTAATCTCATTTTAAATTGCATAGATTCTTGAATTATTAATAAATGGCTAGTAAATATGGGGGGATATTAACGGAAAATTATGGAATGGAAATAATTTTCTATACAAAGGATATATTTTAAATAATTATTCCCTTTGAATGTTGGTAAAAGAAAATAACAATTGAAGTTCAAAAGTAATTCATAGATATGTATGAAAATATTACAACCCTAAATTGGGTTTTCATGATGTGGTGTCTATTAAACATAATGTTTTTGGATTGAGGACTAGATTCAAACTATATGAATGACTTCAATAATTTTCACAAGTAGCTTGAATCAATGAAGGTGACTTTCACAGATGGTTTGGGATCATTCTCCTCATTTCACAAAATCTAAAAAATTGGGATGTGTGGATCGATACATTAATTAATTACTTTAGAGACAATGTATTAGAGTATAATTTCATCAAGATCCTAATCCTGAATGAGGATATAAGTTGGTGGAAAGATCAATAACCCTATAAAAATATTCTTAGTGATGAATGATTTGGAAGGTCACCTTAATGAAAGTAAATCAATCGAAAAATACACAAGATTATAATTCATGATAATGATAGAAAATCATTTAAAATATATCTAGCCAAAGACAGAACTGATGTTTTTTTGGAAAAAAGGTAACATAATAAAGGAATATAAAAAATTCAAGGAGAACTCTGGAAAACCAAAAACTTATAATAGTCAAAATTCCCTTAATGAAATAGATTTAATCAACTAGCTATTGTTCAATGAGAATACTCTATTGGAATCATTGGTTATTTATTCCCTAGATTCTTTTCACTCATGAGTATAAAATTAATTAATGTTTAATTATGTATTCAAAAATTTTGGTAATTATTAAATAGTGGATGATAAAGCATTGAACATTTTTAGAAACGTGATGCTAATATTCAAATGAAGAATAGAGAATACTTTGGGTTTATTAATTTGAGTAACATTATTATCCATATAAAAAACTAATCTTAGTATAGAATCTAGAAAACATAGTGTGTGATACTTCATCTTTCAATAGAGTATGGATGGTTACATAGGGATCAATGCAGGTTACCTAAAGAGTAAAAGATGTAAATATTTACTTAACTTGAATTTCAGAAAAAATTTCAATGACCAATAGTTTATGTTATATTGATCATAAGGTTTGATATTCCAAGATTAGTGAACTCAGTGGTACATATATGAATGGGATAATGAATAATAAAATAATAAATCTTAATCAAAAAATTGGGAATTGGTAATGTTTTGTGTAGGGTAAATAGAGAAGGATTTCATTTAATTTAGTTAGATAAAAATAGAGATCCCAGATGCTAGATTAGAATATTTAAATTTTTTGTAACCTTACCTTATTCTTTTGTTTCGAGTATCAATCTATTTCATTACTTCCATCGATGATTCAAAAATAATTTATAAATTTACTACTTGAAGTATAAGTATACTATTTTTAGAAATTTATAGAATAAATTTTTTGGAATTAAGTGAGAGTTGTTATAATTTTAAAATATTTCATACCGATAATGATGGTTAGTATATCAAATACATATTTTTGACTTTACAAGATATTAAATGAATACATCATGAAAATATAGTTCCATTAATTTCATAGTAGAATAGAGTGGCTAGAAGAAAAAAATTATAAATTGATTGTGAAATCATGATGTATGAAACATAACTATGTGATGTTTATGAGGATTTGAGGGAAATCACATAACAAAATCTTACATCTTGTCAATAGAAGTATGACATCAATTATTAGTCATAAACTATTAAAGGAGCCATGTTATAGAATATTAGTGGATATTCACTACATTAAATTACTCAAAATCCTAACATACGGTCATATTAATTCTAAATATTATAACATTATTATAGAAATTTATAATGTATTTTCTTCATTGGGTACGGTGATGAAAAATATGGATACATTCTATTAGATAATGAATAAATGGACAATCATTAGAATCTATATTTTTACTTTATCAATGAAGATATTGGAAAGGATATAAACATGATCTTGGGAAATGCATAATAATATAAATAAACTATTAATGTACAATTTTATCTGAGTGGGGTTACCAAAAGGGGAAATGTTATGCAGAACTCATATTCTAGAATAAATATTTTGAAATTCAAATTAGCAGAAACTATGCTCTAAATCATAGGTATGACAATAACTTAAGTGGGACTTCCAAAATTAATGGACCAGGAAGATGGATTACTAGGAGTTTAGGTACCAATGGGAGGAGAATTATTAAATAGTTTGGTGCATTAAACATAGTTAAAGTGGTCAATAGAAGTTAAAAAAATAGGTTCATTGGCTTGGAGATACTATTAAATTTCCAATCTTAATTAATATAGGGGAACACAAATTCCCAAAATAAGAATATTCACTCAGTGAATCTAAAAAATGGATGTTGGTGATAAATATTTAGATATAATCATTGAAGTCTAATATAAAATGAGAATTAATTGACTTATTATAAGGGTAATTAATGCTCAATAATAAATGCGTTTACCCAATAAAGGAAGATTCTTATGTAATAAAGTGTTATTAATTGGGACTCGTGGTGAATAAATTTTAATAAACATGAGTTATTTAATTCATAATAAAAAATTTCATTAATAGTTGAATATTCATATATCTATATTGTAATATTTATGGTAGAATTATAGTATCTATATATAGAGGAAATGGTTGAAATGGCATCATTATTTTTTAGAAATTTTGTTGAAAATATTTTCATTAAGTAACTAGTTGGATTCATAGAAGATTATAACTAGAATTTGGTTAAATGTGAAAGAAAATCCTTTCAATTTATGATATAAATGATTTATTGGAATCATAAATTTGATTCATTTATGTTGAATGCAAGTTTCTACTATTGAAATGAAAATAACTACTATTACTATAAGGATTATTGTTATGGAACATTCATTATACTGTTATTGTATATCGATGGAATGATTTTGGTGGGTCTGTCAATATAATGAATTTAGGGGCTAAAGGTTAAGATCAATAGATGATTCAAGTATAATAGGAAAGAAAAAACATAGATTATATCTCAGAGGAATGATATCATGGTGTACATTAGATGATTTAGGATGAACTAATGCATTCCATTATCAACTAATTTTACCACACACTTTATATTCAAAAAACCACATAAACCTATGATCAATTATGAAAGGCATATAATAGTGAACGTTACATTCTACTTAGAGGAAGTATATCTAATGTATGTAATGATTTTTAAAAAAATTGATATAATGAATGAAGTGGTAGTTTTGAGTATATTTAGGTTTCATAAAATATATTATAATTTAGATGTTGTTGAGTGGATCCCTCTTTATTTGAATGGAATGAATGATATAAATTTGTGATTCATGGAGAAAGAACTATTACAATGATTTGAGGATATAAAATTCACAAGATATTCAAACACCCAGAAGATAATTTCCATATTCATGTTTATATTTGGTGGGACAATAATTAGTAGGGTATCAAGGATTTAGTAAATTATTATTCAATATTAAAAAAAATTTAGATTATGTGGCTATAATAGAAGATTGTAAATAATTTTTTTTATGAATTTACTTAAAGTACTATGGAGAATAAACGAGAGAAGATTTTTATTATCTGAAGGTCAATGTCCAACCAATTTAGCAGAAAATACAATGTTCCATTTATTGAAAAACAATATTTACCTAGAATTTCATTTCATTAGAAACATAGTGGAGCATAAAAATATAGATATATTAATAATAAAATAAAACTAATATTAGATATAGATGTTCACCGTGGAGATTAATTTAGAAATTATGGTGAAACATCGTTCCTTTGTGGGATGTGGGTGAACCTAACGAGGAAGAGGAGAACCACGACATATTATCAAAGGAGGAATATGCCTATGTATTGAGGGTTTCCAAGGTTCCATGGAAGAAATACTTAAGTGGGAGAATATTTATTGGTGAATATTGGTTTTAGTTCACCAGATTCAGCCAACAATATTTAGGTTACTAGAAGGTGGAGTGGCACGGTGTGTGGGAAACCAAAAAAATGAATTATCTTAGGTTATTAGTTCCATTAGAATTTAAAATATTTCGATGGATGTATAATGAATTGATAACAGAATGAAAGGCATATGATGAATAATTATTACAATTTTTGCATTAGATCTTATGTGATAATGTTTAAATGTTTGTTATTTTAGTGGAGTATAATTAATGGGTTTATCAAGTGTCACATAGTATATATGTTCTTGGTAACTTAGTGAATTTATAATAATAAAAAATTATGAGTTATTACTATGATTACTTGTACTTACTATAATTTTTTTTAATTCTGTATTAATTATTCTTTAAAACAGATACAGGTTGTAATGATGTGTCTCCTATGAATTTAAGAAGCATAATATAAATCATGAAAAACCATTTCACTATTCCTTTATTGTTTTCATATTATTTTCTAGTATTTTTCACATATTTATTTAGTGAGGTTGGTAGAGTTTTTTTATACCTAGTTTTGGTATACGTAGTCACACATGGATGTTCTAGAGTTTTTATGTTTCTACTATCCACTACATTAAACCTATAGTTTTCTTAGGTGTGTGATATTCTAGTGCACTCTTGCTCCTGGTTTTGGTGTTATAAAGGAAACACCACCTTGATCTTCATCCCTCAAGCACACCCAACTATTGTCCCAATACACCCATGATCACCCAAAAAACATTCCAAGACTCTAAACATAACCCAAAAATATTTTCTTATATTATTTACCTCCTATATTAACAATATTAGTTCCAATTATCAAAACATCCCAAGAATTGAGAAAAAATAATACTTTTCTAGGAAATTCAAAACATGTAACTCTGATAGTCCTTGAAAAATATCATCCATAACACGTATCATCTATGATAAGACATCTTATACCAACCCTATAAACCATACATGTTACTAGTATCCAATAAAAGGTTCAAATACCATATATTCTACTAGTCTTAGTCATGGTGACACCCCAACCAAACCATTTACACTAATCAAAACCATGATATCCCATGCATTGTGATACCACTTATTTTCACTAATTCCAAGACGATGCTCCACTTCCAGTGGAATTTTCCAATTTCCAATTTAACAATTTCACACCACATTAGTTGGTGTTATTGTGTTTCCCCATAAAATCTTTTAATTATCATAATATTTGTGCATTACATAACATTTATCAGTAGAACACATAGTCCCACTCCAAAGACTATATCTATAAAACAAGGCCTCACATTGATATGCGTGCCGACGTACATCCATGAGCACCAACATTGATCAAACCCAATCACTCCATCATTCTATTAATTATATATACAATTGGTCATTCAACTCAACTATAATCACAAAACTGGAAACTATTATTTAAAAATCTCATTAACATTCCATGATTCCCATTAATCAATAGCCACAACTAGTCATTTTTATTTACCAGATATAATATATCAACTTTCAACCAAACTCCATCAAATAACAATATACACTTTTATCTGGGGAAAATATCACATAACTCATGATGTTTATGGAAATATATGGAAAATATTTTCCATATGTTTAGATCATCAATGGTGTTCTAGAAACCAAATGACATTCAATATCACTAGCTTATGAGAGTTGTCGTTCCCAATATTTATTGTAATTATAAAATCATATATATGATCCCCAGTCATATTCTTAGACATACAACAATAAAAATCAATGATCTAGAGACAAATGATATTATAAGAATCCATGAAACATTTATCCAATTATAATAATGACCTATAGTACACACCTACTTATAATGAATTTAACCCAAAGTTCATGCCAATTCTCACCATCACATGGCTCTCACAATCTATGTCACTAATGTCCCAACCTTGTCATTCATGAAACTCATTATCAATATAATACACATATCATTATAGATGAGGAATTCTCAAAATTCTTTATCCATCACACCAAGCTACTCAGACCCTTTATTCCTCACAAGATCCAATAGTAATCATATCAAATTTTAATTTTCACAAAATGGAACAACTCATTTCTTATAAGAGGTGTCTATCATGATGTATCCACCATCATCATGATAATATAGTCATTTAACCATTTCTCTATACAGATTTATCCTTATGAATTGATCATCATATGATGTACTAGACTGTGTCGATAAAATAACACATGACCATAGCTTAGATCATCTCTTACTCTAACAAATATATTACATAACATCAGGGGTCAATACCACATTATTTTACCCCCCATTTGGAAAAACCTGTATCGAATAGTTAAATAATTATCCAATAACTAACCAATATCACAAGTACATACAATCATAAACATTTTATGTGAATATATGTGCCTGATAAAATTCATGAATTCACAATTCCAACCACAATGAGATAAGAGGAAAAAAATTACAAATTATCACATTATGAAATATTCGTGACAACTATAAAAGTAAAATTCAAGATAAACAATCTATATATCAAATATACTTAGAAATATGACTATTAAGGTCCAAGATAGTCACACAAAAAATTATTCATCTCAATTACAACCTATCCTATCTATTATAAAAAATATCTAAAATACAATGACAATTTAAACAATGCATTAATACCACTTGGTAACACTCCTACTCTTCTCATTATATAGTTAGAATAACCATTCATTACATGATATCATATGAATATCCCAATATGCCAGAGGCTATGGACTAATAACGAAGGACTAAGGTGATATAATGGGGTGACAATATCATCATATCATATTAAAGAAATCATGTAAAATACCACATAATGTTTCACTACAATACCTATATAATTTAAGAAACCATTTCCAAAACCATTCATGAATAAATGACCTATAATGTTTTAAAAATATTATCCATAATTCAACAAAAATCATAAAGACATTGATGAGACCTCCCATGGGGTGATCATTCACGACCTGAACAAAAATATACAAAAAAGAAGATATCTAAATACATTTCCAAGGTCCCAACCGGATCTCATCTCCTGAATAAATCCAAGATATCTATCTCTACCATCAATCAGAATAATTATACCCAAATTTGTACCTATGATAATCTATTATGCCAAGGTACTAATGTCAAAGGGCTACTCCAGAATGGAGTGACTAAAACCTAGAGGGTAAACACCAATGATATCCCTAATATAACCAGAAAATATTGGGTTTATACAATGATACATTATTATTATAATTTAATAAAGTATGTTGGTATAATAAAATATTCAATTTAAATATAAAATTCTATGGGGACTATCAAGGATGACTATACATAATTCATCTAATCTCAAATAACTCTAAGAAAGAAACATAAACCACCCTGGTGGAAGCACCTCCCCACCACAGAAACTAAACCACAATATCATACAATTCGATGGTTGTATCCCACCCCAAGACCTTATATAGCATATTCCTAGTTAGTTGAATCCCATCTAGGAACCATCATATATCCTAAATTCAGAGGGTTAAATCCCACCAAATCATATTGTCCAATTTATCATTTCTCATGTGGGTTGTATCCTACCCCATGACATATACCATCTCATTTTCAACTAAGGGGCTATAACCCGCCCTATAATATTACAAGAATATTATTATGTAGTGGGATTCATACCATGGTAGAACCATTCTATATTAAATACCAATATAATGGTGATAAAAACTCAACTATACCCTATATACATTTACTTAGTTATCTAATTATGTGAAAAATATATTTTTGACACTATATTAAATCTATGATACATTTGAGTAATGCCCCTCAATTTACTTCCAACCAAAGAAAAAAAATCTTGGGAACCAACTGTTGTTCCAAAGGACACCATCATAGCACATATGTTCCACACGAGTTCCTCTATCACCTTTTCAACACTAGGTTGAATCTCATATATCAATGGTATTAATGTATTTCAACATAACTATGCTCATAGAATGGTCAATATATCCATATTGGTGATACACCAGAAGAAGCACAATATATTTATAGAATGAATCACATTTCACATCCAAATCAGGCTAAGGATGTCATATCACACCAATGCAACACTTAAAATACATTACTAAATATACCCAACTATACACATATATTCAAAAAATTAATCAACAAAAAATCCCACAATATAATCCCATATCTAATTTCTTGGGGGTGTCAGCTCCTTCGTGTGATTTTTGTGTTGATTGGTTTGGAATGATGGTGGAATTCTATCTGGGATTTTCGGCTTGTTGTGATTGTTGTTTGCCGGAGACATGCTGTTTAAAAGTTATTGATTCCATATTTTCTTTAGAGACTACTTCAGATGAGGTCTAGAGCTGTAAGTTTTCACCAAACTTATGTGTTTTGGTTTTGGATGATTGAGGGTATGGCCTTGGACATCGGTACCGGAGCGTCTTTGTATAGGATTGCTTGCCATGATTATTGGAATGGCGGAAACTGGATTTAACATGTTTATGCTGGGGCGGGGCCTTCTTTGTTGTTTGATCTTATTTTTTGATTTTTGGACCATTGGAGCATGGTTTGATGTTTGTAATTCTATGAAGTCAAGTATCTTGGTTTCTCACTTTTTCCTTAAAAGTGTTTCTTAATAAAAAAAGTTAATTTTCAGTCAGGGTGTGCATATGGAAAAATAAACATTTGTGAAAACTCTTATGGAAATCATCTACTGAGACACAGAAATATAGTTCAAGAGGGCCCTTATTTCCCGTAATCATCATTCTAATCGTGTGACTTTACTGGAATCTATTAAATTAATAATCATGAACAATCACACAGAGGTGATGATACCTATTTTTACATGTAACATAAAAAATTAATAAACATTACAGAGGTTTTTAGGTACCCACTATATCATTTTATGTTATACGCTTTATAAAAGAATGAGCACAATCAACTATACGTAAACATGAACAAAACACATTCACCCATAAACACAAGGAATTTAATCCATAAAATTAATATCACTCTACTATGAAACACTCATAATTAATTTATTTATTAAACCAATATAAATTCTTAACAAATAAATATGGTAAAATAAATAATTCAATTAATGTGAAATCTATCATGATAGAATCCTCATGAAAAGGTTTGAAGACCACCCTAGATATCCACATAGAACATTGACATATAAAATCCACATCATTTCAGCTCAATTAAACAATGTTATAGTGTGATTGAGATTAAACCCTAACAAAAACATAAAAAATCAAATTGTTGCCAAAATAAAGTATGAAAATAGAGAAAAAGAAGAATATATAGACTTTTAGGGATGAATAATCCCACCTCTAAACATAATGATTCAAGGAGATAAAAACCAAATATGGGTAAGTTATAGTTATTCACCTCTCCATGCTCACATTATAGAAAAGTTACAAAACCCAAAGGGGGTTACTAATTTGAACACACAAAAGTCTATTCTTTCCTTTGAGTAAATGTAGTATAGGAGATACCTCACCACTGTGTGTCACCTTGATCATAGTGTGCCACAACATAATCAGCATGAACCAAAATCATCATGGAAGAGTATATAAAATTGAACTCTTTTTTCTCAAGAGGCTTCCCACATGAGGTAACATCATCATGGAATAACCCCTCTTTAAATTGAATGGTGTGACTCCGCTATCCAAAACCACAAACTAAATCACAAACCCTAAAAACAAGGAATTATTCTTCAAGATGCAATTAATTACTTACAAATTTCATAATTTACTAATGGAAAACCCCCATTTTATTATAATTAAAAAATAATTTTTAATAATATGGTTAAATTCATAGTTTAATTTAGGTAAAAAAAATTCATCATATAAATTAAATTCAATAATGGTGAATTCTTCTATCAATAAAAAAACATGGCTCATGTTAGAGGGAAAAAACTAAATTCTATGAAAATGGTGATAACCATTATAAAATACGAAATGACCCTTAAATATCCTTGGGGACACCCATACATTCTGAAATTTCCCTTCCCAATGATCCTTTAACATCAAATAAAAATTCATTTTATGGGGATATAATCTTATATATCCTATACTTATCCATTTCACATCTATTATCCATTCATTAAAATTACTCTTATGTAACACCCTTAGTCACATGAAATACCCTTAGATATCATAAGATTAAATCTCTTATCTCCCCTCTTTAACATTTTTTAAACATTACATACTAGGAAATCACTCTAACATGCTAGGGAATGAATCTTACATGAATTACATTTTCAACGGACCAATCATATGTATATATTTTATACACCAAAAAATTTATCATATATATTAAATGGTTTACAATACATATTTATCTTGTCACAAGAGAAGGATTATTATGTACGAAGTTCCCAAACGTAGGAGTAACATTCCCACATAATATCCCAAGAACATAATCATTTTTCCCAACCATTCACATGGTGACCTTTATAAATGAAATTTAATGAGATTTTTCAAAATCTAGGGCCTTTATGCATGATTAATCTTATGAATCATTAAATGACTCAAACATTGAAGAGTTATGAAAAATTATTTAAATTCATTCAACCTCCTTGAAGTCATGAATAGGTTACGAATCACCAATATTATCCCCCATAATATAGTGACCTATCATTTTCATTAATCTATAGATTTCATCCAAAGGATTTAAAAATAATTTTAGACACAAAAAAATGACACACTGTGAAACCATCTAGTCACGGTGTTACATATAACATATAGTCTAAAATTTTATCAATTCCACTGACCTCAACTTAAACACACACCTGGGAAACCAAAAAATATTTTTATCCTTAAACCACATCCAAAAATCCCTATAGTGATGTTTCAACACCCATATTATTGATCCAAATCCAAATTATCATAATGAACCATGTGTTAGGAGAATAATTTGAAATTTTCCATGAATTTCACAACCCATAATTATTTAGGCCACTACAAGGAACACTTTATAGGTTTCGGATAGTTTTTATTAACCCCACGTGATAGTTTAAAATAAAATCAGAAGAACAAGGAATATTGATATGGTAGCTAAGTTACTTTTTTGAATTCAAATTTCTTAAAAATTAGTGGAATTTCAATACATTTTATTGTCTCCCAAAAAATTGTAATTTAATTATGTCTTACTTATAGAATTTTCTAAAGAATGAATTTTTAGGGTATGAATAATTTTTTATGATAAAAAAGACATTTTCTTCATGATGAAATTTAATGCCATCGAGTACACTAAACATGGAAGAATTTTCAGTAAGTGGGAACGAAATAGTGGTAACTAATTCCAAAATAGTGACCTATGTAACCATGTATATTTTATTACAAATAAATAACATAAATTTTGGAATAGAATGAATATAAATCTTGGTAAAAATTAATGAGTAAAATATCAAGAATGACATGTTGATATATTTTTCTCAACTAAATAGAAAAATATATTTTATCTATAAAATTTTTCAAAAGGTTAGGTGGTTCACAGAAGTCACAATAGTGTGAAAGTAAAATCCACCCGTAAAATTTCACTAATTTATTTTTAATTATGTTATTTAATAAGACATCATTCCAAAAAAGATGATTTATATTTTATTACATTCATTGATTATTTCAGAACGATAAAAAATATGTTGTTATTTGGTAAAAATATGAGGTTGTAGATATGTTCAAAATATATTGAAGATATGATGATAAAGTTTTGTGAGTTTATTTTTTCAATTCTGTGATTGAAAATTGAAGGGATTTGAATATAAATTCTTTTTAAAACCAACATTCTATATACGCGATTAAATATCTATAGATTAATCCAAATATACACCAAAATAATATAGTTTCATAAATGGATAATATATGTTTATTGTGGATGGGATGAACTATTATTTCCAAATATAAAACCCAAAAAGTTTCCATGATAGAACCTATGATTAAAATTCTATATGAAAAAAATATACGATTATTAAGGATGATATATAACATGAATTCTTTTGAAATGTACTGAAATAATAAATCTATATGAAACAATTTAATGTTTTTGAGTGTCCTTATATATTGGTGATAAAAAAATATATATTTGAAAATATTTGATGAAATTGATGAGGAACGAGTTTTTATACGATACACTCCCAATGTAACGCCATGACCCCAGATACCCAGAGTCGGTGCATTATTACATACCGTCGGCATGATCATAAGGAAATAATGTCTCAAAATACCAATCAGTTTAGTATTATTGGAAACAATATTCATATATAAGTTCAACTTTACAACTTTAAAAGAAATACAACACAAATATATTTCATTAGAAACATCCAAGCCTCCTATCTTATGCCTGCTATTCACTCATAACTAACTTCTTCATATCCTGGGAAAATGAAACAT
Organism: Viscum album; assembly: GCA_963277665.1. NCBI lineage: Eukaryota > Viridiplantae > Streptophyta > Magnoliopsida > Santalales > Viscaceae > Viscum > Viscum album. The sequence continues at coordinate 3,945,044 of OY728145.1, forward strand.
AAGAAAGGGGTGAGCTCAAATGCTCAGTAAGGGTAAGTAATAAAACAGAAAATGACATAAATATTAAGCATGGTAAATAATTGAAACCACATGCCTTTACCAAAAATAAAAATGAATACTTTTATGGAAAGAATATGAGTTGAGTAAATAATTCTATAATAAAACATAATCATGAGTATTTTACTAGTAGAATGACCACACAAACCATTAATATTATTTCCATAATGAGGGAAGGTATAATGCCATACATTATGAAATATTTTGTTAAGGCCTTGGCCAAGACGTCAAAAATGATTAAGGCCTCGACCAAAACCATAAATAAAACTGGTAAAGGTCCTCATCCAATTCCACATCTAGTTGTATCATGAGACCTACCGATGCATCGCGGAGCTATAGCGGGCTCCACCCGTCACTTACTAAGTCCAATACATTCCTCATACGAAAAGGTTTAAATATATCATAAACATTCATATTAAAACTAGCATACAAAATGTCAATAATTTAACCACAAATCATGAATGGTGTAAAAATAGAACATCCACAGTCAAACATATCACAAAACCTTCAATATAATATGGAAGTTTTGTATCATAACAAATCAACTCCAAATAAACTTAAAATCCATCAAAGGATGTTGACATAGATAAAATCAAAACCCTTTTTAGAGAAATATCTCTTTTTATTTTGAAATAATATAAGAGTCACATAATTATAAAATAAAAAATTTATGTCGAAAATATTCTTATAAGCTTGTGAGGGAAGCTTTGACGAGTTTATAACAGTAGAAGATAGCCACACCCGCCGTATAAGTTAAAAAAAATACATTCTTACCTTAATTTTGTCGAAACGGTTAAAAAGGACCTTGTTTGGAAAATGGCATAAAGATTCCTTTATAAACATATTATAAAAAGTAAAACAATGGTATAAATGAATTTAAACCAAATTCTATAAAATAGTAAGAATTTTCTGAAATACATTTTTAAGAAACATGGATGAGGATGATAAAGAGGTTCAAGTAGATAATTACGTATAAAGAACCTCAGATAATGAAGAGATTGTGAAATAAAACCTTACCTTCTACTTTACCTTGGTTGAGGGTTGGTTAACCTCCTGTATAATGGTGAAATAATTGTTATTAAATTATACAATAATCATATACATTAATATGATATCATATATAATCTTTTAACATTGATTTGTTAATAATATCTTATTATTATCATCGTTTTGGGTGTTTACTTACTCGTTTTATTTTATATATTTTGTTACATAAGTCGTGTTTGTTATGGATAGGTTTTATCTTATTCATATGAAGAATGATATCAAGTCCTTAAACATTATTTTTAATCATCAAATGATAATTAGACTTGAATGGATACGATGGGGAATGAATCTCATCGCGTTCGTGGAGATGGTAGTCCGTATGTACGCACGAGCGACAATATCACTCTTTTGATATTAAAATAATATATAATTGGATAGTATATCATATATACAGAATAATTATCATGTTATATATTTTATTGACATGAATTACACATCATTATTATACCCATACAAATAATAATGTTTTGAATAACAATTACACAACAACGTGGAGACGGTAAGCCGTACGTACGCACGTATGGTGACATGTCATTCAAAGGATGGATAGAATAATGAATATGGTTGTACCATATTTATAATAACATCAAAGTATATAGATGATACTAGATTTATTATTTTAGAATGGGAATAAAAAATAAAGAAGAAGTTGAAGAAGAAAGGATCTTGAAAGAGGGTGGTGAAAACATTACCTCTTCTTCTGGTTCTTCCTTTTGATTTGATCAAAAGGGCTCCATAGGTTGAATTTATGACTAAAGTAAGGCCCATAGGATGAAGGTAGGATAGTTGAGAGGGTATTTGGATAGATTTTGGCCGAACCAAAAGTCTTTGAAGGTTTGAATAATTGGTTATAAGTGGTGCCCTTTTATAAAGGGGAGGAGGGGCTCTATAAGAAATACTTAAAGTATTAATTTATAATAAATTCATATTCGGTTTCTAATTGCTCCAAAGTAAATTATTCAAAGTCTAAGGTGGGGATTGGTCTAAATAATTTAATCCAATATATGTTAGACAGGTTTGGGTCACTATGTTAACCTTATCAGTTATATTTAACTCTTAGTTAAATAGTTTGACATTTACCATGTCTCTTTGTATTTTTATATTATATAGTTTATAAACATACTATATACCTCCAAGTGACCCCAAGTGGTCCATTAATGAGAAACCTATCATCATATAAGTCCTTTTTCCGAACCTTATATTTTTAGGAAAAGAATATCAATTAATAATATAATATTTGTTTTAAAAACTCTTTTATATCAATTTTGGCACCATTGGGTATTATGTTTTTGATAATTTTATAAAAGAATTATTACTAAGAAAAAAATTATATACCCAATCCTAATATGTCATATTAACCTATAAAATTATTGGATTTCATAAAAACTCTAAAATTACATTTAATTTGATATTTATAATATCAATTATTTTAATATTTCATTAATTAGGTAATTACTACATCACCATTTCGTCATAAATAAATTAAATTATTTAATGTCTAAAAATTATCAATAAAATACCATTATGTATGAAATCTTTTTAAATTTCTAATGAATATTTAAAATCGAATTTATCTTATGTATGACCCTATATTAAAAATGTTTTAGTAATTAAACTTTGATTTTAACTCTTTTAACTCTTCTTTGAATTAAATAATAATAAATGTCCTAATCTAATAAAAGTGGACCTAAATGATAATATTTTATTCCTAAGGTTGTTTTTGGTCGAGATAAACTTGTTCAATATAATTAGTACATGTGTTAGGGTAATATTAATATCATCTTTATCCTTAATTACCCTATTTACTTTTAACCATGGTAAATAAAAGTAAACAGTTACTATTCACCAAAAAATATTTTTATCTTATTGATCCACATTTTACTCCTTCATATTAACTGTGTCTCTCGGATTTTTGAAATTCCACTCATAGAAGCGGTAAAATTAAGTTTTATGTGAATTTCCAAATTCTCCTAGGAGGTGGGTAAAAGACGATGAAAAGTTCCATAATCTTTTTATATATCTAAAATTATTCTAAACTAACTCTAATGAATTAAATTGAAATTATATAGGTATTTTATATCCATTTTTAAATTAATTAAATTTAAATAAAATAAATAATTATTTAAATAAAAATTCGGTTTTAAACTATAACTTAGTGGTTTTCACTATTCATCAAAAATTGAATGTTTTCAGAAAAATACCAAAAATTCACCCTAATATAATTTAGATATTAAGAATACAAAAATGAAATACATTTTGAAAGATAAAATTTATAAAATTTCAAAAAGTGAGTATTACTATTCATAACGACTGGTTTGATTGGTTGTGGTGTGTGTTAGAACTCGAAGTTGCGTAAAACACACGCTACTGTATTATTAAAAGAGAAGCGTACCCCGGATGCTTGGGGTGTTACACCCAATGGAAGTGGCTATATATACTTTAAAAGAAGATAAATAATTTGTTTTATTTTTATGATTTGAAGTTTATTAAATGTAATCCAAAAATTATAGAATCATAGGTTTAGAATCACGAGGATTCAATGGAATATGGTAAGAATAATTTAGAAACTTTTTTTGAAAAGGAAGGTCATGAACCTAATAATTCCATTCCATGTTTGGATGAATCTAACAATGATGAGGATATATATAAAAACACATGACCACTGTTTTATAATATATAAGATATTATCAATCATAAAAAATTATTATATATCTAGAAATACCAGATCCAAATTTATTACTGTTGATTCATGAAAATCAAAAATTCATTTTCCATAAATTGAAACAAAATTAGTATTTGGGAATATTGAACATAAAGATGAGATAAAATACATGACTTATGATCTATAATTTTTTTATAATAAATTTACATGAGGTATCAATACAAAACATAAAGGAAATAATATTATAGTAACTATGTGTTTATTTAAAAAAAATCAAACAATAATGGTTTAGATGACATGAAAATAATTCACATTAGTTTTCTAGTAGTATTAAGAGGTTCAAGTAGTGTATTTTGAAGAAAATTTTCACCCAATGCATGATTTGAAACTATATATATGTTTTTTTCTATTACATCACAAAAACATTTTAAACATTAACACATGGATGTGAAATCAATTTTTCAAAATAAAGATCATGAGGAATATGATTTTATTAAGAAATATGAAGGTTTCAACCTTCATAATGATGGATCTAAAGTGTATGTCTTTTTAGAAACTTGTTTATAGGGTGAAATATCCACCAATATCCTAGTACTCAAAATGTAATAGTTAGTAGATGATAATGGAACTCTAAAAATAATGTTGTGATGTAAAATTAATGTAAAATATATGATCATAGGTACTCTAATTGTAATTATTTAGTTCAATTATATAATTCTTTCAAATTATATGGAGTATTCTAGTGATGGGTTCTAAAAATAAGTGAATATTCAATTTAAGATTTCTTTTCATGAGGATATGATTTTTTTTCTAGGATTATTGGCCATTACAAAAATCCAAGTACGTATTTTTGTCTTAGGTGAAATATGAAATGCAATTGTTGAATAATTTTAGCATGAATGATTTTAGTGAAGTTTCAACCCCATGACAGTTGGATTGAATATGATAAAATATGAATAATGGAATAATCTTGTTCAATAATATGTTATGAAGATGATTGGAATTATACTGTATCTTTTTACATCAATACTATATAATTTTTATGAAATAAGTTTGTGTTCTTGTTATCTAAGTAACCAAATGGTATAAAACATTTTGGTTACAAAGATAATTCATAGATACATCAACTAAACATTGAATAATTATATAATGTACAAGATATGTGATGGATAAAACATGGTGTATTTCACTTATGATTATAGGATTTGAAATTTTAATGATATGAATTCAATAATAGGTGGAACAATAATTTTAAGAGAATTTTTTGTGAGCTAGTATATTAAGAAACAATGTTCTAAAAAATTGAGTACATATTAAAAAAAATACGCGTTTCCTACACATTCATGTATATAAATTTCCTAGATGAAAGTGAAACTCAATGATTTGAAATTGAATGTTTTGAAACCATTGAAAAATACATGAGTTAATCAATGTGTAACTAGAAATTCTAGGAATCCATTACAACAATTTAGATTAAATCATATTGATATCATATATCAATTCATCAAGGAGAAAGTTTCTAATGAACATGTGAGGATGAAATATATTTCAATAACTATCATTTAACTAATATGTTCATTAATGCTGTTCTAAGGGAGAATTTGGAAAAGTTAGGCCTAAAACATTTTGTCCAATAATCCGATCATACATATAGAAGATATGAAATACCCAATAATTAATTAATTTATACTAGAAAAAGGGAACTATGGTACATAACTTTGATGTTTTATTAAAAAATAGAGAATACAATAATTGTGTTTCTTATGAGAGATATTGTCAAACTTATTAAAACATTACATTTCATTGTGGAATATAATTCTCTAAAAACAATTGAAACATCTTGCAGTCTGCTACAAGTAAACATATCTTTTAGAAATTCAATTAATTGGTGAATATATGGTAGATTTTGTTATTGAAAACATTAATAAAGGTTGAAAATGATGAACTCATGTAATTGTAAAAGGTTTTATGGTGTTTTATTTTAATTTTCTAATTTTTTTCTACGATAATGTTGTTGAAAAATAGTTCAAGTTAATGTTATTGATTACATGTATCTGAATCAAGATGATATGTTTTATATTTTATGTGGTTGAATTAGGAAGGAATAATTAAGATTCCAAAAAGTGAATTTATTCTTTATCTGGATGAATCATGTGCTCTGTAAATGAAAGTTATATATATGAATGTTGATTCCCCTTTAGTTGATGGTCCATTAATTCTAAATTTTGGTAAATATATTTTAGAATCCATAAGACACTATAGTTAATATAAGTGGTAGATATCCATGTATGAGGGATTTTTTTTTAAATTAAGTGTAAAGTATAATTAGACAATTATATAAATATTTTTTTCTATTTGTTTATGATATTCTCAAAGGTGTATCTTCAAGTTTAAAATTAGAGGGTTCTAAACCGATCCTCAATATAAAAAACATCACTATTGTTTGAGTATAGTTTGTGATTCATTATTAGTCTGAATGATATATTTCTGTTGTGACTAAAAAACTAAAAAGTAGTTTTAAAGTCGATAAAATTTGTAAATCCATGATACCATCAAAAAGGATACATATTTATTTCTTTAAGGCACCAAAATGACCAAACATATTTAATGGATAGTCCAAAATATAGTTATTGCCTAATGCGGTATGATTGAAGGCTGAATAAAGGTGAGTCGGCTTTGATTATAAGCATAAAAGTGTTTCTTTTCCATAATATTCAGTGATTATTCCTAGAGATCAATCATGTAGAAGATGAGTTCAGAAGAAGAATAAATAGAATGAGATTATGGAGAATTTAGTAACTGAAGGAACAAAGGTTTGAATTTATTAATTTAATGATGTCGAGTATAATAGAGAAGTAAATATATATAAAAAGAGAGTAAAAAGAGGGAGTGACATAATCTAGATTACTGATTAGTGCATAGGTGAAGGAGGAACCTATAGTGAATTCAATATGTGTCCTAAATTTGAATTATCCTATTGTTTTTGAAGATAAGTATTTGGTGATTTTAAATATTTATGTGATTACACAAAACCTTAATGTGATGCCAAAATATGGTCAATAGTTCCATGATATTCTGTATGGAATTACAATTTTATTTCTTATGCTATTATTCATACTATGATTTTATGATGAGATAATGAATACTGATGCAGTATTCAAAGAGAAATTTTCTTACTCGAATTGGATTTTTTAATGATTTAAAGGCATAATAATGAGCATTGAGTATGTAGGAAATTCATGTTTCGCTTCACACATTCACTGTATTTTTTAGAGTAAGGGTAATTTATATAAATTGGAATGTCATTGGGATCTCAGTTATGTAATTTTTATAATAGAACATTAAATGAATGAGGGAGTTTGAAATGAAACTTCTAAAGTTACATTTTTAGGGGGAGGCTTAAAAAGTTATAAATGTTTATCAATTTTATGATACAATCAACATTTTATAAATCTAGAGAGTCTATAAAATTAGTGATTTCATTAAATATTTATAAAGAACATATTATAAAAAAAATATGGGGCTTATATGTAGATATACGATTTATTGTAGAAGAATCATAAATACAATGTGATTTTGATCACTTCATTTTGTGGTATCTTTTTAAACTGGTGGGAACATGTATAAATAATTTTTACGATACCTATATGTTAGAAAACACTATTGGTTAATGAATGATACCATCAAATACCACATATCTATATTATCAATATTTGTTGAGAATAAGTGTCTCATACTCAACCTAAACACAATAATGGCATAATTATTCCCTCAAGGTGAATCTTATAAATATCATATTTACATTTGTTATCTTTTAAATTTTATTTATATAGGTGATGATGTGGATATTATAATAGAATGGATACTTATTCTAACAGATCATGTATGTTAATTTTAGGATCAAAATTGTAAATTAATAACATTGATTCAACCCACCTCTTATGTTATTTCACCTTTTCTCACTTCAAATCTATTTTCATTAAATTCACCATTTCCAAAATAAATTTTACAAATCCATATCTCCCAAATGGGTCTATTAGAACATCAAACACAATCATAATCAATGATATTAATACTTTCACATAGAATACCTTTGTGAAAATTATTTTAAAAATAAAATAATTTAAAATAATTTTTTTTAGTATAATTCATAACCAAAATCAACAATTTTGTAAAATCTATGTAATTATTATCCATAAATTTATATAGGATTCATGAAGTCAACACTACTCTATTACCAAAGATAACTAACTAGTTGCACAATAATAAACATATATGAGTGATTAACTATTCAATTTAACTACATGTATAGATCGGTGACTCATAGTTCACTATAGAGAGGTTATATATTGTTTTTTATAACAAAATAATGAGTCCTAAAGAAACATATATCTATTAATACCACCCATTAAAAACATAATTGATACCAATCATAAAATTACAACCCAACACATAACTCCTCAACCTCACTCAAGCGAATTCTGAATGTTATAGATCGTAGGTGAGTCCACAAGACCACAAAATGTTGTAAATTAATTTCAGGGGATTATAAAATATCATTTTGGGATAGTTAAGAATTCTGTTAAAAATTATTATAATGCCAAAATATATCAAAATTTCATCATGGGGTGTTTATAACTCGTACATTTCTAACATGATGAAAAATAAACAATGTAGTGGAAATATACAATGAGGATATGATGATGCATAAAAAAAATTTAAAACTAATTAATTAGATTCTTAAAATGTTCCAAAACTGTATAATTTATACAAATCTAATGTGAGGACATAAGGGCAAAAAATTAAAAACCAAAAATAGAGACCCAACAACTCATCTATCTTCTGAAAATACTCCATAATCCATCCCGTCAAGTGTAAATCCTTCTCCTCATCGATATATCTACCACCATGGACATGGTATACCACTCAAAAAGTTGGAATTCACACACTTACATGTGTCATGAAACATAACATCTACCCATTCACCAATGTGGGAGAATGGGGGGACATAAGAAATAGACCTAGTAAGATTTCCCTATTACTCTGAATATATAAAATGTATGTGAATGCTCATCAAGATTCAATTGATATTATGAAACATACATACCAAATGAAATATAAACAAATAATTAACTATTTATGCATACATGATAAATAAAATTTTATTGTATTAAATCTATTAAAAAATATAACCAACATGATTAAAATAAACTCACAGACCCTTATCAACTAAAAAACCTAATGTATTCTTTATTCAACGATAAACCATAAAAATACTCGTACTAGCTAATAACGATTTGATCGAATACCCCAAAAACTCACCATATCAACCCTGATAAGGTCCTCATACAAATGTGGGAGTCTTTTCCACCCCAACTTGTAATATATGATATATTCCCCACCACTATGTAAGAGTTTAACATGACTACTGTCTAATATATCATCACAAATAGAAAATATTTTTCGATCCAAAATTAAAAATATAAAACATTTCAAAAGCCACTGAGAACTCAATGCCACCATGAAATTGTAAGCCAATTTTAGACTATTGACCAATCATTTTTAAAACACTCAAATATTTGGAATGAAGTATATTCATTTTTTTAAATATACAAACAAAAAACTTTATCATTTCCCAATCAAAATCAGAATAATCATGAAATAATTTCAATCACACAAAATTAATTATAAGGATATCACACAATGGATAGAGTAATTTAGCCCAACATTGGGCACAAGTTAATCCACCTACATCAACCCAATTATTTTTAAAAGTTTCACAAAAAATAGATATTATTTCTCATTATAAAACATGAGATCTTAAAAGAAAAATCCCAAAATTACATTATATGTCAAATCCCAAAACAATCCAAAATTTCCCCTTTAGGGTTTTATAAATAGAATACTAGATCCAAGAATATAGAAGGTGATTCAAAGATCCCCACTTTATATTTGAACTCCAATTATATTAATATATGAGAGGAATGATATATAGAGTGAGGGAGTCACTAAAAATTACCTAAAAATTGATATAAATAATTGAGAGTTGGGTAATGGGATTAAAACCACCATAATTTATATTAAACATAGGTTTGGGATGGATTTTATGTTTCCATGTGGCCTAATATCATGGTCCAACATACCACACAATGACCGTGCAATGGATATTTTCATCAATATATTTTGTCTACATTGATGAAACATATCCTTTGGGAATACAATTTTAATTCATGTAGTCCCCTCTATCTTCATTATACACCATTTCATGGGCCTCCAATGAATCCGACATGATCTCAATAACCATAAAATGATGGGGAGGCCCCTAAAACCTTATAAAATCATACAATTTTAACTAGAAAACCTCCAAAAAAACAATATAAATCAAATATAAACATCAAATACCACAAACATGGCCTTACATCACAAGTAATAGATCAATTTTATTTGTAATTCTAATAGAAAATTTTTAGTTTTAATATTTGTTATTGTTTTACTAATTTGAAATAATAGTTATATTTATTATTTTTTAACAACTATTTGAAATTTTAAAAGTATAATTTATTAAAAATAATTAAATTTCATATCATATAATTCAACTTTTAATTTTTAATATATTTTCAAAATATAAAATATATTATTTTTTTATTTTATTTATCTGAAAGAAACTGAAAAAAATCATTTTCAATTATTTTTTTATTTTCTATTTTTTAATTATAGTTTTAATTATATATAATTATTTTTACCACTATGTTTTTTTATGTATTTTTTATTTATATTTTCTCATTTTTTTTTATTATTTTCAATATTATGTATTCTATTTTCATAACATACTATTTTCATAATTTAATCAGGCAATCAACTCATTGAAATAATTTTTTTAAATTCATATCCAATTCTAGATACTTGGGTCATATGTTAGCCAAATTATGGATTTCCTAATATTAATTTTGATTAGTTTTCAAAAAAGATATATATTAAGAATTTTTTGATGGGTAGTCAAAATAAATAATTGAGTTACCATCACTTGCTACAAAAAGTGTGCATGGATGTGGTCATTCCTAATTCAAATTAAGAACTACTATACTCATTAAGGGGCCATAAAATCATATTGAACATACAATAAGAAATTTATAAAGTTTGAGTCAAGATAAATAATTAGTGATCTATGTGCATCTATAATAGAAATAGTTCAAGGAATTACATATCATGTCCCTTGGCTAGGATAACTGATGTTAAATGGGAATCCAACCACCAATCTATCAAACCTCCTCCTCCCAAGTTTCCTCTTCGATATACAAATATGTCATTATTACATCATCAACCTACCCACCAATACAATCTTTATTCCATGGCAATTTTTTTTATTTCTATTGAATGAAACCTAAATACCTCTACATGTTCATTTATCATTGCTTACCTTGACATCCATGTAGATTACACCATCCAACATCATGATGCAACACCTCCTGTAGCCTAGGTCTCCCTCCCCAACAATGCTACTGGTGCCTCATTCTATCCAGAATAAGTTCCTCTATACCCCCTATTAAAAATCATCCTTCGTAATACAGGTGGAATAATAGAGTTGAATAATAAATCAATGTTTTATAGTTCATACTTATAGTTTGATGTTAAAATTAGATATAACCATGATATTAAAATTGATATCTCACTACGATATGTGATACCAAGTTTAGATGATTATTTAGAGATTATAAAATTCCATTGTACATAAAAACAACAGAAATTATTCTCTAATAACATTGACACATAAATTATGGGAGTTTCAATATATATTAATTTCATCCACTCTATCATTATCTTATATTTTATAAATGTTTTATATAATAAAATATTGATCAAATGAATTGAAATTTTTTCCCTAGTGAGAACATTGTATTGTTTATTCTCTTACAATTCATTGGTTTTTCTTTCAATTAAAAATATATTATCCCCATGATCCTCAATCAAATATTCTATAAATTAAAATTAAAATTTTGTTTTCCAATATTTTCTACATACTGACACATATAATTTTAAAAATAAAATTCTCCAACATTATACATAGATTCATTTAAATTTTCTATTATATCTAAAAAATACTCTTATGATGAAAAATGATACAAAATTAATGTTTTTCCCTTTCAAATTAATGAACATAAGATAATTGTTAAAGCTTGTTGTTTTTTTATAATATATTTGTTATAGGATATGTAGTCCATTTGGGATTATGTTTGAAATGTATTGATTAGTTTGGAGATTTTTGGTAATGAATTGAATTTGATGATTAATAATTTCAATGAATATATAAATTATATGTTTTGATGAAAATGGATAAATTAAAACTTCATAAGGATGAGTATTGTAATAATTCTAGGAAAATGGTAAATGAATTATATTCTTAAGAATTATCTGATAGTTTATTATGTTGTTTATAAATTCATAAGGATAGTACATGTCTTTAAAAAGATCACCTCATAAGTTCATAAGGATAATGATTGATTTCCAAAAGATAAGCATGAGTCAGTAAGGATAGTTCAAAGACTTGTAAGAGTCATAAAAATGATTATAATGCAAAATTAATGAGTACATAAAGAAGAAACTAGACATTGTGGAATTAATGAGTTTAAATTGTGTCCTAGAAATATAAACTTTATCTTGAAAATATGGGGGTTGATATTTAAAAATTCCTTTGTTGAAATCCCATATGATGAGTATATTTAATAAAATATCCCAATAATAATATAGAATAATAAGTACAATGTAACCTACCAACTCAAGTTCCAAATTTTGGTGCTCTAAGTTGGTCAGCCACATGACCTCATGTGCGTCTCTCTGTGATCTATAGGCTGCCGACTAGCATCAAGGGTCTCATTAGTAAATCAAGGGGATACCATGCCTTTTTTTATAAGTTTAATACACCAACACATGAAAATAATAAACATGAGACACATAAATAATCATAAAAAATAACAATATCTCATGATAAACGATGTAGGAATAAAATATCACTATAAAGTAGAAAACATTCCATGAATAAGTACGTGTCAGGTGTCTAAATTGAAACTAAAAAATAAAGATTCCAAAAAAAACCAAGTGGAACCCATTCCAAATTTGGTCCACTCATCCAATTTCCATTCCTAAATCTATAATCTTGCCTAGGGCCTTTTCCCTTAACATGTAATGTAACAATAATTATATTCAGGTATCGATCAGGCAACCAAAGATGGATGTGAGTGTAACTATGTAGGTCACCATCAATGATGTATAAAACAAATATAGTCATTAACAATTGTATGAAGTTGTATAAAGATATAACTACAGTGAATAAGTAACAGTTATAAAATTATCAATTAATCATTATTAAAAAACATAGGCCATTGGGTTCCCAAGGATATGTGGACCTCAATATCTTCTCTATCCCACGTTGGGTGTAAATGTTGTTAGATAATCAATTCAAAATTAATTTAAACAAATGACCTTTAATTATACATTTCATTTCAATCACATTATTATAGCCACATGAATCCTCCATCCAATGTCGATGTTTTGGGTGTAGAATGCCATGTCTAAAACCACATTTATCAATCTTGAATATACACCATGGGAATATAATGTCATGTATAGATCCAAAATCTTTAATCATGCATATATATGAAGGGAATATAATTTCATGTCTATCACCCTAATTCAAAAACAATCTGAATATCTCATTGTTGTTGTTCATCATGTCTAACACCCCATTTATTAGCCATAATGATAAATCTATCATTAGAATAAATCATCATGTATTGTACCACATTTATCAACTATGAATGCATAACACTAGAATAGACCATCATGTATAACACCCCAAATATCAATTATGTAGATATATGAGTCATTATTAAAACCTCACATGTATCTCATCAACACATTTTTTTTCACATTATCACATAAAATAAGATTAATGACATTTATCTTATTTTCACAATTACCCATTACAACATCAATTAATTAAATCATAAATTATTTAATCGAAACCCAATAATTAATTTGAAAATTAAATAATAATTTAATAATAAGAACTTTTAATAATTAATTAAAAAATTAATTATTCAAAAATTATATTTCAATATCCCATAATTAATTAACCAATTAATTACTCATTTCAATTGGTAACATCCATATCCGGTAATTAATTCCACAATTAATTACCCAATTTTACCATCCAAAATCAATCATACTCAATTACAAAAATTAATTATCAATATCAGAAATATGAAAATCTAATTTTTAATTCTTTAATTATTATCTCATTCAATGATCCCTAAATCTCACAATTTCACAATTATCTCATATAATTAATTTACCACATTTATTAGTTAAATCCGAGGTTTCAATTTCTAAAAAACTATATCAATTCAAAAACATGCATATTTATAATCAAAATCATCAATACAGGGTCTAAAATTTAGATCACCTACCTCAATATGTTAATGAATGATAGCCTAACAGAAATCCCCCAAATTGTGAAGCACATTGACATAGTTCATAATCAAGATCTAAAACCCTAAATCAAGATTAATGACATATAGATCATATGAATTTAGATCTAGATCTAAATTCCAAGATCTATATCTCTCAAAATAGGTTATTATCTATCAAAAATTTGGATAACCTCCATCAAAAGATCAAGTGAAGGAAGGAGGATTAATGAGAAAGCAACGAGACTCAATCCACACACAAAGAGAGTACTGGATCGTCAATTTGGGATCTTATTCGTGATGAACGTAGTTTGATTAGCATTGGACACCCACCAAAAAACTCTAAAAAACTGATTGACATCCTAGTGTTAAATGAGGAGTTATATGGGTGAGTTTTGGGGCTTTAGGGGAATTTAAAAATAATTTTCCAGCAATTAAAAAAGGTTCACATGGATTCTTGGTCATGGGCGCACTGTTTTCCCCGACTATGCCCTAATTGTGTGCCTCTTATTTTGGTGGTGTAGAATTTCATTTTTCTAGGTGCATAGTCAGTGAAACTTTTCACCATCTATGTAAACCCCCACAGTATATGGTTTCAAGGATTCCTAGGCTAGAGGACATAGTTTTCTTTGACCATTCTCCAACAGTGCATAGCCCATTTGTCGTCTAATTTATCAATATTCATCCAAACACACCGAAAAGTAAAATTCAAATAAAAGGTACTCTGAATAAGTTAAAATATTAATTGAAACCAAGTTAGAGATAAATCCAAAAATAGGTTGGTATCATACAATCTCCCAACCGTATAACATATCATATAAGTTATTCAATCTGTAACATCACTATGATTATGAGGTAGAAAGATTGGGAAACTGATCTTGCCTATCTGCTTCTCTTCCCCATGCTTTCACTTCCAGATGCTCATGTTTCTAAAATACATGAACTATCAGCAAAGTATTTCCTTGAAAAACATTCCCATTGTGATTCAACACATGTAACAATTGATCCTCAAAGGACACATCTATCTCAAGGTTAACCTCATCCACATCGATCAAATGATAATGTTCAGGGTCGTACCTTCATAGTAACGATACTTCAAAAAAATCATGCATAAAACCATATTTCAATGGAAGATCCAATCGGTATGCCTATAGCCTAATTCTCTCCATAGCCTCAAATGGTCCAACAAACCTTGGCACCAACATGTAGTGTCTCCGTGTCTTGTGGTGATCCAACCTAGGCGACACCCAAAAGAACTCATGATCAACATTGGTAAACTATAGAGGTCATCTCCATATATCAGCATAGAATATTTAACTACTCTAAGTCATATACATATCTTTTTGAATTATCTAAACATTAATCAATATGTCATGATTAAGACTCAGTCCCAATAACTCTAACTCGCCATCCTTCATCCAACATAGCGGTGACCTACATGGCCTACAATAAAGTGCATCTTATGGTTCGATCGTTATAGTTTCGTGAAAATTATTTTAATAGGAAAATATTACTAAATCAATGTTCTTCTCCAATGACACACTGATTTCATGCACACTTTCCCATAGAATATCCCAAGTAAATATATATTTTGTTCCAACTGATCCTCTATTTTGGGGTGGAATACCGTACTCAATAATAACTTCATACCAAGAGCCTCCTACAAACACTTCTGTAAGTACGAAGAAAAAATGAGTTCTGGAATAAAAAAATAGACAATAAAACTCCATGTAGACAGACTATCCCCTAAACATATAAAAATCTCAGCCAATCTACTGAGAAGGTTTCCCATATAGTGAAAAACTAAACTACCTTTCTATGTTGATCCACAATAACCCAAATTGATTCATTCTTATGGGGTGTTTTTAGAAGACCTGACAGAAAATACTTTTTCACATCATCTCACTTCCATTACAAAATTGTAAATGACTCTAGAAAATCTTCTGGTTATTTATGTTCTTCCTTCACCTACTGAGATGTGAAGAATTGTTTCTTGAACCCTGCTACCTTCTTTTTCATGCATGGACAAAAAAACTATCATTGTTTTTCATGATACATTTTTGTCACACCTTGATATACCACTCAAATCGATGTATGAATTTAAGCGTGATATCCACTCATAATATAATAGGGACAACAAATTGATTCTTCACATATATGATCTCATCCTCATCTATCTACCAACCCAACAGTGTATAAGGTACTAGCCTTAAATATTACTTAATCTAGAGATAAGTCAATAATTTGACTTTATTTCACTTCAAGGATCTTTTGATGTTTATAGATTTAGATAATTATTTCATAACTTATACATAACATCTTTAAATTTTACAAATAGACACTTCTACTCACTATCTTTTTTTTCATAAAACAAAACTATTTAAAATGAAATATGGCATCATTTAATATTTTAACAAAATAAATTTTCCTTGATCCCAAACATGACTCAATTCTTCATTATGTCTTGTGAAAAAAATTTCTAAACTTAGGATGAGCACAAAAATCTCAGTAAGGGATACATAATGAAATAAAAATATTAGTCTTTCAAAACCATGAAAACATTATCATAAAGTAATACTTTTTACCTTTAAGAAGAAGAAAAAACACTTCACTGAATATAAGCTCATTTATTATCATTTTTCATAACAAAGATATTACCATAAATCCCATAGAAAATAAAATATACAATATAAAGGTAACTTGGGACATAAACATACTTAAATGGAATAACCATACGGCCGACTTCCACACATATCACTAAATCGAATAGCCATAGGTCCGACTTATATACGCAATGCATTGGAGGTTATAATGTAACCACCCGTCCTAGGTTTATCATGGAACCACCCATCATTTGGTTTATCATGTAACCACCCAACACTAGTTTATCACATAACCACCTATCAAATGTCCAAGTACAATTATATAATAATTACACCTAAAATATTGAAAATATCATTATTTCACTAATAACATTTTATTTTCAATCACAATAAATCATTTCGAGATATTAAAATAATAAATCATTTTAAAAAACAATTTTCAATACCAAAATATCTAAAAAGGGAATATTTTATTTATTTTCCTTTTAAAAACATTACAGCTTGTAAAAGATACCAAATATCAAATAATACTCTCCACGGTGGAAAGGTCGTTGTCGCCACATACGTTAAAAACATTCCTTTTGGTGTTTAGTAAAATTATTTTTATAAAAAATATTTCCTTTGAATGGAATTAAAAGTCAAAGGGGTTTAATATACACTGTATAAAACAAGGAGGTGTATATTATTACAAGATTTCTCAATGAAAGGAGATTTAGACGAAGTCCATTACAAATATCATATAATTATATTAAGGATAAATCAAAGAAATAATTATGTGTGACAAATATAGATACACCTAATATAAGTGGATATTAAGTGTAAAACAATCATAGGTCATTCTCACATATTAGTGGGAAAAAAACTAATGAATATTATATTTAACTCAATGAATGCATATTGAGATAATATTTCCCTTACAAAGTCTATATAAATGACATAAGAATTTACCAATGAGGTGATTATGTGTTGGAAAATTGTATCCACACAATGAGAAGTGGAAATTAAAACATAAATATATAAAAATTTAATCCACACATAATATTGTAATAATATAATCAACGAAGTATGCGTAAAACCCAATGAGTGTAAAATTAGTTTTAGAAATTCCCTTACAAACATTCGGCAGCCTAACGACGTCACTTACAAATTCAGAAAATGAGTTGATGAGAGTGAAAAGAGTCTCTCCTAATTTTTAGATAAAATTAAAATAAATAAGGATTTATAATAACATACCCCAACATAAAAAAAATGTAAATTAAAATACATAACATAAAATAAGTATTGGACTAAAAGAGGAGGGTGAAAGGTTCCCTTACCTTGAGTATGAGTTCTATCTTTCATTATTTATGTTATTGAATAATAAAATTAAGTAAATTTATAATTGTTTTAGAAACATTATCCATGTTATTATTCATTTTATATCACTTATTTTTTTCTATAACAATCATATAATTATTCAAGTTCATATTGGTCGTTTTGTCGATGTTCTGTACTTGAGTAAAAAATGAACTTTTTATAAGTAGAAATTGTCCATGTGGTAAAAAGCCCATTATCTACAGAATTGTATTCATGATTTAAATAAAATATATATCCAGTATATATGTATTTATATCCATTATTTATGTATTTATAATAGTCCATAACAAATTGAGATAATAAATGAAATGGACCGTTCATGGAGACAGTAACCCGTACGTACTCATGAATGCTGGTTTCATTTACTTTTCTTATTTAAAGGAATAAAAAATAAATTATAAAAAGGTATATTATAACTATGTTATAATATAATATTCTATATACATTAAATAATTTCATTAACACCATTCTTTATACATTCCATTTATGGCATGAACGAGTCTTATCACTTTGAGGGGGCGGTAGTTCTCACTTCCTCAAATGAAATTATCGTATTTAAACATTATGGAAAGCCTAAAGGTATGATTTAAATAAATAAAAAATATAAGAATATATTCAATAAAAATATAATATGTATCATATATAAATATAGTACCATCATAATGTCCACTATGAGAGGAGGTAGGGGAAAATTGAGCAATCATCATTTCGTGATGCAGCAGTTCACCGTCCACATAAAAAGTATGTTCATATACCTTAGATGGAGGTGTGTGTGAGTTTAGTTATAATAATTATCATAAAAAAATCCTTGTATATTTAGGATACTGGTGTTTTTACATAATCAAATAATAAGTATAGAATAGGGAGTGAAGAAGTAAAATAATGGAAAGGAACTTTAGAGAAGATGCAACCTCTTAAAATGTGTAACTCCTTTTGATTTGAGCCAAAAGTCTTTATTTAATTGCCTTATGCCTAAGGTAAGGCTTATACTACTACAAAAAAAGGTAAGGGAAGCGCCACCATTTATCAGTTCTAAGAAAAAAACACTGATAAAGAATCCCTCAATCAGCGCTAAAATTTTAGCACTAATAATTGGTAACCTTTATCAGTGCTAAAAAATCACTGATAAATCCATCCTTTATCAGCGCTAAAATTTTAGCACTAATAAAGGTATCCTTTAACAATGCTTTTTTAGAGCTGATAAATAGTAGTCCCATATTTTATAAAATCAGTCGCACAGTGTCTTATGTTTATCGCGTCCTAAAGCTCTTGCGACACTGTACCCCTGTGACAACTCCCCCCTGATCTTTGCATAGTCGGACCTCAGCCGCCCCCCGATCTTCATGTTGCCAGACCTCCACCGCTATCCCTACTCCTTATCATCCCCCTTTAACCCCTTAGACAGATCTTCCTCCCTGCAAACCCTACTTATCCTCCTCTCCAATTCACCCTACTCCTCCATTTCTCAACATTTGGTAGCTCCTCTCATGCACCCCCCCCTCAAGAGGTCCTTCCTTCCCCTCCCGATGTAGCACATAAGGCTCCCTACTTCTCCTTCTCTGAGGTTAATTTATTTTCTATTCTTCTTGATTCTCTTCTTGAACTTTATTCTTGGGAATGATGTGACAACAATGCTGATTCGGTTTTTGTGTTTTTTGTTATGGTTTTAATGGTTAATGGTCTTACATAGAACTTTTATATTACCTGATGTGATAAGTCATGTTTTATTTGACTATTCTTATCATACTTATGAAATATTTGTTAAATCTTTAGTTGAGGTTGGGGACATGAAATTTCTCCTTCTTTATTATGTTTAAATTTTAGAATTATCATGTTATTTTGTTTCTATTGGATGGATAGTACTGATTAAACAAAATACTATTATGAATTACACTAAATGAAATTAAAGTGAAGAGGGAGTTTTTCATGTGATTTATAAAGTTCCATAATATTTCTTATATATTTATGGATTTATTAGTGTTGTTTCTAAGTGATTTATTCTTGATGTTGTGAAAGAAATTTATTACTACTAATAATATGTTATAATCACCATTCATTATTTTCTAGTCACTTAAGGTAGGAAATTAATTGTTTTTATGGAAATCTATAATTAAAGTGTTATATTTAAACTATAAATTCTACTTTAATATGATAGAGTGTTGAAGGGGTAGTTTTTAGTGTGAATTTCTTATATGTTTTCCCTTTCATGCTACTATGTATGGGGGTATTTATCACTATGATTATAAGGGTGATGGTTGATTGATGTGGTTGGGACCATGTGGTGTGGTAATTAATACAGTAGTGATCGATTGATTATTGTGTGGTTATGATAGCAATGATATGGATATTTAGGTAGAAAATAAGTGGTTTTATCGATTTTAGAATGTGTTCAGTTGTATTTTATGTCATGAAAATTTAGTTGTTATTGGGTGGTGTTATAGTTTCCTTTTGGCATGGAATACGGTTGTAATAAATGAAAATAGTAATGGGTAACGTGTTGGAAATGATAAATGATGGTTTTCTAAATGATTAATGATAACGATTGGAATAATTATGTTTAATAAATGGTTAAAGATAGAATAAATGTTATTAATGATTAATTAATAGATTATAGTGGGTAGTGATTTAATGATTGGGTTTAAATTAAAATGGTTAACAATTGAAATGAACATGGTAATAAAAATCCGATAAATTATAATGTTAAATGAAATGAGAAGTTGGTAATGTTGATATAGATTCTTATGTGATTTTTTGTGGATTATTTGTGGCATTATAATGGAAGTGGTTATAAGAGGGTGGTAGTAACAAGGCAATGGTTGACGAGGGTGTTTTCAGTGTTATTTTGGTGTAAACCCTAAAGAAAGATTTATGTGTGAATATATACTTATTATATTTTCTTATTATTTCATACGCACCACCACTTGAGTCGAGTAACTTGATCGAAATCTATATGGGTACTTTGGTTCTGAGTGTTTTTCTCAATATCTAGGTTATAGAGGGAACACATATAGAACCCCTCCCTCTTCCCTTCTGCCCCTCCACACTTAGTATGAGTTATAATGGTTCATAGTGGGTGTATATATACGACCTATAATGAATTTAGGTTTTGGTGTATATATATTCTTTTTGACATGATTATGTGTTTTTGGTGTGGATACATAGTGGGGGTTTTGCATTGTAGGAGGGGAGTATGATGTTTATGTCCTTCATGTTCACAATATCATACTGTGATGAGGATGTGATGTGGATATGGTTTTTTATGTGATTGTGACATGTGTATGTGTGGATATATGGTTATGAGATTATATAGAAGGGGTTGAAGTATAAGAAATATTCCATTAGAGTGTGAGAATGACCAGATTAGTGGGGAAGTGGATGTGGTGTAATTTATTAATATATATTTTTTTGATATTACACTTAAGATGGAGTTTGGAATTAAACACTCATGAGGATTTAATGGCATGATAGGTCAGTAATATTTGTTAAAATTTTCATATTGAATAACATGGGAGACTATCTATGACACAATTGATTATCCCCCCTGTGACCCGAATGGCCCGAAGGCCTTCTTTTTTATTTTTATTATGGATAATCCTCATTTTAAGGGTTTAAGGGGAACCCATACATGACCCGTAGGCCCAAGGCACAAGGCCCGAAAAACCCGCAATACATGACCCGAAGGCCTAGAGGAATACCATGCCCAAACATGAACCGTAGGCCCAGCCCACTTGTACTGCCCCTCCCCATCTTTCTGTGTCATTGATCACCTAGCTCCCCACCTTGCATTACTAATCAGCTATCATTTCCCCATACAAATCTGCACGGTGCCTGGTCCCGATAGTGGCTACCATACCCTCTCATTCTTCTAATCCGGTTAGCTCTGCATTTGGTGGATGCTACTCATGTTGCTCTGATGCTCTCCTAGGGACTGTTCTGTGTTAACAGGGCTACTCCATGGTCTATATGACCCGAAGGCCCTGTGGCCCAAAGGCCTTTGATGACCTGAAGGCCCTGGAGACCCGTAGGCCCAAAGCTAGTGGCCTGAAGGCCCAAATCGGGTGAATAGTTCCGGCTTCTAGAGTACCGAACAATAACCGCTACAATAATGCTACAGTGCTGCTACAGTACCGGAAATCCACCTCTACCCGGTTTTGAACCCGGGTCTCTTGGATGCCAAGCAGCAGCCCTTACCACTCGGGTACGGGCTCGTTGGCTCCCCCTTGTGATTTAAAGTAACTTGAGAATACCAAAAATATTAGGCATGATGATATTAAATATTGGGAAGAGAACTAGGAGTGGTAGATGTATCATTCTTGATTATTCTTTCATTTGGACTGGGGTGATTTAAGGAAACTATAATGAATCTAAAGTAATTATATCTAGTTAATTCCATATTGTAGAGATTATGAGAATCCATTCATTACTTATAGAGTTGGCCACATATTTTCATCGATATATATTTTAGGCTGGTGAGGTATAAAATGATGGACTAGTTTACCATAAAAGGGTTGACCCGATTGAGGAGGATGAGCCATAGAGGATGATTCCATGTGAGTTTTATGATCTCTGACACCAGTTATTATCCCCGTTAAGCCCTTTGTGTTCAGAAACTGTGTTGATTTTGATGGGGGGTCTATCCTGGTACTGTTGATTTCCAAATCTTTATTGGAAATGGTTAGGATCTATTAATCTCTATTTTTATAAGGAAGTGGTTCTCTTCTACTATATTTGGAAGTATGTTTTGTGTATTTGAACCATAAATATTAATATTTGAGATTCAAATTGGATGGTGATGAATAAATATTTGATGGATGCTAATCATTTGACAATAGAGTATGAGAACATAGCGAAAGAGTTCATCAAGTTTGCAAAGGATCATGCAAAGGATCCTTATCAAATCCTTTGTCTATGTTTACATTGTTGTTATTCCAGAATACTTACTCAAGAGGAGTTGGAAGAACATTTGATATAGGATTATTTGGTAAGATTTTGGACAAGCCAAGAGGCTTGAGAAGTGTGATTAGTTGGGTATAGTTGATGCCCTTTTACAAGAGGGAAGAGGGGCAGGTTAGAATGGTATTGAAATATTATTTTATTATAAAATTATTTTCAGATTCAAATTGTCCAAAATTCATTTATTTAAAAGATAAAATGTTTTTGGGTTGAAAACCACTCAACCAACAGGTTTTATACAAGTCTATGTCACAAATGTAACCTTATCTTTTAGCTTTAACCCTTAGTTAACTAATTTGACTCTTACCATGTATTCTTGTATATTCGTACTATATGGTTAATATAGTTACTATAAAATTACAATAGAACCCCAAGTGGTTCAGTAATGAGATTTTCAACATTATATAAGTCATTTTATCTAATATTATGTGATGTACCATCCCCCAGGGCCCGTTCTGTGACTAGCACAAGCCCGCCTTTCATAGGCTAGGGGTTAGAGACTAGCACCAGAATGTTGTATCCCTATAATGGGAAGGCATTGCCTTTAAACTCGTACAAACACACAATCCAAGAACACAACAAGAAGAAACCATGAAGTGAACTCCTATAGTAAAAAGTGTGCAGAAAGTAATGGGGCTGAAATACAAGCCCAACTGGAAATTACAAGTACAAATGAAAAGAGAAAAACAGCTCTTAGATCATCTGCTATGGATCCTACCTAAAGGGTAGGTATAGCTCTCGATCAGTAGTCTTTGTGTCACGTCACACCAAATGGTCCACCTCTGAGCACCATCTAGTCCTGGCTCCCTCAGCCTCGATCAATGTTGTCTATCATCTTCACAAGACACAACAAGTTGTGGGCCGAGCCCGTGCAGGGGTGAGTATAACAATACTCAGTAGGGACCCTGAGACCCCCAAAGCTCTCCTAGATTTCCAAAAAGGAAATAACACAAAGCAAGATCTCAATCACAAGGCATGATGCAGTCAACTGCTCTACTTTGGTATATGACCATACATATACCTAAGTTATCAAAATACACTTGTCTCATACATGAGGTAAGAATACCACAAAGGTAACCCCATGACAGAAAAATTACCACATAGGTATCACCATGAAGATAACTTCATGAAGGTAAAAGCACCACACAGGTAACATCATGAAGATAACACCACGTGTGTGAAGGTACCACAAAGGTATCACCATGAAGGTAGAAGACTCACCTCACACCAGGTATATAAGTAAGGCACAAAAGTACAGATGATTAGTCGAGAAGCTATATCATATTATTATATCGAGACACACTGGTGTTGACTATACGGATCCTGACCCACATAGGATTGATAGGTACTAACTCACCTCACCCACACAAGATCTGACCCACACATGATCAGTATGTGGTGACCCACATAGGATTGCTGATCACTGAACCACACAGGATCTGACCCACACAGGATTGGTATGCACTGACCCACACATGATTTCTGAGTGCTGACCCACACATGAACTGACTCACATAGGATCGGTGCTGACCCACATAGGATTGCTCGGTACTAACCTCTATATGATATGTCTCCAACCTCTTCCTCTATATTAGCAACTGGATTCCCTTTCATAGAACATTTGGGTGAACCACTCCTCAATCCATCGGTTGTACCTCAACCACCACGAAGTTCTATGAAGAATTACCTCGAAGGACCGCCATATCGTATGGGTTCCAATGCTATAGATGGTGCGTTAATCGGACACCCGATCTGTGACTTATAAGCATTTTAGTTCCAAGGACCCGGTTGGATTTGGGATCGATCCAGCCTGGACGCACTCCAAATTTATTTAAAACTCAAATGGAGTAAACCAAAAATGCCGCCTCATCCCAAGGGTTCCAGCGACGTAGACAGTTCGTCAAATGGACACCTAGTTTGTTAGCTACAGACCTTTCCGTGAAATAGGGGTGATCGTACCTTGGTCTGGCTCAGCTCTGTCAGTCCCTTAGGAATATGCTAAAGTGACCGCTTCCCAAAAGGGATCCCAACGCTACCGATGACATGTCAAACAGACACTCAATTCATTATTTATGAGATTTTCTTTATTTAGGGACCGGTTGGGTCTGGGCCTGATCTGACTTGGTTAGGCCAGCCCGACACAACAAGCCCCAAGGTCCACCTAACTCTTCTTGGGTCTGGCCCGCTAAAGGTCAATAGGGTTCAGTTCACGGGGTCGGGCTATGGTTGGCCTAGGCCGTTGGGTGGGGTTCGAACCACCTGCATTTTCCCACTTGGCCGCGGGTTCGGCTCAGCCCGCTGGGCCCCAGGTCCGGCCCATGTCCGGCTGGGTACGCCAGAAGGCAGATCAGTCTTTCCAGTTGGCCCCGTGGCTTTGGGGTCATTTCGGGCAGCTAGTGGGGCACTGCCCCACTGCATAGTGGTTGACCATTTTGGCCGACTAGGGCTCCACCAACTCGGTGTGGCGCATGGCCGCACCGCTCTCCACCTACCGCAGAATCGAGTTGCGGCCTCCTCCAGCAGCGCTTGACGGTGCTCTGATCCACAACTGGATCGAGCTGGCTTCCTTCTTTACTCACCGCGGCTTCAGATGTGGCCCTTTCTCACCGATGTCGTGTGATGGCATGCCACACTACCTCCGCAGCCGACAGTGTTGGTCATTCTGCAAACTGTCGTGGCATAGTGTCGCGGCCTCCTCTAGCGGTGCACGTCGGCATGACACCTCTATCGTGGCATGCCGGTATCACCGTGTTGGCAGTCTTTCACGGAGAAAACAAGTGTAAATAAGGTAGTGAATGGTTCGGGCCATGTTAGTTTGTCCTGCACCCTCCGCATTAGCATGAAAATATGAGGGAGGAAAAAGGATTCAATAATCACATGAAATTATAAAAAAAATACCTACATCAAAATAATTGGAGAATTCCCACTATTGAGGAAGAGTCGGTGTTCGTCGTTCGGTGGTGCTTATCACCGCCCACTAGAACCGGCTCCATCCTCCAAGTGATTGGTGTCCCAAAACTTTATTAGAACTTTATCTCTTGGTGAAGTCGTGCCGATAAATCTCCCAAATATACATGTAAATATGAGATGCGAGGGTGAGTAACACATGTGGACTTAATGGGGGCTCATTTAATAAGAACCTTCCTCATTCGAATGGATCTATTACAAAGTATTTGAGTAGTCAGGCCATTTAATGTCTTGACATGTCATGGGTCCCGCCACTATCGCTTGTGTATTGGAGGAAAATAAAGAAACAAAAAAATAAAAAGGTTATTTTATTATTCATTTAAAAAGCCCAAAATCCGACCTTTTCTTCAGACTTACTACATTCGAAGTGAAGTGTCCCTTTAGCGAATCCCTATTTTGCGGATTCAACGGTGCCCTCATATTTTTAATCTAATCACCAGTACAAATGATAGAAAATGCCGCTCATGCATTTACTGAATGTTTAGAAATTCATTCCGGGCACACCGAGCCTTGAAATCACGCACTGTCAATTTTAACAGACTCATAATAATTCGATATAATTAAAAAAATTCATGGAAAATCTAGGTCTATACATTCTCCTCACCTTAGGGATTTTCGTCTTTGAAATCCACAATATAGACTAAGGAAACAAATGGGGGTACTGAGCATGAATCTGAGCCTCCCATTCCCAGGTTCTATACTAGAGGTTCCCATGCTACCAAAAAACATACACCATAAGAATTGACCTTCCACGAAGTATCCATTCCTATCAATCCTCAATCTCAAATAGAACCTCTAAAAATGTCTCCCCATCATCAATGTCTAGCTCGCCATGGTCAATGATGTGAGATGGTTCATGCATGTATCTCCTCAGTTGGGATATGTGGAAGATGTCGTGCACCCTCTCCCACTATGGGGGCAGTTCCAAGGGGTATGCTACCTCACCAATCCTCCGAAGAGTCCGAAATGGTCCAATTAACCTCAGTGAGAGTTTTTCACCTCGTCCAAATCTCCATAGTCCCCATCGAGGGGAGACACACAAGAATATGTGGTCCCCCTCCAGGAAATCCAAAGGTCTCCATCACCTGTCAATATACGACTTTTTTCTACTCTGTGCAGTATTCATATGCTACTGGATGATTTTCACCTTCTCAGTAGAAGCTCGTACCAACTCTGGACCCATAAGTGTTGACTCCCCCGAGTCTGTCCAGCATAGAGGTGATCTGCATTGTTAAATGTACAAGGCCTCAAATGGTGCCATATTGATGCTAGAGTGATATATATTGTTGTACGAGAATTCCCCCAAGGGAAAGTGATGCTCCTAACTACGACCAAAATCTAGGACATAAGCATGTAGCATGTCCTCCAGTGTCTATATGGTCTTCCATGTCTGATCATCTGTCTGAGGATGAAAGGTGGTGCTTAAACGTAGCTGAGTCTCGAACGCCTCCTGTAATCCCCTCCAAAACCAGGATGTAAAATGTGTGTCATGGTCAAAGACAATCATCGAAGTCACCCCATTAAGTTGTACAATATATTGTATGTAGAAGGGGTGTGCTAAGCCTACTGGAACCTGATGATCGACCATCACTTGCTAACAAGTTAGGCACTATGAAACAAACTTTGCTACTGCCTTCTTCATCCCTGGCCACCAGTACTAACCCCATAGGTCCTGGAACATCATCGCCACTCTAGGATGTACAAAGAAAAGAGATGCAGGGAATCCCCTCAACACCTCCACTCATAGTGCCATAGGGATCATGGTGCGTCCTCTGAAGAGAATGACGTGCTCCCCACCTTTAAAAAATCCATCAGGTGCCTGTCCTATGGATATCTGGGCACGTCGTGCCTCGTAGTCAATGTCCCCAAGCAGTGCCTCCTGAACACGCTGAAGAGGTGGGGGAGTGAAAGTCATAGACTAGAGGTAAGCTACTCCATCTCAATCCACAAAGGATATCTGCAACATGATTAGCTGTAATGTCACCTCACTCAGCAACTGTAGACCAGCCCTCCTGTTCAGTGCGTATGCTACCACATTCCCCTTCCTAGATGTATATACTATCTCAAATTCATAGTCCTGGAGGAACTCTAGACAACATCATTATCTCAGGTTCAGGTCCTTCTGTGAGAATATATACCTGAGACACTTGTGATCAAAGTAGACTATAAATCATTCACCAATCAGGTAGTGTTGCCACATCTTCAAGGCTAAAACCACAGCTGCTAACTCCATGTCATGGGTAGAATATTTCTACTCATACTATCTCAGCTTCCTAGATCCATATGAAATCACTACTCTCTCTTGCATCAAGAAAAATCCAAGTTTGACTCCTGCTGCGTTGCAGTAAACTACATACCCAACGCCCACTTCTGGTAGCCTCAGTATGGGGGCACTCGTCAGTCTCTGCCTCAGCTCTTGAAAAATTTCCTAGACTCTATCCATCCACATGAAGGGATATCCCTTCATCATTAAAGCTGAAAAGGGTTTTGAAAAACTAGAAAATCCGAGTACAAATATTCGATAGTACCCATCCAACCCTAGAAAAATCCACACCTCCGTCATACTCCTGGGTGGCTCCCAAGCTAGAACTGCCTCTATCTTTGACGGATCTAATAAAACTCTAGCCTCCAAGATAACATGTCTAAGAATTTAAACCTCTTGTATCTAGAACTGGAACATTGAGAGTTTTCCATAAAGAGGGTGATCTCAGAGTGTATCCAGAACAATATACATATGATAGGCGTGCTCCCCCTCCGTCACTGAGTACACCAAGATGTCATCGATGAAGACGAACACAAAGTGATCACTGTATGGTTGAAAGATCATGTTCATGAGTCCCATGAGCACAGTAGGGCATCAGTCATGCTGAATGGAATAACCAAGAACTCATAGTGGTCGTATCGACATCTAAAGGTCATCTTTTTCACATTCTCATCTCGTACCCTGAGCTGATGATAGCCAGATTTGAGGTCTATCTTCAAAAAACATTGAGCTCCCATCACCTGATTAAAGAGATCATCAATACTAGGGAGTGGATACATGTTCTTCATGGTCACCTGGTTTAGGAGCCGATAGTCTACACAGAGTCCCAACCTCCCATATGCCTTTTTGGTGAACAAAATCAGGGCTGCCCATGGAGAAACACTGGGCCTTATGATCCCATTTCTCTACAAGTCCTCCAATTATACTTGTAACTCACGAAGCTCCACGGGATCTATAAAATATGCTATTGTAGATATCAGTGTCATACCAGGATATAGTTTTATGTAATAGTCACCCTCTCTGCGTGGAGGTAGTCCCAGAACATCAACATGAAAGACATCATCATATTGGTCCACCACTACCGGATAGCTCGAACTCTCAACTTCAACTGCTTTGAGGGTAAGGCTATCCAACTGATGTGTGATCGACTGCACCCCCTATGGGAAATTCCATCCTATAATTCAAAGGCTCCCTTCTCACTGATGAAGTAAAACCAGGTCCCACCCTCGTGGACACACCGCACATTGAGCCTAATAAATTCAATCTGATCATGGACTGTGGATAACCTTTCCATGCCCAAGATGACTCCATAAGGCCTTGACATCACTACTATGAGATCCTAGCCAAAGCTATCACCACCTAGGGTAATCTCATACTTTCATAAACAGTGTTTAATCATCAAATCTTCTACCTTAGTTGTCTCTAGCCATAAGGATCGAGCCAACGGCTCCATCGGAATCTACGAGCTTCGAACAAGGGCCATGGTAATAAAAGAATGAATAGAACCTGTGTCTATAAGTACTATAGCTACGGTGGAGTAGACACAGATCATACCTATATTCATCTCTGGAGTGCCGTGGTCATAGGCCTCAGCTTCCTGGAGTTGAGTTCGTCCCTGTCCTCCTACTCCATGTGGTCCGGGTGGACCACATGGAGGTGGTGGCGGTAGAACCTCAAACCACCACCCATCGCCTACTGCATGGCAAACTCCCATGCCACATATGCTTCCCTACAGACCTCCTCTCTCAAACCTCTGCATCTACCTCAGTGGTCCCTCAATCATCTTCTATTCATCCGTATGGCAGGTCAGGCTGTCGCAAGCCATGTAACCCTACCCGCTGCATGAGTAGCACTACCTGATCCTCAACTATCCTCCTCTATCCCATGAGACCCTCACCACCGACCCAGTATCTTGAGATCACCCACATGAAGTTCTATCCCTCTTGGGCCCCTACGTCATCTGTTTACTACCTACTAAGGATTAGTCTACTTCCTAATATCTAGTGGTGGTTGTAGCTGTTGGTGCTTTCTCAGCTAGGAATCTATCCACCAAAAGCAATTTGTCTAGCTCCCCAGCCTGCATCGGAATGCTGAGTGATGTCATCGATTCCTTGATATCCCGTTGGAGACCCTGCTCAAGGGTATAGGCCCGGATGAAAGGGTACCATACCATGTTTGTGGAGTAGTGGGAGAGATCTGTGAACCTCACCAAGTACTAGGTCACGATCATGCTTCCCTTCTATCAGGTGTATTAGATTTCTATGAAGAAAATACCACAAACAATACCTTAATCCCATGGCACGGAGCAGTCAAAAACTATACTTAGGTATATGCCCACACATATACCTAAGTTTTAAAAATATACTCGTCTCATACATGAGGGAAGAATACCACAAAGGCAACACCTCAAAGGTAAAAGTACCACACATGTATCACCATGAAGATAACACCACAAAGGTAAAAGTACCACATAGGTAACACCACGAAGATAACACCATGAAGGTGAAGGTACCAAAAAAGTATCACTATGAAGGTAGAAGACTCAACTCACACCAGGTATATAAGTAAGGCACAAAAGTATAGAGGATTAGTCGAGAAGCTCGATCCTATTATTCTGTCGAGAGGAACTACTGCTGACTATATAGATTCTGACCCACACTGGAATGATAGGTACTAACCCCCTCTAACCCACACAGAATCTGACCCACACAAGATCGGTATGTGCTGACCCACAAAGGATTACTGAGCGATGACCTACAGAAGATCTAACCCACACATGATTGGTATGTGCTGACCCACATAGGATCGTTGAGCGCTGACCCACATAGTATTTTACCCACACAGGATTAGTGCTGACCCACACATGATCACTTGGTACTAAACTCCGTATGATATGTCTCAATCCTCCACCTCACTGCCAGCCACTGGATTCCCACTCATAGCACATTTTGGAGAACTGTTCCTTAAGCCATTGGTCATACATCAACCACCACGAAGATCCATGGGTAAGTATTCTGAAGGACTTATATATTGTATGGGTTCCAATGTGAGAGACGGCGCATCAATAAGATGCTCAATCTGTGACTTATAAGTGTTTTAGTTATGAGGGCCTGATTGGATTTGAGTTCGATCCAATATGGCCGCACCCCAACATTCTCTAAAACTCAAGTAGAGTAAACCAAAAATGTCGCCTCATCCTAAGGGTTCAGGTTCCATAGATAGTTTGTCAAACAGACACCCAGTCTATTAGTTACACCCCTTTCCGTGAAATAGGGGTGATCACACATTTATTCGGACCAGATTAGTCGGTCGTGCCGGAATTTTCCAACGGGATCGCTTCCCAAAAGTGATTCCAACTCCATTTATGGTGTGTCGAATAGACACTCAGTTCATAAATTATGGGCATTTATTTATTCGGGGGTAGGTTGGGTCTGGGCCCGGTCCGACTCGGTCAGGCCGGCCCGATGCAATGGGTCCCGAGGTCCACTGGACCCTGCTCGGTTCTGCATTGCTAAGGGTCAGCCCAGTTCAGTTTGCGAGACCGGGATACGGTCGGCCCTGCTCATCCGGTGGGGCTCAGCCCACCCGTGTTAGCCCACTAGGCCGCAGGTTCGGCCCGTCCCACTGGGCGGGTCCGATCTGCTTGGCGAGTCCAGCCCAGCCTACCATAAGGTGGACCTGTCTTCCCAGTTGGCCCTACTGGTGCAGGTCCGTTTCATCCAGACGGTGGGGTGCTGCCCCACCAAATAACTGTCGGTCTTTTGGGCTGACTGAGGGTCTACCGACCCAACAGGGTTTCACGCCGTGCCACTCTCCACCAGCCACAGCATGTGGCCACGTCATGCCATCCTCCAGTGGTGTGAGATGGCACACCGCTCCACCTCCACCTTCTGCGTCCGGCTCGAGCCGGGACCTTCTTTACCCACAGAGGCTTCGGCTGTGGCCCTTGACCAACAGAGGCACACGACAGCGTACCAAACCACCTCCATGGACCTCTGGTGCCGGCCGTTCTGTAAACCTCCATGGAATAATGTGGCGGCCTCTTCGTGCGGCGCATGAGGGCGCGCCGCCTCCATCATGGCCAGCTGGTGTCACCGTTCCAGCAGTCTTTCATAGAGAAATCAAGGGTAAATAAGGTAATAGATGGTTCGTGCTATGTTTTTTTGGACCACGACCTCCTTGTTAGCTTGAAAACATGAGGGTGGAAAAATTATTCAACAATCACTTGAAATTATAACAAAATTAAACCCCTACCTCAATATCCTTGGACAATGCCCATGATTGTGGAAGAGTCGGTGTTCATCGTTTGGTGGCACTCATCACCGCTCGCTGGAACTGGCTCTGTCCTCGTAGTGATTGGTGTCACAACACTTTATCCAAACTTCGTCGCTTGGTGAATCTGTTTCGATACCTCTCCTCGAGCTCTATATAAATAATAGAGGGTGAGGATGAGTAACTCCCCGTGGAATTAATGGGGGTTCATTTAATAAGAACCTTCATAATTCAAATGGTGTTGTTATGATGGATTTGAGGTGTGAATACATTTAATGGCTTGACACTTCTTTGGTCTCTCTAGTGCCACTTGTATATTAGAGGAAAAAAAAGAAATAAATAAAATAACAAATTTATTTTACTATTCATTTAAAAAGTCCAAAATATAGCTTTTTCTTCAAACTTACTAGGGTAGAAGTGATGTATACCTTAAAAAAATCCTGGTGCTGTGGATTAAATAGTGCCCTCATATTTTTAATCTGAGCACTGGTTCAAAATATAGAATATGCTGCTCGCATGTTTACTGAACGTACCTTAAAAAAAGTTCTGAAATTCATTATGGGCACACCGGGCCTCGGAATCACGCGCCTTCAATTTTCAGAGACTCATAATAATTCATTATAATTAAAAACATTACATGAAAATCCGGGTCATTTCCAATTATATCTTCAGGACTATTATGTCATTTAATAAAATAGTATTTCTTTTTAAAACTCATTCATGTCAATTTTTATACTATTCATATCATGACTTTTGAAAAACCCATAAAAACTTGATTCATTCAAAAAACCATAATTAATTCTAATATAAAAATTCATAATCATCCATAAAATTCATGGATGTCATAAAAATTAAAATAAATTTATTTTATCATTTATAATCTCATTTTTTTAAATAATTCATTAATAAGGTAAACACTACATCATCATTGTTTCATATACATATTTATTTATATGACTTATAAAAATTATAAATAAAATACCATAATTTAGGAAATAGTTTTATATTTATAATGGATATTTATAGTTGAAGATATCACTTATATAACCCCATATAAAAATTGTTTTAGTAAAATATATATGTTTAGGTTTTATTTTTTTTTACTTTAAATTAATTCTTATAAAATGTCAATTTCACATCCTTGTGGCTTCATGGGGTTCTAAAATAGACCAAAGGATGACCATAGTTATACATGTCTCATAAAATAGTATTAGGACATTTTTTAGGGTAGTTTAATATTGTTATTATATTATTTTTTACCCTTATTTACTATATTTACCCTTTAATCATGGTAAATGATATAATTACTAAAATTACTATTCATAATGTATAAAAATAAAAGGTACCTATTTACACAATTTTTACCTCTTGATTGAAAATATGGAATCCATTTTTACAAATCCAAAACACATAATTGGTAGAAACTAATTTAAAATTAATTCCCATTATCAAAACCAAAAAACTGTTTTTTAAGAAATAATAACTATCAAAAGATTGATATGTGTTTATGTACAATTTAAAATTAAAATTACTTCCAATTACAAAAATTGAATTAAATGATAAAAACATTACCCCAATATACTTTAAAAACAATTTAAATTACAATCTAACAATATAAATATATAATATGAAAAGACAACTTTGAATTAAAATACAGTATTTCTTCATTATTCATTATAAAATGAACATTATCAGAAAAATACCAAAATTTCACCCAAAATAAATTTTGATGTCATAATTCTATAATATAAGTTTATTTTTTAAAATAGAACATATAAAAGTGTCAAAAACTATTCTTAAAAAGGGTTCTGAATCAAAAGGCTGTAAAACTGCATTTTTTTTAAAAAGCCTCTTTTATCCAAAATATTGAATTTTTTATTATATCATATATATATAATATATAAGATAAAGTTAATACATTAAATTTAATATATATCATATATTTTTCATTAAATAAAATTCCATAAATTGTGATATGAAAAAAAAATCATTATCTTTTAAATAGGTTTTCATAAGAACACATCCTTTATATTCAATTGGTTTTTATTTCCATTTCTAATAAATTCGGTAACTAATGATTCATTATTTAAACACGTGTAAACTATATTTCAAATTTAAGATGATATTATTCATTCCCACTATTCCATCGGCTAGGTGTTAACTACTATTTAAAATTATAATAATAATACTGTATTATTATTCAATATATGTCAATGTTTTATGCAACTTAAGATTTTGGAGAAACCCCTTGTGTGTTGAGTATGCTATTTGGAAAAGCATCCCATTTAATGTAAAATTAATATATTATTCTTATGTATTAATAGAAATCAAACAGTATTATTCTATAAATTCCTAGGTCGCTACATCCTTCCCCATTTTCGAAATTTTTTCCTCACAACATTAAAATTTGTTTAGGAAACTTCATTGAGAGTCCCACATTGGAAAAAGAGTCAATAAAAATATCACATTAAAATAAAGAAAGTGAAGTGAAAAGGTAACATGAGATAAAATGTACTATGATTCCATTTAGAAAAACATTGATATGGAAGAGAAACTAAGTGTCATGTTCTAATGGAGACTGATAGAAAACATGATTAGGAGAAAGTTAACAACCATAAAACCATAAACATGTTTTGGGTTAAACTGTCTTTGATTCCCCAGTATTAAAAGTGAACCGAAAATGTTATTATTTTAAGTTCATTTTAATAAATTTGAGGCAATTATTTATGGGATTAACTAAGAAAATAAAGAAATATACGTACATTTCATGTAGAGTTTCATAATTTAATAAATTTCTACCAAAACTCATAATTTCTCCAAACTATGTGTATTCAAGATGACTTGGTAACATATATAGTGCTAGAATAAACATATAAAGAATCACATAATAAAAAAAATATTATCTATATATTTCCCCTATCTTAAGACATTAACCAAAACCAAAATGGTTAGTACAAGATCAGAAAATCCCCAAAAAAGGTAATCCTTTATAGAAAGAAATACTACTCTTAATCTCTAAAATTCAACAAACAATACCTAAAGTTCAACAAAGTCCATTCAATAAAAAATTGTTCGAAAAATTCTTCCAAATAATCCAAACAATGTTTGAAACCCAAAATTCAGAATTATTTGATCACATAGTATTCAAGGTTAAATCTTAACATTTGTCTCCAAATAACACCGACTACTCTTAAACTATCATACTGAAAAGTAATTAACCTAATCAAATATTCATTATGATAGGTTAATAAATTCTTTAAATAACCCTGATAAACTTATTTCCACAATAATGAACACTAATTTTTCCAAAATAATATTAAACCATTACTCCTCAAATAAAATCCCATTTTATTCTATTTTCAGTTTGAATATAGGCGTCCCAAAATTGCGAATGTCTCCCAAAATAACATTTATAACTTAATCTCAAAATCATATTCTTATACTAAGGATATCCATTTGATAAAACATAAGTTCCCAAAATCATCTTATTATTGATTCATAAAATCATTTAAATAAAGATAATAAGTCATACTAACTAGGGAAATCACATAGGCTAATGGTAGGAGATGTTCCATTGTCGCCCTTCGGTTGTGGGTTAGATTCCCATGGCCTTGCTGGACTTGACGAGTTGTCACCCATCATGCAGGTTGTCATTTTTTTTAAAACAAATCATTCTTATAACATTCTAAAAAATAAGATAATTGCTTCAAAAACAACCATAACCTGCTTTATCCTCAATGGTTATCTAATACCATTCATTTTGCATCCCAAAATGTAATAACCATAAATCACCTCAAAAACCAAAGATCACATGGACCCCTATGGTTATCCATTATGTCCACATAATAAATGATAATTCTTCCTTGAATAAAAATTTCACATATCAAACTTCTGGGTTACAAATACTACAAAAAGTCTTCCAAAGTAATCTTCTCATTAATATGTGTAAACATATCATCATCCATATATCCAACACAACTCTCAAATTCCTAAAATATATAGATCTTAATCATTGAACATTATTCATGATACTTTATCCATGTTTTTCTATATTATTCATTTATACTTCTTTCCTACAAACAAAATAATGAAAATTTATAAGATTTCAGTAATGAAAAAATGCGAGCTATGAAAAAAATCCATACCATTCATAGGGAATTTTATGCTTCCTCATCTTCAATTGGAATGGAAATAGGAACCGGTAAACATATATTTTTATGTTCTGTCTGATCCCATTACCAAACCTTCTTCATAGGACATCTATTTTTGTAATGACCAAACATACCACATTTAAAACATTCGATTGATTCCTCGAAAATAAATTCTTCCCCTTTCCCAGAGTCAACTGAATGATTTCTTTTTCTATGGAAGCTTATTGATTTATGACCTTCATTACCACATCTATAAAAACTTCCCATACCTTTGGATAATTTTCCTAGGTGTTTCTTTCTACATCCTTAACAAATAGGTTTTGGAATATACTTACCTTTATGATTATTACCTGAACTCCCATAGGGATTCGTTTCACACATATAGGATTCCATATAGAAATCACCAAGGTTCATGTGGTCAATGACGACTCCAGATAGTTGGTGGTGAATAACCACAAGATTTATCATTGCATATCCCATTTCATTCGGTTTATCACTCATAAAACCACCATCATTTTCTTCATATCCATTGTTACATTGGTACCTACTAGATCCAACCATTTACTCTAAAACCAAAAAGGTAAGTGTGAGTATATCGGTAAAATCATCATATACTATCTTATGAGGAGTGTAAACACTAATATATACTTATTCATGTAATCTTAAACTCGTTCAATTTATCGAAAATAAATATGAATCTTTCTAATATGATAACCACTGTGGTTATGTAAAACATGTCAATTATTCTTAAATATCACTCTAACCTCTACAGTTATCTAAGAAGACCTCTGATACCAATTATAAGTCCCCTGCCATAAACATTAATTAATATATTTATAAGATGATAATTTTACTTTAATTCACATCAAGGATATTTTTAGGTTTACAGCTTTAGATAATTAGGTCATAACATATACATAACATCTTTTAATATTACAAGTAAACACTTCGACTTACTATCTTATTTTTATAAAACAAAAACTCTTTAAAATTAAATATGACATCGTTTCATGTTTTAACAACATAAATTTTCCTCGATCCCATCCTTGACTCCATTATTTATTATGTCATTTGAAAAACATTTCAAAACTTGGTATGACTATAAAAATCTCACTAAGGGATACATAATTAAGGAAAACTATTTGTCTTGAAAACCCATGAAAATTTTATGATAATGTAATACTTTTCACCTTTACGAAGTATCCAAAACACTTCACTAAATATAATATCATTTATTTCCCATTTTGTATCCAATATATTACCATAAATCCCATATAAAACAACATATATCATATAAATCTAACTTGGGAAACAAACATAATTAAATGGAATAACCATACGGTCGACTTCCACACATATCACTAAATGGATTATCCATACGGACGATTTTCATAACCAATGTATTAGAGGTTATAACGTAACCACTCATCCTTGGTTTATCATAGAACCACCCATAATTAGGTTTATGAAGTAACCAACCATCATTGGTTTATCACTTAACCACCCGTCAAATGTCCGAGTACCATTATATAATCATAACACATAAAATATTGAAAATATAATCATTTCACGAATAACATTTCATTTGTAATCACAAGAAATAATTTCAAGATATTGAAATACTCAATCCTTTTCAGAAACAATTTTCAGAAAAAAAATTACATAAAAAGGGTATATGGTATTTATTTTCCATTCAAAAACATTATGTCTTTTTAATGAAGAAAAATATCAAATAATGCTCGCTACAATAGAAAGGGAGTTGTCGCCGCATATGTTAAAAACATTCTTTTTGGCGTTTAGTAAAATTCTTCATAGAAAAAATATTCCCTTTGAATGAAATTAAAATTCAAAGGGATTTATTATACTCCATATAAAATAATTAGGTGTATATTATCATAAGATTCCTCAATACGAGGAGATTGAGACGATTTCCGTTACAAAGATAATATCATTAGACTAAGGATAAATCAGTGAAATAAATATGTGTGACAAATATAACAACACAAAATATATGTGGATATTAAGTTTAAAATAGTCAGAGGTCATTCAAACCTATTCATGGGGAAAAAACCAATGACAAAGATATTTAACTCAATGAATTGATATTGAGATAATATTTCCATTACAAAGTTTGTAGAAATGATGTAAGAATTTTCCAATGGTGTGATTATTTTCTGCAAAAGTATATCCACACAAGGGGAAGTGGAAATTAAAACATAAATAAATAAATAGTGATTCCACACATAATATTTGAATTATATAATCAACGAAGTATGTGTAAACCCCAATGAGTGTAAATTGAGTTTTAGAAATTCCATTATGAAAAATCGGTAGCCTAACGACGTCACTTAAAAATTCAGAAAATGAGGTAATGAGATCAAAAATGGTATCTCATAATTTGGAAATAAAATGGAAAAAAATAATGATTTATAATAACATACCCCAACATTATAAAATGGAAATTAAAATACATGACATAAA
This sequence comes from Viscum album, assembly GCA_963277665.1. NCBI lineage: Eukaryota > Viridiplantae > Streptophyta > Magnoliopsida > Santalales > Viscaceae > Viscum > Viscum album. The sequence continues at coordinate 3,984,319 of OY728145.1, forward strand.
ATAAGGCTTTGACTAAAAGAGGAGGGTGAATGGTTCCCTTACCGTGAGTCCTACTTTTCTTATTCATTCATCATATTCCTGATTAATAAAATTAAGTTAATTTATACTTGATTCAAAACATTTTTCATGTTTATTAATCCTATTATATCACTGATTACCTTTCGATAACAATCATATATTTATTCATGTTTATGTCGATCATTTTGTCGATGTTCGGTACTTGAGTCAAAAATGAACTTGTTATAATTAAAAATTTCCCATGTGGTCAAAGCCCATTAACTCCAGAATTGTATTCATGATTTAAATATAATATATATCCTGTATATATGCATTTAGGTATAGTATATATGTATTTATAAAAGTCCATAACATTTTGTGATAATAAATGAAATGCATTGTTAATGGAGACAGTAATCCATACGTACGCATGAACACTACATTCATTTATACTTCATATTTAAAGGAATGAAAACTAAATGATAAATAAGAATATTTTAATTATAGTATAATATAATATTTTATATATGTTAAATATTTTCATTAACACCATCCTTTATATGTTTAATGTATGGCATGAACAAGTCATATCACTTTTATGGGGGGGGGGGGGGTAGTCTGCACTCCTTCAAATGAAATTATCATATTTAAACATTATCGAATGAATAAACGTATGATTTAAAAAACAATAAATAAGAATAATGAAAATATAAATATAATATATATCATATATAAATATACTGACATAATAATGGCCACTAATAGAGGTGGTAGGAGAAAATTGAACAATCATCGTTTCGTGAGGAAGTAGTTTACCATCCAAAGAAAAATATGTTCATATCCATTAGATGGAGGTGTGTGTAAGTGTAGTTAGAAAAAGTATGTTAAAAATGTAACAGTATATTGAGGATACTATTATTTATATGTAATAAAATAATAATAATATAATAGGTAGTGAAGAAGTAAAATAATGGAAAGGAACTTTAGAGAAGACGCTACCTCTTAAAACATGTAACTCCATTTTATTTGAGCGAAAAAGGATTTATTTAATTTCTTTATGACTATTTTAAGGATTCTAAGAGGAAGAAATGAATGCTGGGAGCTAATTTGGGAAGATTTTTTATGATCAAAGTTCTTGAGAGGTGTTATTAAATGGGTACAGGTGATTCCCTTTTATAAGAGGGATGATGGGCAGTTTAAAAAGGTATTGAAATATTATTTTATTATAAAACTCTTTTCTTATTTAAATTGTCCGAAAAAAATTAATTTAAAATATAAGATGCTTTTTGAGTTGAAATACTCTCAACCAATAGGTTTTAGATAAGTCTAGGTCACAAATTTAGCCTTATATTTTAGCTTTAACCCTTAGTTAACTAATTTCACTCTATCCATGTCTCCTTGTATATTCCTAATATATAGTTAATATAGTTAATATAAATTTACAATAGAACATAAAGTGGTAAATTAATGACATTTTCAACATTATCTAAGTTATTGTGATGAATTTTATATTTGTATAACTATTATTTCAATAAATAAAATAGTATTTGTTTTAAAAACTAATCTATGCCTATTTATACTATTGATATCATGACTTTTTAATAATACATAACAACTTGATTCATTAAAAAAACTTCCTTATTTAAAACTTAACAAGTCATAATCATCTATAAAATTATTTTATGGAATTAAAAGTTTTAAAATATATTTATTTTATTATTTATAATCTCATTTATTTAAATCATTCATTAATATGGTAATCACTACAACATCGTTTTGTCATAAATATATTTATTTATTTGATGTCTAAAAATTATAAATTAAATACCCTGATGTAAGAAATAGTTTTATTTTTCTAATGGATATTTATAGTCAAAGATATAATTTATATAACCCCATAAAAAATTATTTTAGTAAAATATATATTTTTATGTATTATTTTTCTTTACATTAACTCAATTCTTATAAAATGTCCTTTTCACATCCATGTGGCTCCATGGGATCCCAAAATAGACCCAAGAATTACCAATTTTTGTCATATCTCATAAAATTAGATTAGGAAATGTGTTAGGGTATTTTAATATTATGATAATATTAGTTTTTACCCTTATTTACCAGATTTACCATTTAACAATGGTAAATAAAATAATTACTGAAGATACTATTCAAAATGTGTAAAAATAAAAGGTACCTATTTATACAATTTATACCTCTTGATTCCAAATAAAGAATCCATTTTTAAAAATTCAAAATACATAATTGACAGAAATTAATTTAAAATTAATTCTTGTTGTCAAAACCAAAAAATGGGTTTTTAAGAAGTAATAACTGTCAAAAGATAGACATGAGTTTATGTCAAATTTCAAAGTGAAATTACTTAAAATAACCAAAATTTAATTAAATTATAAAAACATAATCCAATAATACATTAAAATTAATTTAAAAGACAATCTCACTATACAAATAAATTAGATGAAAAGACAGTTTTGAATTAAAATTCAATATTTTTTTACTATTCATTTGATAATGAACTTTTTTAGAAAAATACCAAAATTTCATGCAAAATAATTTTTTATGTCACAAATCTATAAGTGATGTTTTTATCAAATATAACATATAAAAGTTAAAAAAACTTTATTTAAAAAGGGTTCACGATCTGAAGGCAACAAAACTAATTTTTTAGAAAAATACTTATTTTATCTGAAAAAATTGAATTGTTTCTTATACCAAATATACAAAACATATAAGAAGAATTTCAAAAGTTACATTGAATATATATCATATATGTTTAATTAAATAAAATTCCATAAAGAGTGATATGAAAACACAATTATTATCTTTTAAATAGGGTTTCATAAAAACACATCCTTTATATTAAATTGGTTTTTATTTCCATTTATAAAAAATTTGGTAACAAATGATTCATTATTTAAACATGTGTACACCATATTTCAAATTTCGGTTAATATTATTCATTCCCTCCATTCCAATGGCTTGAAGTTAACTACCATTGAAAATAATATTATTATTACTGTATTATTATAAGGTATATCTCAATATTGTGTTCAATGTAACATTTCAGATAAACCCCTTGTTGCCTATAGAGTATGTTATCTGGAAAAGCATCCCCTTTAAGGTAAAATTAATTTATTATTCATCATTATTAAAAAAAATCAAAAAGTATTATTCTATAAATACCTTGGTCGTTATATAGTGTCTCCCAACATTAAAATATTTTATATTCAAGCACTCAAGATCCTCATAATGTATGTCCCTGATCCATCTCAAAAGAGTCAAATCCAATGAAACTAATATAAGAGTGATCTAGTCTCAACCATCCTGAACCAAAACCTACTTCCTAGATAGCTGGGTCAAAATTTTCCATTGAACATTAGATTTATGAATTTCTGGAGTTTGAGTTTTCTTACTCAATGCATCAGCCACACTGTTTCCCTTTCTGGGACTATATGCATCTCAAAATCAAGATTATTTTAATACTCAACCAATCACCAATTCTTAATATATAAAACACGATATGAAAAGGTATACCTTAATCTCTATTGATATGTAAACACCATAAACATCTCACCCGATAGAAAATACAACCAACTCTGTTAAGAATTTACCATAGTTGCTAACATGAAGTTATTTATAGTGTAATTATGTTCATGTGACATCATATATCGATACCCATATACCATAAATGTATCCCCTGGAATCAATATAGCTTCGAGTCAAATCCCAAAAAATTCATAATATAATGTATGACCCTCACCTAGCTCAGGTAGGATCAAGATTAGTTCTAATTTCAAATTCTTATTCGCCTTCATGAAAGACTTATCACACATTTATATCAATTCAGACATTATCCCATTATTAGACAAGCATGAAATCCATTCATCTAAATGAGAAATGTTTTATATGAATTTCTTTTAATATCTTTATAATCCCAAAACACTTCAAATATTGACAAATTTCTTGGGCTACTTAAAAGAAACCACTAGTCAAACCTATTCTGGAATTACTGACAAACCTTCCTCTAAGATGATGTGTCCCAATAAGTATACCTAATAAATCCCCAACTAGAATATAGATAACATTGTATATTGATGATTCTCCCTCAATGTATCCATGATGGTGTCAATATGTTGGGAATGATCATCATGAGTCATGAAGTAGACCAAGTTGTCCTGCACAAAAACAACCAAAAATTGATCGATGTACAGATGGAAGATTCTGTACTTCAAGGTCATAGACACTGCTATTTCGTTTTTTAACCCAAAATTCATTATGAAAAACTCATATAATCCATACTTTCTTATGAAGAAAGTTCTCAGTATATCAAATGAGTAAATTCTAATCTAATGATACCATGATCTCAAGTTAATCATTCAGAATACATAATATCCTCTAAACTAGTCAAATAGATTGTCGATACATAGAAGTGGATAGTGGTTCATTACAGTCATCTATCTAGAAGTAGCACTGACAAGTATTCAGAATGATTTCAGGAAACAGTTCCACTATTGGTGAAAAAAAATAGTTTTCACACCACCATCATCTGTCAAAATACAAGAAATAAGGGTATGAGCTCTCCTAGTTTCTGATTGATTAACCTTGCTCAGTATCCTTAGATATCCCACTCCCCATGGTGAATGTAACAGTCACCCTTGTAATAAGAAAACCATTAATATCATATGGTTTCAATCAATGTGGTGTTGGTAGGTGACAAGCCTGCCCACACCCTTTATTAGGTCTTAGCCAGACTTTTCAAGGACATCGAGATCCCATAGAAAATGATACTCCCCGACTTCAATGTAACATGCATTTCAAAAATAAATATCCATAGAACACACTCCCAACAATGTATATATAGTCATAACCCTACTTAAAAACTCCACCATTAGGCTAAAACTATTAACAAGATTTGTATATATAATGGAATGAGAGATACCAGTATCAAACAATGCACTAGATAATGTTGAAGAAAAAAAATAGTTCCTCTCACTTTCAATGGTATAGACTCTCTATCCACATGTGTATGGTGCACCACATGCAACTGTGCTACCCCCATCCCTGTGATGTTGTCTGACACACCTAATTTTCTCCACTCTACAGATTTGGATTCTCTTGCCCAGACAAAACATTCATACTAATTATACTACCTCAGCTAGTAGAACTACAACTGCTAGATTGATATTGTGCAGAAGATACCCTTTCCACACCATGGTTTTATCTATCTCATCCATAAATAACATTAAATTGTTGGTTCTTGTATAACCTTTATAGAATCCCAATCTTTTCTCAATATATTCACTCCGTAGGTGGTAAGGGTTAAATTTTTGGAAGTGTCTTGGCTTACCACACATGTGCAAATGTACTTGGGTAAGATCCTGGGTAACTGACCCCACTATCTAGAAACTCTGTTTTCCACTCCTCTAGATAATTTTTTTATAAGGAAACATCCTTCACTAAGAAGAAATTCCCCATATTCATCAAGGAACAATCACTTATCTAGAACTTGAAGGCTCTATCATGTTCACAATAGCAAAGAGATCCTGATCCACCACCTTAGATAACATCTTTAACCTAAAGATGTTAAATTGGGAATTAATCTCACACATAAGTCCACCCTGAAAATAACTCACCAAAATCATCTCATCTCCTACCAATTCTGAACCACGTTACATTATCAATTCACATTTCATTTTAAAAAATAGGATTTCATTATCCATTTCAATTTAATCTCATTTTAAGCCACATGTAACCTTTGTCCACAACAGATGTCCTAGATTTAGAACACACAGTCTAACGCCGCATTTATCAATCATTTATATATATAATGGGAATAGAATGTAATTTATTGAAATTTAATTCCCAATCATGAATATACATCAGGGTCATAGAACATCATGTCTATCACCCCAATTCTCATCAATTATCAAATTTCATTTTTGTTGATTGTCATGTCTAACACCCCATTTTTCAACGAAAAAGATAGAGCTATCATTGGTGTAGATCATCATGTCTACACCCCCATTTAATAACTATACATGTTTATCCTTGTTGTAGATCGTCATTTCTAACAACCTACTTATCAACTATACACATATATCTTTCCTTTTTTTTACAATATCACATGTATCTCATCATCACCTGTTTTCATGTTAAAATGTCAACCAAACTTATTCACATTAATCATCTTATCACAATTACCCATAACTAATTCCATTAATTAATTCATAAAATAATTAATCCATGTCCATTAATTTATTAAAAAATTAATTATTATTTTCACAATATCAACATCTTATAATTAATATGACACTTAATTATTAAAACACATTATTTCAGTGTCACATAATTAGTTCATAAATTAATTATTCATTTCAATTTGTAACATCTATATGTGTTAGGTAATTCTAAAATTAATTTCAAAATTTGACCATCGAAATTCCATCCTAATTAATTCCAATATTTTTTTAAAATAAGTAATCCGAAAATATATTAATTTACTCTCTAATTAATTATCTCATTCAACAATCCCTAAATCTAAAAAATTTCACAATTATCTCAATTAATTAATTTACCAAATTAATTATTTCAATTAAGGATTTAAATTGTTAGAAGCACTATAAATTCAATAACATACATATTTGTAATAAAAATCATGAAATTCAGATTTTGGTTTTAGTTAACATACCTCGATTTGTTAATGAATGATGGACAAACCACAGTTCCAAATATTTACCATCAGAATGACATAGAGCAGAATCCAAATGTGAAACCCTAAATAATTATTAATTACATCTTGAACACATGAATCTAGATCTAGATCTATAATACTATATCTATATATCACAAAATTGGTTTAGATTTAACAAAAAAGAGATTAACATCCATCCATAATTCATGATAAGGTTGGAGGCTGAACAAAAAAAGAAATGTGATTGAATCCACATAATTAGAGAGGAGATTATTATTAATTTTGGATTCAATTTATGAAGAATAGAGGATGGATGACTTTGGAATCCCTCTAGAAAGCACCAAAAACGTGAATGAACTCTAGGGGTAAAATGATTGTAGATATTATTGTGTTTCATCAGTAAGGGGATTTTAGAAATAATATTTATCCAATTAAAAAAGTCATGCATGGTTTCATTGGAAAAGGATCACATTTTTTCCTAATAGTGCACCAACTATGCACTTGATATTTTGGGGGTGCACGGTTTCCATTTTCACTATTCACAATTTGGAAAACTATGCACCAACTATGTGAAGACACATTATCTTGGGTTGCATGGATTCCTTGGCTGGGTAGCATGGTTTTCCCTAACTATGCATCAACCGTGTACAACCACTTTATCATCTAATTTTCTCAAAATTATCCCAAACACACCATAATGTACATCCCAAATGAACAATACTTATAAATATCAAGAATATTAGCAGAAATCATGGCCCATAGAACTCTTCAAAATATTAGGATCTTACATAGAGTGGTCACATGGAATAACATATAACTATGTCTTTAATCTAGAAAACACTAGTGGCATGTGGAGATACATACATACTATAAATAGGGAAAATATTAATAGGGTGTGACTAAGGTCATCAATAAGAAATAAGTGAATTATCAATAGATAGTTGAGGGACTCAAATTCATAAATATATGATGAATAAAAGGACCATCAGTTTAACAAAAATTAAGTTATTATGATAACATATTATTTATAAAAATTCCTTAATTCTGAGGAATTATAATATTAACCAAGAATATAAGGCAATATATTTTGTTTATATGTTTCAATTTCATAGGATCACTTTTATCTTATGGTTTTTCTTTCATCTAATTATATTGCATTCGTTACTCAATGGAAAGGATATCCTAGAATTAACCCCCTTTTTTATGTTTTGTAAGACATACATTTTTCAGATCATAATATCCATAACACAAGTCTTTATGTTTATCTCTATATATTTTCAAAATCTAATTTCATTATGAAATTAATATGTAAACCAAAAAAAGTAACACCACTGGTTCATAATAATTATTTATTCAACAAATTGTTTCATCCAAAATAATTACACATTGTCTAGGACATCACATTGGAAAGTGATAGGTGTGAAACCCTTATCATCCTTAAATCATTGGTTCAAACCATGAGAACTTGACAGAAATGATGTGTTGTCACCAGGAATATCGGTGGAACTTTTCTAAAACCATATTAATATATTTTATAAAAATAAATTTGATGGAAACCATGAAATTTAATCATTAAATAGCCTTTTAACTAAGGTTTTTAGTACAAACTATTTCATTACGAAGTATTATATTCTTATATGTATATTAATACGATATAATTACTTATCATATAACCTTAATGGTTAACAATACATTTAATCTTATGTCTTTAAAATTAATGTAATTATTCCTAAAATATATATTTTCAAATAAAACATGTAATTTCCACAAGTCTCTCCAAAATGTCCATAATCTAGAAAAACAATCATTACATAAAACCTAAAAAGTTTTTATTTCACTGATCTAATTTAATATATAAATAAACTTACTTTTAACCATGGTTAATATTTTTCATAATCTATTCAACTAATTCATAAGGGTTTCCAATGAAAATGTGAATTATACTAATCTTATATTCTAGGAGTCTCAAAATGGGTTTTTAGTATGGCCCATTGTCATGTAATAGGGTGCGTTAGAGTCTAGGCCAAAAAACCTTTTCAATGTTGTTACCCCTAGGTATATCTGTTCTAGAATGAAATCCAATTTTAGAATCCAGAAAAGGGTTTTATTTGTTGCAAAACCATATAATATTTATCTAAACAAAACATTATGATATTTTCTAATCATATCATCATATTATAACATTGGTTTATGTTCTCTAATAAATGCTTCCCAAAATTTATTTCCCAAGGATTCTATATAAATTTACCTAATACCAAATTTATCATAAAAACACTAGAAATAACAATGTTAGTGTCTACAACTAATATATCTAAGAGAATCAAAACCAAAAAGATTTATCAATTTAGTAGTCTTAGTTAAATTCATACATACCTGAGTCAAAATTTAGAACATAATTTACATTCGAGGATAAAATCATTCAATATAGAGCATCCTTGAACAACCTTCATACTAATCATTATGAAATATCAGGGAAATGAATCATAATAATGGTGTGATAAAATTCCCATTAAGGATTATGAATAATGTATTCAATAACAATTTAGTGATATTTATCATTTAGGAAATGTAAATAACTAAATACACATGCAATGAAATTTATAAACCAAGAATGAAATATAAAAATGATAAGTTAAGGAAAATAACTGAAAACACATCCCATTTAAATAATTTGATAATTCATAATCAATATATAGAGGTAATAAACTAAAAACACATTCAATTTTATTAATAAACTATGAATAAAATGCTTCCATAGTTTCTAACTTGTAAAAATTAATAGGATACTAATAATTACTAAATTTTCCATAAAAAATGCATAATCATTGGACTTCATGTATATATAACTCAAACCACTATAATTTGAATATGTATCCTCAAAACCATTTAATTATTTGGGTAGGTATCAATATATTCCACTAGGATTAAAACTAGAAGGGTTTTTTATAAACCGTATTCATCTCATGAAGATATTGATGCATCATGGGGATTGCATTAATTGGTTCCCACCCAATATGGTATTGATTAAAAATCCTTAATTTTGTCTCTCACATGTCTAAATCATTCCTCATATATAAAATAATCGATTTAATTCAACAGTAATGTGACTTTTAAAATATATGTTTTGAGTAAAGGATATAGATTTATCAATTTTTATCCAGTAAAAAAATAAAATTCTATGTAAACACTATATGTAGGAAATGTATACATTTTAGGAAATTAACATATCTATGATAAATGATATTGATAATTAAGTGAAATTCAATGTTAAATAATTTTAGGAAATTGAATATTTCCATGTTATTAAAAGGAATCTGGGTACTATTATTCAATATAATCATTTTTCAAGGAAATCATAAACCATAAAAAAAATAAAAAGGATTATATCAATAAAATATATCCCAAGTGTTTTAAAAATAATGGGTTGTTGTCATTTATGAATGAAAATAAAAAAAATGTATTTTCATAAAATTCATTAGTTCAAAATACTTTTTTCTTTTGAACAAATTTTGGGGAAAATTATATTTAAAATCTCTTTTGAAAAAATTTCTGATATAAGTTAACCACATAAATATTCAAATGATGTTTCAAAAAAATAATGGTGATTAAATCCTTACATGTTTTATAAGTTAAAAAGAACATTTTTTTTTCATGGTAAAATGGATAGAAAAATTCCTTGTACAAAAAGAGACAAAAATATTCCATTGAAAATATTTGTAAAATAAAAAAGGGGTAAAAGAGAGTTTGAAAAATATTTATTCCATGATTAAATACTTTTTGGATAACATTTTTAGAAAACATAGTTTTTAAAATAAACCAGGTTCTCAAACTAAAGAGAGAAATAACATCGAGATTTTTTAAAAAAATATTTTCGAAATCATATTGAGTACAACAGAGTGGAAAAAGGGTACTATTAAATTGAAAAGGAAATGAATAACCAAAAGAAAATAAAATTAATTTTTTTATTAAATAATTATCCAACTATTTCCTCTAATTGAAATTTACGTGTAAAAAAACATAACCAAAAATAATATTGTGAAGTAATATCTTCTAAAGATCAATTCTTTGATGTGTGAATTATTAAATTAATATATTATGTGTCTAAAATTTAAATCCATGTAAAAAATTGAAAGTAAAAAAAAATATATTTTTAAAAATTCATTACACACATAATCTTTGAATAGTAATGATAATGAGGAAGTAATATAACCCAATGAAAAAGGATCAGGTTATGAAATTCTTTACCACTTGGTATCATTTATTTGAAAACCCCATTGAAGAAATATTTCAAATTAACACAAAAAATACCATGAAGATAAAATAATTCATGATAAAATATATTAAAATATTAATTATACACATAATAAAAAATAAATAAGCGGTTAATATGATATTTATCACATATATTTAAAATGTGAGATGAAAATCGTTTATCTTGTGTTTCCTTTTAGGTGAATGTACATTAATAACTTGAAAATTGGTTTTAAACATTTCACTAAATTATATAACAACCATAATAATATTTATAATATCATCTATGATCTTATTATAATATCTGACTACCCTTTTGTTATTAATCATTTATTATTTACACTATTTCAAGTGTTAATTGTCTAGTTTTTCGAGAATGTTTTGAATTTTTAATTGTAGCTCATATTAATTATATCATTATGTAATAAAATTCATAATATAAAACATGATGTAAATATCATATATATTCATTAGATTTGAATTTTTAATAATATATAAAATATTGAGATAGGAAAATAAATTCACTATTCATGGAGACTGTAGGTCGTATGTACGCATGAACACTACCTATGATTCCATTTTATATTTAAAATATTAAAAAGAAAATGATATTTGTAAATATGTATATTACAATTCAAATTAAAATTATTATCTCATATATTACACATTTTTTATTAAAACCATCATTTATGCATTCCATGTATATTATGAATGACTCACGCCCCTTTGAGGTTAAAATAGTTCAGATATCCACAAACGATGTTATCATATTTATAGAAAATGTAAATCATTAAGGTATGACTGATTAAATAATTATATAAGTTTTAAGCAAGCATTTATAGCATAAATTTCAAATATTAATAGCATGTCCATCTTAATTCCCCATAATGAGGGGTGGTAAAGGATAAAATAACGATAACAATTTCCAAGGTGGTGTATCACTGTACATGAATGCTATGTTCATTACCCCTTTGATGGAAGTTTATGTAGGTGTAGTTTGAACAATTAAAATCATAAAAATAATATATCTAAGACACTGATTTTATTATATTATCATTGAGTAGTAATAAATTAAGGAGTTGGGATAAAAATATAACTAAACTGATCGTTGAATAACATTACATCCAATTTTGATAACTCCTTTGGCATTATATGAAAAAACATCACAGTTTTGATTTCTACAAAATTATAATATTATAGGTTGAGGGGATTTATTTTTTGATATTATTTGTGTAGATATTGGGTTAGCTAAAATAAGTGATCGTTTTCAATAATTGGGATGGTTGAGAGTATTTTTACAGTGAAGGTGGAGTGGCATTATTGTGAATTTTTTAAAACAAAATTCCTCCAGCATGTTTTCAATGTAATCTGGCTCGAATAATTTTCAATATTAGAAACAAATGTGTATTAGGTAAAATTGGGAATATAAGATGGCTTCTAAATAAGTTTCTAGGTCATTTTGGGCCTTATGATTAAGTTTTAAATCTTTATTAAATAATTTTTTCACTTATTCATTATAATTATTTTTAACCATTTTCAATAATATTATATGTAAACAATTTTTTTAAAATTTTAGAAATTAAAAATTATTATCATTATAAATATTTATTCAATTTTTCCTAATTAAAATCACATAATTGGATGATATTAATTTATATTTAATCTCACAAATGGGACAAAAAATGAGATTTTATTGTAAAAATGATCAAAAGGATGAGATTTTTCATATCCAATTTCAATGTAAAAATGATTAAAATCCCCTAAATTGTATTAAATGATATGAAATCTAACTAATTAAACATTAAAACTAATAAAAACTATAAATTATCCTTATAAAAAATTAGATGAAAATGGACTTCTCAATTAAAATTCATCAATTTTCACTATTTTTCTAAAACTGAAATCTAAAAAATCCAATATAACATAATATTTATGTTTTAAATTCAAAAAATAATCTTAATAGATTATATTAAATTTATAACAATTTCAAAAAATATACTTATAATAGGGTCTCCATTAAATGTATGCAAGTGTGCCTTTATAAAATTACAGGTTTTTATGTGTAAAATTGAGTCTGTTCTCGTATTATGACTATAAAATATATTTATTTATTATAAAATTATTTTACTCAATATATTTCATATATATTTCATTAATATCTTTCATTACTTTTTAGAAAATTTATTTACTATGATAAAAAACTTTGATCGTATAAAAACATTTATTTTATATTCAATTAGTTTTTATATTCATATCTAATTAATTGGTAACCACTAAATTAATTTTATATTTTTATAAATGATATATATTTTATAATTACGTTAATATAATTCATATATTATAATTTAAAAGCTAGGATATATCTTATTATATTAAATAATAATATCTTAATAATATATTGGTGTTCGGTGAAACTTGGTCTTGCGTTACACATGTGTCGTCCAAGAATGATGGTGTCGCATGTGATGTAAGATAACTCAATATTTCATGTATTTAATGATTGTGAATATATAAAATATATTTAAAATATTAAATATTCCATAAATTATCATTATTGTATATTCTGTTCTTTGTTAGAGGTTGAGTTTCATACATGATATCGAATGAAATGTTAATATTTTATAATTTTTAAGGTGTTACAATAGCCTGTATTGATTCCACAACATGGTCACGATGATGATATATTTATAGATAAGATATCATTTGAGGGACCTATGTAAAAGGTCATTCCTCTAGGTGGATTGAAGCTAGTACCTCTACCCATTTGGTAATCATGAGTTCATTAATTAGTTGAATATGATAGGCACATCCGAGGAATAGATCATGAGTTATAGAGAATAATAATTCTTATATATTAGGAGAGTTATACCCCAATAAAGTAGACATCTCGTTCAAGGTAGAACAATAATTTTTCCACCTTATGAGTACTTTTCTCTTCTATATGGTTTTCCTTGAAGAAATCAATCTCTATGGACCATCAAATATGTAGTGGATCTTGGTGATATATACCCATGATGAGGAGTATCTATCCAAGACATGATTCAAGTTCCATTTTCTAGAGGTGTTTTAAACATTGTTTTTGTGGTAGTGCATATCTTGGACCTAATATAGCTCCATCATGATAGCATGACAGTAAAAAATTATGCATCAAGGTTCACAAACCACGAATGGAATTCCATGGATATTGTTGTCGATGGATATATTTTAGTAAAAATCATTGATCATTTAATTTTATAATATATATATTTTGGTGTGGTCTATCATTGCATCCCTTCTTACATCGGGGTTCTAGAGTGTGCCTTGGATGTAGATGTCCTATTTGAAGAGATGTCGTTGGATATTTTTTATTGAAGTATGAACCCTAGAGATAAGACATTATCAGCTGATATTTTACATTTGACTAAGTAATTCGATAATATAAGGTTTCATTGGAGTATGTTTAAAAACAAATGTGATACCGTCTAAAGATCCCAAGGTGATTCCAGTCAACTGAGGGAGAGCTGTTGGTTCTGTTGTTAAGGATCATGCCATATCTTGTGGGGTTTACTATCAAATCATACAGAAGATAGGGTGAGAATAAATTGGAATCTAACATTAAGATAGGGAATCGAGAAGGAAGTTATGTATGTTGGAGGATATGAAAGTGGTGCTATAAGAATTGCGAATTTTGGCTATTTTTATGACCACTTAACAAGAAAATAACCCCTAGGTGGTAAACTCCATGTTCATGAAGATAGTGTTTGAAGAGGTGGATAGCTCTTGGTATAGGAGGTTTAGTATCTAGAGAAATATTTCATGATCTCAATTATTTTCAATATATACTATACATTAAAATTAAATTTTAATGTGTATACATGTGAAACTCCATCCTTTCAATATCCCATGATCATGAAATATATATTATACAAAATATTTTATCTCAATCATTAATAATAAAGACTCCAATCAGTATAGATTCAATGATCACATGCTTTTTATGTAAGTGTTACTAGAAACTTGGTGAGTAGTGGTTCCAATGGGATCAATTAATAGTTGTGATGATACCCTCTGATGTCATTATAATTATGGAAAATAATTCAAAAATCCACATGTAGACTGAGAATTTCATGTGGATGGTATAGAGATTAAATATAGATGGGATGAGATGTTTCTTCACCGTTGAGAAAGAATGTCAATCTATGTAGGTTGAGATCATATATAAGTGGATAAAACCAATTTATTATTAGGTTGAAAGTATGAATCTTAGATCATTGTACATGGTGTGATTTTAGTTTCATATAGTATTAGAGGTGATTGAGGATATTTTATATGTTTACATGACAAGTTTACGTATCAATCAAGAGAACTACATATGGTTATACCTCAATTTACGGACAACCCCAATATCTATTCCATCATATTAGATGGACCCTGAAGAGTAGTGAGAGATTAAGGTGTAGTTGGAGTATCTTAAGATGAAAGAATTTATTAGATCCAGTGTTTCCCCATGCACAACACTAATATTGTTTTTAAAGATGATGGAAGAGATATTGTGTCTATGTATTGATTATTATATCCTAAATTAGGTGAATATCATGAATATATATCCACTTCTATGAATTTATGGCTTATTTGAAAAACTAATAGGCATGTAGTGACTCTTGAAGATTGACCACATGATGGGTAGTCACTATACTAGTGTTCCAGAAGAGGATGTATCAAAGCTATAGGTTTATATAATTTTCAATCATTGTGTTTATATTTTGATTCCCTTCGGTTTGTGTAATTCTCCCTTAGAGTTCACAGGATCCACAAACATTGTTTTCCATGCCTTTGTGGATTGCTTCATGGTAGACATCATAATGATATCATAGCGTACTCTATATTAGAATAAGAGAAGATGTGAAATTTAATAGTGGCTCCGAAAATACTCTATGGGATCTATATTTATGTTCATTAGTTGATGTTTTATTAATAGATTATATATTCCCACTTCCTAAGGGATGTCATCATATATTAAGGAGTGGTAGATGACATAATAAATATTGAGGCCATTCTATCATTCGTGGCTAGTGTGACTAAGTTGTAAAGATACCTTAGGATGGAAGGTTATTAAGAGAGATTCATTTCAAAATATTCAAGGATCATAGCACCACTGAAATCCTTGACTAGGAAGTGGATACATTCATGTGGTCCAAGGAGTGTTAATAAAATTTTCAGGATTTATTAAAGAGGTTGGTCATTTAACCACCCAAAACACTCTCAATGACATTTTCCTTTTTATATTAATATTTAATAAGTCACTTAAAATAACATAGAGAACTAAATATTAAAATCATAATTGATGAATAAATGAAATAATAGAAATTTCAATATGTTAAGAAACCAATATTGTTGAAATAGTAAATTTCCCTTAGGAATAATAATAAATCCATTACAATTAATAATCTAGAAAAATGAATATTAACCACGCCCATTTAAGTATAAATAAGATTTTCACTTTTCATAAGTGAAAGTATGATATAATTATATCAGAATAAATGTAAGGGAATAATTTGAAAATTATTAATTAAGTGTTGGTATTTTTATAAGTCATAAATATTTAATTAAATTTTTATAACTAATAAAATTAAATAAATAAATTTCATTTTAATAATATGGATTCATAAAAAATATTTTTTATTTTACGATTATATGATAATTTTATGAGACATTAGTTTATTTTTGAAAGTGTTATAAAAGCAGTATTACATTTAAAATACGTATTTTTCACGTAATTAATGATTTTATATAAATATAAAATTTCACACATTTGAAATATTATTTTCATAAAATAGAGTTCATTTTTGGATTCTACATGTTGAATAATGGTTAGAGTGAATTTTTGGGATTTTTCAAAAATAGTTGATTTTTTTTGTGAATAGTGAGATTATATAATTTACCGTATATATACATTATATGTAAAATACACTATTCTAAAAATCAAGAATGATGTAAGAAACAATTGGTTCTAATTAAAACCACCCTTTTTCTATGCTTAGTCTTGGAATCGTTACTATTTATTATCTTGTGACAAAATAATAAACTAATTAATATTAAAATGGGGAAACATCCCTCTCCTCCGATATAAATACCACCCCTCACCTCCTCTTTCACTCACACCTCTCAAGCCTTAATAAATGAAACAATTCAGCTCAAATATCCTACTAAGCTCTTCCACAACTTCAAGGATCTCTTTTTCTTATCAAAATACCAATACCTCTCCCCTACAATGGTTTTCAACATAAAGGTATTAAGAGGTAAACCTCCAATTTTTTCATTCAAATTATTTTACAAGTTCATTTATTTTCATTATTTATTCTCACACCCAGTCATCCAATTACTATGATACTTATATTAACTTACATGTACTAGAATTGTATTATGATAATTTAATATTTCTTCATCATATCTCTTTCTCCTCCTGTTATTCTAAAAGAGAAAACACCATCCAAGATGTGTTAATTTATCACATTCAAGGGCAACACATTTTCAGTTTATTTTAACTATTATATTCATGAAAACATAATAATAGTTGAAAAAATATCCTTATAAATTTAATACATCTTATTTAATGTTTATTATATTTTTTATAGACAATATATTAAATTATATAATTAAAATAGTCCACAAAGATCAAACAACCGCTAAATTAAGCCAAGCGATTATCATTAGGGTTCCACCTAATAAATCATCATCACTAACTAAAACAAAAATTTATATGATAAACATGGACCATTTATGATAATTAATAACATTTATGTTAAATTCTACATGAATAACCCCCCTACACACTCTTTCATTCATGTGTACATGTAAACCATTCTTGAAAACCCAAGAATCCAACACTCCTAAATAGTGAAATTTATTCTCTTAACACATCCAAAAGTCCATAAATGAAATTAATAAAGTTATAAAAAATAAAATTCATGTATAAATGTTTATGTAAATATTACTTAATGAATCCAATTTGGTTATCCAGGATATTACGATCACATGAAGAATGACACCAAACATAAGGTAAGGGTTTTCGCAACTCACTTTCATTTCCAGGAGATATGCCTCGCTGTCCACTAATTCTTCTATGTGTTATATGTATCTTTCCCATTCATGTATCATAGAATTAATATCATTACATTCAAGGTATCCAATTTATCTTTATTATTCTTTTTTTGGCTTATTATTTGATTGATTCAAAAGTGGTATGGGTTTTCTACCTAATCCTCCATTTTCATTCGGGTTACTCATATTATTTACATACCTCAATTAAATTATTTTTTATTCTTAAATAATACTCATATGTTCTTTGTAAATATTCAATTTATCTGTACCAACCATAATTCTTTATATTTTTATTGTTAATTACATATTTTAAAAGGATCTTTCAAAATATTCCCAAAACAAATGCCCGATTCTAGGGAACTTTGGCAATTCTTAACCATTTTCATGTGAATTATATAATCTATTTTAATAAAAAAATTAAAAAAATGAATTATTTTATTATGAAAATACTATTATAGTTTTATTCTTATTTTTAACTAATAATTTTTTCATGATAACCCTTCTTTCCAAAGTAAAAGTGTTTTTTCTAATCCCACTTTTACTTCTATGAGATATATGCCTTTTAAACCACTTATTACTTGCATGAAGTATATGTAATACCATTTGAAATATAAAATAATGTGTCTTATTATTATTACTATATTATATGGACTAAAAATTAACTTTTCCAAAGTGGTATGAGACACTTTTAAATGTTTAAAATTACATTCCATGAGAATTTACCAATGTTTTTATTTCATAATTTTCATTGATAATTAAGAATAAAATATTTCAATATGGTATGGGAAACATTGATTTAAAGTCATATTTTTATAAGAATTATAAGGAATTCATTGTAAGTGTCCGGTGATGGTTTGGGGATAGGTTAATGAAAGCAATAGGGGTTAGAGACCAGTTAGGGTTGGGGACAGATTAATGAAAGCCCTAAGGGTTGGAGACCAGTTATTAAAAGCCCTACGGGTTGGGGGCCAATTAATGAATACCCATCGATGCATCAGTAGTTATCATTACACAAACTAGCTTGTGTATTTACCCATTTATTTATTTTCTGGGAATTAGGCCTTGACAAAATGGTTATAAAGACCCATGTTATGCATTCCCTCATTATGAATCCAGTAATTGATAGTCCATGTGGTTATTCGACTAGTATAACACCCATGGTTATGTTTTATTATGGAATTATTTAGACAGATCTTACTCCTACCACATTATACTCATGAAAGATTGTTAATGTCATGTTTACTTTTATTTATTCATAATGACTCCTTGTTATGCTTTTGATATACTATTTATCTGTACTGAGCACTTAAGCTCACTGATTTTGTATGTTTCCTTTCTATAGTCTATGAAGAAGAAAATTTTAAATAAGCTCTTAATGATGTAGTTTGTCTCATTTTATATTATATCATGAGATATTTTCTTTTCCCAATGTATTATGTTATCAAGAATGTAATCTGATCTTCCAATATCACTAAACAGATCGGTCCTTCAATATTTGATTCCTTGTAATCATGACAATGTAATAAGATAATACATCGGCTCTATACTTCCAGGGTCGGCGAGTTATGGGCCAACACCATCTTTATAAGTATTATTGGCAATGGAATTGTGTATGTAGTGTTCTATGATGAATCGCATGCTAGTTCATGATGTGATCTGATATAGAGTTAGGTCATGATTTTGTACAAGTCCCAATATCCAATACCACATGAGTAGAATTGCACAACCGATGATCTAAAGAATGTTGAACTAGTGTTCTCCAAGAAATAATTATGATACTTTCATATGTGAGAGTGATTCATTATTTATTATAATGATAAAAATTTAATGTATACATTATCCTTGAAATTAAATAACATGAGGTATCGATGATGTATATAATTTCTAGAGGTAAATGATTTTGAAAAACTATAAATTCTTGGGGAGGGTAATGGTGTAATATATTATATCAGTATGAAATCATGTCAACACATGATATGTGAGGTAATTGAGAACCTAGCCTCATTATATTTGAACCATGTGGATGTGGTTGGAGAATTTTACCTTCAATCCATGGTCGTGACACCATCACTTGTTCAACATGTCAGATAATCAACGTATGGAATATCGATTATATGGTCTTGTGAGGCTAGAAAGTCCTAGTAAGTTCCCCTAATTGATTATCTAATGTTGGGGATCGTCTAATCCTTTTATGAGGATGTATTTTTGTAGTAGACATTCTAAGGGATGAGATTCTGAGTGAGTTTCAAACATCTCTTTAAGAAATACATCATCAAGTGGGACAAATTTACGATGAAGTTCCTCATCTATTTTAGTGACCATGGATGAAGTATAATTTTCTAGATTTCATCTCTTGATACCTCACATTTCAACTTGTGAAGGCTGAGAATCATGTACCAACAGGTTCATCCCCACCACTTGAGGTTATAGAGATGACGTTGGAAAGTGCCACCATTTATTTTAATATTGGAATTCCAATTACATCTAGAGTTCATGAAACTATTTGAGTGGACATATACTTAAATAAAAATTCATCCAACATTTGATCCATCCAAGATAAGATTTTAGTAGAAATTGGGGGATGATTTTACAATAATAAGATAGATCAGCTTCAAGGAGTCCCCTTTATTATTTTTAAAGAACATGTGTTTTTTGACAATTTTATTTTGGAGGGGATTATAAGAGGCTCTCAGTAATCAAATATGATTGATAATTGCATTCAACCCCACCTAGATAGACAGAATGAGTAGACCATTCCAATATTGGAGGACATGATACTATCTTATGGGTTGGAATTTGGCCCCTTATTGGAGGATCTTTTACCAATGGTTGAGTTTCCAAGAAATAATATTTACCACAACCCCATTGGTGAGACACTATTCGGGGAATTGTATAAGAGAACATTCAAGTTACTATAGTTCTGGAATGATCCATGGTGGAACATGATCATGGGCCAAGAATGGGTGAATGTTATTAAAGGGAAGGTACATATTATTCGATAGTGGATGAAGACTCCCCAGATCCATTATATTTTATTGCACACCGAGGATAGAGGATTTTTGGGATTGATGAGGGAGACTATAGTTCAAATGGTACCACAAGAATGATGATAGTTGTAATTTGACCAAGGATTCAAGATATATCTATTGTTCAATGGCCCGATATAGATACTAAATAGAGTTTTTGATGTGTCATACCTCTTTTACTAACAATCGTACTGAGATATCATGTATTAAATATTCCATGTTTTATAACCAAGAAGATAAATGCATAAACCATTACAAATTACTGACAAAGGTTTCCATTACATGGATGATAGAGATAAATTTTCAAATTACATGGTTGTGATAGAGAATTAATAGGATAAAATCCATTATTAGTGGGTGATACCCATAGGGAAAATTATCTGGCTACAAAAGTACATCCTATAAAGATTGTCACAGTTGGAGAACTAGATGCAGTCTTAGTACCTTAACATGCTTGAGTAGGTTTATTATTTTTGAGATTAAAATAATTGAGGTGGGTAAATGTAAAAACATATTTTTTCCATTTAACAATTTATATTATTCAAAATGTTATTTTTAGATTAAGGAGCAAGGTTTATGTATAACTATTGGACCCATGTATATTGTGTGGTGGAATAAGTGGTTTTTTGGGACTTTTAGGTTCCACATGACCAATACTAAGACCTTATGGAATCCATGTTCACCTTAGTGATATTCCAATGGGTAAAATCTAAGGGAAAATGGCTAATCTAAGGCCAATTCATGGGTGTGTAGAAATGGATGTGATCCTATGGACCATGGCTAAAAGAATCCTCATCAACCCCATGTGGGGGACATGGTGTGGAAAAATGACTATAATTTTTTTCCATGCCTATGGTGCCTCACCATGTTTGGTAGACTAGATCAGTGTGTCCAGAAAAAACATGAACTAATTTTATTCCATGGTTTGGAAAATAGTGAATTTTTTTTATGGAGTTATAATTTATTATTTCAACTACTAGTAATCTATAGAGTTATGAAACATAATAGAAACACATTAGTACTCATTGATAGGTGTTTTAATGTATTTTATGTCATCATTTTTCAAATACATTTTTATTACCGGTTCCACATTGATTTCCATATTATTTATATGAATTCCAATTGATATGGAAAAATATATGCAACAACAAGAATATTCATTGTTATTTTTTAGAGAGGAGTATTTAACCTATCACTGAGATATAATCTTGAGATGTATTTTTTCATGTTGACTGATGATGGGCTTAATTTTGGATCCTTGGAGTTGGTATTGACCATGTAAAGTTGTACATTTTTAACTCATGCTGATTTTCTATCCGTTAATAATTAGTCAAATATATTGAAGGTGTTTTTTAATATGAATAGTCTCTGATTCTCTTAACTATACACTGATCATGGAATAAATCATCTTTTTAGTCAATGTTTGGTCGAAACCAAAAACATTGAAATCCAAAATTTTTTTATTTTTTTTATTTTGGTGATTAGATTATTCTCCCAATTTTTCATATTCTATCAACAATGGCCAACTAAACTCAAACATTATTTGTATTTCGTACCATTCTCTATTTATTCCACATTAGTCGTCTCTTTTATATTACCTATTGATTTGGTTATATATGGTAATCCATTCCATTAAGTTATTGAATATACATTTATCATTTGTTAGGTATAGTGTTAGGATTATATAATTGATATAGGAGGCACAAGGTAGTGATTAATATATTAGAGTTGTTCTAGTGATAATGGTTTTGTGAGTCGGATGACATCAGTGATTCAATCTTTAGGTGAGATGATGATGAGTTTGGTATAATTTACCAAATCCATTGGAATTTTTAGAGATACCCACAATTGATTCAGATGATACAACATCATGGGTGATGATAAATGAAATATAAGGAGATTCAAGGAATTTTCATCCGATATAACATCCATTTTTGAAAAACACACATCATGTGGTACCCTTCTTTGCATGATTGGAATTTCTGAATGAGATCCATTACATTTTCTAAATATAATGTGACTCCAAGGTTTTATTGTTTGTTACCATGAGTATATTCACTCAAAAAAATTAAGTACAACTATTTTACATTTATTATGTCCACCCGATTTTATAGTGGGGAATTAAATCATTAGAGGATGATAAGAAATCCCCTCTATGGTAATGTACTAGATATAATGATGTATCCCTCCACATGGCCCACTATGTGATCCAATTTCTCTTTATCACCGAGGTTGGGTTAGTAATCTCATGAAAAAAATTCAAATAATGTGATCCCCTTTACTGTTGGTTATTATGGATAGGGTAAGGTATCCTCCATAGGTCATTAGTGTAGTCTCCATCCTATGAATCATTTTCATCAGAGTTTTATCAACTAAAATTACCCTGGAGCTTCTGCTAGAGTCTCTATGCTGTATTTGGGGAAATATATCACCCTTAGAATTATAATCTTCTATTGAGAATATCATTATTTATATCCCCCCACATTCATAGTGATATAGAGTTCACACTCTCTTAGGATTTGTGTTTGGTGATTTCAGCGTGTTTTACTAGTTAAGCTTATACGAACACCTTCACGGGATCTACCCACATGTGTTATGTCTGATATAGTTAACCATCATGTTGATGGAATCTTATGTGGAATAGATGTTGGTGATGATTATTTGGGTGATAAAAAACATATATATATCACAATGATGTTGTTTAGTAATAATTTCTTTTATCTGTCATGATCTACACCATTAGAGTATCGGTAGATTTTGTTTTATCTTGGTGCATCTTTATTTTCACTATTTTATAAAATATGATGTGTAATTTAATGTAATTAATTCATTTAAAATATATTTTAATTATATTTATTATTTGTATTTGTGATTAGAGGTTTATGTGTATGTGTGGGTATTGATATTTTAGACCACAGACTCCCAATGGTGTGATATAACTACTCATCAGTAGTCCCTATACCAAGGCCTATCGGACGATGGATTGGGGATTCACACTAACATTACCACCAGATAGGTGAGCCTTGCTTCGAAGAGTTATATCACAGTCCTCGAAATGTTTGATAAATATCTTGATTATGGGTAGCCTCTTCAAATTTAATCAAAACTGCCACCAAATCTACAAGAAATCTCTTCACTAATCATGAAGTGTGTGGATCTTCCTCAAATAAAGGGTAAAGTATTTCATTCAATCGATTCATCATGATAATGTTTCATTACATAGTAACTATAGTTGAGATGCCTGACTTCATATATGGCCTCATCATTGCTGCACCGTTTCACATATAAAAGCTTTCTATAGATAGCTTCCATTATATTGTAGGATGAACCCCTGAGAAATTTATCATATCATGACGTTATGATAATTAATATAGTTTAAATATTTAAAATGTTTTTTATACGATACATGATTTGATGTCCCAAACTCAGGTACCACTCAATGTTTCCCCAAACCCTATTGGCCACATAGCCTCAAACACACCTCCACATACTACAGATGCTACTGAATATTAGTGATGTCCTAGGGTGTCTGTATGAGGAGATTATACCCTCATTATAGTAGTGGAATATAGAAGATAAAAATTGTAGAAGGTAAATAGAGGATGAACATGTAAACAAATGGACCTAGTGGAAATAGACACTTGAAAAAATGGTCCAGTCACCCTTCTATGTATATGAAAATATAAACAATAAATAACATATGAAAACGATAAAAATAATGAAATGATAGAACTCAATCATATAAAAATCTTTTTGGTATATTATTTTATGTTTTTATAATTATGAAAAACATGTATACATGGATGCAATAAATATACACCACATAAAGGAATTAAATGATTCCAAAAACTATACAGCATCCCAGGCACTGTCCTGGTCATCTACAACTAGACACTTTCCTAATGCAAGCAAGAAATATCATGTTTCTAAAGCAAGGTGATTCCCCATATAAACACTTTCATACATTTAATCTACCTGAGTACCATCAGTAACATTATTATAATGTGAGATAAGTATTAGTAGGCCACCAAACTATAGAATATATACCTTCCATACTAGGTAATTTAAACTGAAGCAATATAAGGGTCTATATAAATGAATTTATTGACATTACTGTAATTTAAATAACCAGATACCGACATAAGCCTCAACTAGTCTCTAAACCTGTAATCATTTAATAAAATATTTTCCTATATATAATAAGTGAGGTAAGATGATCCAATGTATAACCAAGGAATAATATAGAAATTATAGTAATAATAGTTGATTTAAGCTATTAATAAAGGAATCCTTGATCATGATATTAACCAAGGTATCCTTGAACTCAAGGGTTGATCCAAGATAGAAATAAAATTCATTCTAGATATAAGGCGTCTGAGTAAAATCAAAGGTGAATCACCCAAGTCATTCCATTTTAAATAGTTCTAAATGAGTCCAATATTCTCATCCAAGGTAAAATAGTCAAAGCACGACTGGGCCCAAAGGGGCATATTCATGGAACTTTGTTTCTGAAGATACAAGGTGGGATCAAATGACTATATCCAAGGAATCCTAGTATATAGAAGGTAGTGAAGGGACACAATGGTGTAATGTCAATAATATTCTAGTAGATATGGAAAATGATTCAAGGTGGGTATCACCCTTGAAATCCAACCCCACGAATCAAAATTTAACCCTTTGGGTTCTCATGGAATCCCCTTGGGAATTTAACGAGGGATCATGTCTGTCCACTCCCTTAATAATGAAATGGTACATGTGTAATAGGCACCTTATACTTTTTCAATTATTTTATTATGGACATGGAATGCCAATGGAATTCTATTAAGTAAAATGGTTTATTCCATTACCCTCTATTCTATGTTCCAAGGATAAATATTACATGAAACCATTTAATATATGAAAAAAATTAGTTATTATGTTTCTTTCACTACCTTTCATAATAATCATAGATAAGGATAAATACTTGCAACCAATTACATTTAATTCCATTAAACTATGACAAGTCATATAGATAGTATGCATTCCATTTACATTTAAAATTTCCATCTATTAATTTGAACAATTTTCCATATAAGAGTCAAGAAATACTATAATGCAACATCAATTAAATATTAATTCATTTAATTATAACACATTCCATTGTAAAGGAAAATAAAAATAACACTAGAACGGTGGTGTATAAGATCACGACAAACCACTAATGGCATAATAGAGGACACACCCTACATGGCGGGAATGACGCTAAGGTTCCAATGTCTAATGTGGTAATGAAAATTTATAGGATGGTCTTTATAATATGAGAATAATTATTATAATCGTGTAATATGATTTTATTATTTAACGCCCGATTAAATCGTTGTGAAGAAAACTATAGATGTTAATAAAATGGTGAGACTCAAGGGACATGTCCTATGCCACCTACCATATAATAGTAGTACACTCCACCTCCAGTATCTACCATTAGTATTTCCTATATATGATGAAATTTTATGAATGCATCAAAAACCTAAGAATGAGGCATAAGATCATGCACTAAGATAATTCTATCTAAATGGAATTAACAAAATACACAATATGAGTGTATATCTTTTTAGACATCATTATAATGTGATAGAAAAATATGAAGTTCGAGTTCTGATCATGAAATGGATTCAAATCCTAGTTTTAGGCATCCTATTGTTCCCCTCTATGTGAGAGAGGGTGGGTGGAATTTCTTTATGAAAAAATAGAATTTCATGCCTCTTTTTTTAAAATAAATGGACATGGGAATTTACATGATGTGTAAATGGTGTGCATGTCATGTAGTACTAGATGTATTTCTCCCTATGAAAAAACCATTGCATAACATGAATGGCCTTTCTAGGAAATTACATATCATGTATTGTATACAAATAATGGATTACAATTAGATAGTATGTAATTGGATAGTATCTAGGCTACATCTCTCCTTACACCTCCCATAAAAAAACTACACAACCAGTACATGAACCAGATTTAGGGTCTAGGCCAAAAATACAATTTTACAAGATAAAAAAGTTGAAGAAAAAGATACATAACTAAAAAAGACAATGTTTATACACTATTTCCCACAAAAAGGAACTCTTCCCCAACATCACCTACTAAGGGAGGTGAAACACTATCTAAGAAAAATACATCCAATGAGCACATAAGTCATCCTACCACTCCCATGTCTTATATTTTAAATGACCATGCTACCATAACACCCACACATAAGGGTTAGATCAGCAAAAAAGTTCCGTCATTATCTATTAAATGATGAAAATATGATTATCCCCAAAAGAATGATCATCATATTACTCATTCTCCTCAAGATTAAAAGTATGAGATAATTCTACATAGTAACAGTGAAGTAGTGAAATGCAGAATACATATTTCCAGGCATAATACCTCTATCATAATAAGAACTAATAGTTTACCAGACTATCTATCTCCAATATCTCAAATGATATGAAAATGAATCGTGATGACCTCCCTTGACTCTATATCTATTTATCCTCATTCTAAGGCAATACCCATATAAAAAACCAACCCCAACCTTGATCATTTGTGGTCATCGATAATGATCAACATAAAATTTATATCTTCACTGTGTATAATCCATAAGCTTCCTGATCGGTTAAAACTACACTAATTTCTCTTACACAAGACATGGCCAATGTAGCACTGCCTCTTTTTTTCATTAACAAGTACATGTGTTATTAGCATAGCCTACTATTCAAGGCCAAAAGGGCATTTCTATATCTTTACCTGAAATATAATTTTATATTTGAAATTAATGAAAAGGATAAGATTCTCCCAAGAGCTGTCAATATCAAGGAATCATTCTTGGATAATTTTCTCTAAAAAATTATATTATATTCTAATTGACCATAGTTATGTGGAAAAAAAATTTCACAAGAAAAAATGTACCCATCAATCTCTGAAACCATTGACAGAACCATGATATGAAATGGGGCCCCTATCTAAAATGATAGTATAATGTACCATGTGTATCCATATGATCTCAAAGACATAATTTATTCCCACCTCATTAAAGTATACCACATCAGAAATAGGAAGTAACTTGCATACCTTCATTTTTCCATCGACATCTTCTCATACTAAATCCCTACTTCGAGGAGATCTTAGTAATATGATAGTGAAAATTGATAAAAACAATCCATTTTTATTATGGGACTTGAAGAATATATAATAAGATATCTTGTCACTAGTGCACTGCCTTATCCTAGTAACAGGTGGAACACCTAGTAATAAAACCATATATTTGGAATTTCATCTCAGGCTACCAGTATTGGCATCACATATCTTGTTACAATGTTTATATTCCTAGAAGACACACCCATAGAGAAGTGTGGAACATCCACATTAGTTCCACCCTCATATCAGGGGGACCCATATACAACCATCTTTAGAAAGGATATCATCTCCATCCACTACAAAATCTAGAGTTAGAAGATCACAAGAAATGCTATATAGTAGAACTAAACCCTCATGATCTGAAAATATATTTCTCTTCACTATATCATGGAGAAAATGGGTAAATATCAATGTTGAGAGATTATATAACTCATGGATTCCATGAAACTCTAGATGTAGCTTAGATGAGATGGTATTTAACATTCACTCATCACTCTCTTTCTGCATGACATGTTATTGAGTCTTATGACTTAGGTAATTTGTTATAACATTACCCTTTTCTAGAATGTATTCAATATCAAAATAAAAGGAATGAAGTTATTTTACCAATAATAACTATTTTAGATTTTGGTTAACCTATGAAATAATATATTTGATGCTCTGGTTCTCTATATAATACAAAAATATATCACCAATCAGATATTTTCTCCAACAATGTATGGAATAAAAAAGAGTTTTTGACTCGAGGTCATGTCATAGGTAAGTCCTATCATAAAGCCAAAACTGATCATACCCATATTCAATAGAACTATCCTTTTCTATATATAATTCACCAAACCTGATGTTAGATTCATCATAGAAAACATTATAGACTCTACTAGGATTTAGTAGAACCAGAAGATGTGCTAAAAAACCTTCATTTCTTATCCTAAAAGGATTTCTCGCATGCTTCTGATGATTAGATGATAATATTAGTTTCTTTAAGACTAGTATGATGTGGAAAAAGGTGAGAATAAAACCATATAAAACACTTTTTATATACTTACAATTGGATGAAACTCCATATATCAAAAAAAATGGGGATCCTCACTATATACTAGAGCACTCACCTTCCCTATATCAAATGATACTCTTGAATATGAGATAATATGACCCATGAAGTGAAGCAGTTTTTTATCCTTAAGTGGAACATAATAATCTAAGAATAATAATATTTCTTTCTCTATGTATTAAAAATGACCAGAAAACATTTACCATGGTCTTTATGAGTACAAAAATACACCAATGTCTTCCACAATGTCCACTAAAATGGAATCTAGATAGGGGTGGAAAACACTATTCATCAATTCCATGAATATGGAAGTTAAGTTCGTAAGATTAAATAGATTAACAAGCCACTCATAAAGAACATAGTAACTAAAGAATTATTTATGTGGTATTTATAAAGGAAAAAATCAAACTTGATTGTACCTCAATCTCAAGTAAAATTTTGATAATACCCTAGCTCCTTAGAGTTTTTCATATTGATAATCTATTCGAGTAGTGGACACTAATTCATAACAGTAATCTGATTCAATTGATGGTAATCTATGTCAAAATGACAGATCCCATCCACATACTTAGAGAATATAATGGGTGAACCCTAACAAGAAATCCAGGATCAGACACAACCTTTGGCCCTTAAGTAATCCAACTGTCGGCATATAAACTAAATCTAAGTTGGTTCCATCCTATATATAGGAATGTATATTGGACAATATCCAAGAACAAGATAATTATTGAACTACCACACCATCTCTCTTATAAGGTAAACAAGAAAAAAAACTCAATAAAAATGTATCTAAAATGATCTACTACAGGATGGAAATATTTCATAGTTAATCTTGGATCTCTCATAAAAAGACTGGAAATATTAGAGGTAAATCCACCTAGAGATGATTAGCTGGTACATCTCTAATGGAATTTACATCCCACTAACCATTGTGGAGATAAATACTTCTCTCTATTGAGGTAAAAAATATACTATGGAAATTGCAGCCCACAATGGTGTGTTAGGGGCCAACCATTTCATCTTGAGAATGAAATCGAAGACCATCAAGTAAAGAATGAAGTGATCCCATAAAAATTGTTAACTTCGTACTTCAATGGGGCAGTCCTTGTACTTGTGTAGAACCTTGGACAGTATACCAAATAGTTTATCTAGAGTAATGACACTTAAATAATATTGATTATCTAACCCATTACATTCCATGGTCGATAAATAGGAAATGGATATTAAAGAACCTCTACCAAATATAAAATATACAATACTAGAGGATAATATAATAGTAAATCATACATCAGAAGGTCTAGTTATTTGATCATTCGGTATTGGTTGTAGAGAATGAATCTTGAATAATTCATTACTCTATTCTAAACTAGTCTACCCAGAGCAATTCCACTCTGATAGTACTGGTAATATGATATCTGGCATCAATGACCATGACCTCCTCCCTGGAAAGTCTAGTGATTGATACTCAAAATCTCCTCTTAATGAGTTGTAAAATATTATTCTCTTGAAGGTGCAGATTTTTCAGAATCTACACCCCTGGTATCATATTGAAAGATTTGAAATGGTATTTCAAGATTCCAATTATGGTAGAAAGCACATCATTCAATCATATCCTTATCTCACTGTGGCTTCAAAGTCCCCTATAATCCACACCGATTTTATATAATGGAGTTTCCAATGTATTTACTCAAACAACCAATTCTATAACGTGAATTTTCAAAGGAACTCTTCCTTCAACAAGATAAACTACTTTTGTTCCTTTAAACTGAACATATGTGCCCATAACTAGCACCTTCCCTCAGTTTGAACATGATGATAAGTTCATGATTTGAAATATTAGAAATATTAGCTATGATAAATATGTTTACCATTGTATGGATGGAATCCCAAATCACATCCTCGAAGCATCATACGTGTGATAGCTCATCAGTAGATAGATGTGGTGTAAAGCACAGGAACTTCGTAAAACATGATGAAAAATTCATAACTATTATATATACCTACTCTAGAAGTATTAAATATCTGGCACAATCATCTCTATTACTCTGATGAAAGAAGTACTCCTAGAGGATAGTCTAGAAGTCAGTAAATATCATTCCATAATGATGAATCGCCTGTGTAATCTCATCCTAGCAACACTTGGATGAATCACACAACATGTATTAATCAATCTTGACCAACTTCTCTAGAGAGATCTCGTGATTCTAAAATGAATATAGAGTGGCATCAAAAAATACTTAGTAACCTAGGGACCTCCCTTGTACAAAATGTTAAGAGGATGCTACAGCTAGAACTCATGAGTCAGATCAACTATAATATGTGATAGTCAAGACTCTCCCAACATATAATGCATCATATACTGGAGTTCCATTTGAAACTGAGTTTTAGTTCCCAAAATGGGTGTAATAGGTGCTGCCTTAGGTTCTCCTCATGGTGGTAAGACTAGTGGGTCATGGCCCACCATCTCTAGAGTGTGGTCATCACCACCCTCTTGGCCCACTATCTGATGAGTTTGGGGTGGAAAATCTATAAAAATTCCAAGAACAAACCTAAAAAAATATTGGTGATTGATAGAAGTTGTATTTGAATAAGATCATAAGAATATAGATCTCTAACCAAGTTATAATACCCAAACTAATTATTTCTATGTATAGTTATTGGTAAGTGTTCGTGTTCGATTTTAAAAGAGTTATTGTAGATTAAGGGTCAACTGTATCTTTCCACTTCATTTACTGGAATCCATTTTATTATTTAATTCCTCATTTTACATTTAAATTATCATGTTTTTATATAAATATATCATGGTCTGATAAAAATGTATCATTTCTTACCAGTGAATCAAGGACCACACAACTTATCACAAAAATCAATTCCCCTTTAATTTACATTTTCCCCATCTACATTCAGTCTCTGCATTTAATGTGTAATTTATGATGGTTTTACTTAGTAAATTAAATATTCCAATAAATTATTTTCCACACTCCTCGAGAATAGGAATATAAAATCATACAATCATTTACAAAGAGAAAATAATGTGACATTATGTTAATGTATAACTTGTGTAAAAACTAGCAATTTAAAATGCCACCATGAACCTATATTTAAAAACAACATTTAGATTAACCTTAAAAAATAAATATTGAATCCCCAATACTTTAATTAAATGTTATAAATATAATAATATATAACATACAAGGATCATCCAACAATCATAAGAAATTCCGGAAAATCCCTGTAGTAAAATGAACCAATATAGAATTGAATATTCTCAGAATGTGAATTCTATTAGACTATAATGAAGACATATTGATACTTATTTATCTCTTCTCATCCAGAAATGGATATAATTAGCACCTTAATCATAATTATAATAACAAATATCACATAGAATGTGTTTCACTAAGAAGTGAATGTTTAGCATCTGTAGTAAGGAAAAATAAAGAACAAAAATTCTCCTTTCAGGAAACTCATAATTTTCCCCAAATGATGGTCAGATATGCCCAAGAACGTCTTATAGTCATGTTTCCAAGGGTTCATAATCTACAGTCTATTATCTCAATATTTTATATCTTGAAATGAACTAATCTAAAACAACATTGTGATGTCCCAAACATGGGGGGAACTCAGAGGTTCCCCAAGCCCCGTTTTCTACATAGACTCATCCATGCCTCCCTGTACACCAGATTCGTTCACCCAGTGGTCAGGGCCTAGGGTGTGTCTATTAGGAGACTATTTCTTAATTACTATGGTGGAGAAAAAAAATAAAAACTATAGTAAGTAAATATTATAAGCATGAGTGAAACAAATTGGACATTGGGAATAAACATTATAAAAATAGGACTAGTAACCCACCGTATTAGAATCAGACATGAATATGAAATAACATATGAAAATTATATTAATTCTCAAAATATAAAAATGAATCATATACAAAATCTCATGAAAATTTATTTCATGACTCTAAAAAATAGAAAATTGGTATACATGGAAGTAGGAAATACATTCTATACAAATGAATCAAAATGAATCTAGAAATATATCCACCACCCCTAGAACTTGCCTGATAATTTTCTACAAAGCTACATTCTAATGTAATAAGGATATACCAGTTTTCAAAGAGGGACCCTTCCCCTACTCAACACCTACGAACATATATTCTTCCCAAGTACCATTGTCGTCCTAGATATGGTATCAGATAGTTCTTAATAAAACCACAACCTATGTCTATACCATCCTGTATTTGATATATAAATTGAATTAGTGTGTAGGTATATATATATATATATGTATGAATATAAACATATTATCGCAATCTAAATTAATCGATACCAGCAACACCATCCACTGGTGTATGAAAATGTATTCATTTAATTAATTATGTTTCGAATTATAATAAGTGAGAAAATATGATACAAGGTATAACCAATGCATCCTATAGTAATAATATTACTAACATATGATTTAATGTAGTTACCATGGAATCCTTTGTGATGATAATAAAAATGATGATCCAAGGAAGTAACCAAGGCATCAAAGACCTCAAGGATTGTTCTAACTCAAAAATAACATGTATTTAGTCTATAATGGATCTAATTGTAATCCTAGTAAAATCACCCAAGGAATTGTAATTTAAATAGTTCTTTACAATTCCACGGATCTTTTCTAATGTAAAACATGCTAGTCTTGATTGGGCCCAATGGGGTGTATCCATTCTGCCACATGTCTAAAGACATCAATATGAACCCAAATATTATATCCTAGGAATCTTAATACCCCAAAGAAAGTGAAGGGATTATATATCATCATTCTAAGCATCCAATAGTAGATAAGGACCATGTTCCAAGGTGGTTATCTCCATGGGAAACCGACATCCTTGAATAAGAATAGTTTCCAATGAGTGTTAAAGGAATTTAATCATGAATCCATGGATAGAAAAAATTTGACCACTCCAATAATGATTAAAAGGTCCATATGCAGTATCCACCTAATGCATATAGAAATATTTGATTGAGGACATGTAATAATATTTTAATTTTAATATTTAATTTGGTTCATACAATCAATTTAATGACCCACTTATTCACATTAGATTGAGAATAAAATGAATATTTACTAGGCCTTAAGAAAAATCCCAAGACACAAAAGGATGGAAATAAATTCATAAGGGTTTTGAATTCAAGTGGGGGATGATTTACCCTTTTAGGATAAACTAAAAACCAATCAAACCGCCACCCATCGTAGATATATAATGCATGAAAAAAATAAAGACAAAACAGAAATTATTTAATACCAAAGTGAATCCAAAAAAATGTGCTATAGCAGAAGACAACTAGAAATCAAGACTAATAGTATAAGATAACTAAAAAGGACCCCAATAAAATCATAATACTTTAGGATCCACTAGCTCTATGCTCTACCACCACCAAACTGCTCAATTAATCAAGAAGTAGTGCCAAAAACCTGGTACACTCCACCTTTTCCCATGTCCGGGAAGATGGAATATGGAAAATCACAAAATTCCAAAACCATGGGTGACTATAAAAAATATCAGTCATTCCCCAAGTACTTCCCTACTCATTACAATAGGATAGAAGAGTTTTATGAATTTATATAAAATATTTTATATAAAACATTTTCTAAAAATAGTTTATAACTGAATATAAACACTTCAGAAAACAATTTATAACTAAATGTAATATAAAAAATATGAACCAATTTTCCAGAAATATATACTTCATGTAATAATTTAAATAATTCTTTAATTTTTTAAAAAAAAAATACTCTGTAAAACTAATAAATTCCACACAACCAAAACTACCAAAAATGCATACATTGTTAGGATAGTTCAATACCCATGAGCCGTTTCTCATCAATCTACCAAGTCATTACAAAGAAAATTATTCCCCATTTTCCATTTTAACTTTGGAACTAGGTACATGGTACTATTTCAACCATGCATAGTGATGAAATGTGTTATGTACACCATGTTTTCAAAAAACCAATGTAGATTTCAAACAATTTCACCCATTTCAATAAAAACACATGTTTATTGAAAACTTCCCAAAAATAAAATTTATAAACATTAATGAATTTAAAAAACACATATATCTATTTTAAAAATTATAAATAAATCAATTTTAAAGAATTCTATATGATTTATCTTTCAAAAATCCTCATTTAAAATCAAAACGTAGTGTATTTCTACTCAAACACCCAAATTCCCTTGTTTTCCACAAACTGTCACTCAAGAGGGTTTAATGATTTAATAGAAGAAAAAACAAGATTTAATTTGAATTAATAGTATATTTTAATAAACTCTAATCAATTTAAACAATAGGATTTGAGAGTGATTCCACCTTCCATGAGCGTTTCGACGAAAATCGAAAACAGATGAGAAACACTCAAGGATTTGGGTTATGATTCTAAAAAAACACCAAAGATCTACTACCATATCATGAGAAACACTATATATGACCTTATTTGGTTACAAAAACATTATATCTACCCTCAATTGGTGTAGATATAAGAATAAAAGAATAAAGGATAAGTATATCTAAAAAACTGTGGAAAAATGGCAAAGAATGGGAACTTACAGCATGCATCAACCTTCAAATCACAAAGGAAAGTGTTTGGATTACTTCTTGATCAATGAAAGAACCATATATGGCCTTTAGGGAAGAAATATTTCACATTTAGGATGTTTTATGTTGAAAAGGATCAGATAGAAGTGTAAAATGATCTAGATCCACTTTTTAAGGAAGTGGTTCCTCGTTGTGCATATTTTTGACACACAGTCTGGGAAAACAATGTGCAGCCCAAATGACCCTACCTTTTTACCCCAAAACACTCAAAACGTACCCCAAACTCTTCCCATGTTGAAAAATTACTTTTAAACACAAAAATAAAAAATATATGGTTACTTAAAAAAAACCGGGGATTCTACATTCTCTCCATCATTGGCCTTTCTATACTCGGAAAGTAGAAAACAATTGATGCACTGAAAGAGTTCTAGCCATTTCTCCTTCATTTCCTTCTAGTGTTCCCTAGTCTCCTCATAAATCTAAACATGATGCCACAAAAACTGCACTATACTGATGCACTTTCCCTGAAAGAATTTTTTTTCCTATCTACAATATTCATTCAGATATGTACCAACAAAGCATCCAGATCTAGATCAATGTGATCCCATCTGATCACATGTTCCGGATTAGGATGATACATTTTCAACTGATATACATGGAAGACATTTTTCACTTCATTGACCTATGCTGTAAATTCCAACCGATATTCAACATCTCCAATCCGTTCCAATATCTCAAATGGTCTAATGTATTGAGGAGAAAATTTTCCCTACTTACCAAAACGACGATGTCCAGACCCTGGAGATATCATCGAGAACACATAATCACTCAACGTAAAAGACATGTTTCTTCAGCGATGATTCACATATGATTTATGATGACCCTGAGCTATCTCCATTCTCTTTCTGATCAACTGAATCTTCTCCATCATTTTGTAGACAAGGATCATCCCAACTTATGAGGTCTCACATATTTTCCCACAAAAAAGTGGACAATGACAAGGATTCCCATACAACAGTTCAAAGGATGCCATATGTATCGAATTCTAATAAATTTTATTGTATAAAACTAAACCAACCAAAATAGATCTTCCCATGAACCACCAAAATCCATTACTAAAGCCCACAACATGTCTTCCAAAATTTGTATCATCCTTTCAGATTTTCCACCTATTCAAGGATAATTCTCCATACTCATATTCAATTAACTACTAATGGATTTCCATAAGGATTTTTATAAATGATATGTGTACCTCATATTTATATCTAATAATATGAAAACTTGTACACCATTCATCTTAACCAATTTTCCAATATAGATTTTGGATAGATCCTCCACCGTATGAGTTTCATGAATAGGTATGAAATGAGCCGACTTAGTGAGAAACCCCACTATCACCTATATGGAATCATGTTTTTGGACCGTTCTTGGGAGATTTGTAACAAAATTAAAAGCTATCTACTCCCATTTCCACATTGGAATAGTTAAAGACTGCAACACACCTTCCAGTGACAAATTCTCTACATTAATGGTTTGACATGTTAAGCACTTTTAAAAAACTCAACCACTGATGAAGTTTTTACCATCTCCATATAATCTGTGATATAGAGTACAATAATCTTTAATCAAATCTCATGTATGACTCCTGACATGAAGATGCGTTCCTTCAATCTCGAACATGCTCCAAAATCTGGTGCAAGGTGCACTAATTTCATGAATTTATATTCATATTCATTAATAGAGAGGATATTCTGCTTAAGGATGAATATTTCTTTAGTTCGTTGGATCTTGAAAGTGTGAGGATAGATTTTTTGTTGAAAAAATCCTCAAAATCCTCCCAACACAAGTCTTGATCTAGTCGAACTTCTATCACCAAATACCACCACTAGTGTGTAAGGTCCTAAAGCATATAATTTCCTAGTTTTACCTTCAAGTCTGTTGGTATTCTGAAGAACATGAATATTCTATTCATCCTGTTCAGCCAACACTCTGCCCTCCCTGGTTCTGAATCACCTCGAAATATTGAATGATTCTGCTTCTAAAACTGGATGGAGTGGTCTAATGTCTATAGATCCTCCCTTCATTTTCCCATGTCCTCATCTTGGAATTCATAGACTATATTATACACCATCTCTTTGATGAATTGTGGCTTAGGTGAAACCACATTATCACCAGCTTCCTTTGATTGGTTTCTAAAAAACCTACTCGATGCCATTTTATAAACAAACAATACACACTATAAGTCACTCTATTCTACTAATTAATGTATTAGGATGTAAAATTCTAAATATTAGTATCACAATATTTCTTCCAAAATATATCCATTTTTTAAAACAAACTACTATTTATTTTTAAAATCAAAACATTTTCAAAATACCGCAGTCATATCCTTTTCAAAGTCTTTCATTTGAAAAAAATTTTCAACATCTCTATTTGAAAGAAAAATAAAACGATGCTTGAAATCAGATTCCATTACTCAAAATAGATATTCAATACTAGTGGGAAGTCATGCCTCTAAATTTTATGTGATGCTGATCACATTGGCTAAACCCATGACAATAATACTCAAATATCCTATATGTGCTTCTAAAACACTTATGTACCCAACTCCCTGGTAACATCAAGTTTAGCATATAAATGATAGATATGCCTTTTTATGCTCCACATTTCGTGTCCCGATAATTATACTCCATTCTAAGAAGACCACTTAAGAAATATAAATAATGGATTTCAACTCTAAGACCAAGAAAACTCAAAACTACTTGTTCCATAGAGAAGGGACCAAGATGATATAATTTCTAATGACCCAATTATTCTTAGTGCCATAGGAATATAATGAATCATTACTAGGCCTTAAGATACATAAAAAAGATTCCAAAGGCTGGAAATAAATACCTAAGGGTTTAAAAGACAAGTGGGGATTATTTAACCTTTTATGATAAACTACATAAGAAACAAACCACAACCCATAGCAACAATATGATGCATGTACAAAATAAAGAAAAATTGAAATTCTTTAATAAAAAAGTGAACCCATAAAAATGGGGTACAATGGAAGACAACTATAAAAAAACCTAATAGCATAATATAAGTAAATCAGACCCCAAGAAAACTATAAGACCCTAGGATCCACCAACTCCTAGCTCTACTACCACCTAAATGCTCAATGACACAAGAAGTAGTGTTAAAAACATATTACACTCTGTCGTTGTCCATGTCTCGGAAGATAGAATATTCAAAAGTACTAATGTTCCAAAACATGTGTGAGTAAAAAAATATATTAGTTTTTCTACAATTACATCCACACTCACACCACTAGGATAAAGGATTTAGAAAAATGTATATAAATAAGTTTATATAAAATATTTTCTAAAAACAATTTCAACTAAATATAAAACTTCTCAAAACAGTTTAATACTAAATATAAACTAAAACCATGTGAACCAATTTTATGTAAAACTATAATCTATGTTAAAAAGTTTAATGAAGCTTTAAACACTTTCTAAAAACTACTTTTTCAAACAAATAAATTCCACGCAATCGCAAATATCAAAAATGCATGCATCATTATGACAGTTCCATACTCACGAGCAGTTTCTTGTCAATCTACCATTTCATCACAAGATAATTATTCCCCATGTTCCATTTAAACTTCTTCAATAATAATATGGTTCTATTTTAACCATTCCCATTAATTCTAGATGATACTCCCACCATGCTTTAAAAAAACCAAAGTAGATTTTAATCAATTTAACCGATTTTAATAAAAACACAAGTTTATTGAAAACACATCAACCATCCAATTTCAAAACATTAAAGAATTCCAAAAACCCATATATCAATATGAAAATTCTTAATAAAAAAATTTTCAAAAAATCTAGAATATTCATCTTTCAAAAATCCCCATTTGAAATTAAAACCTAGGGTTTTTTTTTCACAAAACCCCCAAATTTCTATATTTTCCACCAACATTCACTCAAGAGGGTTACAAGATTTCAAAGTAGTAGAAATATTATTTAATTTTCATAAAAAAATTATTTTAATGAATTCAAATCAATTCCAGTAAGAGGAGTTGATATTGAAGCCACCTACCTCAATATTTTCGATGAAAATAGAAAACGAACGAGGAACACTAAAGAACATGGGTCAATATTTCATGAAAATGCCAAGATCTTCTCCCCTATCATGGAAAACAATATATATCACCTTAAAATGTGTTAAATTCATATATCTACCCAAAAAATGTGTATATATAAGAAAAAAATATGAAATGAGAAGTAGAGCTAAGAAACCATGGAAAAAAACGATGTACAATGTGAAGTTACCTCAAGAACCGGTCATCAAATCACCAAGGATAGTGTACTGATAGATTTATGCTCGATGGGAGAACCGTACTTGGCCTTTGGGGAAGAAACATTTTCTGTTAGGGTTGTTATACGTCAAATAAGTGCTAATATAAGTGCTAAATGAACTAGATCCACTTTTTAATGAAGTGTTTTCTGTTTGTGAAATGTTTTGTCACGCTGTTTTAGAAAACCATGTATAGCCTATACATCCCCCTTTTTTACCAACACAGCCCAAAAAGTAACCCAAACTCTTCCCATATTCACCCATAACTTTTATAAACATAAAAGGACAAATATATGGTCATACGCCTGAAAAATGTGGTGCTACGATCAACTTCCAATACTATGTAGCAATGCTAAATATGATATGAAACCATTTATTACATAAATTTAGTTTTATTTATCATATTAGTTTCATTAACATTCAGAATAATGAAATGTTGGGATAATGAAATGAAACTAATTCCATTTAATTCCATTTAACTATGCCAAGTGATACAGATTGTATACATTACATTTACAAATCAAAGGTTTATTCATTAATTAGATCATTTATCATAGAAGTTTCATGGGATATTACAATTAATATCCAACAATAATCATTTATTTAATCATGTAACATACCATTATAATGGCCAAGACAATGCACACCCGAAAAGTGATGAAAAGATCACAACTATCCACTAAAGGCATAATAGAGGTCACACCAAATGTGGGGTTGGTGGTATTCTTGTACCAACCTAAAATGATGTAATGAAAATTTATGTGAAGGGTTTTAGAATACAAGAATGATTATTATAAAAATTGTGTATAAGTTTAACGAGAAACTCCCGATTAAATAGGTTTTCACAAAAATATAGTGGTTAATAAAATGGTGTGACTTGATGAATGAGTCATAAAACATTGACCATATACCCGTATTACTCTTATCAACAAATATTATACCATTGTTTAGACTGGAGTGGAAAACAATTGAAGAATGGTTAAGTGATATAATATATGGAATAATATCCTGCATTAACATAATTCATTCTAGGAGAAGATAAATGATGAAAGGCGCAAGATGGATGAAGATCCTACTGACGTGAGTGAAACATGATAGATAGATATGATATCGGATTTCCGGCAAACAAATAGAACCAAACCATAAAATTAATCATACCTCAGTGCTCATATGGAAATGATAGGGAGGGGTAAAAATTGGTCTAAAGAATATTCAAGAGTTCCTATTTTTTTATAAAAACTAGCATTGGTAATTTACATGACAAGTAAATTAGTTACGTGTATTTTAAATCACATGGTAATCCTCCTTAGGGAAAACCCTCAAACGATGTGACCTATTATTTCGAAGACATTACACACCATGTATTAGTTACATATCATTTATTAAAATAACTCAACATGTAACTAGAATGTGGCTAGGCTACAAATCTCTTGCCTATAACATTCT
Source organism: Viscum album (assembly GCA_963277665.1). Lineage (NCBI taxonomy): Eukaryota > Viridiplantae > Streptophyta > Magnoliopsida > Santalales > Viscaceae > Viscum > Viscum album. Next base: position 4,025,965 of record OY728145.1, read on the forward strand.
AAAAACTACCCAGCCCGCCCATGACCTAGATATAGAGTCATGGAAAAGAAGAGAACATTAGAAGTTCATAAATTAAAACTTAAAAGGATCCATTAATGAAAAAAATGGAAGCATACAAAAGAACCAAATTTTTTGTACTCGGTTTTAATTAGTTAGTGATCTTAGTTTACTAACACATTATTACAATTCTATTAAAATGAATTATTTTATGTCATTACTACATTACTCACCATTTTTAATAAATTATCTCACCACCGCATTAAGAGAATTTTTCTAAATTATAAAACAATTAATCACATTATTTTTAACACAAAAAAAAATATATCTATAGATCAACTTCTCTTATACCACTATATGATGACCAAACCCACAAGGGTCTACTCAAGCCGACAGAAATCCAGCCATTCAATAACAATCCGACATATAATAGGCTAGGGACCATTTAATTCCACTATGTAGAAATATAACATAGTATGGTAGGCCTTATCCTATATCAATATATAAAATATGCATATCTATAATAAAAAAATAACCAGTTAAACTAGTATTATATATATATACACAAACGAACATTATATAACACATGATTGATCTATTATACACAAGTATAAAACCACATAAGAAAATTATAAAGAAACTATACATATGAAACCACCCTAAATAAAAATACACAACACTGTAGAAATATCCTCCCCACTACAACTATTCTCAGATTGATGTCTAACTGTAATAATTTCCATTTACATCCCAAAGAACCATTATCAATATGATTCATTAAAAGCAACATGGAATTAGTTCTTAATAGGACCCACTAGCACCACATATAAAAATATAGTATCCATGTCGTGCATCTTCTATAGGGACAGAACAATGATATCAAAAATCTAGTATATGGGTGAGTAAAGAAAATTTAGAGTGATACAAAAAAACAAAAAAGATCAAATAAGAAATATGTAAGATAAAACTCAAGTACCAGAATGTTATAAAAGTGAGAACATGAATGATCTAGATATTATATTCTTCTAGAAATCATGTGGGCATAAAGAAGTACCTTTTATTTCAGATCCAACCCTCAATGGTCATACCCCACAAGAAACAAGGAATGCATGGAATTTAAAAAATCACATATATTATGATGTTGATATATATTCCATACATGGAATATCAAAGGAAACCATGTGTTTCATAATGAGTCATAATCCTCAATGAATCTATTTTAATCAACCAATTCCAGTTTCATATCACTACTACAAACCATAATGGAGGACCCACACCTATATGAATTATAATATCTTTAGTAAAAAATGAATTTCAAATTACACTCCGTTAATTCAATTTTATTATAATAGAATCTAATTCGGAAACCTGTACCTTTTACAAGGATTTTAATAACCCACAACAGTGATAAACCATACGATCATAAGAACCTCACTATGAGAAAAAACATATAACCTTTAAAAAACATTTTTTTTCTACTCTTATACATCATTTTGTATCACATAGAAGATAAGGGAATACCTAACTCCATAAATATAGACATTTAACCTCACCAATTAGCTCAAAGATGGTGAAAAGGGGACTAAAATATATATATAGATGACTTATTACCTTGTATTTTAAGGTATTTTGAAACACTATTAGTTATGTGTCAAATACCCACACCTCATTATTACTGATGGAGTATAACACCCAGATATATATTTAGTACTCAGATGCTATGTAAGGTGGGGTGAACTGAACTCTATGATAGATATGGAGGACACAATCCTGGTAAATCACAAGATTATAGGATAATTTTAACCCTCATATTTTCTTATAATATTTACCAAAACCAATCACCTTAATAAAAGATATAAAAAGGATAAACATCTTATATCCCCATATGTCACACCTCTCATATAGAATACAATCAAACAATCACGTTCTATGTTGAATCATATTATGATGGAGAATTGAAAAATCAAAATATTTGTTTTTAGTAAAGTTATATAAAAGGAAACTATGGTTGGTCTACTAACTATATTGTACCCTAGGGGTTCATGGAATATATCATCTTCAGGGAAGATATTCTTTATTATTTTATTAACATCAAATGTGATATTAATCAAAAACTTTTTTATATTTGGGTATATGAATGTTAAACCCGACTAGGTCAATTGAAATTCACTATTACCATCCAATGTATAGTATTCAATAACTACAAAACATACAACCATGGAAAAATATTATATGGTCTGCCAATGTAATATTTTCAATTTATAAAAACCCATGTCATTCCATTTGGGACTTACATTTCTTATGACCAAACTCCACCACATGTCATAATTCCTATACTATTCATCCTATCTCAAACTAAATGGAGTTTCAATTAATACCACATTCTTTGTAATATTTATAATCATCAAAAACCATAAAATTGTATCAAATAATTTAATTGATTTATGTTTTAATAATAATATCCAATTTAATGATATTATTTTCCCAGATTACTAGATTTCATAATTTTACTTATGGTCTTACTAATCTTCATAAGTATCCTGACTTCAGAACGTCCCATCATCTTCCCATGTCCACCAATGTCCCACCCAAATATCTCATCATCCATGTAATTCTATCAAGAAGTTTTTATATCACCACCAAATATATTTCAAACTATTATACCACTCAACGGTCTCTATGTGTGTCAAACAATATACTCCGGAAATGATATCATCTATACCTTATCAACATTCTATTTTAATCTAAAACCACACCTCAATAAATAATCCACAAAAACTAAAATGGTATAAATCATCCTTAGGATACGAGATGATTCATGATAGTGGTAAAATCCTTACCTAGGTGTAACCCACCACTCAACATGCTCATGAATTCTTAGGGAAACTAAAAAATAAAAAAACCACAAAAAATGATATCTATATTAGGATTATTTAATTTTTATTTGACATAAAGTGACTCCAAAATATTTTCAATTTATGTAAAATAGATCTAATGTGAATTATTGGTGAATATTTTTTTATGAGAAATCAAATTTTCATCATAAGAAAAAATATAGATTCATGAACAATAAAATAATAACCTGATTAGTGGATCATTAAAATTTTGCAGACCATTATCATGGAACAATTATCATCACTTCAATCCATCATTTATTCCATGGTTTTTTTCATCATCACTGTGTGTGCCTTTCATCAATTTCATCAGGGATCTGTTTATCTTCCATTAATCTGATTTCAATTCATAAAATATCTAATCTCTCTCCACTCTATCTATCAATCTACTATATTATCATTTTAAAAATTAGATAAAATAATTATTAAATCATATTTAGAGTTTTATATATGGAATTTATGTCCCTATATCACAAAATTAATAATTAATAATTAATTAATTTTATTTAAATTCCCACATGAGATGTGTAATTTTTTTACTCTCAGTACAGTCCAAAATAATACCACATATAAGGTCAAACCACTATCCTAAACATATATATAACATTATTTTTCATATATGAATCTACATTTATGAATAAATTGAAATAATTCCTTGAAGCATTTTATTGAAAAAAAAATTAATATATTATTTGTAATTTATTTTTATTGAGTCAATGTGAAGATAAAAGATTCATGATGACCCATTGATCAACCCTAGAAATACTTTTATAATATTTTTAAATTTCACACTATAAAAATATAGGTTACTACAATGATTCACATAATGACTAATATATTGATTTTTACATTGTAACAATGACATCTGTTATATATGGGTGTGTGAGTGTGTGGATAAGATCATGCAAATTTTTTTAAATATGTTGTCATAATTTTTTTATAAGGATTATTTAGATTTAGGCCAGTATTTATATAATGTTCTGCTAATGAATTTGGAAGATATTTATTTTCATAATACATTATTTAAATGATAATAAATTCAATGGTTTTATAAATATGATTTTTATAATCCTTATTGATTGAAAATTTTAAATTTTTGAATACTTTTTATATGACAAATAAATATATAAAATATATATATAAAATAATATATATATATAATTATGATTAAACAACAACAATGAATATGAATTATTTGCTTATATGATTCATCAAGGGTATGATTTTTATTTAGGTATAAATGTTTACAAAAATATTTTTTTATCATTATTTGATTGTTTAGAGGGATATTTTTTGGACAATGTTTCATACATCATTGAACATTATATAGTTTGTAATGTATATATTAGACCTTGTTTATTTTATATTAAAAACAAAAATTTACATGGGATGAAAATATTGGAGATTTAATGTGAATTAGAACATAGTATTTGATGAAAATTAAAAAAAACATATATAATGTTACTCTGGGAAATAATAACAAGTGTAATAAATTATGTGAAATATTGGTTAAAATTAAATTAAAACCACATCTATTAATCTATGGGATTCAATTTCCATTAACCAAAAATATCAATTTATAATCACATCACCACCCTTTAAAAATAATATTCAATGAAATTATGTTAACCAAAATGAAAAATTAATGTTATATATTTAAAAAAACTCAAAAAATCCTGAAAACCAAAGATCGATACTTTAAAATTTAGGGTATGTATTCTCCATTATATTGGGATTTCATTAATATCATTTAAAATTTATAAATATAATTAATAATAACATGAATCATTTCTAAATTATAAAACCTACAAATAGTACACCAAAACCCCTAAAACCAAGATTCTAGAATAAAAAAACATGTATTTATCTAAGGGAACCTTATCACACATAACGTTTTTAAATATTTAAGGGTGATAACCTCTCATATTTTTTATTAATGTATGTCAAAAACAATGAAATTAAATCCCTGATGGTTCTATGTATTCTTCCATTAAATAGAATACAGTATCTAAAACACTATGTAATGTTAGTCATTATGGAGTCAACACTACCACTAGTGAAGATTCTTGTAGAATTTTGTCTAGAAGACCAATTATTGGAAGGTATATAGATAAAATATAGACATAAAAATGGTGATCAAAGTTACAATGAAGAATATTACAAAATATATAGGAACAAATATATCCATTTCTTTACAAAATAAATGGTTGAAGGATGTGAAACCATGTTATAAAAAAATTGGGTGTGAATTATACATGTTCAAGAAATGATGGTTCACATTGTGATTAATATAAATTATAAGGGTTTAATATTTTGTCATTGAAACTAAATTAAAGAATGAACATGATTTTAGATAAAATTTTCGCATAAAATAATATATAGTATCTAATAACATTGAAAACAAAAATTTTATGATTTTTTTTAAATATATACCAATACATATATACTTTATTTTTTCAATTCATCTATAATTAATGACATTGAAATAAAAGGTAATGAAACTATTCTTAATGCGTATGAAAGTAAATTGTTCCATTTATGACTCATTTAAAAAATTAATGCATTTAATTCCAATGCCTCTATTATCAATCAATTGACATCAATTTTTCAAGGGAACTATGGAAATCACTATGTTATAAATATTTCCACTCCTAAAAAAATTATTGTTTTCATTAAGCATACTAGTCATAAAAATTGGCCATTAGTTTTAAATAAATAAGTAAACTATAAAGGAGATTATTGTAATCTTGATAGAGAAAACTCTACTTGCCATTTAGTGAGACATCCTTTTCTAGGAATAGAGTTGGTTTTTAAATTGATCTGAAACACTAGGGAAATAGTGATAATTTAGAGTTACCTATAATTAATAGACTCCAAGATACTTAAATTGAATACTCCCTATATTTATATCCAAATCATCAAATACCTTGGCATTTATAGAGGGTGAAAATCACTTCAGAAAAATGAAGGACATCTCTTAATTGAATGAATTCCATGATATGATTTCATTGTGATTATGAAATTTTATAGGCACTCTATTTTTCATCCAACAACCATCCAAAAAAATAATGAAATCATAATCATATAAGATATTATAATTATAAGTGAATGATCTTTAAGAAATCATGGGTTTTATATTTCTCATATTAACCATACGAGTTATAATATTATTGAGGTATTCTTTAGTAGTTGATAAAATAATATCTGAAATAGGATCCATATATCTAACCCATATATAGAATTTTAAATAACACATCATGTATGAATTTATGATAACGAAAATGCGATAACATCAAAAAATACATTTCACCCAACTTATGAATGTTTAGTTAATCCCATAAATTACCAAACCATTTAATATAACGATACATTGAATTGTATCAAATGCATTCCATATTTAACCTATGAAATCAACACATGGATGATGGGAACCACTTATAGATCTATTATGTTAAGGTTTCAGGACATTATAAAGATGATTATGATCTCTATTCACTAACAATTATCAAAGTTTGATTTCTTAGAGACCTCTCTTTGAATTTATTTGATGGTGTCCATTCTCCTTAGGTCAATAATATATTCTAGGGTTTAGTTTAAAATCTGATTTAGTCAATTTGGTATGGTAGTAATTCACTAATATATATTTTTACATCCATCAACATTCAATCATCTCTTTCCATGATTATTTTCTCATATAAAGAGGAAAACTTGGATCAAAATAATCATTGTAAAAATAATATTGATGAAATTACTATTCTGAGGATAATAGGGATTTCTATAAATTAAATTACTCTAGAATGAACGTTGGATGTAGTTTTCAAACCTCATATACAAAAATTTATTAAATACAATATGGATTGGAAGTCAAAAGGTATCTCAGAACCTTTAGAAAAAAGTTATTTTATTCCTGACCATAGTGTAATGATTTTTGGTCATTTCTACGGTTCATGTGGCATGACCTATTCTCTTGAAGGGGAAAATTAAGTTATCATTAATAACATCTCTTTTTATAATACTAGAGGATGAAACCTTTTAAGGATTTAGAGTGACTCAACATCAAGTCTACAAGACAACAACAAATGAACATTTAATAGATTGTGTTTATGTATAACCAGATGGATGTATCCATGAACAACCTAAATGATATTAATTTCACTATCACTCACACCTATAATGTGTAAATCTATGTATTATATGGCATTTCCAACAACATTATTGTTATGCAGCTCACTTGGTTGGATGAGCATCCTATGGACTTGGTTTCATTTCATTAAAGGGATTGTACAAAATCTCTGATATTGATAGTTTTGAAATTTTTTTATATTAATGTTCATTGACATAAGGATGAGGGACCATTAAAAAAATTTATAACATATAAAATATAATTTTTTCAGGAACTCTGAAACCTGGATCACTCACAAGTAACTGAACTCGAGGGCTACATAGTGTCATGAATGACTCATCATATGCTAGAGGATTTTGACTAGAAATACATGTATCTAATCGTTTCATGGGGAGGATATACACTCTTTATTGGAGGGAAACATAGAAAAAAATATTATTGTAGTGTAAATAATAATTTTGATTAAAAGAACCAACAAGAGTTTCAAATCATATATAATGTAGTAAATACTTTCATGTATAAAGGATGTCGTGTTTATACCAAAAAAATGGGTATTGTGAGAAGGTTTTCTTTTGGTGTACAATATCACATGTCCAAAAAATATACTAAAGAAAAAAATGGCTCAATATGGTAAAAATCACATACACATGATTGGTCATATATTCTTATTCCTAGATTTTGGAAAGAATCGAGTGTCCAATGCTATGCACTAACCTTTGTTCATTCATGTATCCAAGAATGGTTTTGGAGTTAGAAATGACATCCCTACCTAGATGTGATTAAAATTCTATAGTCCAACACTAATGGTGTGTACATTAAATCGATATTCTGAGTATAAACTTTAATGGTGTAAAATTATGATTAAAATCAATACATTAGTAAAATGTAAACCATGTCAAGATCGCTCTCCTCTAGAGATACCCAATTGAACATACCAACATCATCCTATACTAAATATATCAAAACAATTAAATTATCATGGTACTCGGGGTATATTTAACAAGAATCCATGCGGTAATAACTCTTTAGAATCCCTAGAGCACATCCATTCATTACCTGATAAAATAACCATTTTAATACAAGGAATAACCATAGCATTATTGACTAATTGTTTCTAGACCAGCTCATGGATATCATGTAATGAGGGTTTTCCATTTTTTGAGTGTATTCCAAGTTGTTAAACCTAGGAATTTCTCTCATAATAGTTTCCAAATAAACCTTATATTGTTTCTTTTCATAGTAAGGATTCTATTAGGTAGGGATATATTTAAAACCAAGGGGATGACCTGAGGCATTATGTGTCTAATGAAATCATTCCTAGACTAGGGAGATCATCTCTAGTGTTATATTGTTTCATGGAGTCTAGATTAATAATATATTCTCAATAAAAGGAATTCATCATGTACGGAACACAAAAACTCATAGTGGATGTATAACTTAGAACATGAATTATTGAATCTAGTGGTGAAAAATGATTTTTCTAAAAGAATTTCCACATAGGAATCCTATGATTTCCCTTATTTTCCCATACCTATAAATATGTGAAAAGTTCATGTAACCCAAAACTAAAGAACAAGTGTTATGTATTCTCAAGATCCAATTACAGTTTAAATCTAATTAATAATTAATTAGATAAATCCATTTCATTATATGATAACTCAAAACCCCAAAGGGGTAGAATAAATACATAAAAATGATGTTTTTATAATGGCCTAGAAAACCCACATTAAAATGGCATTTAGTTTAATATTGAGAAATTGTTGTCAATGTAATTTTTCCAATCTCACCTAGGGGGAGGGGTGGGTTGGGGTTATTAAACTCCATTATTTTAAAATAATCACATAGTAGATCATGATCAATGTAAATAAATTAAAATAATTGATTATTATTTTTAGAGGAAACATATGGAACATCTACCATGTTTCATAATAGAATAATTAAAAAATGGTGGGACCATAATGGAATAATAATAAACCACCAACCTTAGCCTAATGTTAAAGTCCTCATCTAGTATAATACTCATATATTAGATTGAATAAAATAACATGAGAAACTATAAAAATCCAAGAATACTGGTAATGTTATCTCTGAGGGATACAACACCCCTAATGGAAAAGAAAATTTGAGAAATAATGTATGATGAGTAGCGGACTTGTTGAGGGAATTTGATACAATGAATAAAGATTGAAAGAGAGTATAGATAGATGAGATGCATCAATTCCGTTGAGATGGAAGAAGGAGATCTATCATGTGGAAACTGTGAAATAATTTATATGTTGTTGAAATAAATTCTTGTCTTTTGAAGAAGAGGGGAAAATGGTAATTTCAATAATTTTTAAATTGGAATGTGTTTTGGGTGATTGGTTGTCCAATCCCAGTACTAAGCATGTTATACCTAATGTCCATGACCCCACACCTTACATATTTTATGAATTTAGTTAGACAACCCAAAAAATCCATTCATGGTGTACCTATAGTTAATTGAATGTTTTATACAGTTCTGCTTCCTCTATAACTTCAATTTCTTCACCATGCTCCTCCGATTGAGAAAAACACATTTGAGTTTTATGGTTAGTCCATCCCATGTTCTAACTATATGTCTCACCATACTTCTTCACAAAACCTTACCAAAATACTCAAACCAAGATTGAAATCATAATGAAAAATCATAACCACTATAGGTACATCTATTGGGATAAAACAACAGGATTAACAATCAATTAAAAATATCCACAATTCAATGAATAAATAATACACTATGACTACCCATTTCTTAAAATAACTTTTTCCCGCATTTCCCTTTCGATTGTGGTAAAGGTGCATCCAAAAACAACTCTAGCCATCGAGCATGAGTATTTGAATCTTATCCCCATGGGCCATCTTATACAAGACAATGATACCATATGAACTAAACTAGAGGTTGTTTATTGCCTCTAGGATCCACCATGATATTATTAATGATATTAATAGGATTCTCCTCAAAAGAAGCATAATCCTATAATATAAATTTTTTAGTATCATAAATATTAGACGGATTGGAATAATAATTTTATAGAAGTGTAACGTGAAATATATCATGCATATATATTTAAAACTGAAAACGAACTATTTAATATTCTCTTATCCATAAACACTCCATGAAATCAAAATGTTTGAAGAATCTAGGATGCATCATACCTTTGTTTTGAATTCATCAATGACCCAATCTAAGTGAAAAAACAAGACGACTAGATCCCCCACAACAAACTCTAGAGTTTAGAGTTATGACTAGTGTATTAATATTCCCTAGAATAATCTATATACATATATTTCATAATTATTTTTACCTTTTATAATGACTCATGAATGGGAGGATATCCTAATAGCATTTACTCCCATTCCTCCAAATAGCACATAGGTGAACTACTACCATAGAAAACATCATACAGAACCATTTGTATAGTTTCATGAAATATATTATTATAAGTAAACTAAGATTGAGAAATGATTTATTACTGAGAGCCTCTAAAATCATAGAGACACACATAGTGAATGACCTCATATACATTTATAGTGAACTTGAATTGGCCATTATTTTGAGGGTGGTATGCTATACTAAGAAGTAAATATTATTCAAGAGAATTATTCATCCCTTTCAAGATCAATTATGTAAAATTAGTGTCCCTATTTGGAACTATAGTATATGGAATCTCATATAGGCATACAATCCCCTAGAAATACAGCCTACCAATATTTCCAACAAAGGTGGCCTCCTAGATTATGAATAACTTCATGAACTTTATCATCTTATCCATCATAACCCATACACTATCACTAACCAAATAATATTTTTCTAAAACCATAAAAATTACAAAGTGATTTCATCCCATTTCCAGTCCAGAATGGGTAGTGGTTTTAACAAATATAATGATCACTAGTGGTTTTCCTTCACCTACTGATAGGTGGCACAACAACTAACAAATCCAAAAATATTTATTTTCATCTGATGTCACAAATACTAGAAGTTTTAGTCTTGGAACATGTTACTATGTCTATAATATTATTCATACATGATATCATGATATTTATGCATCTTATCCTCTTACATTTCTTCATGAACCCATATATTCTCATGGATATTTGGGATCTAATACTCATCAATGACCATACCATGCAGTGGGTCCTTAGCTAAAATATATTCCCATTAAACTAAACTATTATGATCTAAATTTTCCATCGAATTCACTTGATATAATAGTTATTAAGACATAAAAAAATCCAATATAAAATTTTGTTTTTTAAACTTAAAATCATCAGTTAATATTTTAAAAATAAGTTCCATAACCATCCATTCACTAATACATTCTTAAAAAACATGAGTTTGAGTGTTTTAACTGGGGACTTTGCAAGTATATTTCCATTTACTCATGTTAAGACAAGATTAATGTCAAAGGAAAGATGATATTTGATACATCATCATTATCAATGGTTCATGTAACATAGAGGGAATATATACTATAGGATATTTTTATCTATATATATAATTGACTATTTCTATATTATGTAATGTATATAATTCCATAAATCATGGACCATTTATTCTAACATGAAGAATTTTTAAGTGTATTTATGCTAATTATGCCTCAAATACTGAGATTAGTATACTACAACTTGTTTCCCTTGCATCAAAATAGATCCTAGAATAATTAATAATGTGTTATAATAAAATATTAAGCCTTTTTTAGGCTCAAAAAAATCATTATTTTCATAGTGTTCATCCATCCATTCAAATCCAAAAATTCGTTCTCAAGATCATTAGACCATGAATTATTTACAGCATTCTTTTTCAAGACTATAACTAGTGATTCAAGGAATGAGATGATCTGAATGAAATGATGATAAAAAGTAGACGGTTATAAGAAACTCCATATATGAAATACATTCTTGGACTAAACATAGGAAAAAAGGCTCCCACATTATCTAGATCCACATATACCCATTCATCATATATAATGTGATCCATGAAGTGAATGTTATAACGACAGAACTGTAATTTTGTTATATGGGAATTAAACCTATACACTCTTGGTGTACTCTGCAATATATAACATTATTTGGAATGGTCATGTATAGTTTAGCAATACTCAAAGATACCTTCAATGAAAATATCCCCAAAGTAATCCAAGTATAGGTCGAATACCAGGTTCATCATATCTATATATATTACATGCACACTCATTAGATTGAATGACATCACCAAGTATTCAAAAATTTAATTCATACATCAGAAAGGTGTATGTGGTATATCAAAATGATAGAAATAGACATGATTATAGCATGATATCAAATCATTTTACATGTAGACTCTAGATCCATAGATATAGTTGAATATATTTTCCACGTTAAGAACATAATACAAGTTTTTAAATTCATTATAATTAAACCCTAGGTAATTAACACATAGTCATATTATACAATCCTCTTTCATAGTGAAAAGGAAAAGAAAAACATAAGGTGAATTATCAGTTCATATAAACCATTTGGCTTCAGGTTCTCCAACTACCTCTTGAGACCCTAAATCTCGATAGGTGTTATCATGTATAGAGTTATAGACACAAGTTCATATACTAATAAAAGTTCAATTTTGAAATCCTTCTCTATCATTAGATTTATCCTAAGAGTGTCACCATGTAAGATATCTATTAAATAACTGAACACTATTGGAAAATGTTTCATGTGATAATCCTTTATCATAATAAATTAGTATATAAATTTAACTCAACACTTTATATATCCCATTATTCAAAGGCCTATATCTATTTTTCCATAAATTTCATTATGCATTTTAAACAAAACTAGAATCTTCATGAGATAAAAAGGACACCCTCTGGTAAGAAAATTGTTTTGGATTGATAAGGAATTAACTAATATATCTCAAGAATATTTTAAAAACATATCATCTCAACAAAGATATGTTCATATATGAAATTATAATCCCCAATAACAAGGGGAAACTCCTTGAATTATATAATGAATTATTTACATAATCGCAACAAAATATTTTGATTCATTACCCTAAAAATTTTATCAGTATAAACTCCAAGGCTATCCCTTAAAGACACATATAACAAAAAGTTAAAAAATTAATATCAAATAAATATGATACTAAAATCAAGTACACTAAGATAATTTCTTGGGATGTAGTTCTCATAATTTTCTTTTCCTCCAGTGTAGACCATAGTGTAGTTGAATGGCAAGATCTATGTCACTATGCTATAACAAAGAAACCTTGAGAAATCCTTCTCCACTATAGGTTTTTGTGATCATAGGTTCACTAACCAACATTCACGTTAACTCCATGAATTTTTATAAATGATCATCTTTTCACAAGACCTTAAATCTCTTCTAAGTAAACATGGGTTCAGGATTAAATAAAAAATGAATCGTTATTACCCCTCCAACACAAGAAAACTATTGATATCAGTTACAATGGTTGGTATAATCCATTGATAATTAAAATCTATCATTGAATTATCAATTAAAATACCCTCACATGAGGTTATATGACCAAAAAATGAATCTTATTAGGTCCAAAACTCATATTTGGTAAAACAAATTCACACATTTTATACATCCCCATGTACATCAACATAATCATCAATTGTTTTTTTGTTCTATCCATTACTCGTGTAATATATAATAATATTATTTATATAAAATAACACAAACAGATCATGCTAACCTAAAAATATTATATTAATTAAATATTTGAGTATTATAAATACATTGGTATGTCAAAATAATGTAACTATAAATTCATAATGACCATAACATATATGGAAGTTTTTCTTGTGTGTATCCTCCATATTGACACATAGATATTGATATCTTGATCAAATATCAATCATAAAAAAATATTTGATCTCTTTATAACTAATCGGAAAAAATCATCTATAAAGGATAGAAGATACATATTTTTAATAGCAATATTGTTAAAATACTAATAAAAACACAATGAATCATTGATCCATATTTCATCATAACTATATGAACAAGGATCACCCTTGGGTGAATCACCTGACCCAATAAATCACTTATTTATATTCTTCTAGTGTTACTAATATAATTTTAACAACTCAACCCAATCCATTATATATAGTCTTTAAAATTGGTTTACCAAGAAGTATAAGGTATTTAGAAAACTCAACATCTTGACTTGGAGGAAAACTAGTTAATTCCTTATGAAATTAATCCTTGTATTCCTAAATTATGAAAAAAAAAATTAAATGATGGGTTTCTCCCCATCCATTTAAGATGACTATACCTCTTTGTCATGTTGGAAAACTCCATTTATGGAGGTAATGTACAATTGGAGATCATTTCCATCCATACATTGAAATATAAACAAAGGAAGAATTAGAATATGTAATATAACATCCCGTCCTCAAAAATCGCTATGGGGTCTATTCTGTATGAGCCAAAAAATTATTAAAATAATAATAAATTCAACTATGTTAAAAAGAAAAAGATTCAGAAGAATCACATTCTAAAAAATATCTATCATAGAGGATTTATAGACATGAGATGTGATTATATTACTATTATAGGATTTAATATTTACCATATCATCTAATCATTGAGGTGGTGTTGCGATACCCATATAAAATTCTCCAAATATAAATGATTGGATAAAACCTAAATCAAATAAAACATTTTAAAATATAGGATTTATGATAACTGTACCATTAAAATTTTAATTTTAATAACCAAATTCATTTATTTTGATTACAAAATCATTACATTTTTACATTTTCATTATAGGTTACTGAGTATTATTATCCTAATTTGTTATTGGGTTAGGAAATCGATTCATATAACAGCCCAAATCATTACATCTAATGCACAAATTTGTGATGGGTGAATTTGATTAATCGTTAAGTCACATATTTTCATTAAAAGGACTCCTATAACAACATCAAAATCATTTGACATGATGGGTATTCCTACCTCACATGAAACATCTGGTAATTATGTTTATGAAACTACCTGAGTTCTCCTCCCAACATTTCTTCTATATGTGGTTCTAAGGATTCTAACCTCCATGTTTCATACCTCTAAATATTATATAAACTCTATATATCATTTATTATTACCAAAGACATTAGAATATGAGTTTCCATTTTCTATTTTCACATTCATACTACATAGATTAATATATTTATAACTTCTAATTTATCTTATTGATAATGTCATTAAAATACTTTGCCTCAAAAAATATATATATGATCAAATATTCTTTCGAGATTGATGATAAAGAATAACTTATACCTCAAAAGTCCTATAAATAATTATTTATTGATACTTATGAACTCATTATAATTTTTATTCATCTCTAGAAATCATAGTCCACTTATGAATAATGAGTTTGGGAAATAAATTCAATTAAAATTCCATCATAAAATATTCCCATATTATGGAGACCATTTCATAAATATTTCTTATATTGTGGATAATTTGACACCATGGGTCAACTTCACCATGAAATTTATTGAATATTAAGAAAACATTCTCATATTATGAGAATTGTAGAATGAAAAATATACATTCCACTAGATTGATCAATTATTTAAAAACTAATAGGTTAGAAGACTCATAGAAATAGGGATGGACATTATAACATTAATGATTCAATTTCATGTTTCTATAATTACAAAGACTATTTAAAGATACGTTTTTCCGTAAATAATATGGACTATATTATATTATTGATGAATTATATGCGTAAAAAGAATTTATATAACAATAACACTTTAATTAAGTAATAAATATCATTACATTATTTATCATACAATGCGATGAAAATAACAAACATTATAATTGGGAAAAAATATAAATTAGAAAATATAAAATGAAAATGTATTGATCACACCAATCTGCTAGAATCATCGTCCCCATGTGAAATACTATCTAAAAGAACAAAAATATTAACAAACCGATCACCATCCAAGAAATTTAATATTAATAAATATGAAAGGAATTTTAATAAAAATTTAGTGAAATAAATAATTTGTATTTTTATAAGGACATGTGACTGTTGGAATAGAAATTTTACCACTGGAATAGTAACCTGTCCATTGTTTATAACAACATGAGCATTGGGATTGGTAACCTGGACATTTAAATAATAAGATTACCTCAAATTAATAATGTTTTAAAAAAATATTTATCATGAGTAGTAAATGTACATATAAATATTGTAATTCTGATAAATAAATATCATGATTAGAAAATGAAAATAAAATATAGGCAGATTTTTAATAAAATTTATTTTAATGTGTTTCATAAAAATCAAAAAAAATATATCCCAAATTAGAATTTACTATGATAGGAACTTATTTGGATAAAATGAGTATCATTTTTTAAATCACCTCATTAAAAATTTAAAATAGTAATTTCGGGATATTTTTTTGAAATAATTTGTTCATCTATTGAATTGAAAAAATATACTTTTTCTCATAACTGATGTAAATTAAATTAAATTATAAATGTAATAATAATAAAATTATAAATAATAAAATACCTGGATGAGATAAAATATATTTAATTTCATATATGAGTCATTAAAATAAAATAATATTTATTTATTCATTTAAAATATAATTTACCATAAGAAAAAGTCTATATTAATCTGTTAAAATAAACATTTTCCTTTTTAAAAAATTTTATTTTAATAAACTACGTAATTTTTAATTATAATGAGTTTTAAATTTGTAAAACCATTATTTTATATTGATATAAGATGCATGTTTTAAAAAATCATAGTATTTAATGTTTGACCATTGATATGGTATTTTATTTAAATTTTTATTCTTGAAATACACCTCTCATATAGTATAAATATCACCTCTCCCATCCCTTGGAAACCCTATACTTTCACATAATACAAACAAACATTTCTTCACAAATCCTCAATCATAATCCATATAGAATGTGTATATATGTTCTAGGGTGAAAAAACTACAAACATCTAGGTATTTTTAGTGTCTTACAAGAGGAGATTCCCTAGGTAAAGAGTATATTTTTATCTACTCATGAAACCTTTTATTCCTCTCAATATATTTTCCCAATCCCATTAATAATAGGGTATTATTAAATTAATTATTCAATCTTTTAACAATATATTAATTTTATTAACCTACAAAATGGGTCATATTAATGAAATAAATATCAAAACTATCATTCCCATTATACCACAATGTCCTATAAATAGTTAGTTAATCATCAATGGAGTCACTATGAATACCTTTCATATCACCATTCATATGGATAATTGAAAATAATTATTTATTATAAATTAATGTATAAGTATATATATTTCAATCTTATGTATTTAATTTCATTAATTCATAAATGAACATGAACATAAATAGCAATATCGAAACAAAAAGGGAAAATTAAATGAAAACTAGATATCAAAACAATGCATGTTTAACAAAATGTTTTTTAAAATAAAATCCAATAATAATAATGGATAAATAGTGGACCAAATAAACATAATTTATGCCATAAAATATGATTAAACAATCCTCTATTTATTAATCAAGATGCATGAAAGTGATAAAATAATGTAGGATTTTAGGTATAAGAAATATTAAATCCAACAATTTTTTTTGGATATACCTATTTCATTTAACATTTGCTATAAATATTCCTTTATTATTTCTTATATATCCTATAATTATTACTACTTTTTCATTTAGGGTTATAAATTTCACTAACTATATTTATGAGAAAAGTACCAATATTTTCCAAAATAGACTTTCCATTTTAAAATAAATCTTTTACTCGACTTGAGTTTTTTCCACATCAATCAAGAATAATAATTTTATACCAAATATATATTTTATTATTAATTTTTCATCCCTATGCTCATTAATTATATAAATATTAATGATATCTTTATAAAACAAATTAATTTTTATGGGTTATTTTCTGAATATAATTGTTCTATGCTCTATGTGGAATGAATGGTTATGTAAATATTATTATGTAATGGGTGGGTCTATAAATTGAAGGTCCTACAAAGCATTAGGTAATTGGATTTACCTAATTATATTATATTTATTATGGATGTATATAAAGATATATTTATTCACAATGGTAATTTTATTATTATTCACATAAGATATATGTGAACATGATGCTATAATTTTCCACAACTATGTGTGATATTTGACCACTACGACATAATGTTTAATTTTTATGCAATACAACATCCATTACCTTATAGAAAAATTTCCATTATGTTTGTTATGATAATATTATTATTATGAAATTATTTTTTAATTATTCTCAACCATTTACTATTTGTTAGTGTATCTTACTTATGATATGTTATCCTCCCCCTTTCTAGAATTTTAGCTCACCCCTTTATTTTTTGTATATCCTATAGTGAATACCATTAAAAAATATAACATTCTAGTGTTTTAAGAATAAAGAAGAACATTTGAAATAAATATTTATGTTTATTTATATTCAATGATTTATTATCCTATTATTACAAATAAACTAAACCTTTCAATCCTTTATTATATAACTATTATGTTGTTTTAATTTAAAATAATTAAATTTTCATATAAGAAAATATATGGTCAGTATATTTAGAATTAGGTGGGAGATTATTATATTTTGGAATTAGGATTATTTAATGTTATTGAAAGCTCGTAGTATAAGAAAAATGAAAATTAAGCATCCTTGAATCTATGTTTTGGAAGATGTCTATACAATGAGATCCATAAGGTTTGATTTTAGAATTAATCATCATATATAAATAAATTACTTACTAATGCTTTATATAATTTATTTTTTTCCAATCCTTTCCCATTTTTATATATTTGGGTAACCTATAGAAATAAGTAAAATAATATATTTCACAGACAATAAAATGGATGCCTGAATTACACCCTCAATGCCATTGTTGGGGGAGTTCAAAACATTATGGTGATACTTACCTAGTTGTCTATAGATATGAAAAATAATAAAAAACATCTGGAAAATCATCTTTCAGCCAAGATTTAACAACAATACATTGATTTCATTATATTGAAACATTCACTAATGATTATTAGAACATTTGATCCACTGTTCATGGAACAGTGATTCTACTTGATAGATAATAACTTTTATGTGATCCACTATTCTAATAAAGAGATGGAAACTCTTGTAAATTTTTAATTCAATAGATAATCTGATCAGTTGTGGTTTTTGATAAAAAACACCAAATAAAATGATGAAAATGATGAGTTGGAGTGGGAAAACATTAGAAAAATATTTATTCAAAAGTATTTCTGATTATATATTTGAATAAATAAAGAGAGATAATTTATTCAGTTGAAGATATATGAAAGTGAATATATCATTTAATATTAGGTAAAAATCATATGGGTTTAATGATAAACCACATTTTTAATCAAAAATGATAGAATAGTAGATAGACTTGTTAGTGGTTTAATTCCACACCTTTGAAATTATATATAAATATGAGACTTTGGGAGTTATGAAGAAATTGTTAAATGTGATTTACATATAGATATAGTGTTTTAAAATTTTACAATTAGATATGGTGATAATAAAATAATAATTTAATTTTATGATGGTGGTATAAATGAAAAAGGATGAAAGGGGATATGGATACCCACAACCTAAAATTTTTGGATGAAGCTTCATGGTACTATCATCGAAGGATTATGTAAATTTTCTCAATGTTATAGATAAGGACATTAAACTCTATAATGTCAAAGATACATGATGAAGCTAAAGAATATGGTGGAAGAGAGGATGGAAAACACAAATTTACCAACCATGGTTCAATGCTTCATCTGTTAAAAAATGGGAACTATGAAATTCAATGCACCAAATCATGGGTCCTTGAAGAGAATACCCCTAAAAACTATTGAATACAAAGGAGAAAGGGAAATAATATTCCATTACTATTGCTGAAGTACAGTGTGAAAATGAATTCATAAAATTAACACATATTATTCAATGAATAATTGAAAACGATTAATTTGATTCTAAATCTAAACATTCCTTTATATCTGGAAATATTTTAGGAATTGAATAGTTGAATCCTAGATACCTTGAGGTAGATATATTTTAAAAAACTTCTAGTTTAATGACAATGTAAACCCGTGTGTTATACGCTTATACTATTTTAATATGTTGGAATATTCTTACTTGGAATCTTGTAATCCTTTATTTTATCAAATTTGAAAATATAATTGGAAACTATTGGATCTAATTATATATGGAATAGACCAACTTTCATGAAAAGGAAATCTATTTTCATATTTGGAACCTTCCCATGCTCTTGTAAATTTGAATGAAAGATCATAAATATCCTTTGTAAAATCCCTCAACTCTGTGAATGTTGATACCCTATGAATAATTACACATTTCACAAATTGTTGAGTTTAGTAAAGTCTCAACCTTCTAGGAAAACTCACTGTGTGGGAATAAAATGATATTTTCCCCAAAGAGTTACACATACATCCATATATCACAAGGCAGAGTTCCCAGTAGTTCTCCAATCTAGATCCACTCCTATCTCGAAATGAAAATATAAAAAATCCCCAATAGAACTAGAGTATTTAAAGAAGAATCTACACAAGAATTTGAAATAATGGTTTATATTCAATAGTACATCTACTTAAGGTATACTGGTGCTCTTTTTCAATATTAAAGATGGATCAATATGGCTATTCAATGACTATAGGGTGCTCAAAGAGGTCACTATACAGAAGATGTATTCCCTACCAAGGATTTATGAAAATATCAATTTAGTAAAAGGAGATCATTACTTCTAAATGGCGGATCATTATTCTAGATATCAACAATTAATGGTGAATAAATAAGATATTTATAAGACTACTTTAGGTACATGGTATGGAATCTATATGTTTTTTGTGATTCCATTTAGATATAATTATTCCCATAAAATGTTCATGGACTTGATTAATAGAGTCATTAGAGGTATATTGGCAAATATTTGGTTTTGTTTATCAGTAAAACTCTCATTTAATCAAAGAAAATGGAGGGACTTTGAAAAAATCTAATTATTTTGTTAGAAACCTTAAAGAAAGAGAAAATTTATGCTATGTTTAGCATGTTTGAATTTTGGATGAAAAATTCACATTCTTGTGGAACATGATCAAAAGTCATGTAATTTGTATAGACCCTTCGAATAAAAAATAAATTAAGGAACGACCAAGAACCCAATGCATCTTAAAAATCCATTGTTTTTATTACCTAGAAGGTCACTACTTATATTTTATGATAAATTTCACATTGAAAATTTTCCTGATAACTTAGATAATATGGATAGGAGTAATGTATGTTTGGAAGGTAGAATCCAAGAAAATCATTGAATATTTCAAGATGAGGTTAATTATTTTTCATTTACTCACTCTTCCAAGTAGTGGATAAGGTTTTATATATATATATATATGCTTGATAAATGTATGTTTTTGTGCATACATGTTGAATGATAATGTTATAGACCATGCCTCAAGATAGTTGATCATCAATGAGTTGAACTACCCAATGAATGATTTGGTTTTAGAAGCTATTATCTTTACATTGAGGATCTAGTGGCACTACTACTATGGTGAAAAGGGTGACTTATAAAGCTATCATTAGAGTTTAAAGTATATATTTACATATAAGGAGATCGACATGCATCAAAGAAAATGGTTATAGATAATCAATGTATATGATTTTTCTATTCAATACTATATGGTAAAGGGGAATATGGTAAATGGTGTTTCTAAAAAAATGACGTTCTACTATATCAATGATATGGATTTAGAAATAACATATCTTTATGGATTTGTAAAGGATAGATCTATAAGTCATAATGGTATGAAATTCATATTACCTTTCCAAAATTATTTCACAAAAACATTTCCATGAGAATATTAAAGATTATTTATGGTATGATCAAGAGTTTAAATAGTGGGTGAAGGAATTTATGGAAGAGAATATTCATGAATTATATATCAATTATAATAGTTGTAATTTGATTAGAACATGGCCTTGTGTGACTTTGTCTCCTATGATAATGAAAAAGACATTGGATAGTGAACATAGCTCATATTTATCTATAATTCCCAGAATTACCGAGATGTATAATGACATTGATAAAAAAACATGTGACAATTTTTGTATGATATAAATTTAAAGAAGATAGAAAAAAATCCAAGGGTATGAGGAAACCATTACTTATACCCATGTGAAAATTATGTCATGTCACTATGAATATTTTCACTTATCTATTGAATACATACAAAGGGTATAATGTGATATGGGTTATGGTTAATAGACTCCCCATGAATGCTCTCTTCATCACCATTCAAGAAGATTTGTCACTAGAAGAAAATATATAATATACATCAATGTTTTGTTGAGGATGTATGGGGTAACACATTATATCATCCCTAATCATGATCCATTTTCCACTTCTAAATTCATGATAATCCTTTAACATATTCTGAATACTGAAATTAATTTTAGTACATCGTATCACCCTCAAAATGATGTCCAATTTGAAGGGACTATTCAAACACTCGATGACATACTAAAAGAATTTTCAATTGAATTTAAAGGATCATGGAAACAATATCTCACAAGTTTTGTGTTCTCATACAACAATATCTTCCACTAAAGTATTCAAATAGATCAATATGAATTTATGTATGATAATTAATGTTGATGACCAAATTTTAGAGATGAATTTTTAAAATGAAAGAAACATGGACCTGATCTTGTGCAATAGATGAAAAAGAAGGTTCATTTCATCCATAATCATAGAGATGATTCTCAAAGTTTGTAAAAGAGCTATTCGGAAAACCATCTAATGGAAATTGAGTTCTTAGTGTGAGAAATTGTTTCCCTTTGAATATCACATTGATAGAGAGTCATGTAGTCTGTGAAAATGGGAAACATATCCCTTGGTACATTGGTCCCTTTTATATCCTAGATCTTATAGAATCGGTGGACCATATTCATTCACACCCACAAAATATGGCTCTTTTTCATGACGTGTTTGATGAATTTCTCCCATGAATGTAAATTATCAATCCCTCATAAGTTCTAAATCTAGAGATGGTAGAAATGAAGAATGAACTATTATATAGGGTGAAGCTGTTGAGGATCATGGGCCTTCGAAACAATTTTCTATGCAACAAGACAACTCCCCTTGAACATGTATTGTTGAGGAACCATAGTTATTAAGATCTGGAATGAGAAATAGATGAAAAAATGAAATAGAATTACCATATCCTATTCTTAAATGATATTAGGAGATGAAAGTTTGAGATAATGTTTCTAAATTTGGGAAGAATATAATCACCCATACTTTTAAATTATACTTGTTTCATAGATAAATGTTTGTTATATTATATTTTATAATTACAATTTGAATAGATCACATAGAGGATCATAGAAATATTAAAATGTTAATAAATAAAATTATATAAGTCATATATGAATCAAATGAAAATTCCAATCATTAAAATTTGATATAATATATAAAATTGAAAATTGAAAATGGGAATATATAGATCACCCCAATCTGCTTTAATTATATCACCTATAATAAACAATATAAAAATTAATAAAATTAAAATTAAAACATTCTATATCTTAGAAAATGAATATATATATATATATATATTGGAGGAATTCTACATAATATTGAGAAAAGGAATAATGTGGTATTTATAGAAAATAATGTGTTCATTGGAATAATAACTTGACTATTGGAAATATTAATCTCACCATTGGGAATTGACACCTAACCGTCATTATAATAATTTTACCTCAAAATAATGATTTGTTATATATATAATATTTATGATGTGTAATTTATGTAAATATAAATATTATAATGCTTACAAATTAATATCATTCAACTAAAACATTGGCTAATTTTTAACAAACTACATTTATTTTATTTCTAAAAAATTATTATTTTTTAATTAGAAATTAAAATTTCCAATATATGAAATTTATTTTGAAAAAATTCTATCATTTTATACATAATCTCTTCAAAATTATCCAATAGTTATTTTTTACTAATTTTATAAAAATCATTCATTTTCTGTTGAATAGGAAAAATATATTTTCTTCAAAACCCATGTATCTTAAATTACATCATATATGTCGGAACATTGACTTAATGATTTATATAACATAATTTTTAGAAAAAATACATTTAGTTTCATATATTCTTCATTAATATTAATTAATCTTAGTTTCCAAACCTACAAATCATTTTCCAAAACCAAATGTCAAAAGTTATAAATTAAAATTAATATATTACCCCCTATTTCCTTCTGAAAACATTAAATGAATTGAAATAATATATAGTTTTAAAGTGATAAAATAATTAATTTTTATTGATATATTATGTGTATTGAAAAATAATAGTTTTTACCTGTTTTAAATTTGATAAAACTTATTATTCTAAATATAGCTCTCTCCTTATCTAAAAATAACCACTCTCACTAACCTTGGGAAACCACTCCCATCACACATTAAAAAAACTATTCATCTAAAATTATCATTATAAATCACCTTAATTAACATAGATACATACTAGATTAAACAAATACCAAACATCATGGGATTTTTACTATTGTAAAAATGAAGCTACACAATGTAAAGGGAATGTTTCTATCAATTATTCTATCTTTTTCTTCATCCATTTCCTTTTTCCCAATAAATATAAAAACCTAATCTTATAAAATTAATTAAGAATTATGTTAACATTATATTAATGATTTTAACCTACTATAAGTATAATATTTTTTATGTATATAAATTTCAAACATCCTTTTCCTGCCCAATTGACAATGTCTCACCAACAGTCAATTAATCACCAATGAAGACATCATAAATATTTTTATAATCACTTAACCATTAGATATTTACAAAAAATTATTTATGATACAAAAATTTGTAAATATACTTCATTTTTTTCTAGAGTTAATGTCTTTAACACAAAA
The DNA here is from genome assembly GCA_963277665.1 of Viscum album. Classification (NCBI taxonomy): domain Eukaryota; kingdom Viridiplantae; phylum Streptophyta; class Magnoliopsida; order Santalales; family Viscaceae; genus Viscum; species Viscum album. Next base: position 4,051,023 of record OY728145.1, read on the forward strand.
ATGTCCTTCATAAAAAATGGAGACATCGAAATAAATTTAGAAAATTTAATTAAAACATGATATCTAACAAATTCATGTTTAAAAATATTGCTTAAAAGCATATTCAATTAATAATAGATAAATATAAAAATAGATAATCATATTTCACTTCGATAACTATGTTTTCATAAACAATTTTTTATGAGGTGGAAATGTTTCAAATTAAAGCATGATTTTAGGCAACATGATTCTTAAACCCAAATCCTTTTCCTCAGGTTACCCCTCTTTCATGAAATCTTCAGAATGAATATTTCACTTATTATTACTATATATCCTTAACATATTCTTTAATATTCATTTAGAGACAAATTTTACCAATATGATTTAAAATCCTGATACAATGATTTTCCAAAAATGAATTTTCCTTCCAAATCACAACTTCTACTCCTCTTGAATTGTTTCTTCTTCCCTAAAAATGATTATGTTTATATAAATTATTTGTTCCCATAATAATGTCGTATCTTATATTTTATTCAATAAATTATTCTTCATAAAATCCTTATGAAACACATTCATTTCCATAGGTTATTTCTTTACTATGATTTTCATATATTCTATTTTTCATGTATGATTTTTAAATATTATGGCATGATGGGTGGGAACAAAAATGAATATCACTCTAATGAACTAAGTAATTTGACGCCTCTTAGGATATTATCTATATTATGAATGAACATGATTCCATATTGGTTCAAAATGATGATGGTTGGATTATTAACATCGATTATTCTTGAACATCATGTTATCCATATTCACAACATTGTGTGGTATTTGAGTGCCATGACATGATGTTTCGTTTTTGGCATAACCACATTTTTTGACTTTATAAAATATTCCCCATGATTTTTATGATTATCATATAATTATTTTATAATTATGTTTATTATTCTTACCCATGTTCTATTGGTTAATGTATCTTGTTTTCTATTCAATTTGTCCACATACTAGGATTTTTTCTCTCTCATTTATTTGATTTATATACTCAGGTGACTATACGTACAAAGGAGAATGTAAGAGATTAACAAGGATAAAGATGAATGATTTAAATAAATGATTATTTGTTATTATGTTCATGTGATGAAGTTTTATAATTCAACAAAGGAATTAGACCATTCGATCCTTGATTGTTTAACTATTTTGTTGTTTAAATTTAAAATGAAGTAATAATCGTTATAGAAAATATAGTTTTTCTATTATTCTCCCACCAATGTGCATTCTTAATCTCAATGTGGTCTTTTTTCTGGCAATATGTAAAGAATTCTTAGTGTGCATAGTCACAATATATTACATCTGAAATTGAATTTCATTTGGTTTTTCCTCTATAAATTAATTTCATTGGTCATCACATTCTTTATTCACATGATTCTGTAAACATCTAGACATTGAATAAATCAAAAAATATAATATAAGAAAAAAATATTGTAATAATTGTGAAAAATCAAATATTTTTGAAATTTAGTTTTTATATTTCCTACTTTATGAAAACTTTTTAACAATATATGAAAATTAACTTTATCTTAAGTTATCTATGCTCATCATTAATTTAAATCTCATATAATGATTCATAAAGATAATGTTAATAAACCAAATATTATCTCATAAGATGTTTCATATATTTGTGCAGTATTAAGCCTAAAAATCGTGAATTGGTAATTATTGTGTTAATACCCAATATTCCAATTAAATAGTTGTTAACCATGAGTGAATCTATGACCCAATCGAACCCACTTGATAATATCTATGAAGATATTTTCTTTCTAGAAAACCCCTAAATAACGAATTGTCTACTAAATTATTCAGTTATACTATATTGAAACTTATCACCTATGGTTGAAAAAATGATTTCTAATCATAATATCTAAAAATAACTAAACTCTACAGTAATACTAGTTGATGTGATAAAAGAATAATATCATAAATATAAAGCATTTTTGATTAATATTAATTATATCTCCCAAATAAAAATGACCAATAATCATAAGGGTTAATGTACTTAGATATAGGAAAAATAATTCACTCATTTTAATGCAATAATAATTTTCTCTAACATTATTAATTATATAAGAAACCCCTCTAGACATTTTATATTGAATTCCCTTCTACTTAAGTTGGGAAAAATATATAACCTAATAAGGGATCAGATCACATACTCAGTAAGGGTAAACACGAGATATATCAATCAAATATCATAAATAATAATAATATAAACATAATGGTATTCGAAAAATATTATTTCCATTAGAAAACTACAATAAACTATTTATTAAACACAATCACGAGTCATGGAAAAAATATTGGTATGTCACAATATTTGGAAATCGATAAAAAATAAATCATGAGACATGAGTTCAAATACTAAGAATATAAAAATTAAATAAGAGCATGGAACCTTAATAAGCATAAAAAAATATTTTGTATAAAAGATATATTTATAGACCATTATATCATCGTGGATCAAGCAGCGACACATAATTCACACATCATAGAAGATCATGCATCACCACATATTTCCCATTAAGGATTGACCACATCAATTTATTTCCCCTAATTATCTTATGAGATATAATTAATACCCTATTTTTGAAGGTATTTAATTAACCCATCCATAACATAATAGAATATATACATATGAAATCTGGATGATCATAAAACATTAACCATTTCATTATAACATAACCTATTTAAATGAAATTGTTTTGATAAACATTAAAACATTCCATAAAAATAATCCAACAAAATATGGAACATGGATTTTATCATTTATCTTGTCTACATTTAATCATAATAAATATAACATTATTTCCACATATATGAATAATACCTTTATAATATCATTAAAAAAATTCTTTGAAAATATGAGATAATATTAATTCCCTTTTATTAATATTTTAATTAATGTTTCTCACAATGTTGGGAAAATAAATTACATTTAGAATAAAAAAAAGAAATATGTAAATTATACTTCACTAAAATGAACATTCATTAAGTTGCTAAAATAAATTCATTCCTTATAAATTTAAATATGATATTCTTTTCAAATTATTATAGAATGTCAAAAATGACTTTTTTAAAAATTATTTAAAATGATTCCATTATAAATGATTTAAAATAATGTTAGTGGTAGTTAAAATGAAAATTTTAAAACATTCCATGTATAGTTGTTGTATTTTTTTACAAAAATTTGATTTTATAAAAATTAAAAACAATGTTCGTTGACCAATGAGAAAATACATTATAATTTTCATTAAAACATTTTCCTATCCATTATAAGTAACAAAGAGAGAAAAATAGTATTAATAAATGATAAATATTTGAATACAATGAGGACAATCAATTATTTTGGATATTAAAGGATAATATCCATAAAATGTCCGCTCGTAAAAAATCATCATTGATAATCATCAAAAGAAATGACATCGTACCATAATCTCTTACTTTAAATATCATCTTTCTTTTTCAATGATGCAACCTCCTATATAATAAATATAGATGTATTGTAAATATATTATTGAACCATATATATATATAATACCATATAGGATTTATGTATAAAATATTACCACTTGTTATTAATAATTCCTTATTAAAATCACTGTATTTGTTGATTAATGCTTCGTTTTTCATGCATGTTTCAATTTAGCAGAACCATTAAAAATAAATTGATCACTGATGCATCATAAAAATATATTTAAATAACATAATTGGTATAATATTTAATAATTATACAATGTTTTACATCATTTCATATAAAGTGTTCATGGAAAATGATATACATCACATCTAAGAGGTGGTAGATTATAGGTACACATTATTGATGATTTTACTTTTTAATGGATGGAATGAAAGAAAACTAAAAAATGAATCAGCACTTCAAAATGATAATAATATAATAAATATAATTTATATTCAGTTAATAAAATATTATAAATATAAATGTGAATTTATTTTAAAAAAATGAAATGCATCACTTCTTGGAGGTGGTAGCCCACTCCTGCACAGGACTAATGTTTTATATTACCATATAATAGAAATGTGTTGGATAATGGTAGTTTCACCATCATATAAAAAAATTATATATGAGATATTTAATTAATTAATATATCTAAAAAACCATTGATATATATTGTGTACTAGAATAAATAAATATATTATACAAGGTAATAGTTATACCTCTTCATTGAAAACCCCTATTTAAGATAAACCTTAAACATTAAAAATTTAATTTTTTAAATACTAGATGCAAAATAAAATTATTATATAATACAGTGTAGTATAATAGATATGATTTTTTGATCTGAAATTGACTAGATTAGTTCTATTTGAATTCCTTAAATTCTCAATTTAAAGTGAATTAGTTTTCTTTTTCAAGTGACTAAATTGATATATCAAAATTATATGATTATGATTATTCAAAATATCGTCATCCAGTAAAATTTAAAATTATTGAGTAATTTTTTAATCGTAAAATATTATTTTTAACCCCTTATTAATACTTTTGGTGAATAAAATGATATATGTGTGTTTAATCATCTAAGAGTCGTGACTGTTACTATAAAAGAAAAAATTGACCAATAAGTGGAAAATTACTGATATTCGAGACCATTTCCCGTCCATATTTAAAATTTAATAGTTTAATGTATTTTAATTTATTTAAAAAACATTACTTTACATAATATACCATTAAAGTCATTTATAGACTATTCACATATTTATTATTTAAATAAAACAAGACAGAAATGGAATTCAAATAAAATAAAATAAAAATCAAAAATATTTTATATTTATTTAATAAATTTGGAACATATTAAGTCATCAAAAAATTATTAATTTTAATTTATTTTTAAATTATTTATTTGATTAATATATTATATGCGCAAGAACTGTGTCAGGGTTGCATATAGATTTAAGACAAATATTTTATTACTAAAATGTAAAAAAATTGGCATGATAAAAAATATTTATTTATATTTTTAATTTATATATATAATTTATTATAAATTATTTTTATCCCTATTAAAAAATATTAGATACATTAAAACAAATAGGGTTACATTTTCTACCTATTAATTACATAAAATAATAAAATGATCATTATAATTGTAAAGTGGCATAAAATATCAAAAACCTAGAAGAAAAGAATATTATGGTAAAAATATCAAACTAATGAAATAATTAATTTTTTTCTATATTTATAGTTTGTATGTCATAGTTGTAACCAAATACTACTAATATCGCCCTTATTGGGGTAAAAAATATTCACAATTGTTACTATTCATAGTAAACAAAAACAAAAAGGGGAAATTTAAAAATTGAAATCGTCATAATTACAACCATTAAAGGCGTTTTTTATGAAAATATATGAATAAGTACGGTTAATAAATTTTAAAATAAGAGTGAATAAAATGAGAACAATTTTTTAGAAATAATTTTTTTAATCATGAAACATGATTTAATCTTATAATGTAGAAAATAAAAACCATTAGTTGAATTTTAAAACATTTTATTGGAAATATTATATATATGATTCATTATATTAATTTAACTATAGTGGTTAAATGAATTTAATGAGATCAAAACATTATGTGTGCCTAAAACAATTTACGACAAAATAATATTTTTTTAGATATTTTTATCAATTAATAACTAATAAATTAATTCAATTAAAGAGTAATTTTTTTTTCATAATTTATAGTTTCATAATCATATTTCCAATCCAACAGTCGATCAATAACAAACACATTAATTAATAATAATTCTATAGTGTATCCTGGTTCATTTAATCCAAGTGTCACGTGTAAACAAATATATCAAATAAATTAATTTTTTTAAAGATAAATACATCCTAAAATAAGATATTTTTAAAACCCCATTATAAATCATATAAAAAACATGATTGATTCATGAATAACATAAGAACTCTAGAATAAATTTTCTTTATAAAAAACTAATTCCCTATTAAAAGGTAGTAAACTTTCCTAACCTCATGAAATCAATAGTTTCCAATGAAAACTTTTAACAAGAATAAAATATGTATTCTAGAGTATCATATTCATGACCCATAATAAAAATTGCATAACCCATGATGGAAAAAATATTCCCAGTTATTTTCAATATAGAAACCTTCTTGATTATCTCATTCGATTTTTAACATCAAATACTAAATCATTACCTAGTGCATTGGGCAGCAATATCGGGCTTACCAGATATCATTAACTACATCATCTACACTAAACATCAAAAATAATGAAAAAATACTTTGAAATAAATAAAATATTTATTTCATTCACTTTTTCAACATAAACCCCTTGAAGAAATCATTCATAACAGTATAATAAATCACATTCTAATTTTACATAAAAATAATGTGAAATAACTTTTCATTTTGAAAACATATATATAATAAAAATCCCATAATAAACAAAAATAGATCATCATTAAATAACCATATAACATTACAGTGAGTGATTGATATCAAATAACATCTGTAATGATGAAACATGTTTTTCATTTGGTAAACATTAATAAACCATAGTTTTTTAGTTTAACGAATAATGTAAAAATGAATTTTTAGAAAAAATTTAAATACTATTACTTGTAAAAGCACTACAAAGAAATTTAAAAGTATTTTAAAATGAAATTCAGTGATCATTGATGTATATATAATAACATTGATAAAAAATTTAAACAATATTGATATGGAAGTGGTAGACATTGAAAGGATAACATGAAAACAAGGTGTTAAAAAATATCATACCTCATGCGTTCAATGTAGCATAACACATTATAACATACTCTCTAATTAAAATGGATGTATCATAAATAAATATAATAATAATATTTTAATCCAACATATTATATAACATTCAATCGAAACCTATTTTCTCCCATTTACTTGTAATTATTTGTCAAAATAATCTATTAGGTGTTACCGGTCTCATTTCTTACTCATCTATTGAGTTGGTAATTTCTATATTTCCACTATGGAAAGGATTTCATCACATACAAAATATTATAATTGTTTTAACTATATTTCTAATAATTCAATATACCTTCATAATCTTCCATGTAAGGGTGTTATTAATAATTAATTACATCAGTCCATGAAGTGGTAGTCTTCACATAAACATGGGTGATGTTCCAATTTTACACTGGACGGAAACTAAGTAAATAAAATATGATTTTATCTTTCTATAATTGTGATAGATTTATAAATTTGAAGTATATTCATCAATAGCATTTTCATGACCACTCATGTGATGTTGAAATATAAAAAAATCACATTGATTCATGGAGATGAAAATCCCTAGATACATATGATTAAAATCTATAATTACAACCATCTGTGTGAAGCTATGATGGAAAAAGAAGTGTATCATTTCATAGAGCCATTATTTTGACATGTACATGAAAGAAGTTTTCATACTGAATTGCTTCAAAAATGTTTTATCCATATATATAACACCTTTTTTGTAGATTGGAGATTCAAATCATTTTATATTATTGTTTTCATGTTATTTTTGAAGAAAGTATTATAATAAATAGACATAAAAGAAATTATATTTGGCTTATACCTTCTTTATATATCTACCATATGATCTAGATCAAGGTATTTTATGAAGAAGATTAGGGTAACTCTATGGGTTAAGGGTGTTGGAATAGAAGAATATAGATAGATGTGGGTAAAATTTTGAGAGAAAAAATATCATTAGTTGTGTTTTTAGAAGGTTCAAGTGAGTATATTTCATTGGAAAAAATCAAAAACCTTTTCAAAAAAATTAAAATTTTAATTGTAATTAATTTATTTTAAAAACTTTAGGTCACACAAACCTAGATGATTCATGATATAATAAAAAATTTCTTATCTATTTTTGTTAGTATTAAAATTTTATGATTTTATACATATATAAAAATAATTTTAAATCATTAAATATGATTTCATGTAATTTCAGTGAATATTTTCAATATATGACATGAAACTTATCAATATGACTATGAAATTCATATTCAAACACTTAAATAATGATTTATCGTTCATGATTATCAGGAAAATTCATGTATAACCTAAATAATTTAAATACGCTCTTTTTTATTTTCTTTTAAATTAATAACATGATACTTCTTTTGTTTTTATAAACACTTCACTAACATAGTGTAAATTTTTTTGAAAATGGTAACATTTTAAAAAAATAATTTTTTTTTGAATATATAATCATATCTATACCATGAAAACATATTTAATATATTAAATTATTGAATCTGGCATTTTTATAAACAAACTTTTATTAATGTATAAATTTTCATTATAATCATGTTATGTGGATCAAAAATGGATCTAAATTGAAAAATAATAATGGAATTGTCTATACTGATTCATCCAGCCATTTGGAGATAATATTTTTTTAATATTATAACATAGTTTGATCCTTAATTAACTTGATTTACACTTCACCACGGTGATAAAAAATTACCATTGATATTTCTCATTATGACCAAAAATGAATTTGAACTCGTTAATAAGTTTAAACCACATATATCATAAAATGAAATCCATTATTAAAAAAATAAATATCTGAAAGTTCAAATTATTAATTTTTATAAGTTCAGAAAATGTAAGGAAAATGATTTTCATAGAATTCATTTTGAAGCCTAAAAATTAATTCATCCAACATCATCTATAATTTTTCTTTAAATGTAATTAATTATATTATTTTTATTCAATATTTAGTAATATTACATTAAAACCATTACAAAAAATAATGGTCCTTTTGTATTCTAAAAAAGAAATGAAAATATTTGTAGAAATATATATTTTTAACATTTAGACAGAAATGAATGTTTTTAAAAAAATACAACCCATAACCCTATGAAAAATATTTTATAGAAAAAATAGTTTTTCATGTAATATTTCTAAAATCAAATGAAAATATTTCAAATATTCCTACAAAAAATGAGTAATAACATTATACGGGATGTTTTGTTTCCAAACATAAAATAAATTTATTCTTTTTATATATCTAGTAAACATCATATGGAGATTATTAATTTTTTTATTTAATATATTATCAATAAATTTAATCAAAATATATATGAAATTGTGATTAATTTAATTTATTATGATGAAGATACATTGTTTATTTTAAAATGGTTTTCTATAAATTATTTTTTTACCATGAAATGATATTATATTAATTATTAATGATTGATAATGAATGTATGAATAATTATTCATTAATTTTCATCTATAGAAATAGTTTTTCAAAAATAAAATGCTCTAATTAATATATATTTATCATTAAAAATAAATAAAAAAAAGTTAAATAAAATTTACATTTATAAAAAAATGAACCCTTTACACTTTAACTTTTCATAACACTATATGATTTCCTTTTTATCATTTAATTTTTTTTAATTATTTCCTATGAGATAATAAATAAATTTATAGTAGAGTAAATTGTATACATATATTTTATTGTGTGGTGACTCATATTCATACATGAAAATCCATTGACAATGTTATAAAGGTTATTTTTATAAAAATATATTTCATCAGTATACTATGTTTCATTTAAGCTTGGTGTTGTGTATTCTAAAAACTATTGAACATTATATTAATTTAAATAAAATAAATTCTAAAATCTCATAGTATAAAATATAATAACATACATGGTATGAAAAAAATAGATTAATAATTAAATATTCCAACTAAATGACATAAAATGTTATATTATATCGAAAAGGGTTTTTTAAGTCTAAAAAATTTATTTTAAAAATGATATAGTATCAATGAATCTTGTGGGAGTATGTACAAAATAATGGAAGTAGAAAATTAGAAAATAAATAATTGTTCAAGTAATAGTTACTTACACATAATATCCTAAATCATCACAGGGAATGTCAATTTACAAAATCATACATAGATACATTAGTTACCTTAAAAAAGATGATATAATTAAATCCTATAAGGTTTGGATTGTTTTGGTAAAAAACGTATAAATAATAATGTTACTTATGATATATTTTGTGGAAAATTTAATATGGAAATAGATCTATTTATAATCATGTGAAACACATACTGTTTTCTAAGTATACAATTGGTTTTAAAATCATAAAAGTTGATTTGGTGATGATAAGATGATATAAATATGTCTATGTAGTTGAATATAAGGAATATTATTCCTAAGTCTCACTAATAATCAAATTTTATTTTTCCATATATTTTACTCATTAAAAGAGGTTAGTGGTAGGATTTTATTAGTTGGTCATATAGAGATGTGATGGAATCTACTTATTATGTAACAATATCGAAAAACTCAGATAGTGCAACAAACATAAGGATAATTTCACAATATATTATATATGATATGTTAGATAGACTCTTATGTATTGATTACTAAATTTTATTAAAATAGTTTAACAATACAAACTGCATGATGTATATAGAAATATCAATTTTTTCAATCCTAACATTGGATGTATAAATATAAATATCATTATAAATTTCATTATTTATAATAATAATGAACCTTCCAATGTATGATGGTTCCACAGTCAACAGGGAACATGTTTCTCTCTCATAGGGTTTGAGATTTTTTTACACCACTCAGTCGTATCAGTTTATTTGAGCTCGTTATTTTGGGTGGATTCTCCAAAATAAACTTGGAATACAAATCATACTTATTAATATTCTCATATCATTCATTTTTTTCATCACAGGTATCCTGTGTGACCATTCCAGCTCTCCACATACCCGAATCTGTTCCAAATCTGATCTTTTCTAGAATTAACTAGTGATCTTGTGTGGTTTCATCTCTTATGTGATAGTGGTTCATCTGATGGTAATTGTTTTATGAGAGATGGAGGTCTCACATTTGGGGGTTAAATGAGTCCACTCTTATTTTTGGTAGTATGTGGTGGCCTGGTTGTGACGTTTGATTTTCAGATGCTGGATGGGGTTGAGCTGTGGTTCTTGGTGTTGCAATAAGATTGACAGAATGGGAAACCCATTCATATGGATTTCTATTTACGGGTAAGATGTGTTGATGGCCTATTCAAAAGCTAGGTTGCATAATAGAGGTGGTGTGAAAGGATATCATGATGGTCTTACCTTCAGATGGGTTTTGATCGGATGTTGGGTGTGGATCTGCTCTTATTTGGCTAACATGGATGATGGCATTCTGGAGGGTGTTAGTTTGTCTCTATTGTCCTTCCGGTGTGATTTATTCTAGAACTGCACTGCACAATAGTTTTTCAAATGATCTTCATCTTGTTCTTAATTGGTCTTCTTGGTTATATTTGTTTTTCGGGAGTATATTTCTTTGTGGGTACAAGTTTTCCTTGTTATATTTGGAAGTAGGGCAGCATTTTACAGGTTCTGGTGTGGGGGGGGGCTCAAAAGATGGTAGGGTTTGATTGATTCCCATCATTCAACATTGAATCATCACTTTGATGGATAAATGGGTTCATCGCCATGACATATGCTCAATTTTTTTATTCTACTATTATGCTGCATTATGCTGACATTACTGTGACTTCCTTTCATGCTCTGTTAGGTCAGTGGATGAAAAGAGAGAACGGTGTACCAACTCATTTCATCCATCTCTCCTCTACATTTCTATAATGGCTGGACTGGGTGTTGTCATGTTGTGCTGCCTACATAGTGCACCTTCTTGGCAGAGGGGTGACACATTCTATTGACTGATTTCACTATTGAAAATTCCAGTGAGGGGTGATGAGGATTTCTGGTGTCTATTTTATTTTCTTCCTCCATTGTACTTGATGGATGTAATTTATCTTTACTCTAAGTCTTGTTTCCTTTTCCTATAAAGGTTTCCCATTTTCCCAGACCTTATATAGGTTCTATATTTTCATGTTGGATAAAGGAGGATTGACCCTCAACCTTAAAACCCATTGAAAGTATGCGTTAGAGTTATCCCCAACATAGTTTTTCATCAATTGTAATATTTTATGACTAAATATTATTGATAATGTGAGTAGGAATCCTAAATAGAGATAATAAATATTAAAATTATGTAAAGAATGTGTTTTCTGTGTTGGATGACCCCTTGTGTATATCCCATAGAGGGTCAATAACAATGAATTTTGAATAATAGGTGTGCATGATTCCTAATTGGGTCTCTAATACCTTATCATGGTAATATACTTAGTATGGGAAACATAATATCTTGATACCACTCATACGAATTTCTACATGTTTTCATAGTTAATACGAGGGTGGTTTTGTTTGTTGATGACCATGAAATCAATTAGTGCATAACATGGATGGTATTTTTCCTCTTTTATGAATTGTATGAGATATATTCCCTAGATTGAGAGAGAATATGAATTGTTTTTCTTCAACATGAATGTAAATACAATGATATTATTTATTAGGATGAAATTCATGTGACACACTAAAATTTCATGATGAATGATTGTGATTAATTCATTGACCAAGTTAATGAATATTCTGATAATTGAGAACATTTGAGTAGTATCTAAAGGATTTCAATTATTTATTTCCTATAGTCACTTGATGTCTTGGAAAAAGGGGAAATATGATAATTCACATTTTTATATGATATAGAATAGTGTACAAAGGTATAGAGATAAATTTGGTTAATATCAATAATGACATGCCCATTTGTTTAATAAGAAACATTAAAGATTTACTATGCACCAAACATTTATTAAATTTATGGATTTTGATATTTTTTTGTTTTATCAAAACTACAATATCTTTTTGGGTCACAATCCTCATTTGAAAAATAGAGATTAAATTTGACTATGGTAGTTACAATGACATTTTTTTACTGTAAGTCTAAACATATTTTTGTATGGTTATTCACATATTATTATATTTGAGGTTTCACTAGATGAATTTTATTTTCAATTTCCAAAAACAATTTTTTTAGATATTGAAAGGTATTTTTTCATATGAATTATTGAGTTATTTAATATGATACAATATATGATGGAATTATAGAATGTTATTTAGGATTTCAAGAAACTAAGATGTTGAACGATATATAATTCCTAAATCCAATTTTGTATTTCATATAAATGGTTTGGATGAATGATTCACACCATGCATGTGATTCATACCCATTTCAAATTACATGGATTATTATATCACTGTCGTTCATAACCTATTTAACATAACTCTATCACATTGTCAATTATTTATCAAATTATTTCACAAGATAAATCATGTATAGATTTACATACATGTATTTGATGTGTATAATTCCATTTATATTAATCATTAATTGTTAATAGATGGTTAAATTAAACAGAATTAAGTAGTATCCAGATGGAAATATAAATCCCCTACTATGTGATTTTAGTGTGTGTGTGTGTGTGTGTGTGATTTTTTTTTTGAATATTTATGATCATCTCGACTCCAATAAACATGGAACTCACTTCTTCATCATCCTTACAACATTATGGTGTTAAAACATTGTGTGTGAAGGAAAGTTCCATTTACATAACAAAATATTTATAGAAAACATGTGAAAGAATCCAAAGGTTGGTCGAATTTTTCATCCAGTATAGTGATATTAACCAAACATATTCAATGAAGATCTAGATGTAAGGGATGTATTGTGGGATTATGGTAAATATTTATATCAGTTTCTTATTTAATTGTTTTATGTGATTGTATTTTTCAAACATTGAGATCCCTGGGAATAGGATTTAATGATATCAATTGTATCTAATAATAATTCTTGGACCCTATTGAATACCATCTCATCTTAATAAGGATGACAATGTTTTTCCAATAAAGGAATATTATTATATGGTTAAGGTAGATAAAATATATTTCTATGATAACATAAAGGATCATAGGCTTCTACACAGAATTACATTAAATCAGAACCTAAGATTAAGTTCCATATTCTGTAAAGTCTTGAAATAATCCCATAGTACTCATGTAAAACAGATTACATCTTATTAATATCATAAGGATGATGAGTCTGCGTTAAACATTAATATACTAAAGGTTATTTTCAATGTATTCAATAAAATGTTTTTAATTGAAATTTTATTTCTTAATATATATTCTAGGAATATATATGGAAATTGTATACAATTAAACACAAGCATCACAAAATAAAAACAATAATAATTTTATATCGTAAATGTAGAACATTAAATATGGAGGATAACAACAGTGCAAAAAACATAAAAAAGTTTAATTGTATAATTAAAAAAATAAATAACACATGCAATATATATAAATATATTGGTTATTGGTTACCATAGAATATGATACCCATAAGAAAAATTATAAATAGAAAAAAAACACGATATAATATATTAATTTTATAAAAAAAATATATATTTTTTAGACAAGAATATGTAAATAAAAAAATATATGAAATAGGTGATGTTAATGGAAAACATAAACCCAAAATTTCTACTACAATAATAATAATTACTTTGAAATATTTATGATACCAATAGAGTAGTAACTTAATTATTACAATTTTTATATAATTTATAATATTTACCATGAAAAAATTTATTAACTAAAAATATTATAATTCTATAATATAAGTATTAAATTTTTTTAACTCAAATAATGTATAAGGGTATAATATTAATAATGGTTATTTTAAATAATTTTTTAAAAATCCTAATTTTTATGTCATCAATTAAATAAAAAAATTACCAATCATAAAATAATATTTTGATAACATAAATTTAACGTTGAGAATCGACACATTAAAATTATTCAATGTTAATTTTTTGTAATTTTTTGAGAAACATGAACATTCATGTAGAACTAGAAGTATCTCTTTCTTGGATGCGCTTGAAGGTATGGATCTAAGTTAAGATTTTACAACAACGAAGCCTCCTCTTTTCAAGTGGCTTGAAGATAGTGGATTCTCGGTGGGTGAAGATCCCGATGCGCTCCAACAATATGCACTATTATGAAAATTCTCCATCTTGGGCCACATTTCATACATGAAAGGTGATCTCCCCTAGAATTTAATTCATCTAGAACCAAAGATTTTACACTATTGGGGTTTATCAGATTGGAAGTTGATACCCATAGGCTGCAGATACTTTCATATTCTATTTAATTCTCAATGCGACCTTGATATAGTATGGAGAATAGGTAACATCCATCTTAAACATGGTCTACATAGGATTTCTTATAAGGAATGTGAATTTAACCCATACACTCATAGGAATACAATGGAAAAAGTATGGGTTATATTTCATAACCTAAATTGGTACTTTTAGCATCCTAAAATCCTCAATGAAATTGTTCCTTGTATTGGATAGCCCCAAAAAAATAAAATAATAACACTAAATACTGAATTTGGCCTCTTTTCATGGGTCATTGTGGAGGTCAACCTTGCTTCAGAACTTCCTAATTCAATAAGTATCAATTCCAAAGACTACAAAATAGAAATTACGATAGATTATATGAGAAAACCATCATAATGTAAAGTTTGAAAACATATTAGCTATACCATAGAAAATTGTACTATGAATAAGAAACAACAAGTGGACCAACCATTGGAGAATGAATGGAATGAAAAAAAAATAACAAAAAAAAGAAATTCACCAAAAAATGATATTACAGAAATTTCTAAATAAAGAATTAGGTATGGGTGAAGAAACCAAATAAATCAATGTCTTTAAATAATAACCCAAATTCCTCCTAGGATGACCTTATTGAAGATAAATAAAATAATTATCGTTACCTTCTAAATGAGCTTGAGACCCTGGTTATGGATGTCATTCAGCTACAGGAAATTGGACATGGGGAGAATGAAGGTATGGCCTCTCCTCACCCCATTAGAGTTTTTTTCTATAACACTTATATAATAGGAAATGTTCTCTTGAACTATAATGTGGATACAATCAGCATTAGACCTGAAGGTAGGGCTATTGAAAAACATGTTGGGCATCCTGTTGAGGTTCTGGTCATTAAAGGGATAGAAAACCCATGCATATTTCTTCATCCAGCTTGCATGGCCACCCAAAACCACATTTGTGTTTGTACAAGGATCTCCATTTAGCTTCAATGGCTGGAGCTCGTAGAGGCTCTTCATTACCTGGAGACCTGCACATTGGGACAAACAATACCTCATCAGATTTGGCTATAGGGGATACTCCATTTGACTAATTTGAAGGTACTAAAGCCCAATATATTTACAGAGATATTTTTAGTGGTATAAAGATTGAAATTGGTCAATATTCACACCCTTCTTTTTCTTTGGGTTCTTCATAAAAACAGGTTGACAAAATACATGATACAAAAGATGACCATAATAAGCAGGTGTTGAAGTATGAATCTAGCAGATAAAATGACATCCTTCTATGGGTTCAAATTCGACTAGTGACAATTATGTTACATATCAGAATAACCATCAACCCACATTTGGTTCATACAGTGCATCTCTCAAGTAGATGGCCTTGGCACCTATTCTTCAGGATGCTGCAAAAACTGCTCTGGATTGTTCTGGATATAAACTGCATTTAGGTACTTCATATTTCAACCTTGACACAAATATTTTAGGTACAAATCCTCCCCATTTTACCAATCATATTGTTGGTACTTCTCATATGTTTTATAAAACAACTATGCCTGATAAATCTATGAACTTGATTACTAACCATGATGATGGCCATATTTCTAGTAGTGGTAAATATTCTACGATTTTACCCAAGATGAACCCCTACATTGATCCCTCTAGGGATAATATTAAGGTAGGTAATTTAAATAGCCACAATTCTACCTCTAAATGCAATCAGGAAAAAACCAAGAGCCTAAATAGCACTAAAAATATCAGAAGATCTTCTAGACTCAAGGGCTCAACAAACAAAAAAATGATTTCTAACTCCAAATTTTTGTTTAAATTAACATCCTCTTTTTTAATTGTCTGGGTATAGAAAAATATGACATATTTTCTGTTTTAAAATATTTATTAACACTCATTGTCCAAAATTGTTTGGTATTGTGGAACATAAAGTTAACTTTTCAACTAAATACCATCATTTTTGTCAACATGGTTATTCAATTATTGGTGAGGAAAACTCCTATGTTGATTCTCTCTAGATTTTTTCACACTCTTCCATCCAAAATATTAAAAAATTTATCATCTGGGGGAAATTCATCACTTTTGATTTTGTTTTTATGGAACTATTATTTTCTACTCCTTTCTTTATGTGAAGAATAACTATCAAGATAAAATACCCCTATAGGATGACCTTTCCTACCTAAGTGCATGTATTAGCACATATTGGTTTGTTATTGGGGACTTCAATGCTATACTCAATTCAAGTGAGAAAATTGGTCCCTCACATGCCACGATCTCCATGAGACAATTTAAAACCTCTGTTGAAGACAATAACCTTATTGAAATAAATATTACGGGTTCCAAATACACTTGGTATATAAAACACTACAGTAGGGTTGTTGCCTCAAATTGGATAGAGCCTTCACGATAGATTCTTGTTTAGATAAATGGGACACTATCTCCAGCACCACCCTTCACAAGCTCCACTCTAATCATCATCGTATTTTGGTAAATGTCTCTACCAAAACTATGAAACTATTTATTCAATTTGGTTATATAAATTCTTGGTTATCTAACACTAAATGCACTAACATCATCAAAAAATGTAGGCTTTCCATGAAGCAATAAAATGATGCATTTTCTTGTTATGTCAAGTTAAAATCTCTTAAACATATGCTTAAAGGATGGTGCATCTCACATGAAAAACAAATTAAAAAAGAAATCCTCCTTCATGATAATGAACTAAATCAACTTCAAAACATTAATACTAGATCTTATTTTAACATTGATCCAAATTCAGAAATAAATATTTCAATAAATCTCAATTCCTTTCTCACTTTTGATTATAATATGAAGAAACAAGCCTTTAAAGTAAAATTTTTATATAATGGTGATAGAAACACTAAATTCTATAAATCTATTCAAAGATCTAGGAAAGCCTTCAGACTTCTCACCTCTCTAAAATATGGATACATCATTTTAGATAATGAAGACGAAATTACTAATTATATTGTATCCTACATTAAATGTATCTTTAATGTACCTGATAATAACAAGGACCTATTACCTGAGATCATTCCAATGGTGGTAAATAATGATGAGAACAACTTTCTTCTTAAAAAACCTCTTGATCATGAAATTAATGACACTGGCTTTAGTTAAAATCCTGATAGTGCTTCTAGTCCTCATGACTTCAATAATGGTTTCTTTCAATAGTATTGGGACATAATCGAATTTGATGTTTTTAAACATGTAAAATATTTTTTCTCCATTGGTATTATCCTCATGGCCTTAATTTCCAATTCCACTCTCTAATTCCAAAAGTTGCAGACGCTTCTAGAATTCACTTGTTTGTGCCCATTTCTCTCATTAAAAATATTTACAAAATTATCACAAAAAGTATTTCTAAAAGGGTTTCATCTATCACTGAAACAATTGTCTCCTAGAATTAATTTGGGTTTATTAAGGGTATATCCATCCAAAAATGTATTTTTATTGCTTCAAAATATATTAACACCATAAACAAAGCTAACAGAGGAGGTAATATTTCCATCAAAATGGACATTAAAAAACATTTGATACCATGGAATGTAGTTGTTTCTTCATGGTGATTAAATATTTTGGTTATAATGATACCTTTATCTCTACTACCAAAACATTGTTCAATTTGGCCTCTATTTATATTCTAATCAGCAACTCCCCCATGGGCTACTTCAAATGCACCAAATGTGTTAGACAAGGTGACCCCATTTCTGCCATTCTTTTATCCAATAGAAAAGACTATCATAGCTGGTTTCTCACTTGTCTTTTTGATCAAAACAAATTCAATCCCATTCATGTCTTGTGGAATATTAATTCACCCACCAACTTATTCCATACCAAAGAAATAATTATTTTTCTCTATGGTGACGAAAGAAACATTCGATTCCTAAAAAATACCATCGCTCGCTATGAGGAGATTTCTAGGAAATCCATTAGCCGGAAAAAATCTTCTATATTCTTTGGAAAAAACATTCCCCCTAACAGGAAGTGATATATTATAAATGACCTAGGTATTAAAGAGGGATATCTTCCTTTTACATACCTTGGTGTCCCCATATTTTGTGGCTAACCCAAATCTTGTAATTTCACTACTATATCAACCATGTGCTCAACCAGTTAACCTCTTAAAATGGAAAATCTCTTTCCATGGTGGTTATAATATGTCTTTTCATATCTACTATTGTTTCTAAATTGGTCTACTCTTTGATGGTATACAAATGGCCAACTTGTATAATAAAAAAATATCTTAATCAAAAATTTTGTTTAGACCGGTAGCACTATGTAAAGTAAACTAGTGATCGTCCTGTAGTCTACTTGTTTAAAATCTATTGATAAATGAGGTTTAGGCATAAAAAATCAGAAGTATTTCAATGAGGCACTTCAATATAGGCTCACTTGGAATCTTATCTACAATAAATATGACTCCATTTCTTCTAAAAAAATAGATTTATTTAAAAACTAAATAAAGGAAACTCTAACTTTATCACCTCCTCTATTTATCCATCCCTAAAACATTCATTTTCCACCATCATGAAAAACTGTTGGTGGATGGTCTCTAGAGACTATTACATGAACTTATGGTTGGATAACTAGACTGGCACTCCTTTAATTTCTATGGTTCCTCCTAACCAATGTCCTGTAAACACCATGATTTTTATTAGTGATAATCTAAATTCCCAAAATGAT
Source organism: Viscum album (assembly GCA_963277665.1). NCBI lineage: Eukaryota > Viridiplantae > Streptophyta > Magnoliopsida > Santalales > Viscaceae > Viscum > Viscum album. The sequence continues at coordinate 4,070,825 of OY728145.1, forward strand.
CAGCTCCCTAACACTATAACAAATTTCATTTAAAATTATCCTTTCTCTAACACCAATGATTTTTTAATTTGGGATCCTCTAAGTAATGGTTTTTTCAATAATAAAATAGTTTACAAAAATTTATTTGAAACTCGTAAAGTGACTTTTATTGGATAAAAAGCATTGAAAATCCTTGGATCAAGCCTTCCAGTTTTACTCTAATATGGAGACTTTCCCACAATATGATCCCCACATATGAACATCTTAAATTATATGGTATTCAACTCTTCTCTAAATGTAGCATTTGTAATCAACATAGAGAAGATACCAACCATCTCTTTGTTTCTTATGCCACTGATTCTGCTCTTTAAAACTATATTTTTTACATTTTTGACTGTAGATGGTTGACTGATGACTTGATAAAATATCAACTAAAGATATGTGCAGATATGGATAGCATTCAGAAAATTAATAACCCTTTAATTTCTGCAGTTTCTGAGCTTATCCATGCGATATGGTATGATATAAATGCACTTATTCATAACAAATACTCAGTTAGCCATAATTTAGGTTGGTTGTAGATCCGAATTACTATACGTGAAACTACTTTGATCTAAAAAGGACTTTGTAACAATAAAGTGAATGATTTTAGAATAATAAGTTGTCTTCCTATTGATGGGATATTCTACCAACCTCACCTTACCTTTGATTTTTTCTAGTGTGCTTCTTTCCCTCGCTGGATTAAGGTCAATGAGAATGGTGCGTCCAAAGGTAATACAGGCCCCATGGGTTGTGGCACCATCTTCATGATCCATATTGGTCATATCCTCATATTATTTTATTGTAGTTGTGGCATTGATTCTTCACTGGAGGCTGAGATGATGAGTATGTTTCATTTCCTTTCATTTTCCAAGGAACATGGTTTTAACAACTTATGGATTGAGAGAGACTCCACCACCATCGTGCAGGCAATATAGAATGGTGGGATACACCTATCATGGTCGATCACCGCCCTTTGGATAGACTGCACCTTCTCTCTTCTGGACATTAACTATGTCATCACTCATATATATCGTGATGCCAACATCGTTCCTGATGGACTTTCCAATAAGGGAGTCAACCAAGATATCACTTTGCATGAGGAACTTTCTACTTATTTACTTCCCCTTCATAATAAGGATTTAATATTATTCTATATTTTAAAATTTTGTTTACACTTTATTTTATAATTATCATACCTTTGTTTTCTGGCTAAGGTACCATAGTCCTCAATAAAATAAACATTCTCTTGAATAGTAAATATATAAATTTTCAAATAAAATATGTATTATGAAGTAATCATTATTTAATAATAATTTAATAAATTTTTTACATTTTTTATGAAAATTTGACTATAATGAGTTCAATAGATTATTTAAGATAAATATATTCAATTTATAAACCTAAATAATATATACTATATACATAATGTATTCAAATAAAAATATATTTTTAATTCATTTGTCATTTAATTTTTATAATCTATATGAGCCACTGTGAGAGGGTTTAAATATCTAAAAAACCTATATTTTAGAACAATTTCTTTTCATATTCTTAAAAAATATAACTATTTCAATTCTTAGTATTTGAATAATACTTTATTCATTATTTAATTACAATACACTACCCCTTTATGTATAAGTACCCCTCCAAAACAATAGAAAAATTAAAATCCCAAATAAATTTTAATTATATATATCTATAAAATTCTATTCAGCTATTACTCCTTATATACTCTAGAGTATTATTTCCTCACATCACTCTAAATCTCAACTAAATAGTTCCATATTAAAGGATAATGTGTTAATGAATAGTTTACAAAAGTAGGGAATACGTTAAGGGAACACTAAAACCCATTCCTTCTTTTTTGGTTTTTTCCTTCCTCACTCCCTCCTTTAATTTATTCTTCTTATAAAATAATAATATATCGATTTTAAATGTATCATAATTTATGTCTACATTCATTCTTCTATTGATATTCCAAAAAATATATTTCTTGGTGATCAGGTTTCCCCTAGCGCCGCCGCTCCCTACCTCTCGTCACAACTCACGGTGAGAGATCTCTTCAGCTTTCCTCTTCTTCTCTACCTTCCCCTTGTTCAGCGGCTTCCGGCGAATACCTTTCTCTCCCGACTCTCGCTCTCCCGAGGTTGGTCTGCTCCTGGCCCCGTTCTTTGATTTCTCTCTGATGAAGGTGTTGTGTTTTCTTCCCCAGCCACCGCAACCTTGCTCTAACCTCACGTCTCACTGCTCCTCTCCATGTCAGATCTGGAGCGACGAATAGTTAGAGGTTTTGGGCTTAATGGTTTGACAGTCGTGGTTCTTCTCGGTGTCTTCTTTCCATTTTTATTTTAGGGTTTCATCCAACTATTTTTCCCCTTTGTTTCATCCTGTTTCTTCTTTAATGGCAGTTTGTTATTTGAAATCATTTTCATTTATAGTAGTTTTTGTGTTCGGTAGCATGGATTTTGTCTCTTGGTGATGGCATTTTCCGATGAGTCTCACCAATATTATGACTGGTCTCTGTCCACTCGTTTCTCTGCTCTTTGCACCAAAACTCTACCTCTCTATCTGAGGCGGATCTGCAGGGTAGTATTGATGGTGCCTTGGGTCATGAGTTCGAGTGTATCGGCGCATTTTGATCACGTCGGCATCCATTCTCCGGTGATGGTCTTATCCGGTGCTTCTTGTGTTGGTTGGATGGTGATTTTGAAGGAGGTGTCTTTACACTGACGTGATAATGTTGTGATGGGGTAGGTTTTGGTTCCGCAATGGAGTTTCGACAGCATTGATGAATTGATGTAGCCTCGGGAAGACTTTAGTGATGTTTTGGTGTTTCTGGCATGGTGCAATGATTTCGGCGACGCTGGTGTCAACATCCACAGTAGCGGTGAAGTTGATGGCCTGGGCGGTGCGTGGACTCATTTCACGCAAGGTTCATGGCTGATTTGAATTTTTAATTTTGAATGTGGATTTTTTTGGTATTTTTTGAATTTCAAATGTGGATTTTGGGATGGGTTCGACTGGTAATTTTCAATGGTTCCCAAGTGGATATTTTGAAAATGGAAAAAATGGATTTGGAGGTGGATTAAAAAAAGTATTTCTTTCAGATGAATTATTAGTCACTACAAATGATTTAAATAATGTATACCTTTTAATCTTCTTGATGTTTCTTATTATGTTGTTTCTTATGTTCTCTATTGAATGTAATATTTTATTTGTTACATCCCATAAATTTAATGTATAATTTTTCCATTATTAGTTAAGAAACATCCAAATTTATTAATTTAATTATTATTTATGGAATTATTAGAAAACCCATTAATTTTTCAGGGTTTTATTTCATGTTTTATGCATGTTTTGTTATTTATGTGGTATTTGTGTTTATTATCATATTATAATGTGATGAGTGTGCTCATAATTATATATCACTTAGTATGTGTTGTAACACATTATATATCATGTTTTCATTATGTGTTGATATGAAGTAGTTAGCTTTTTCTATAATTATTTCGATGGACATGATGTTGTTTGATATTCCTAAAATGTTCTACTATTTTTGTAATTTGCACTAACCTATGTTTATGATGTTTTATTATTATGAATTATTCATATTAGGCCTTCATCATTTTATTATATTTATTATAATCCAATTATTACAGTATAGCTATGATGATTTTTCTCACCCATGTACTCATGTGGATTTATTTCTCATGTCCATGCTTGTTATTCCTCCCCATACTAGGATTTTTGTTAAAACATTCCTTAATGCATGTGCTTAGATGATTTCTTGTATTAAGAGAAATCTAAAATGAAATAGGAGATTATGATACTGAATTTATATAAATTTTATTATTTACAATGAGTTTTTATTATATGAATTTAATTTACCCAAGACACTTATAATCATGAATTTAGGAATATTAGTATATTATAATTTTATCATAAAAATTATATAATATTGATTTATATAATGAAGAAATTTATATTGTTTTTATTAGAGAAGAGTTTAATTTGTTTGGGAAGTAGGTTTATAAAATAAAACCATGATTAAACATTGGTATATAATAATATAAGATCACATAATTTATCTAGTTAAATGAATAAAATAATTATCAATAATTTATTGACATATGTTATGTTTTAATTTTATCTATTCGTGAAAAATATTTCAATCACGAAATAAGGAAAACAACTATAATCATGTGAAGTGAAGTAACTTTTCAAATAATTTTACTTAATAAATGGTAGATGTTGTTAAAATTCTTATGGTGTTACTTAAATAATTTTCCCTTAATTTTCATAATAACCAAAACCATATGTAATTTATAACATAACTTAATATGGAGTAGTTAATTATCGAGTCCTTTATATAGTAACGATCTCCTTTATTTAGTGAATTTAATAATCCAATTATTATAAAATAAATGGTCAACTCCATAGAAATGATATTTCATATTTGTTATTTTTTCCAACAAGAGATTATTAATTTTGTTTTCTAAAATTTACAGGGATAATGTAATTAAGTGTGAAAATTTATCAATAATATGATGATGAAGGAGGAATTTAAATCAATAATACTAGAAACCATTTAAAAAACTTTATTCATAAATATTTTCTTCAAACACTTTTTACCAAGTTAGACTGTAAATTTTTTAGGACTATGAAAGATTTGAATGAATATATTGAAACTTATGAAGTGTATTTCATAAGTATTTCAAGGAAAGCCACAGTATTTTTGTTAAAAATAATATAAGAAAAATATATTATATAGCGGTTTAAACAATATGTTAATATAAATATATATCAGATAATTTTGGAGTTTTGAATAAGTGGTCCAGTGTGATCTTAAAATAGATATAATGTTTGAACCATGATCTTATGGACTTGGAGACATGAACTAAGGGATTTAGTTTCACACAATAGGATCCCATGATAATGTATAAGTATGTATGAAATTTTAAATAACTGAATTAAAAAACTTTAGTAAATGGAAAACATAAAACTAACACAAATTGTTGAAGAAATGTGTTAAGTTAAAATATAAGGTAATTGAATTCATGAATACTTAATATTTATAAACAATTTAATCAATATAATGGAGGAAAGATGAATCACTTAAACACACCTCCCCAGTTGTAATTATACTCTTTCAGGGAGTATAGTCATTATAAAATCCGGTCTATGAAATTATGCGTCCTCAATATCATTCATTGTTAACGAACATAAAATATAAGGGATAAAGGAACATCTTATTTCATAACCACCACCAATGTGAAGAAATAAAATGAATTAGTGTAAGTTAAATATACTATTCACTCAAGGGTGGGAAATGTTTTATTTTATTTTTGATTAAAAAATTATGTTATATATAACCACTTATTTTTGATGTATTATATAAACTCTCAAATGACTAGATTTTGGGATTTCATTAAAAACATCATGTGGTGAAATAGTTTAACCCATGTGTTGGAAACTTCCATAACTTTCATTTTTTGGTGTATTATTTAAAAGAATCATATAAGTCATTATTTTGGGGATTTGTTTTTAATTTAATGAATTCAATATATCTCATTATATACATTTGATATCAACTAATTGTAAAATATAATCTAATTCTGTATATTGAACTATCCCATGATGCAATAAAAATTATAGTAGGATTATGATTCTCGTTTATAAAATCTATCAATTTTAGGTTACTTGATTCCCATTATTGAATTTTTTCTTGCTCAATAGTAAAAATTTAACCTATACAACATTCCAATTATATGGGAATATACAAATGTATTTCTAAAAGAATTTATTACCCTTCCCTAAGATCATTAGATAGAATAATAAATATAACATATATTTGATTCGATAATAATATCAATGAAACCCTATATAATATCCCTTATTAAAAATTTGTAATGAATGAAACATAAGAAATAGAATTGGTAAAATTTGGTTACATACTCTACTAAATTACACTAGGGATCATTTGTTCTCTTTAATGACATATAATATGGGTTAATTTGACATTGTTGTATTTATGAAGAACTCAAAAGGGTCATTATAAAGTAAAAGTATCAACTTCACTATATTCATTTATTTTTAATTCAGCATCAATAATCTCAAAACATTAAAAACCTGGTTCTTTGTTTTTGTTATCTTTTATTTATGTTCAAATAAAAGGATATTAAATATAATTCATTACATAAAATATATAGAAAAAATGTGTTCATAGAAATTATATTTGGTTATAAAAAATCCCCAACAATCTTGATATACTTCAAGAATAGTGCATGTATATATAACCTTGATGTTTTCATGTGGTCATTGTTGACAATATTATCATATAATTGAAATATATGTATTTTTATAAAGACTTTGTTAAAGGAAAACATGTAAAATAAGTTTACAAAGTATTGATTTTATATTTAGTAAGTTTTATTTGTGTGGAATGTGATCACAAGAAAATGAATTTTTATGGATTTATCAACATCCAAATGAATTAAATAATATATCACACCAACAATTCTTGAATACAAAAATATTTTTCATGGATTAATTAGTAACTACCAATTATTTGTGAGAAATTTATCATGATTCCCTAGCTCACTAAATATGTTAATAAGGAAGGGAGTAAGGAATATGTGGATAGATAAATGTGAAGAGAGGATTATAGTGATTAATATGAGGCTATTCATATCCCATGTAGTCCCACAATATTTTTAATAAGGGTTTGTATTATACTATAATACGTTAAAGTAGGGAATATATTACACACTCAGGAAAAATGAAAAATCAATATCATATACCTCATTAAAATCCAATGAATAGAATTTCCCATCACATGATCTAGAATTACTGTTATAATTACTATATTCAATATTTGGATTTGTTACCTCTATGTAGGAATGTGTGACATATATAATCATCAAAAGAGTTAAAAGAATAAATTCACATACATGATGACGAACTTTCTCAAAAAATAAGGATAGAATTAATCAAGGACTATGATTTATCAATAAATCATCATCCATGGAATCCCAATGAGGCTTACAATTCACCAAGTATAAAACAAAATTATACAACATACCCAAATAGAATTTTGAAAGACAATAAATTCATGGATAAAAAAAGGATTAGTCTGAATGTCATAAATGAAAAAAATAAATCCTACATTTATGAAATGATTATTAAACTGTCTATCCAAAAAAATCCAATAGTCAAATATGGATGATTTAGTGAATTAATACCCGAATGTCCCGAAGGCCTTATTTTTTTATTTTTATTATAGATAATCCCCATTTTAAGGGATTAAGGGGAAACCAAACATGACCCATAGGCCCAAGACACAAGGCCTGACATGACCCACAATACATGACCTGAAGGCCCAGAGGCATACCATGCCCATTACATGACTCGTAGGCCTAGCCCACTAGAACTACCCCTCCCCAGCGTCTTGCATCATTGATTTCCTTATCTCCCCACCATGCATTGCTGATCGACTAGTATTGCCCCGTATAAAGCTGCAGGGTGCTTAATCCTGATGGCGGCTACCATACCCTCTCATTCTTCTAATCTGGTTAGCTCTGCATCTGGTGGCTGCTACTCCTATTGCTCTGATCCCCTTCTGGGACTGTTATGTGTGAACTGGGCTACTCCATGGTCTACGTGACCCGAAGGCTCTATGGCCAGAAGGCCTATGATGACCCGAAGGCCTTGGAGACCCGTAGGCCCAAACCGGTGGCCCGAAGACCCAAATCGGGTGAATATTTCTGGCTGCTACAGTACTAAACAGTAACTACTACAGTGAATGCTATAGTACTGCTACAGTAACCCCAGAAATTCTCCTCCACCCGGTTTTGAACCTGGGTCTCTTGGATGCCAAGCAGGAGCCCTTACCCCTCGGGTATGGGGTCATTGGCATTTAGTGAATTAATAAAATGTTAAAGAAACCTATTAATATAACCCTCATAAATTTAATATTTAAAAATATTTATTAAATTAGTTTTCAAAAAATAATTTTTTATCATCAATAGTAGATATATATTTAGAGCTATTGGATAAATCACAATCCTCACATTTCTCCATCTACCCTTATAGTATAATGATGTACCACGATATTAATTAATAATGTTGGTCCTATACTATAAAGAATGATATTACAGAGAATACCTCCACATTCAAGGTACATTAGAAACATAAGGAATAAAATAAATAATCCATGGAGTTGATACAACCATTACCCAGAACAATTTTAAAAAGGTAAAAAACACAATAGATTTTGTTAATAGTCTTATGAATAAATATTTAATAATTAAATATATATAGGAATTCGTGGATCAATATACTGAAATTTTTCACATTCCCTATGATAATAAATATTCCTAAATTTATCCACACACTATTATATATGTCATAGAAATTTACGGATTACAACAGGGGCCACTTTTGATCATATCTTATTATGATCTATAGTTTACCTATATGTTTTGTAGGATTATTAAACATTTCAGGTATATATATTAAAATTATATAATGGATTATATGTAAAAAAACTAATTGGAAATATGGAGGGTCCATCAAAAGACATAAATAGATTCTATTACCATAATCAATAAACATCAGTGGGGGTTGGGATCAACATATTCACATGGATGAGTTCTCATTCAGTAAAAAATTAATCTTCTATAATTAAATGGTACAATGTGATAATATATATAGTGATAAATTAAAAATTCCTTCATATTGGTATAAAGTTGGTGAACTGAAACTGTTGTGTCCTACAATTTTGCATGAAATAATAATTAATGTTTAATCAATTCTATAAAATGATCATATAGTTCAAATTATATTAATCATACAATAAAAAATAAACGAAGAGGATTGTAGTTTGATGATGAAGAGAACATTTTCTTTCAAATAACTCCCAGAAAGAGAGTTGTGTAGTTTGGATAGATGATAATGCTCAGTCATTGGTATGTTATCCCCTTAATGATCCTTGAAAAATAAAGATTTGTGAATTATCATATAGAACCTCCACCAAACCTTTTACATGTCAATAATTTATTCATTTATCCCAAAAAATGATATATCTCACAAAAATCTCACATATAATAAATCCAAGGGTTGTACAACTGGATAATGAACTCTTTTATATGTAGTAATAATCAAATATATTTGATGGTGGAGAGAAATTTCTAGGAAATAAAATCAATCACCATATCAATGTACACTGGTAAAGCCCTACGAATGAAGAGGTTACATCGGTACCCATGGGTAAAAAAAATATATTCCCACCTCAATTTATTCACATATAAGGATATGAGTTGAAATTTCATGTGAGAAAATTCTAAAGGTGGAATAAATTTAAAACCAAGCCAGTTTAATATGAAATTTTCCTTCTTAATTTAATATTGTTTAATATTTAGTTGTAAGTTATATAAAGAAACAAAAAAACAATGGATTAAAACAATAACCAATTTCTTTCAACAAAGAAGAAAATTTAATATACAAGATGAGTAAAAACATTTAATGTAATATATTGGGAAAATAAAAAAATAACATTTTTTTAATTTGAATCAAAAATATGTTAATGGGTCATGGTCACCAGGAAATATTTCAACTATGAATACAATTTTAAATATAAAATAATTATAAAATATGATATCCATTTTCCAAAAATAATTATTAAATTTGATTAAAATGTATTTGAATAATAATAATAAATAATAATATTCATTTATAGTAAATATAAATCCTTGATTTTAGGTTTAATACTAATATGTTTGTTTAAAAAGTAACATAAACACTAGAATAGTGACTATTCTTTTAAAACGATAACGCAACCATTAGAATAGTTCACAGACATTAGAACAGAAAAATAACTTTAATTGAATATTAAACATGAGAAAATATCTATTTTTAAATATAAAAAATTTATAAATATAATTATTTAATTTAGGTACAAAAAAGAATATAGAACTATATATTTAAAAAAAGGAATTTTTTTAGTTATTATTAATATATTATTATTTTTATATTAATAATTAAATAAAAAATTGGTATACTTATAATTTTTATTGAAAAATTGTTTTAATTTTTGTAATTATCACATTCAAAATATCCAAGATTAGTTTGTTAGTAATTATTTTAAAATCATGTATTTTTAGGTGAATAGTAAAATTATATATTTTTTCCATGTAATATAATTCTTGGACATAATATTAATGTAATAATAAGCCAAAAAAATTAATAATTATTTTTGAAATTAAAAATTAAATTAATAAGATTAATAATTTATTTAATAATATTAAAATCAATTTCAAATCAAAAAATGTAATTATCAAATTCTAAAAGATACAGTATTCCTATATAAAATATATTTTCTATTTTTCTGTTTCACAATTTTGAATAATTGATTTGTTTGCTGAAAGTGTATAAAAAAGTTTTATATTTATATTTTTTATTAAAAACTAGTCATATTATCAAGAAGACCTCTATTAGAACATTGGATCTTCATATATATTTTATTTTATATCTTTTGACAAAATAAACATCCACTTAAAGCATAAATACCATGTCTCTATTGGGAATAAAATTCCAAATTACTTTTTCTAATAATCCATTTATCGAATACCATATTCTAGGACATTGAAAATAAGTAAATGAATTGTAGTCTCACCTCATCACAGGCCCTTATAGCCTTACTTCTATAGAAAATAATAAATTTTTTGTTAAAAGGTAACTCTAATGTCCTCTTCATTTAGTTTTTCATCAGACTTTTTTTTAACTATTTATATTTTTATACAATAGTAATTCATATGTAAAAAAATTTAATTTATTTTTACCCGATATACGTATAATAATATACCTTTAATATATATTCTTTCCCTCTCTTTTTGGATTATCATGTTAATAGTATGTTTTATCTTCCTAAGTGTACATTGAAATTTTATTATATACCACCGATTTTATAGATATTATTCTAACATATATACAGTTATATAAATATCTGATATATATATTCTCTATTATTATTCTAAAATATTTTATATTATATATATATATATATATATCTCCCTCCCTATATTTTCCCAACTCTTATTAATCGATAGTTAGACTTCATATAAGGACATTATCGATTTATAAATCATTATTAACTCCATGGATGATTAACCCTGACAATATATAATATATAAATATATACATATGATAATTTATGAGTATTCACGCTTTTAGAGGAAATTTAAATAATCAATAAATAATAATTATTCAAAAAATTAAATTAAATTAGAAAAAGAAAAATTCATACAACATGTCATTAAAACATGTTATCATCAATGAAATGTAAATAAATAAATTTAAATGATGGTAATTGATAAAAAATTAAAACAAATTAATATAGTGGCCAAAAAAAATTTATATTAATCTACCAATGAATAACTATTTTTTTACCTTATTCATTTAGGAACTTCTATTTCTATCCACTAGCAAATTATTTATGAAATTATTTTGAAACTTATTCCTTTCAATTTTTTTATTTCATGTTTTTTTACATTTAGTTTCTATGTTACATGTTGGATTATGATATTATTATGATAGAATTGATGGGGATAGAATTATAATGACCTATAATTCATTGGGTAACATATTATATCTTGTGAGATAATAATTTATAGACATGATAATTTCGTATATTTTAAAATTATTATACATGGAAATGATGTAGATAACATTGCCTCTAATGATAGGATATCTTGGATTTAAGCATGAATTACATTTAGGATGTGTCATTGTGATTCATGTTTGATATTACATGTCTTGTACATATGATTTCTTTGATTATATTATAATTCTTATGATATAATGATGATGATTATGCTCATTTTTTACCCATTTTTATTTATGTCTCATGGTCCTCCCTATTATTCTTTTCCAAGGCCAAATTTTAATTGAACATTTATTTGATGTATAATCATAGATAATTAATTTTTTTTAAACTATTATAAATGTTTTTAGGACTACATTAAAGGGTTTTAATAAAATTAAATTCTATATATGTGTTTCTATTATATTAAAATAATTTTCCCATGGCACAAAACCTTTTTATTTTTAGAGTTTTAATATATTTATGTTTTTCATGTAAAGTATTAAATAATAATGTATATTTTTGTATGGGTTAATAAAGTATGATCATATATTCAATATTTTAATGTTGTTTTTTAGGACCATCAGTCATTGGGTGAGTTATTTTAGAATAATATAATTTTATTATAAAATTACATGGATCCTTTTGATGCCCTAGGATTCATGACATATCATAAAATATTATGGTAAAATGGGAATATATAATCACCCATTATTCAAACTATTACATTTTAGGAGATTACTAACTAGTTATTATTGATTTAAAAATGTTAGACCACCCAAAAAAATCTACTATATGTCCTATGTTGATAGTTATATATAAACCTTATAGTTTCAGGACTATTTTTCAAGCATCTCTTGATTCCCCAGTGAGTAAATCACCAATGTGAGGGATTTTGTGGAATGATTAGTCCTCTATTTCTTAGGATACATTAGATCAATGATATTATTAGGGAATATATATATATTGAATAACACTCTGATCATTAGTGTAATGAAAAATATATTCCATGTTCAATGACTAAAGAGGTATGCATTTTAGCATAATCCTGTTATTCAATATTATAATATTAATTTAATGACTAATTGTTTATTTTAAGATAAAATCCCATATAATATGTATGACATTGAAATGGTTATACGGTGGAATTATTTTCATCTCATGTTTCATAAAAGAAAACATTTTATAATAAATGATAAAATATGGGGGAAGAAGGATATGTTAAAAGATAAATGATAAAATCTATTCTTCTAGGATGATAGATAAAGATTCATAAAGATGATTATCCCAATGATAGGGATTTTACAATGTCCATTAACATTTTGGGTTGTAATTTTCCTATAATTTTATTTCATTAATTGTTAAACTAAATAATATATGGTTTTAATAAAGAATAAAGTAGAATTGACGGATGAGTAAGGATATGAAAATATATTGAGTACTATAAAAAGACACATATTATAAAAAATTATTGTCGTGGTCCTGATGCACATGGTTGTAGACTAAGACATTGAAAATTACACTAATGTGGGTTTTAGTTGTTATATAGTCCATAGGGATACTACCATGGGCAATACACATAGCCACAGATGTTGTGTCATTTTCTTGTTATTTGGAAATTATCCATGTCTCGGATAATGACCATATATACATTGAAAGAATGCATGAAAATATCACCATGTGTTACTTACATAATTACAATACCCATTGTTGTAATATCCATGGCCATATTTGGTTAGATATATCTATTTTCCATGATGGTGGTGATAAATAATTGAAATTCAAAATTTTGAAATGATTCAATCCCCGGTCCATTGGGGATTTGACTAACAAATTTACCACTTCCCAAAAAACAACTTTATTTATATATTTATATCTATATATACATATTGCAAAATATCTTAATATAAAACTGTTAAAAATTCCTAATAATATATTTTTATAATATATAATTTGGTTGAATGCATAAAAAATGAAGAGGCCCAATGGCCACATCAAACGTGAACCATGCCAATAAGTCATTCCCCCTGGGGTCTATGACCACCTTAAATATCGCATGTGGTAGTTCGGGTATCCATGTAGTGCTACCCATAAAACCAAAATTTCATGTTCTAATAGGTGTATCCACATGGGGAACTACCATCATAGTTCTAATTTCTTATAGAGGATGTGGAATATATATTGGAATATAATCATTGGAAACATCACTCATGGTGGTAGGGGAGCTACAGATAAGGGAAAATGTTCCAGTGGATGGTTTTTTATGGGATTACCACCATGAGTGTAATATCTAATTACAAAAATGGTCTACACTTGGAGGAACTCCACCATGACTGTGATTTCCAACATTGACAAGGGTATTCACATGGGACTACAACCATGGGAACTATTTTCTATGATTGTAGGGGATATATTGTCATGAAAATGTATTACTATGATGATATATATTTTTTCTTACTACCATAGGTATAATTAATCATGGGGTAAGGATTCTCCACTTTTTCTACCTCCACCATATACCTGTATCCACACTTGACTTAGGATATAAGGTCTCTCCTTGTGGTCCTAATTTGATGGCTAAGAGTTAACATGGTTTCATGGGTGTCTCCATGGTTCATACCACTATAGGATACATTTCTTACAGTTATTTGACCTTCCAATTTTATAATTTCATTATTCTCGCACTATAAAAATGATCCAAACATCAACCTATGCCCATATTATAAATTCACTAAATGTGTATTCTCTTCATGTATTATTCCTATTAATGAGGGGGTTACATGTTTCCCACTATAGCCTTGGGAGACATTTCCCATGGAATTATTCCCCGCTATGGCCACAATCAAATATATCCTAAGATCTTTGGTCGATCTACGATTAAGGAGCACCTACACATGGGTATAGAACTATAGTCAAATACTATTTTTTCTATTAATATTAGTGTTTTAGTTTTATCACAAAGTCCCTAGTAGAGTTGTACCATGTACCCTCCAATATTGGGTAGTTTTGTTGTCGATATTGGTGTAGCCACAAGGTACCTAGAGAATTTTATTAAGTACCTAATTAACAAAAATTTTGGTTTCTATAGTGGGTAAAAATATCTTTATACATAATATTTTTTACACCATAAAATATATTTTTTGAATATTCAAATCCCATAGTGATTTATCTCATGTTTTCCCCAACATCACCAAGAAATCATCTTTCTTGGATTTAATTTAAATTTTTTATTAGCTTCTATGTAATTGATTCCATTGTTAACAAGTGTATCTCAAACATATATTTTTTTAAATAGTTTCTTATATATTTATTAAAATAAATTATGATCCCTATTTCATTTTTAAAGTTTTAAATTCATCCTATGTTTTTAACACATCAATTTGTTACAAGAGTTAGTCCCCAATGATATTATGTTATTTTTACAATCTTCCTTTTAGTATATCTCTTTCTTATCAAGAAATGAAAGAAATATGTTGATTAATTTTCGTTAATTCTATATAATCCCTTACATTGTGGCATAACATTGTCCACTAACTTTTAAATTATGGTTCATCGGGCTAATTAATATAGAAATAAAATTCATTCAAAAAATAATTTATGTTTATTGTTATAAATATCATTGGCTATAATAATGGTTATCTAAAATTGAGTTTTTATCTATATAGTAGTTTTTACAAATCATATAATTAATTTAAATTTTATTTCTCTACATTATTTTAGTGTACATAAATTTTTTCGTTATGTTTTTATCATTCATTAATTTATATATAGGTCTAAGAGTGAAGCTATTATTGAAATTTTAGAATTTTTCATGGCCAATTATGAGGACGTTATCATAATATCATGGGGTTCTATGAGAACTTGATACATTATTACAATTCTTTAATACTAGTGTATATACTATTATATGATTCATCTATCTATATACATATAATTAGTTTTCAAGAGTACACGATTAATGTAGTTTTTATCTTATAGCAAGACATGTGGAATTTTAATCGAAGCCAATTCTTCCATTGTATTTTTTGTATCGGCTATGTTGGTGGTGAAAAGTTTCCTAAAAATGATTTTTAGGTCATTGTCATGAATAACGGATAAGACCATGTCCATGGTAGAGGCAATGGAGTTCCCTTATCCCACTTCTTGGAAACTAGATGAGCCACCATACCAACTACATGGAATATTCTTGAGCATGGACTTTCGGTTGTCACGATTTTTACTATGGAAAACAAATATCAACATGGTCATGGTGGAGCCCATGGATAGGAAACAATATCATGGACAGAAGGTTTAGGACGTGGATGATGCCTTTTTCAGTCTTTTATGCATGGTCACTGCACCATGCTATGCAGCCCAATAATGTTTTGTGGTGGGTTATATTTATTGAAATTCTTTAATAGTGCATTAACATTCAAGGATCATTTAATACACCCATGATCGACCATAATTAGTTTTTTTATTTCATATCATGTCTGAATTTCCCCTTATTAAGCCGATGTTTCTCTCCCTTTAGTCTGAAATATCATATTATTCTTGTTCTTGGAAGGGGTTATGATGTTCGCATATCGTCTAGAAATAGTATCTTAGTGTGTTTCATGTTTTTCTTTATAATACACTATATATATATATGTTATTTTTGACAATATATCTTCTTATTTCATAACCACATTCATCGGAAATGTGGTTTTCCTTTTTATTGAGGGAGGGGTAATTATAAAATGGTTATATTAATCAATTTAACAAGTGTTGTTATGAAAAATCCTTTATTATGGTCTATTAAATTCAATTATTTTAAAATATATGGAGTTCATTTATTAAATTATATCATCATTGGATTTTGAAATGGGTTTGAAGGGGTTTTCTTTAAAAACATTCCTTTACTACATTGATTTGGACATCATGATCTTTCTTAAGGTTTTTTTCATGGACATAAATTTTATAAAACATATAATATATCCCATTTTCATGAAACTATTTGTATGGATTATATTCTCTTGGTATCATTTATGTCACATTTTTTATGTCCATATATTTTTAACATCTGCGTAACTAATGTTTCGATTAGTGACCTATATAATGTCTTTCATTTTTATAATCATAATCTTGGTTTTCAAAACATATTATTTTTAAATAAACTGAAATAATGATTTATGGAATGTGTTTTCATAGGAAATTAAATTACTTTTTGGTTATTATATCTAGTACTAATGGATCTATTTGGATATACATTAAATAAATTCATAGAGGTATTTTACTGATCTTTACTTCTCACACTCAATTATTTAATTATTTAATTTAAATATTTCATTTTTTTAGATACAATTAAAGGAAATGGATTCATATATATCACCAAATCCTCATGGTTATTATTTACTTAATATCAGGTTGGGATGGTGGTGATGGATGTTCACATGAAGATATCATTTAATCTTTGGTATTAATTTTGTTATATTTTCTCTATTTATCCATTTGGGTTGTTTTTATGTCTCGTGCTTTTTACCCTTTCCATCCATAGTGTACTTTAATGGTTTATGTCATTTCAAGTATATATGAATAATTATGTTATTTCAAGTATATATGAAGGATGGTATGGTTCTTTTGGCGACTTCACCTATGTGGAGAGCTATCATGGATGATATGTCGTACTCAACTAGTTTGGTTCTTCAGAAAATGTTGTCAAAAGGAATTCTCATATAAAGGTTTGGTGAACCATTTTGTGAATTTTTTTTGGGTTTTAGTTAGACAAGAGTTAATACTGTTAGAACATATATAGTTAGTGTGGATTGGTTCTTGGAAAAATCACATTTATATCTATCTTTGAGTAAAAATGGGTTGTTGGAGGTTGTCATGTGATTTAGTTTCGATTTTTGGATATTTAAATGAAAAAAATTTTAGGATATAATTTAGATGCACATTAACTTTTTTTATTTCTCTATCTTTAATCTTACAGTAATTTTGATTTTTAACATTTACGTGATTAAATATATATTGGTGATGTTTTTTCCCATTAAATTTTTTATATTGGTTTTATAGATAATTTCTACTAGAAGAGATATTATGATTACAAGAGGTGAAGATATGAGATAATTATTTTAGGTGAACCTTCCTGTAGACTCTCCATTGGAAGAAGTGGCTATCCACACTATCAAGATTCTGGTTCAAATTAGTGTAACATACAAGGGGTGAACAATAGAACGTGGTTTTTAAATTACTAATAATAATCCACATATATTCCATATTGACAATGGCCCCCTAAGAATATGAAATGTTGGTTTAGTGGATTATGATTATTGTTTATTTATGAAGACTATAGAGGACTCAAATGTGGGTGTGTCCACTAATTTTCCTGAAGGACCTAGAAGTAAATGGTGGGACTCCAATGTGCACATTATGTTTCTTGAGGACATTTCCTAAATCACATTAAATAATTTCTTAAATCAATTTATTTTCTCCATGAAATGTTGAAAGTAGAAAAAAATCTCAATTTTTTATCTGAGAACATGGGGAATGTTTATTTTTGGAGTATGCTACTTATTTCACTGAGTTTGTTCACCTAACACAATAACATGACTGTAATGATGACTATACTTTTCATAGGATCCAGATGAGTTTGAGGACCAATATTAAGTGAATACTGATATTTTTTGTGACAGTTTTCTTTTCATATAGTGGTTTGTAAATAATCCATGTCTAAGACAAAGTAAGTTGGGATAAATAATATTATATGGAACCACTATTATAGCAAGAGTTATCCAGTGGGTGTTTTTTATCCTGAAAAGGATGCACATTAAGGGTTCTCTATTTGTTTTAGGGGTATTTTTAGGGGATTCCTTATGATAAAGTTAATTGGTTTACTATAAGTGTGGGAAATATATTAATACTAACTGTATGGTAGTACCAAGGATATTTTATCATTTTTTAAACTATTGTAATCTTTTATTTCAAAGGAGTTTCATAGGTAATTAAAGATAAATCCACTCAAATTGATGGCACTTAGGATCATTATAATATAGAAAATGGTGGTTGGTCTTATTCTTATTTAATAGGGTATAGATTACGTAGAAAAATAAAATAGTGGATATATGTTTAGACATATCTTTGTAGAAGAGTATGAACTAGTGGAAATTGAATTAGGGTTGGCTATCATGAGATATATGGTTCTTATATAATCCTCTATATTCAAGGATCTGTTAGAAAATAATTTATCTCATTATTTCTAATCATCTACAATGATTGATGAAATTTGATTATAAATAGATCTTATTCCACTCATTATAGTTCCTTAGACACCCATGGGAAGATGGATTGGACATTATTTCAAATATTTTGAGTTTCATGTCATGATTGTTTACCTTGAGGATATGTGTGGTTTTCTAACTAATGACCATGATATCTTCATACTCATCATAGTAGTGGAATTTATTGTATATATTAAAGTTCATACTGATTTTTATCATTTTGGGGTTTAGTTTCTGTCATCTGATAGAGTGACTCACATCGTTCAAGGTGTGTGGTATCATTGATTTCAAAGTGTGAGGCCTGTTCTTTCTAAGGTAAGAATGATATCATACTAGTATACAATGATTTCTCATTATGACATCAACCAGTGTTCATGTAGTATAATACATATTGTATTGTATAATAGTTTTTTTACCATCGCAATAAGAATTTGAGTATTCCATTAACTTTATTCTTGGGGTTATTTTCATATGTATTCTATATTATCATATGAATCCTACTGAGTTTAAGTATCATTAATGTAATGAACCAAAACCATGAAACCCAAATATGGTGTCTTAACTTATTATGTTTTCATAATATACCATTAATTTCATCATAATTGACAAATATTTTTGTACTAATTGTAAACTATATACAAACGTGACTCAAAAATTTCAATTGTAATAAAAAATAAAAACATAATTTTTTGAAGAATAACATCTTTCCCATGATTAAATCCTTACACATCAATCATATTAGACATAATGAATTATTAATAAAGAAAAAAAATAAGTGTGATATCTAATTATTAGTAGGGTCGAATTAACATTGAATATATCATGAATCACTATGAATAATTCATATAGAAATGTAAAAATCTAAACATAAATACCATTAAAATACCTATATATGGAATAATAAACATGTCAACATAAATTTATGAAAAAAAATTCCATCTAATATATATACTACGAATGGAATAAATATATAGATAATATCATTAATTAAATTTCATGGATAATAATAACTTAATTTTTAACGAAGTAAATTCTTTATTATTGGAAAAAAATGATGCACAAGATACCTCAACCGTGAAGACCTATCACAACATGGATTAAAAATAAAATTAAAAACCCATATAATATGAGCTTAATGATTTTTTTCTTGAGTCTATTGATTCAATGAGGGGATATATGAGTCCAGTTCTAAACCATCACTATAAACACACAAAATTCCTCACATATAGAATGATTAAATTAATACATGAACAATGTGTCTTGTCATCAAATATTCAGATTGAGTAATGAATATGGATTTATCAATACATTCATAGAATAAAAAATAATAGTAAATAAATAACACAATAAGTATTAATGATATACTAGATAAGAAATATACTTATCCATGATAAATAGTAAGTATATTAATGGGAAATTTAACTATAAATAATCATAATAAATTGAATAATTCAAGGGGAAGTTAATAACAACAATAGTTAAACAAGAAAATGAATGTCAAAAATTTTCATTGAGAAAAATATAATTGACCATCCAAAGGACGAATAAGTATGGTACAAATAAAAAATGTCTCTAGTAGAGTATGAAAAAGGTGGTTTTTTATTGATTAATAGAAATTGCATAACAAGATTTTTGAATCATTATTCAGTAAAATAATACTTTGGTTTTGAAAATGAATTTTAAAAATAAATTTTACACTAAAAATATTGAAAATGATGTAATTTGAAAATAATATGTGACGTATGTAACATAATATTTAATAAATTGAGTGGTCATAATTGTATAAATTCCATAAATTTTGGGTTCATTTAAATAATACTTATTTTACAATTTTAATAAAGTCCAAATAAACCATGTTATTTAATATATAGGAAGATTATATTTTAATTAAAAAAATTTAAAAGATTAAAAGTTGATTTAATACATCAATTCAAAAATTTAGTGACTTCAAAAGTTATTGAAAATATTTTTTTGGAAACAATTTCCAAGAGAAGATAAAAATAAAGTCTGACTTTCATAAACGAATTTTGAAATCATTTTTAGTAAAAAAACATTAAAAAGTGTATTATTACATGAAATGTTTCGGAAAATTCAATATGATATTGAAATTATGGATTTTATTAGATAATGGAGTAATTTAACTTAATGGAAATCCAATTATACACAATCTTGATTCAATTTAGTTTCAGAAATAAATCCTCACAATGTTCATAAAATTGATGTGAAAATTAACCAATGAATTTATTATGTGTTAAAATTATAAAAAAAGATAAAAAATATACAAATAAAAAATATTTAGAAAAAAATAATTTCAATCATAATCAAAGAATATCAAATAATACAATGGTGTAATATAACCCAATCAAATAAAATTGAGTTGTGAAATTATCTACCAATTTGTAAAATTTAATTTCAAATACCCATTGATGAAATAATTCAAAATGAAATATAAAATAATATGAATATGTAATGAATCCAAATATTACATGTTATTAGGGATGGTTATATAACATATAAAATAAATTATGTGATTGACATTGGAAAATGGCTCAATGAAAGGAAATTGTTGCAATGTCCCTTAACACATGGTAATATTCAAGACAAATACAGTTTGACAAAATAATTCAAATTGATACATTAAATAACTTTAATAATAAATTATTTATTATATTAAATTTTAAATGGTATGTTCATAAACCATATACTATAAATTGATTAATAAAATAAAAATGTACCTTAATGAAAGGAAATTATGAAAGAGTCGCTCAGATCGAACATCATTTTGGTTGAACATGGTTTAAAATCCTCTAAAATTCATGTAAACATGTTATTAACTTATAAAAAATCATATCGATATTTATAATTACATATATGAACCTTTTATAACATATTATAAACTATCCATTAATATTTATTCCATATTTTCACTATTTTGGGTGTCAATTGCCTAGTTTTCTCATTCTTTATTTCTCATCAATGTTCTGATTCTTTAGAATATTATATAGTTCCATAATCTATGAAATAATAATCATGAAATTATTTCAATATTTATAAATAAATTATAATTTAATGAGAAATAATGAAATACTATGTTGATAAATTATGTATGTTATGATTATAGAAGAAGATATGTCATATATATGCTTAATTAACATTTCCATTTTTCAATTATCCACAGAGAAATGAGGTATGTAATATTTTATATTTAATTAATTTTAATAATAATTTATATATAATTTTATTTCAGTTATTATACATATATATATATATATCATCTATGTGGTGTGGTGTTGAAAATAAATAACATTTCTTTGTGAAGGTAGTAATCAACACATACACAAACAATGTTATTAATTTTTTATGAAAATAACTAAAATGATATATATAACTAATATCATAATTATTTCATGTATATGACATATATAAATTAAATTTATCCTTATTTCCTTCTGTGAAAATAATTTCTGAAAAAGGAATAACATAGATTCACGAGGCTATAGTCTGCCGTACACATATGCAACATTATTTTATCTACAAAGGAATGGATATGAAAGAGGTATATATGATATAATTTATAGATTGTTATTATTATGGTATAAATATTATATATATAATTTAGATACATCATTAAACAAAACCGTGATAGGATGTAATGGTATAATGAATAAAATCTGTGTGCGAGGAAATAGTTTATTGAACACACAAATGATGAATTCAAAACCTGTTTTAGGGAAGTTGTGATGGTTTAATGTCATGACATTAACATAAAACATAAATTTAAATATATTATAATGGGTTATTTAAATCATCATTGTTTAATAAAAATTAAACGAGGGGGAGTAATAAGTAAAACAAATATGCTTGATGAAGAATGTTACCTCTTCTTCTAGTAACCTTCTTACGATTCAAAGTTGGATTTCATCCCAAAACAAGGTTTCTATTACGAGGGGTGGGAATATAGGGGGTGATTTTTATACTTAATGGATGAACTATAATGGTTTTAATGTGTGAATAATTGTGGATAATGGATGGATTTATATAATTGAGGTGAGTGGGACATTTGTAAATTTTGAAAACCAATGTGTACCCACATGTTGTGACATTCTAAAAGAGCCCAAAATAGTGTATTATCCAGCCTTATAAAGTATATTTTCTTATATATGGATATTAAATAATTTATATAATAATATTTATTAAATTATAATGCTTTATTTTTAATTTACCCCTAGAAAATTACTTTTGACCTTAACTCTGGTAGTTAAATTTTATATTTTCACTATTAATTATATTAAAATTATATTGAATTTATTATATAATATAAATTATGAATACTAAAAAAATAATCCATTTTTTAAAATTCCAATCACATACGTTGAAAATTTAAAAATAAAAATAATCACACGGACTAGTCTAGAAAGTAGAGTTTGAAATAGAAAATTCTAAAAAGTTTATAAAGTATTTAATTAAAAATTAATTTATAAAAATGATTAAAATGAAATAAAATATATTTATATATATATAATTTACCATGTAATACTTTAAAATAAATTCAATATAGAATATATTATTTTCAATAATTTTAAATAAATAGAATTTTTAAATTATAAATTATTATTATTCAATATTCATCAAAAAATAAATAATTTTAGAAAAATCATTAAAATTCACCTTAACATGATATTGATAAGATGAATTAAAAAAATACATTTTTCAAATAAATTATATAAAATTTTAAAATCTTAATTTCAATTTATCTACCGAAAATGTGAGTAAACCGTATTTTGGAAGAAACCAAATCAGAGAAAACATTATTTTTATTTTCAATGATTCCTATTTTATTTGTAATTTATTGATTACTATAATGTTCTTATTTAATTTAGTACTATTAATATCTTCAAATTTTATAGATAGGTAACAATGAAATACTATATTAGAGTTTATTCAGACTCATGATTTCATGTTTTGAAAGCTATCGTAGAGATTAAATTTAATGAAATATATTTCATGGATGTTTAAAATCAGTGTTTCATTTCTCATATAGTATCAAATAAAATGATATTATTTTATAATATTAGTGTTTTAAATTCTACCTAGATAAAATAAATTGTATCCTTATTATTTAAACATGATTTTTGTAATCAAGTATTTGATATTTGGATATACCATTACTGAAAAACTAGTAATGTAAAAACATTTAATGAAATAAAATCAAAATAAGAGATAAATAGAGTTAAAAAGGTTTATATGAAATTACAAAAAACTATATTTATATTTGAAATTTTTGGAATGTGAATATATGGATATGGTTGATAATAATAATTAATTTTACAGAGTTAATGAGTTCATTGTTCCCAAGAATGAAAGAGATCAATGGAATGATAAGGACATCAAAAACATAAATATGTTATGATTTAAAGAAAATATGATTCATCAAATAATAATTTAATATTATTTTTTTAGTTTCTTTTCCCAAATATTAGAAATTATTTTACCATATAAAAATATATTGTAATATAACTATGTGATTTGTTTATACTTAATAAAAAAAATTCCCCTAGTTTTGGTCAGAATAATTTCCAATTAATCACTTAATCCAGGAAATAAATATTCATAAAAGTATTTTTTTTTTTCAAAAAACAAAATAAAATTAACTTTTAACCAATATTTATAACCCTAATAGAATGATAAGTCATTCAATATTACTCTAGTTATTATTATGAAAAAATCATTAACACAGGTTATCCAATATAGATAAATCTTCATATGGGGAATTGATGAATTAATCTCTATATCCTCATCAAAATTATAACATAACCCATATCAAAAATTGTTAACCATATAACCCTTCCAAATTATTATGGTCCAACACATTATAAAAGATTTCATTGAATTTCTAAATTCTTTTTATCAATAATCCTCCAGAAAACTTGAAGTAGCTTAAAATAAAACCTTAATGATAAAATTCATGCTTCTTAATAACCTAATTACTAAAATATTATTTGATATATTCTATAAATCCAAATATGATGTGAATACCATAAATTATAGCATAAACCATTTGGATAAAAAATCATTAATCAATCCCAAATTAGTATAAACTATCCAATTTACATTTTTCATATCATTTCTATCATTATATAAGCAGTGTTATCTCAACATTAGGGAAATATCAATAGATATCTTTCCCGTATTCATTTTTTAAATGAATTTTAACTGTCTACTGAATAATTTTTCTTGTTCATATGTACCATTCAATATACTCTTTCAAATCGTTAATGAAAAATTACTAGAAAACAATCATTATAAATATCATAATTCTTATAACGGTGATATAATTTTTAAAATACTCAAATGATATAGTTTATTAATCCATTCACATGTTAATTAAGCATTCTACTTCATCTTTGGTAATAGCATAAGCATGAGACACAGTCCATCAGCTTAGTTTTAGGTATAAACCATTGACCATTATTACATTGGTTTATTTAGGACACTGTCTCATTATTGTTGAATTATTTTTATGTGGAAATTTTTTTCATACCCTAGAATTCATAAACAGAGCGCCCAATATATTAAAAATTCTAAGAAACTATTTTTTTTGAAAATTCCATAGTGTTTTTATCAAAATTGTGAAAGATCAAAAAATCTTTCCTTACCTCCTTCATTATTTCTAGATTTATTCATACCATATTATTCTTCCCCTAAATACATTTGTATCTATAATATATTGATATTTAATTCTCTGTATTGTTATCACATGATAGTATATACTCAACTGATGATAATTTTTTTGAGACTATCTCCCAGAAAATATTAGATCAATCCCATAAATGAAATTATATTTCTAATTATTTTGATTACGTACGTTGATTTGGTTCACATTCCTTTTATGAGGATCCATTTCTAAAAGATTTATTACTTTAATTAGACCATATCATTATGAATCTTAATATATAATCCAAAAAATAGTGAAATACTTAAAAAAATATTTCAAAATTTATGGATAGCTAATCTCATAATCATAAACACAATTTTCATAGAGAGATCATTATTTTCAAAATATTTATAATTTTTGGTATAGAAATTTTAAATTTTATATATAATATCAATTATGACTTTCAAATCAGGTGTATATTATGCCCCATTTGAATTCAAATATTAATAATCTGGTCCTGCCCGTTGTTCTATTTTTTATATTATTACCCCTAGGTACATATATGCCAGAACCACATAAACTTATATTATCCTCGAAGAGATTTTTTTCATTAAAAACCCTAATATCTACTTTAAAAGCATTATTATGTTATTATAGACATATCAGAAATGTTTATCATTAGGATATGATCCATAATCTATGATTTCTGAAGCCTATTTCCCATGGTTCCTACTAAACATCCTCTCATACCAACTATAATGACCATAAACCCTATAATCTTGAGTTGGTATATTATAATATTTCATTATAATAATATAAATGGAATTTCATCTATAATGATTTAATTTCTAATTAGTCCTGGTAAAAAACATACTTACATGATTCCCAATTTTTTTTGAAATCAAAAACTACAACAAAATATTATTAGAGAATAACATTATTCACTCTAGAATATTGTTGTTTATCAATAATAGCACACATAATGGATTATTGAGAAAGATAAAAATAAAGGGACTTATTTAATTCAAAGTAATGGTTAAGTATAATGGAATATATGATGATTCAATAAGAATAATAAACATGGAAAGGTAACTGATTAAACACACATTCTATCTGAATAACTACAAATAGAATAACCATATGGGAAGTAAAATTTATAAGAATAATGTCATTTATTCAATAATATGAGAATGAAATCCATATAGAGATAATATCATTATGTAAATAAAATAGAATAATAACTGAATTCATAATGCTGGAAATACATAATTTGTGGATGTCATGTCTTAAGTACAGGATACCTCAAATGTAAACACCATTCACAATATCATTTGAAACTATAGTTATGATCTATTATAATTTTTCCATAATATTTTGTCTTAATAAAAAACCATCACATCTAGGGTATAAGTAATTTTGGTTCCACCCATCCCTAATGGTCCAAAACATTCCTCACATGTCGAATGGTCAATTTAATTCAAGAACAATATTCCTTATCATCAAATATTTGTATTGAGTAATGAATATTGATTAATCAAATTTTCCCTAGTCTAAAAAATAACATACAATGTATAAAAACATATAGAGGGGTGATAAATAGTCTATGTAATAATCATATCCATGAAAAATAATATTTATATTAAGGTGATATTTTTTTCATAATTGATAAGAAGAAATTGAATAATTAAATGGATGTTAATGACGAAAAAACAAAACAATGAAGGGAATTTCAGTACATTACTTGATAAAAATAATCTTAAACCATTCATAGATAAATATGTAATGTTCTAAAAAATAATACACCCAATTGAGTAAGAATAAATTGTTATCATTATTGATGAATAAAAATATCCTAAAAAATATCATTAAAAACAATCTTGTGGAAAATATTTGTTTCGTTTTCAAAATAACATTTTAAAACAAATTGATAAAAAAAAATTATAAATAATATTTGAACATATAATGTAATCATTAAAACATTTAGTGTTTAGGGAATATGGAAATAATATAGAAGTTGAGAATGGTAAAACAAATATTCCTTTTACGTTTTTAGTAAAATTCATAGGGGATTTTTTTTTGAATACTACATGAAGAATTATTTTATTTTATGATTTTAAATATAAAATCTGCATAGAAATTTGAATAATATATTATTTTTAATGTTTCAAAAACTTTTTTTAAAATATTATTGTTAAACATGGTTTTGGAAAAAAAAATTGTTGATTGAATAGTCAAATGAAACAGGTTTTTAATTAAAAAAATCCAAAAAATTTTATGTATCAAAGATTGGAATATGGCATCATTACATGAATAAAATCATAAATAACATTTTTAGAAGAAATATAAAGGATTTATTAGATAATTAAAAAATAATTCCCTTCAAATTATATGTAATTATAAATAATCTTGATTAAAATGACATCATAAATAAAACCTTACATCGATCGTAATTTAGAAGTTATAATTAAAAAATGAATTGATTTGATGTATCAAATGTAAATCAATATAAAACAATTTGAAATATGAATATATATATTCAAAATTCATTTACCACATTATATTTGAATATAAATTCTAATGAATGATTAATATAACCCAATGTAATGATATTTAGTTTTTAAATTCATTACTAATGGGTAACTTTTAATTTAAAATTCCCTTAGATTAAATATTTATAAATTAAAATTAAAATTAAATAAATTATTAATAAATCAGGATATTAAATTTAAAATGGTTATAATATAATACATATAAATTAAATTAGGCACATAACATTACAATATGACTCATTAAAGGGAATCGGGATTATGTAACATACCACTTGGTAATATTCCGGCCAAGTCCACATGGATGAAGTAAGACAAAATAAAAAATAAAATTCCATTTATTTTTACATATTAATTTTATTAAATATTAAATGGGTAGTTTATAATCTATATAAATTAATCACATGTATTACATAAAAATGTGTCTTAGTGAAAGGAAATTGAGACAAAGACCATTATTACAGACTTCAATATGGATGAATGTGATTTAACATCATTTATAATAGTTTTAAACATTTTATTAACCAACAATAGAATGATATTGATTTTTTTAAACTCACATATTAAAAACATATATCTCTAATCATATGGATGTTAATAATATTTTTTTAGTATCATTGTTACGAGTATTAATTACCTTATTTTCTTATTCATTCTTTTCCATGACTATTATGAATGTTCATCATTTTCTATAGATCCATAATCTTTAAAATAATAATGACAAAATTACTCTATTTATAGATCTATTATACTTCAATAACCAATCATGAAATATTGATTTGATAAATGATGTACGTTATGATCACGAAGAAGATACGATGTGTGCATGCTTGAGTAACATTTATCTTTTTCAATGACCACTATGTAAAAGAATTTTGTAAAATTTTATCTTCCTACAATGATCATAATATCATATATACCATATTAATTATTTAAATATACCTTTATTTATTATCCATGTGGTTTGTTTATGAAATGAGAGTAACAGTACTTCATGAAGGTGGTACACCACACGTACACGGATGTTGTTATCAATTTATAGTGAAAAATTGAAATGGTATATTATATTTTCAGAATGAGAAATATGTATATAATATAATAATTATTTCATATATATCACATAAAATAATTAAAATTTTCTTTATTACCTTCCATGTAAATATTTTGTAAAAAATGAATCACATCTCTTCGTCAGGCAGTAGTCCATCATACAGACAAGAGATGATATACTATCACATATGAAATGGAACATATTGATTTATATAATATATAATGACACAATTTATATATATTGATTATAAATATTTTATAAATATTTTATATCCATAATCATATACAACTGTGATAGGTGGTAATTGAAAGACGAATGGCATCGATTCGCAAGGCAGTAGTTCATTGTTCACACAGATGATGATTTTTTAACTAGTTTGATTCAAGTGGAGAGCCACGTTCTTCATCCCAAAACATAAAATCAAATAGGGATATATAATATAATGAGTTTATTATATTAGTTTAGTATAATATTCTTTGAAGGAGGTTGATAAGAAAAATAAAATAATGGCACTCATTGATGAATAATACATATTCTTTATGTAACCTCTTTAGGTTAGCACCAAGTACATACACGGTTAGATTTATGCCTAAAATAAGGATTATAGGATGATATAATGAATTTTATGAATTTTAATAGTAATTAATTGGTTTAAACAACAGATTTGGAATGAGTTAAGGATAGAGGAGTGGTGTTGGTTTTTATAAGCGAGGTGAGTAGAACAATTGTAATGTTTTTTAAGAAAAAAGGAGTTCCCATATTTTTTTAAAGGAATAGGGTTAAAAATGAAATATTAGTAATTATTATGAATTATATGGTCAATAAAATATAATTTATTATAGTTATTTTCATTTTAAATCTTACAATTTTATTTTAACCCGTGGAAATTCTATATTTACCTTAACTGTAGTAATTAATATTTATTGCTTTCACTAGTAATTATGACAAAACAATATTTTCAAAATATTATAAAATAGAAATTATAAGGATTATAAATATATATCCCATTATTTAAATTTATATTCATTGATTTGAAAAACATTAATTTAAAGTAATCTGACAGATGTAGCAATAAAGCAGATGTTCAATGAAAAAATATTAAAATGATTAAAAAAATTATATAAAAAATTCCATTTCAAAATGAATTAAATGACCTAAATTTTATTAATAAAAATTAATATAAATAATTTAAATTAAATTTAAATAAAAAAATTATTTTCTCATTATAAAAAATTTTAACAAAAAGAAAGTTATCAATTAAAATTCATTATTTTTCACTATTCATCAAAATCGAAACGTTACAGAAAATTTCTGAAAATTGACTCTAAGATAATTTTTTTATTATAATTTATATATTGATGTTTATATTTTCATATAAATTTTATAAAAGGTTTAAAAAATTAATTTTAAATTATATGTTCAAAGCATAATTAAATTGTAATTTAGAAGGAATTTTTTTTCAGAAAACAGATCAATTTCATTTAAATGATTCATATTTTATTTTTAATAAATATATAAAAATAATTAAAATGATATTTTTAGTACCATTCATATCATCCCATTTAATTGATGGGTTATAACATTATATTATATGACTGTTGACTTAGACTATGGATTTTGTGTTCTACAAGCTATATAAGAGATTAAATTGAAACAAATATATTTTTTTGGATGTTTAGGAATTGTGTTGCATGTCACATACACTATAAAATAAAATTTTATTATTTTATAATTTCATGTTATTATAAAAAATTTCACATCAATGTACTTGATGCCAAAGGGTTTTTTCATCTAGGTATGTCACTATAGGATTCTATTATTCCCTTTTTAAAGATGTCATATGGGATCCTTATAAATTATATTAATTTCAGAAAACTTAATCATGGGAGTACTGAAAACAAGTTTCCATTATTTAGGATTGGATACATGTTCAATTTACATAGGTAATCAAGGTGGTTTTCTAATATTTACCTTTTATCAATGTAAAAACACTTTAGCTTTTGAGAGGAATATATTCATAAGATAGCATTTAGATGTAGGTATAGACAGTATACATATTTTTTTCAATTAATCACACAAAATCACCTCCATTGTTGATGGTTCTAATTAATTGGATATTTCATCAATTCCATATCTCTTTTTTAGTATTCTTTTGGATCATATTTTGGTTTACTCCAAGATGGAGGAGGAATGTAGGTATCATCTAGATATCAACCTCAAAATACAAAATTGACATCATCAATATGGCCAGTTCTATAAATGTGTGTTTTGGATCCATGTGGTAATGTTTCCTTATCATTTTATATCTAAGAGGGTCATCAAACTGAATCCTGAATATACTAAAATGGTTATGTCATGGTAATTTCCAAAAAAAATTGAGATTTATAGATTTTTGTGGTAAGAAATCTATTATAGTTGTTTTTTAGGAATTAATAAAGATTTAATCGATGATGATAGAGTTAAAAAGTAATAGTTTTTGTTCTACTAGATTAATGAATTTCATATATTATTTGAAGAATTGAAGGTGTGATTTATATCATTTCCAGTTCTGATTTTTTTATCTAGGATCAGTCTATGATGTTTTTGTTAACATTTCAATTATGGTATGAGGATATATAATGAATAAATAAGAACATGTGGTGGCCTATCAATATGTCTTACTATGTCCCATTGAGTTAATTTATCCCCCTTTGACCTTGATTTGGTTTTATTAATGCATTCTCTCATTACATGAAAGCAATATCGATTTGATGAGAAGTTTAATTTTTTATTAAGATCATAGGAGTCTATATTAGATTATATCCACAATAGATCATATCATGAAACATGTATGTAGGTTTTATCATCTTTATAATTTTTATTTTTAAATTTCATATACACATGGGAATAGGAATTGTTTTCAAATAATCTAGAAGGAAGAAATTGATGCAAGTGTTGACGTAAACAATAGAGGTGTATTCATTGATGATTCTTTTCATTGAGTTGATCTTGGATGTTGATGAGACTGATGGGAAGATTTTTTTATTATGTATAAGACTATTCATCAATTAATGATCAGATTTGTCTTAGGGAATGAAGATAAATGTTATTTCAAATTTTAGTAAACCCATTAATAGTGGGGATTTATCAGGTCACCATTCTTAATAAACCAATGATGTCATGTGTTTTCATAGAAGTTCACTTATTCATTTATCACCAAGACATGGTCAAATGGATATTTCTGATCTATTTTAATGGTTTATACTCCCTAGGACTACTGAGTTCTATTAATATTTGAAATTTCAGTACTAGTGGTTGTGAATGATGTAGTCAATTACAGAGATCATGTACTTATGCCTCACCTGTCATAAGATTTAGGTGGAGCACCAGTGACCTATCAAGTTATTAATTCCATTATAAATTTTGGTGTGGATGGAAGATGAGATAACCATGGACATTATTATTAGTTTTCCAAGGGACCCTTGTGGGAGATTTTTTATTTGGGTGAAAATTAATTGGATTATAAAATCAATTAATTTCTATCCAAGTAATAAGTTTAAAAATGTAGAATTTATCGAGAACTTATATGTCTAATAGATCTTGAATATATATAGAGTTAATTCTACACAAGTTACTGCTAGGGTGTCACAATTCTTCTCCCAGGCTCGTGTTGTGACTACCCCATTCCCTCCTTCCATAGGCCAGGAGATGGTGACTAGCACCGAGATGGCATATCCCCAAAAAGGGAAATGGGTTTCCTTTAAACTTGTACACACGCACAAAGCACAAAGCTACTGAAAGGATATCACTGAGTAAACCCACATCTCACTAAAACAACCAAAAAGTGTACAGAACAAACTAAAAGTACAAAGGGGCTAGAATACAAGCCCAAAGCAACAAAGGAATTATACAACTATAAGGGTACATCTGCTAAAGACCCTACCTGTAGGGTAGGTTTCGGGTAGTTACTTGAAGTCGTAGATGTGTACATTGTTTGTCCCATATCACTGAATGCCACCTCGTCCCAGACCACCAAGGTCATTGTCGAAGTTTTGATCACCTGCACAAGACATGACATGTGCAGTCAAAGCCCGTGCAGGGGTGAGTAACACAATACTCAGTAGGGATCCCAAACAACAAATGTAATACTTCAAAGTAATGTCACAATCAATTCCAATTCACACCAGGAATAAATCTAAAGTATAGAAAGAAAAAAAGATCAGTCATAAAACTGAATCCTCTTATACTACTGAGGGGATCGTCCATGATTAGAAATTGTGGTATGTCCGTCTACTAAGACACCAAGGTCTGCTCAGCTACCGAGCCACTTTGGTATGCCCATCTACCAGGCAACTAATGTCTGGTCTACTATTAGGACACTAAGTTCCTCTTAGCTATCAGGCCACTAATTTCTACTCGGCTCTCAGAACACTATGGTCTGATGCACTATCGGGCTACTAATTTCTGTTTGGCTATTGGGGCA
Organism: Viscum album; assembly: GCA_963277665.1. NCBI lineage: Eukaryota > Viridiplantae > Streptophyta > Magnoliopsida > Santalales > Viscaceae > Viscum > Viscum album. Next base: position 4,104,436 of record OY728145.1, read on the forward strand.
CTAAGTTGTGCTCATGTATCGGGCCACTAAGGTCTTCTCAGCTATTGGGTCACTAAGGTCTATTCGCCTACCAGTCTACAATGATATTCTCTTCTACTGGGCCACCATGGTCCACTCTCCTGCTTGGACACCACGGTCTGCTCTGCAACTGTGCCGCCATGGTCTGATCTACTACTAGGCCACCAAGATCCTACTCATCATATACTTCGCATCATAGTAAGTTTTTGGATTCCCACCCTTAGTGTGACGGATTCTGATAGAATCTACACTTCAATCCATCGGTTGAATCTCAACTGCCACAAAGTCTGAGGTAGATAATACCTAATGTATTGTGTCATCGTAAGGTTCCCAACATCCTAGATGGAGATTCAATCAGACGCCCAGTCTAAAAGATATTTTTATTTTAGCAAATACGGGTTGGTTGCATATGAGCCTGATCTGACTAGGTTAGATCAACCAGAGGATACAAAAAGAAATGCATCATCGCAAGGGTCATTATTCTATATATGGAATGTCAATCGGATGCCTCATCTAAAAGATATTGGAGTTTTAGTAATGAGGGGTCTATTACGTCTGGGCCTGATCCGACTTAGTTGAACTGACCCGACCAACCGAGCACGTGGTCTCACACGACCTCACCCAGCCATACATGGACCATTAGCTAGGACCATTGGACCTTACTGGACTTATCCTAGTTCGACATGGGTCTAGCCAGCTGAGTCTCCCCATGACTTGATATTCATTTGGCTCGATCTGCGTTGGTGAGCCTGTCCTCCTCCAGCCTGGGCCGCCCATGCAGCTTTGTTCATTACATCGGCCTTGTCCATGATGGAATGTGGGTCTACTCCATAATCCTGGTCCGCACATGGGGGATAATTTTCTTTCACCAGTCTGGCTTGATTTCCAGGCCAGTTCATCTCCATTTTGGGCCACCCATGAATCCTGGTTCAGCTCACACATGGTCGGCTCAGCCGACTGCCCCTTCCTTCGTATGTGGTCCAGCTATACCATGTGCTAGCCATCCTCTACGCCTGACATCATGGGCTGATCCATCCGAAAGCGGTGCCATCCTTCTGTCTGTCGCAGCCTCGGATGGACGTTTCATGCCACCTCGGCATGCAGTAGGGGCACGCAACCTCCCACCCATGGCCACCACCAAAGGAACCCACAGGCCACCACCGTCGATGCACCACCGGTGCCAGTGGGCCTCAAGCCTCCTCTGCAGGCCACCAAACATGCTCCAAAGTTCTTTCTTGCAATCTGTTTGTGCCTCTCGGATCCTGGGGTCTTTGACTTCCATATTATGGGTTCAAATATCTCTTACTGTCTATCTAGGGGTTCGGTCACATAGAACACAATAATGCCCCCAACGGAGGGATCCATGCCTTTTTCGTGTCAGCCCTATCCCTTAGAATTATATTTCATTAACAGATCATTTAGGAATCTAACATGGATTCAATCCTTTATAACTCCTTGCATTAAAAAACTATTCCCACATGAAGAGTGTCCCACATATTAACTTGTTATTTATTTGAACTACTCTCATCATTTAGAAAAGAAGAATAGTGGAAGGGGCAATCACACAAAAAGCAAAAAATCAAACCCCTACCTGGAGAACAGGTCTGATCTGAGGGATAATTCTTCACAGGAGGTGATCCGTCTTTGAAAGTCCTAGATCCATCATTGAGGGAGATATATAATGAATAGGTGGATAAATTAATTGGTTAATGATGCTCATTTATCTTTGATATTGTATCCTCTCTCCAATAGTTCATCACCATTTTACAATTCACTAGAATTCATCCTTGGAGTGGTTTCCTTCGTCATTCATCACGGGAATTCTAGGGTTGTTTCTCAAGCGTTAATTCCATGTTTAATTAAGGAAGTGATATGTGATTCACATTGTAGCATCGCCACACTGATTCATTAATGAGATTAATCAATAGATTCAGCATCACCTCATCACTACATTGTTGTGTTGATGAGTCGCATCATAATGATAAAAAGAAAATAATAAAATTACATTTTCTGTTATTTTATTTTTCTTCCAAAAAGTCTGAAAACTATCCTTTTCGGTCGACCCGGGATAGTTGATGTTATGAACTTCCTAGTCAAATATTGATGCTCTGAGTTCAATGGTGCACTCCAATTTTTGATCCCAAAACTGGTTTAAAAGTTAAAAAACCTTGCTCGCACGATCATTTAATGAACTTTACAAATAATTCGAAAATAAATTCCATCCACTCGAGGCCACAAAATCATGTTCTGTCTCAGAGCCTGATCGTGAATTAATCCCATTTATTTTAAAAAATCTCATGGAACTCCAAGATATTACATTCTCCCCACCATAGTGCTTTATGTACCCAAAATCGAAATAATGGTGAAACACAAAAAAGGGGTACTGAGTACAAATCTAAGCCTCGATCTCACATATTCTCTCCTGAAGGTTTCCATGATGACAAATAATAGGAACCAAAGGAATTGTCCATCCCCAGAGTATCCTCTCTTGTCGATCAAATATCTCCACCGTGTAATCCGTGAATGTCGCACCATCATCAATCTCCAACTCGCTGTGGTCGAAGACATGAGAAATGTTATGCATGAATCTCTTGAGTTGGGATCCATTGAAGACATCATGCACCTTCTCTAACTGCGATGATACAACTATGTGGTACGCCACCTCGATCACTATACGTAGTATTAGGAAAGGTCTAATGAACCTCAAATATTTCTTTCCACCCCATCTAAATCTCGGAATCCCTCGTCGAGGAGAGGCCAATAAGAATAAGTATTCCCCCTCCTCGAACTCTAGGGGTCTCTATCACCTATCAACATAGAAAATATGTTGGCATTGTGTAGTATTCATCCACTCTCGGATGACCAACACTTTCTCAGTTCTATCCTATACCATCTCTAGCCTCATGAGTGCTAAATCCCCTGGTTCTGTCTAGTATAACAGTGACTTGCGTGGTCATTCGTACAATGCCTCAAAAGGTGCCATATCGATGGTGGAGTGGTAGTTGTTGTTCCATGAAAACACCACTAGGTGTATGTGATCCTCCTAACTATGACCAAAATCTAGGGGAGGAGGATCCAAGTGAAGAGAGTGACCTATGAAGAGATTATTCTCCCTTCCCATGCAATCCCTTCCGCAACCAGGATATAAATCATGCATCATGATATCAGACTATTGTATACAAGACTCCATTAATATGAACTATCTTCTTCATGTAGAGGCGTCCCATTCTCTCTACTAAACCCTACTCTCAAATGGGTAGGAAGTGGGCTAACGTGGTGAGTCGATCTATGATCACCAAGATGATATCATGCCCCCTGGACTTACCTAGTAATCCCATCAAAAATTACATCAATATCCCATCCCACTTACACTCTGGTACATTGAGGGGTTGTGTTGAACCTATTGATACCTGGTGCTCAGCCATCACTTTTTGACAAGTGAGGCATATCATGACAAACTCTGTCACTAACTTATTCATCCTCGACCACTAGTACTGACTTCATAGTTCCTGTTACATCTTCTCCATACATGGATGCACCACCCAAGGGGATATATGGAACCCCATAAACACTTCCTCCTGTAACACCCCTGGTAATATGGGGCACCCTATGAAAATGATGACATGCTCCACACCTTTTGAATATCCCTTAGGGGAATACCCTGTCAAAATTTGCGCACATGTAGTCTAGAAGATGGAATCTCTAAGTTGTGCCTCCCTAAATCTCTGTAAGAGTGGAGGGGAAACTACCGTTGATTGAAGAAAAGCTATATCCTTCATATATACGAAGGATATCTGAAACGAGTCCAATTGCTCTAAGGCCTCATTCAGTTTCTATGAACTTGATCTCTTAATGAGAGCATCTACCACCACATTCCCCTTCCCATGAGTATAGACTATCTTGAAGTTATAGTCCTTGAGAAACTCTAACCAATTCTGTGGTCATAACCTTTTGAGAAAAGATATATTTGAGACTCTTTTGGTCAGATTAGACAATGAATTGTTCTCCTATAAGGTATTTTCACCACATCTTCAGTGTAAAGACTACTCCTTCCAACTCAAGGTCATGAGTTACATAGTTCTAATCATGTTGTATCAATTTTCATGAGCCATAAAAATTCACTACATTCCCCTATGTTAGGAAACAACCAAGCTTGGTTCCTATTATGTCACATAATACATTGCAGTTGGTGTCATCCTCTAGATAACTCAATATAGGAGCACTCGTCAAGATCTCCCTCTATTGTAGAAATAATTTATAGAATCTCTAACTATATAAGAAGGTTTTTCCCTTATTTTTAAATTCCATCATGGTTACATAAACTATAGAGAAGTTGGGTACAACCCCTTGATAGTACCCTTCCAGCCCATGGAAATTCCATACCTTGGTAGCACTCTTGGGTGGATCCCAAGCAAGAACCACCTCGATCATTGCTAGATCCACCACAACTCTAGCTTCTAAGATGAAATTTCCAGGAAATTGGACCTTTCGTATCCAGATCTCACACTTCGAGAGCTTCATATAAAGCTAGAGATATTAGAGTGTGTCCAGAGCCATCTTTAGGTGTATCGTGTTCCCATCCTTAGACACTGAATACACTAGGATGTCATAAATGAAGACCACTACAAACCGATCTAAGTACAGCTGGGAGATCCTATTCATGAGTCCCATGAAAACTTTTGTGGAGTTTGTCACATCAAATGACATCACTGTGTACTCATAGTGGCTACAGTGACATCAGAAAGTTGTTTTTGAGATGTTCTCATCTCTTAAATGAATTTGTGGATTGCTTGATTTGAGGTCTATCTTTGAGAACCATCTCACTCACTTCAACTAATCAAAGAGGTATTCAATCCTCATTATAAGATACTTGTTCTTCATGTTCACCAGATTCAGGTTCCGTAAGTCCACAAATAATCTCAAGCTTTTTATGCCTTTTTGGTAAACAACACCAGGGCTACCCATGGTGAAATATTAGGATTTATAAACCCCTTCCTCTGTAAGTCCTCCAACTATACCCTGAGCTCCCAGAGCACTATGATAGCCTTCTAATATGTAGGTGAAGATATTAATGTGTCCCAGGGTACAAATCAATGTAGAAGTCTATCTCTATATGAGGAGGTAGTCCTGGAACATCTTCTGGGAAGATGTCCACATACTCATCCACTACTGTAGGAAATTATGGACTCGTCTTATCCACTACACTGAGGGTCATACTAGACAAATAATGATTGATCGGTTGTACCCTCATATATTTGAGTTTATCCTGTACTCCTCCATCTTCATTCACATTGAAAAAGGAAGACCTTTTTCCATCCCAGCAGACACACCACACTATGCGTCTGAAGCAGTCTATCTGAGCACGAACTGCTGATAGCCAGTCCGTACCCAAAATGAATTTGTAGATCCTCAATGCCACTACTAGGGTATCCCAGCTGAATATCTCACCTCCAAGAGTAAGGTCTCACTATTGGATCCAGTGTGTGATCCTTGAATCCTGTTATCTAGGAATATCTTGTCATAAGGATTGAGGAAACAGCTCGATCAGAATCTCCGAGATCTGAACAAGGTATGTGGCTAGGAAAGAGTGACTAGCACCTATTTCTATAAGAACTACAGCTAAATTTGAGAAGACACAGATCATACCTCAAGTAACTCTAGAGAATCATGGTTATAGGCCTCCATTTCCTAATGCTAGAAACACCCCTACCCACCTGCTCCCAAAGCTCGTGGTGGACCACTTGGGGGTGGCATTGGAATAAACTCAAATTGCCTCCCACCAGCTGCCACTCTACATGCTACCCTGCCACACCCGACTTGTTACGTACCACCCTTATCAAACCTATAACTCTACCTCGGCAGTCCCTCAACCATATTTCTGTCATCTATACATTAGTCAGGCCATCTCAATCCATGTTTCTCTGCTCACCACACATATATTAGGCTCTGGTTATTTGATGAATCCCTCTGACTAGGAGCCTTATATCGTCGATCTAGAGTCCTAAGGTTGTCCGCCAAAAGCTATGGACCTTTTGGGCCTCTATGTCTCCTATCAGCTACCCTCCATGTATGACTCATCCACTTGTCGTATGGTTCTAGATCCCACCATCAGTGCTTGCTCTACTAGGAATTTGTCCACCAGTAGATCTCGCCCCGACACCGAAAACTACATAGTGATTCTAAAGGAATTCATAGATGCACTGATCTCCCATCAGAGTCTCTACTCAAAGGTCAGATCCCTAATAAAGTGTATTGTACCATATATTTGGAGTAACGGGATAGTTTTGTGAACCTCACAGGGTACTCTAGAATTCCCAGGATGCCCTGCTATAAGTTAAGAAACTCTTGTATGTGCACGGAGTGCCATGTGGTGAGGAAGAACTCCTCCCAGAAAATTTGCTCGAAGTCGGACCAAATGAGGGTCACCTCCTCATGGGTCTGGATGGTAAAACTCTAACATCTCCCCACCAAGACCTTCTGAAGGCGTGCTGCTAGAACTGTCATCTGGTCAAGTGGCACACTCACTAATCAAAAGACTTGCATCACTCCCTCAAGAAAATAGTCAGCAACCTAAGGGTATGTCTCTCCCATGAACCTGGGAGGCCTATATCTTTGGAAATCGTGTAAGGAACTAAGCCTCCATGCATCCTCTACTAGTAGTTACAATAGTAACTATGATTCAATGGGTGATGGTAAAGCTGGGACTCTTCCCGAAGGATCCATCTTAGGAAACAGTCCATGTGAGGAAGCCTCATTTCTCTACAGACCATCCTTGTGGTCCTGCACTAGAATCCTAGCTGGCTGGATATATGGAGGCATCCTAAAAGTGATCAAGATGAACCAAAATCAATATATTATACGTGGTCATATGACTCTTACTCAAAATTATCATGAGAAAACATTTAAAGGCACATGAAACCAGTGTTTTCATGTACCGAGTTGAAAAGTAGAATTCCGGGTCCTGGTGTATGGATACATAAAATGCCGCACCAGCACTGGACTACTTGGCATGAATTCTTAACATGGAATACTTAGCATTGTTTCCCCATAAATATTTATAGACTCTAAGTTCTTCTGGTGGAACCAACTGCCCTCATATACCACTTTTTCATGACTCGTCCCCTGGGGCTTGTGTTGTGACTACCATACGCCCACCTTCTATAGAATAGGTTTTGGTGACTAGAACCAAGATAGTATATCCTAAAAGGGGGAGGAATTTCCTTTAAACTTGTACACATGCAACTAATAACAAAACTGGTGAAAGGTAAACACCGAGTAAACCACACCTATCACTGAAACAATCATAGAGTGTACAGTACCAACTAAAGTACAAAGGGGGTAGAATAAAAGCCCAAAACCGTAAAGGAAAGGTACCGCTATTGAGGTACATCCTCTCAAGGACCTACCTATACGTTAGGTGCAGGGTAGCTAACTGAATTCATAGATGATCAAAATGTCCATATTTTCTCACTGAAATCCACCTAGTACTAGACCACTAAGGTATCCATTAATGTGTCGATCAACTACATGAAACACAAAACATATGGGTGAAGCTCATACAGGGGGTGATAAATACAATACTCAGTAGGGACCCCAAAACACGATGGTAAGACCACAAAGAAAAGTCACAAGTAAATCCATCTCACACTAGGTATAAATATAAAAAATATAAATCAATAAGATCAGTCCTAAACCAGAATCCTCCTATACTGTTGAGGGGATCATCCCTGATGAGCCACTGTGGTATTTCCGTATATTGGGACACCAATGTTCGCTCGGCTACTGGGCCACTATGGTCCGCTCGTCTTCTGGGCCACTAAGGTCCACTCAGATACTCGGACACTATGGTCCACTTAGCTATCGGGCCACTATGTTTTGCTCGGCTATCGTTCCACTATGTTTTGATCGTCTACCAGACCACTGAGGTCTATTTGGATATCAGACCACTAAGGTCTGCTCTGATACTGGGCCACAAAGGTTTTCTCTATTACTGGGAAACCATGGTCCGGTCTTCTACTAGACCCTCATGAGCTGATTTACTAATGGTCCACCAATATCCCACTCATCTTAAACATCGCATCATAGTGAACCATGGGATTCCTGCCCTTAATGTCTTGATTCTGAGAGAATATAATCCTCAATCCATCAGTCGCATCACAAATTCCACAAAGTCTTTCTTATAGTATACACATAGGATTGTCTCTTCGTAAGGGTCCTAATGCTACAGATAGCGCGTGAATTGGACACCCAGTATGAAAGATTTTTTGGGTTTTAGTTAACAAGGTCCAGTTGAATCTTGGCAGGGTCCAGCTTGGTCAAACCGAATGGAGAATATAATAAGGACCACCTCATCATAAGGGTCCTAACTCATTATATGGAATGTCAATTAGACATACGATATGAAATATATTGGTGTTTTAGTAAATAGGGGTCGGATGCGTTCGGGCCCGATTTGACTTAGTCAGACCAACCCGACCAACCTAGCTTGGGGTTCCAAATTACATGACCAAGTATTTCTTGAACCATTGGCTAGGCCCATTGTGACAAACTAGAACCCACCATATTCAACATGGTTCTAGCCCGCTGGGTCACCCAGTGACCCAGTATTCATCCGTCCCGATTTGAGTTGGCAGGCTGGTTTTCCTCCAGCCCGGGCCACCCATACGGCCTAGTTCGTTACACCAGTCTGATCTATGATGGTGGTTCGGTACACTCTAGTATCTCGAGCCACCCTTTCGGACCAATTTTCTTCCATCGACACAACATGATAAGTGATTAGTTTTGAATCTAGCCTGGGCCACTGAGGAAGCCCGGTTCAGCTCCCACATGGTCGGCTCAGCCGACATCCCCTTCCTCTGCACGTGGTCTGGCTGAACAAATTTCCAGTCATCCACCATGGCCTGCTATCGTGGGCCACTCTATTTTCAAGAAGTCCCAGGTGGCGATGAACTTCTGTACATTGTGGCCTCAGATTCCCATAACCCGCTGTCTCGACATGCCGCTGGGGCACACCGCCCCCCACTCATGATCTCTGCCATAGGTCACCACCAGCGTCTTCCTCCGCAGGCACTTGAACTTGATTCGAAGGTGTGTTTTGTGATCTGTATATATTTTTTGGATCCTAGGGTCCTTTCTGTCATTGCTATGGGTTCGAAGATCATTCACCGTCGATCTGGGGGATCAATCATGAATAACACATAAACACCCCCAATGGAGGGATATGGGCCATGTTTGTGTTATCCAGATCCCTCCACGTTATATTTCATTAACATATCTTATAAGAATTTGACGTGGATTAAAATACCTATAACTCCCTACATGAAAAACCCAATCCTTCATGATGAGAGACCCATGGATCAACATGTTAAGGAGTTGAATTGTGCTCTTCATTTAGAAAATAAGAATGAGCAGAAAAGAGAAATCAATTAAAAATCACAAACTCAAACCCCAACCATGAGAATAGGTTTGATTGGAGGAAGAATTAATCACGAGAGGTGATCTTTCCAAGAATGTCCAAGATCTTTGATCAATGGAAATATCTTACAGAGAGTACGAGAAATTCATTGGCAATTTTTGTTCATCGATCTTCGATCCCATATCCTCTCCCCAATGGTTCGTCATCGCTTTTTGATTCGTCAACATTCTTCGTTGGAGAAGATTCATTCTTCGTTCATCTATAGAATTCTAGCATTGTTTGTCAGCCCTGAATTCCCTGTTCAATTAAAGAATGAATATATGTTGTGCGTCATAGCATCACCATGCTGATTCATTAACGAGATTCATTAATGGATTCAGAGTTGCCTCATTGTTGAATCACATCACTGATGTGTTGTTGCATAACGATGAAAATAAAATTATAAAATAACTTTTTATGTTATTTTATTTTTCTTTCGAAAATTCCTCAAACTATCTTTTTCAGTCGACTTGTGTAGTTTGATGATAAGCCCTTCCTAGGAGAATCCATACACTCTGATTTGAACTGTACCCTTAGATTTTTGATCCATTTAGTGGTTTAAAATTTGGAAAAACTTGCTCACACAATTATTTATTGAACTTGAAAAATAGTTCAAAAATAAATTTTAGCAACTCCAGGACTCAGAATCGCATTCCATCTCAGAGCCTGATCTCAAAATAATCCCATTTAATTTTAACAAAATTCATGTAATTCCTGGATATTACACATAGAATCATTTTTTACATCTTGGGATATGAGATTTTTTCAGTGGCCAATGGGCACAAAAACAATTCAAGAACAATATATCACCCATATAAAAAAGGAAATAAATACTACACCATTCAAAATTTTGAGGATATACTACATGGAATTATAATTTATTTAGATAGTTCATTATAAAAGAGACTACCTTTGGTAGATTTATCTTATAGTAATTTTTATAAATACCTGATTAAAATGGCTCTCTTTGAAATAATGTATGGGTAGCCTTGTAGATCTCTAGTGTGTTGTGTGGATTTGGAAGTGTGGTATTTGGTTAGACTAAGCAATATTCTAGATATAATGTAACATTAGTATTTTTTTGTATGTTGTCGTAAATAGAAAGGATTCATCAAAGATATTATGTATAAAATCATTTTCTCTATTGTTTGCTTCTGGTGGGTGAACGAGTATTTCTGAAGCTGTCACCATGCATAGAACTTTATCTTTTGGATAAGATGGGTATGATGGAAATGAGGTTTATGGGCCCATTTGTGATTATTGGATGACTTTTAAAGGTGGATTTTCTATTGGTATTTCCATCTCAATTAACAATGATTCATTACATGTTTCAGGATTCCTAATTAAGGTGATATTAACCAGATCCTTCCATTATGATGGAGGGATTGAATATTGTTCTTCATCCTCAAACCATTGTAGCCAAACATAAAGTTTAGATTATGGATTTTAAGGATATGATGATTCATGATAAAATAATTTAGTTGGACTATGTACTGTTATAGTGTGGGAGGGAAAACCAAGATACTCGTGGTTATGAATTATAAATGAGGTAGAAGATACCCAGCCTTTTTTCAATTCATGATTATTGAGTTCATTTAGGGGTGGAATGATTATATAATGGCATGAATTTCCACAAACGGACATGACTAATCATGTAAAAAGTATCTTTTCCATATTTATATTTTATGTTTTGGAGGATCTCAATGTCTTAAAATAATTTTTTGACATCATGGTGGAAATTATCCAGGACCACAGATATGGAGAGGTCATGGTGTATACATAGCCCTCTAGTGTTAAATATCATGATCCATTAGGCCCACTAAAGGGATGGGTCTTAAAAATTATCTATTGGTTGTCTCTATTTTTAGCATGACTAATAATCCTCACAAAAAATTCCATGGATCTCATGTCCATGACTAAAGCGCATGAACATTGTGTCCCAATCATGGTTAGTGCTCATGGTTGGTCTCTAGAGTGATTCCACCATGCCATGGTGGGTAGATCCCTGGTGCAGATGGAATTATTTTGGTTTCATATAACATTAGACTACATGTGAACATCTAGGTGGGAGTTACTCCAATGGCGTTCCACATTAATTATTGGTTTTATACCATATCATGGCTCAGTTTCCCCTATTAAACTAATTTTTTACTTTATTTTGGATGTCATTTTAGATTCATTATTTTCATAGAATGGTTATTAACATTTACTTTATAACTAATTTTATCATCTTATGTTTTTTCTCTTTATTCATGGGCCTGTAATGATTATATATAGGTTAATGAGTGTCATATATCTTCTATGCCCATTATCTAGTTTGAAATCAATTATGTTTTCATTCCTCTTGATTTGGGGGGTCCCTATAAAATATTTTATCCATTGATTTACATCAATTTATTGTAAATGGTTAGGTTTATGAAATTCAATGTTTTGAAATATATTAATTTTGTTCTGTGAAATTGCATATTGGGTAACTTTTAAAACTGTCTTCAAGGTGTTTTTCTTAAAAAATATCTATTTAACCCAAATTAGTTAGTCATGGTGATCTTTCATAGAGTTTTTGTTAGTGGGCACAAAACTTCAAGACCCCTATGTTATGTTCTATAGACATGGAACTCCCAGGTTCAATTTTATTCATTTAGTTTCAATTATGTATCATGATTTATATTATCATATCATTATCCTCTTAGTTATGAATGTTTTGATTATTTCCAATTAACTTATCATTTATATTTGTAGTCATATTCTTGTTTTTTTAAATGGATTTCTTTAAAATGAAACTAAAAAATGTTTTATGAATAGTTTTTTCAAAGAAAATGGATTTATTAACATGTTTTTAATACTATAATAAGAAAATCCATATATATATACATTTTATTGAATCGTAGTGGTAGCCTGATGAAAACTGGTGGTCAGACCCTGCTATTACCTTTAGGAATTTGTAGATTTAGATTTATAGGATACAAGTAAAATGAAGGGTGTGATATATCTCACCAGATTCATATGGTTATTGTTTCTGTCTTTATGGGATGGGATGATTTCAATGGATGTCTAAATAGAGATTTCGTTATAGATTTCATCATTAATACGATCAATTATCTAGTTTTAATCTTTATTCTTGGTATGTATGTCTCAAGATTTTTTCCCTTTCATTCATTACATACTTTGATGTTTTATCATTTTTATGGTACAGATGTAGCATTTTTGGATCCTTTGATGATTTCAACCATTTGGAGAGCGATCACAGGTAGAGTCTCACATAAACACAATTTGTTTTTTTAAATTATAGGTATTCTAATGCTTATAAGGATTAGTCTCAATGTAAATGATTATGATAACTCCATGAATAAAATACATTTGGTTTCTCTCATGGAATGTATATTACATAGAAATTGATACCCATAATACATTAGTTAATTTATTTCAAAATATAAATAATACATTATTATGGAATTATACTTCCTACTTTACAACTTTGTGTTTTGAAAAAATACACTTGGTTGTACACTAAGTTGGTATGGTTCTTAAAGTGACCACCTAGATAATAGGTTATACTCACACCATACATATGATTCATTAGGATACTTTTAGACCCTGATTTTTTATCTTAGAAAAGGGAAATTAATGTGAATTAGAGATAATTAAATTTTTTATGGGTTTCTTTGTAGAAAACATTAATTTTTTATTGATAGCATTTTTTATAATTGTCTGGGATGACTGTTGCTTCATTTAAGAATTTCAGGTGCATAAAGAATTTCCATATTCTAATTTGGTTTTTTTTTACATTGAATATTTATTTATATATATATGTGGGGTTTGTTGTGAGTACATTAATATATAGGATTATGTTGAACATTGCATTGTGGGTTTCAGGTATATATAAGTACTGTTTTATATATTATTATATATGCATAATAGGTACCCTTGGTAGATAGATCACTAATGTTAGAAATATCTGTCATGTGAATTATTCATACTAGTTTTTTTAATAAAATTCAAATGTAACATAGGTTATTTCTATCAATGGAAAAATGCATCTCACATCACCACATTTCTCTTATGAATTTTAGGTTAGCCTATAGAAATAATGAAACAAGACAATGGTTTTTTATAATGTTGAGTTAGTCCATGATGACTTAAAACGAGTCATTGAACGCATTACCACATCTTCTATAAAATTGAATAACTATAATAATAATTTCATGAATTAGATAATAAATTACTATTAAATAAAATATATCAATCTAATAGTAAATAGTTTCATATAATCCTAAACCATTAGTGTCAATGAAATAAAATACCTCCAATATATTTATCAGAAAATATTTCATGATATCTCAGTCACATTATTGTCATTAAAATGTATAATTCACAACAATAAGGAATTTCCACACAAGAAACTAACCACTGGAAATATTTAATGATCGTTCTCCATTTAAATGAATGAAAAATCATTCTCTTCCTCTTATAAAAAATAAAAATAAAATCGATGAAAAAACCTCTCTTTCTATGGTAATCTCTTCTATTTGGACGCATACAATATATCACTCCAAATTTCACTAGCTCTTAGTTTGATCATTCCAAATTAAAATGTCATGATATTGTGGTTCTTCCTCAAACTGAAACAAATGAATATGTTATGAAAATTATGTATCAAAAACAATAAAGAAGAATACATTTGGATTGGAATATTGAAATTTTTTATTTTCCCCACTAAATAATATTCTAATATAAATAAAAATAACAATACAAAATGAATAAACCATATTATATAAATATATATATCCTCAATCCATAAATATGTTTGATATATTTTTGTTATATCAGCTTTTTAATATATATATATATATATATAATATAGCGTATGAAATATGTAGAAATAAACCATATTTCATATCATTAAAAGGGATATAATATGTTTTGAAATTCAGATATTCCTTTAATTATGCCATAATGTATGATATTTTAATATCATAATATTTTCGATATTGGGTAGTCATATAATTTGATTAACATTGGTAATGGATTGTTAAATTTTAGTGTTTGATAATCATCCATGTAACAATGTCATAGGTTGGGAGAGTTTCGAATGATGAAACATGTACGATGACTCTAAAATTGAATTAATAAATAAATATTTTATTTTTGAATTTTTATAAATTTATTTTAAATATATGTTATTACTCAAATGTTTTTTAATTTTCATGAAAATTATTTAGAGGATTGTGTATGATCGCTGAGTCCTGTATAAAGTGGATAATTCCATTGATATGGGAAATAAGGTTCCTTTGATTTTCACCAAAATGTATTGTTCTCCTTCATCATTTTTAACTAATGATTATAACATATCTTTGTTATAATTCTATAAAAATTTTGATAGATCATTTTCAACATCATGACACACCATGGATGAAGTATCATGTTGGTTTCCTTTTATTTTCCTTCATCAATCTCAATATTTAATATAGTTTTTGTGGAAAACATTTTTGTATGGTAAGTATCTATTTCATTTTATTTTGATATCATATATCCATAATTTTGTTTTGTGGATTTTATTTGTCTTTTCACACATAAATAAATGTTACATGGTCCTTAGAAAAAAATAACAAAATTCATGTACTATAGAATATCAGTCCACAATTATATAACATGCTAAAAAATATGAACTACCTCTATGATATATTAAGTAAAAAATCAAGGTCATTGAATCAATGTGTTAGTTCCTAATGGGAATGATTTAATTGTCATGAGGGGGTGAATTGGCCTTTAAAATAACATTAGCATATTATAAATGTTAATTAAATGTACTGAAAAAATAAAGATTAACGTGGAAAGAAGTATTAATAATATTTAATGTGTGAATGATAATTCGATACTCTTCGCCCCTCTCATCAAATGAGACAGATTAAATACATTATAATTATCTCACTCACTTTTTTAGTTCGGTCACAACACTTTTATAACAACCTTTTCTAACCCTTGAAAAAAACCCCATATGACATTGTTCTACACACATGGTGGATTTAACCGATCATTTAACATTTGAACACCTAGAGTCACAACCCAAAATCTATCTTTTCATATATTTCTAGAAACCAATCATTACATTAATCTGGTCCAAGGTATCCCCAAACCCCATCCTTTTTATGGTTATGGAAGAATAAAATTCATGAATTTTATATGGGTGAGTAAACTTAATATCTTAATTACTAATGGGATTTATAAAATTATACAATTAACTACACTGCAAATAGTTTAATTAATTAAAATCAAATAACTGCATAGAATATTTTATATCTTTATCCCAAATAAGCAATGTTCCCTCCGGAAATAATGGATCAGATGGTTATACATCATTTGAGAGTATCAGTTGATCACCAATGTATGTGGTACATTTATAGTCCAAGAGTATCTGTGACCTCTAATCATATGTGATTCCCTCACATTATAATTTTTTATATTATTTTAGTTAATAAAATATTTACATAAACAATTTGGGAAAAAGAACTATTTTGAGATGCCATGAATGAATACGAATAATGGCTAGACAACCCAAATACCATGACTCTTTTATATAAATAATTATGTTTACAGGTTGTCATGCATAGATTATTTTCATTTTCATCTAATCCTTGATTGATGGAAAATCATTCTGAAACTATACATTCATTCTAAAGATGATCTTGATGTATTTTTTGGTAATATTGTAGTAATCTATGTTCTAAATTAGAATTTTCTGAATATTATGAATTATGAAATTAATAGAAATGAAAATAATTATATTTCTACCTGAGACATAGAAAACAAAAATTTTAAGATATTTCATGTTCCTAATTATTATTCTAATAATCATATCTGAACTATAATTTGAATGAAAAGAGGTGTGTATCAGGAAATCACAATGGGACAATAAGTAACATTTGACCATGATTTCATTGATTTAAGAGAATTATAAATGGAATGAGTGATTTTGGGGGAAGGATTATATAATTATATTCTAATTGAATTTTATTTAATATATATACTAAATAAATTCGATACTAATGAGTTCAAAATTTATGAGTGTAATAATTTTGATGAATATATTTCAGATGATATTATTAGATCATTATTGAAATATGAATTAGGATTGAAATTATTCCTCAATAGGGGAAATTAAAAATTGAACGGTATTGATTATATAAAAAAATTAATATTACCACTCAATATTATGATTCTAAATTGAAATTAATTTAATAATACTAAGTTATGCATGATTCCCAAGGAAGAAGAAATGAAGGCCACTCAATGGGAAACAAACATAATTACCCTCAGAATAAAGGAAGAAACAAATGTTAATGATGATGAAGTTAGCTGTTATGATTTCATATAAAGGGTAACATCGATACTAACCACCAAAGAATCCAGAATGAATATTAAAATATAGAACATTAAAAAAATGGTTCAAATAAATTTTAGTTTGATGGAGTAACACATCTAACACAGATTATACTATGGAATATAGTAGTGAAAATGTGAATGAAAACAATTGTTTAGTGGATTCCACATTGATGGTATGTGAATATGAATTACCTTTTTCATCTAAACTTAAATTTTCTAAATGGTTATTTTTATAAAGATATTGTTAAAATTATTCATATGTTTTAGAAAATTATATCATCATTCAAAAACTGTAAGAATAAATATAAGTATGTTTTTACTAAAAATGGAAAGCTGAAATATATTTTCTCATGATAAAATGATAAATTACATCGTGATTTGGAAAATGTTAATCTATGGATTTAAAAAACAAAATATTTTTATTCAAAATGTGAGGAAGATAAAATAAATAAGCTTTATTATATATTGGAAGAAATTGGTAATCTTATAAACGATGTCGAATGGTTAAAAACATATCTATCCATATTTGTTTAAGGAATGGAAAATTATAAAATGCGATAGAGTATGACAAAATTTAATAAAATAATGAAAGATCCTAATTATGAATATCAATTACCCAGAATTTATAAGAAATTACTTTTTAAAGGTTCTAGTGGAAATCATTCATATTTAACATGATTTAGATTTGACATGAAGGGCCAATGTAAAAATGAAATTTCATTAAACATTAAAAAATCACTTTATGTCACCAAGGATATTATATAAAAATAATTGTCTTCAATAATACCTATAAAAAAATTTCTAAAATCATTTTGTGTTTATAAGAATTCGTTTTCAAACCAAATTAGACAATATATTTTAGGGTTACCATCGACTTCATATATCAATTTATATAGTAAAACTGTCTTAGAAACCTGAAAATAAATTTTTGATACATAGATAATGAATGTTCATGACATATGAATGATAATATCTCTAAATATATATTATTTAATAATATATTTAGTTTTAATATTGATTTTTAGAATAATTTTAAGGTGAATGAAAATAGGTGTTAGAGAAGTTGGACTTTTATATTATGTTTTTATTTTAATGTTTATATTTTTGAAGTAAAAAACATAATTTAATAAGTATATCACAACTCTATAATTATTATATGAATTTAAATTTTGAAAATGACAAATTTTTTATTTTTAAAAATGGTTGTATCTTTTTTTATTTAAATCTAAAAGGTTATACATGTTAATGTAATTGTAGTGATTTAAAGAAATACATTTTAATTTCTTTCATGTTGTTAAAATTCATAATATTTCTTGTTATAAATGATTATTCCATTAAAAATTTTGGTTTTTATACAGGACCTCCAACATTCATAAGTTTATGTATATTTTCTATTTGAAACTGTGAAAAACACACACACACACACATATATATGTTATTCATACATAAAATATAAGAAACATAAATAATCATTCATGTCTATAAAAGAGGTTCAAACGTCCATAATAATTCATTTTTTAATTTTTTGTTTATTTGGAACAATGAAAAATTATAATATTGGATGAAAATCATATTTTTTCACAATAACATATGATTATAATATATATATTTGATTATTTTATTTCACAAAAATTAATTTCCTTGTCTACATTTATTTCACATTGAAAATTCATCCAAAATGACAAAGGCCATCTAATTTTATCAATTAATAGTTATATAGGATGTTAGTTTTTAAATCTATAATTTGATAAAATGAATGATTAAAATCTTCATAGTCATAATTTTATTACCCCTATGAGTCCATGAATAATTGTGTGGTGGATGGGGAAAGTAAGATATTACAGGAAATTGATTGGAAAATGATAAATAATTACATCTTAAAATTTTATATCTAGGAAAAAGGTGGTAAGTCATCTAATAAAATTTCTGATGGAATTGTTCGTAGTCCATTTAAAAAAATACATCATAAAATCATGAATTAAAGGAATCCTGGAATTTCCAATTTTAATATAATTGGATGCAATATTCACAATCTCAATACAAAATAATAAATAGAAATAATTTATTCAAAATCATGTGTTTTTATTTGTATAGGGTGTTATAATTTAATTAATGAATATTGAGTTTATAAAAAATAACATTATAAGATGATGAATTAATCCATGTAAAATTTTATTGAAACAATTTAAAGGAATGAACATCTGAGTTCACAAAGGTTGAGGATGTCTTTAAACAGTTCAACTTTGGTGAAAATTAAAATATAATGTTGGTGAATCTATTAAGGGGAAGATAACTACTCATAAAAAGTATTAAAATTTCCATATTGATGATTGAGTTGAAAAATGTATTGGTTATAAAATAGCTAGTGTTAAATCCAAAACACCCATATGGAATTATTTTTGTTATCAAAAATTTATTTATAATTTTGGCCCTCAATATATTTTGTAGATTTTTATAATAAAAACTAAATTATAGAAATTCATGAATAATTATATTAGTTGGTTGGAAATAATATCATGACCTTATTTTAACCCCTTAAAGAACAAAATATTATTAGAAACAATTTGATATTTCGAAAAATTTTGTAGAGTCTGGTAAAGTAATTTAAAAAAGGATTGGACAGTGACTCATGGTTATAATCAGTAAAAGGAAACTAATTTTGAAGAATATTTTCCCCCAATCATTCGGTTAAAATCTATTAGAATTATTTTTCCATATTCATAAAATTTTTGTACTTAAACATTCCAAATGGATGAAAAAAGTAATATATTGATTAGATATATGTATAAAAATTATTATGTGACATCTAGGTTAAACACAGCAATATTTGACAACCTAAATACATAAATTACAAACTGTTGTTGATTCTATCTATACAATACATGATATAACCACCTATAATTTCAAAATCAATAATTATTCATGCAAAAAATTCATCCATGGAATTTATTGTGTTTTATAGATTTTAGGAGTAATGTATTAATTGGATTAGATGATTCATGCAATAATTATTTAGTTGGACCATGTATTGTGGTAGTGTGGGAGGGAAAACCAAGAAACCTGTGGTAAAGATTCATTGATGTGGTAGAAGACACCTTCTCTTTTTGCAAGTCAAGATTATTGAGTTCTTTTAAGGGTGGAATGATTTTATAGTAGCATTAATTTCCACAAATTGACATGAGTAATCATTTAAAAAGTCTATTTTAAAACATTTTATTGATATATTATGTTTTGTAGGATCTCAATGTCTTAAATATATTTTTCAGTCATCATGGTGGTATGTATCCAGGACCACGAATATACTAGAGGTCATGGTGTATGCATGGCCCTCTATTGTTAAATATCTTGATACATCAAGCCTAGTGGAGGTTAGTTCCACGATGTGAATATAATGATTTTTCTTTCATAAAACATCAGAACTCATATGAAAATCTAGTAGGGAGTTAGTCGTGTTGTGTTCCACCCATATCATGGATATGTTTTCCACTATTCAACTATTTTTTCTCTCAATTTTGGATGGTATTTTATATTTGGTGTTTTCTTGGAATGGGTATTCACATTTTCCTTTAAACTAATAGTAGAATATTAGGATTCTTCTCTTTCTGAATGGGCATATAATATTTACACCGAGGTTAATGAGTGTCATATCTCTTCCACACCCATCATCAAGTGTGAAATCGATTATGTTTTCATTCCTCTAGATGTGGGGGTCTCTATAAAATATTTTATCCATTGATTTACATAATGTTATTGTAAAAGGTTTCATTTATGAAATTCAATGATTTGAATTATATTAGATATATTTTGTGAAATTACATATTGAGTAGCTTTTAAAATTGGTTTTTAATGTTTTTTTCTTTAAAAGTAATTATTTCACCCATATTATTTAGTCATGGTGATCTTTCATAGAGTTATTATTAGGGGACATGGAACTCTCAAACTCTATATTTTTTCCTATAGTCATGGAACTCCTAGATTCAATTACATTCATTTAGTTTCAATTATGTATCATGATTTATATGATCGCATGGTTATCTTGTTGGTTATAATTTTTATCATTATTTCCCATTATATTATCATTTTTGTTTATAGTCATATTTTTGTTTTTGTAAATGGATTTCCATAAAATTAAACTCAGAAAATTAATTTATGAATAGTTTTTCAAAGAAAATGGATTTATTAACATGTTTTATTATTAGTTCTACAATAATATAATCCATGAGGATATACATTATATTTAATTTTAGTTGTATGTTAATGATAATTAGTGATCAGACCATACTTTTACCTTTTTTAATTTATAGATTTGGTTTTATAGGATGTAGGTAAAATGAAAGGTGTGATTTAGCTCACCAGATTCCCTCGGTTATTGTTACCATCTTTATAGTATTGGATGATTTATATGGATGTCTAAATGGAGATGTGGTTATAGATTTTGTCATGAATATGATCAGTTATCTTATTTTAGCCTTTATTCTTGGTTAGTATGTCTCATGATTTTTACACTTTTTGTTTATTTCAAACTTTAATGTTTTATAATTTTTATGGTATAGATACATCATTTTTTGGATCCATTGATGATTTAAACACTTTGGAGTGCTGTAATAGGTAAAGTATCACGTAAAATAAATTTTATTTTCTAAATTATTGGTATTCTAATTTTCACGACCTATCCCACAGGGCCCAGACATGACTACCCCATGTCGGACTTCCATAGGCCTGGATTTTGTGACTATAACCTAAAGGATTTTCCCAAATAGATAAGGCATTGACTTAAAGGTCTATACACACTCAAAAAGGGAAACTGAAGTAAACAACCAAAAAAAGTAAGGTATAACCACGATAGTAAGGTACAACCACAAGTACAACTATAAACTGAAAACAGTGGGCCAGGATACAGGCCCTAGAAACTGAAAAGATTGTAAGAACTTGTCGCATATTCCCTGGAGAACTACCTAGAGGGTAGTGGATGTAAATCTGAAGTTGAAGAAGATGATATCGACTGCACCCATCGCACCAAGCTCCACGAAGTACCGAACCTCAAAATATTTCCTTGGAGCTTCATTAGTCTGCACCAGACACACACGTGCGGGAGGAGCCCATGTAGGGGTGAGTATAACAACTTAGTAGGGGACCCCAAGATCCCCAAATGTATCTCAGGAATCCAAAAAAGTAAACATCACAAGAAATACCACAAAAGTATTATCACAAGAATGATCTAAATAATGAAGCACAAAGAAAAATATATAGGTCACTCTAACTATATAAAATCAAGGTTAACAGGATAGGGATGACTAGTTGTAAATCTAGATCAACCTATCTGTAGTAACTCTACTATGAACCCTTATAGGTCACTATATTCTGACCCCTATTGGATTCTAGATGGTGACCCGTATTGTTTGCTGGTGCTAACCCGTATTGGTCGCTAGTGCTGACCCATATTGGTCAATGGTTCTTACCCATATTGGTCTCTAGTACAGAGGCATGGATGATTAGGTGTATATCTAGATCATCCCACTCTTGAGTTTCTGATTCTGACACGCTTTGTTGGCCCTTCTTCTTCATGTGATAGCCATCAACTAGATTATTGCACAAAGCACACATAATCTCGGAAAGATTATGCTCTTCAAGCCATCAGTTATATTTAAACAGGTACTAAGTCCTACAAATATCATACCCAAGGGACCGCCCTGTCATAGGGGTCCCAACGTAACAGACGGTGCATCGATCGGACTCCCGGTCTGTGAGAGATGGGAACTTTTGTAAAAATGGTCTGATTGGATTCATGTCTGATCCAACCATGGTCACACGTAAAGCTCTGTCAAAACTCACTTAGAGCATCTCCAAAGAACCTCCTGGTCACAAAGTTCTATATGCCACAGACAGCGGTCGATCAGATAACCGGTCTATTAGTTACACACTATTCTGTGAAATGGGGTTGATCGAACCTCGGTCCGGCCAGGCTTAGTTGGGCCCGCCTGAATATGCCAAAGGTCCGCTTCCCAAAAAGGGGTCCCAACACCATTGACGACATGTCAAACGGACACTCGGTTCATCAGTTATGGGTGTTTCTTTTTTCAGGGGCCAGTTGGGTTTGGACGTGATCCGACTTAGTCAGGCTGGCCAGACGCAATGGGTCTCGGGGACAACCTAACACTGCCTAGGTCCGACACGTTAAGGGTCAGCCCCGTTCACTAGGTTCGGCCCATCGGGTTCAGCCCAGATGGTTCATGGGCCCGGGTTGTGGTTGGTTAGGCCTTCTTGGTGGGACTTGACCCACCCACACTGGCTTGATGGGCCGAGGATTCGGCCTAGCCCACTGGGCGGGTCTTGACCACGTCCATCCTGGTCCGCTTGAAGGCGGACCATGTCTATAGCTGGCCTCGAGGACGTAGGGTCATTCCATCTGGTCAGTGGGGCGTAGCCCCACCATGTGCAACGATCGGCCAGGTGGCCGACCAGTCTCTAACCGATGCGGCACAGCACAGGGCCGCGTCGCCCCCTCATGACACTGCCCACTGGCCGCGGTTGCTGCCGCCGGCAGTACCTGCAGGTGTCGCCCTTCTCCTGCATGGATAGATCAGGCTTTCCACCTCTGGACACCACCGTGCATGACGGCGAGCCGCCTTCCCACTACCCGCGGTCAGTTCCCGCAGGCCTCATCTGGTCACCGCCGACATGGCGCGCACGAGGTTCTTTCTGCGGGCCACTGGACGTGCTCTAGTGTTCTGTTCTTGGTGTCGTCTATGCCTATGAGCCTCTTGGGTCACCACTGCCACTGTGTGGCCTATATATCTACCTTTCCATCACATTTCCCAACCGTTCATTGGAAATATAAGAACAATAAGATTGGTAGAGGGTTTGAGTCTTTTTCGGATTGGCTCACTCCCTCCATGTTAGCATTTTAAAAAGGGGTGTCAGCAACAATCAGAGAATTTAGAAATAACTACAGACATGTAACCCTGTATCAACCTCCCTTGTTTAAAAAATGATCTATGGATTTACCCATTGGTTGGTTGATCCACGTTCCTCAGTTGAATCAAGAATGGGGAAGAGGTAAAATCACAATATCAAAAACAAAAACTGCAACCTGGATGAGACATCCGCTTACAACGATCGATGAAACCTCCTTAATCATTGTTGTTGATTCATGATTTTGTGGTGCTTATCACTACTCGGTAAACCTGGTCATGTCCTATAGGTGGTTCATCACCGGTGTTCATTGTTCTTCATTTCGGAAGAAATTCATCGGCATTTCTTCGGAGGTTCTCCCGTGTTTATTCCATTCGTTTGCCAACGAATGGTTATAATTAAAGAAACCCCTCTGAACGGAGTGTTAATTAATGCAGTGCATTAATGAACCACAATTAATTGGGTACCTTAACCGCACAAGCAGTGTGATTACGCAGTCAAACGATATCAAGTTATTTATTGACCCATAATAGTTCCGTCGCTAGACTTCCGTTAGACATCATTGCTGCTCAGTATTTATAAAAAATAAAGTAACCTAATTAAATTTTTTTATAACAAAAGGTCCGAAAAATATATTTCCCAATCGACCTTCGATGAGAAAAGTTAGGTCCCCCTTAGGTGAAATCCATTATTTTGGATTCAATGGTGCCCTCAAATTTTTGATTTGGGTATCAGTTCAAAAGTTAAGAAAACAAGCTCTCACGTCCACTAAACGTACTCAAATAATGTTTAGAAAAGTATTTCAGGCTCCCCATGCCTCAGAATCCCATGTTGTCTCATATCCTAGTCTCACATTCACTTCAACAAACTATGAATACTTTTTATTGAAAATTATGGGTTATTACATTCTCCCCACCTTTGGGTTTTGTGTCCCCAAAATCCAAACAAAGCTGCACAAACAAAGAGGGGTACTGGGCATGCATAAGAGCATCTCACTCCACTGTGCTCTCCTATAGACTCTAATGCTTCCATATAACACACACCAGAGGTATCTACCGACCACAAAGTATCCTCTCTTGTCGATCCTCTATCTCCACTGGGTACTCTAAAAAAGTCACCTTGTCGTCATATCCAGCTCTCCATGGTCGATGGTGTGACATGGGTTATGCAGGTATCTCCTTAGCTGGGATACGTGGAAGACAACATGAACCATCTCCAACTGCGGTGTTAGTTTCAAGTGGTACGCCACCTTGACAGTCCTCTGAAGTATCAGGAATGGTATGATAAACCTTGGTGAGAGGTTATCACCTCATCCAAATCATCATAGTCCCCGTCGAGGGGAGACTCGCGATAATATGTGGTCCCCCACCTAGAACTCTAGTGGTCAACATCACCTATCATCATAGGACTTTTATCAGCAATGTATAATCTTTAACCGCTCTTGGTTAACCTGTACCTTTTCAGTGGTAGCCCAAACCATCTCTAGGCCCATGAGTGCTGGCTCTCCTAGATCTGTCCAGCACAAGGGAGATCTGCGCTGTCATCCGTAAAATTCCTCAAATGGTACTATACCACTGGTGGTGTGATATTTTTTGTTTTACGCAAACTCCACAAAGGGTAGGTGGTCCTCCAAACTATGTCCAATAACTAGGACACATGCACGAAGCATGTCCTCCCTAGTTTGGATGGTCTGCTCAGTTTGACCATATATCTGTGGGTGAAAGGCTATGCTCAAGTGAAGTTGAGTCCCGAAAGCCTCTTACAATCCTTTACACAACCAAGATGTGAAGCGTGCATCCCAGTTTGAGACTATCATCGGAGGAACCTTGTGAAGTTTCATGATCTCCTGAATTAATAGATGTCCCATGCTCTCTATCGAACCCTTCTTTCAAATATCAAGGAAGTGGGATAACATGGTAAGTTGTTCAATAGTCACCGAGATGGTATCGAGCCCTCTATACATACGTGGTAACCTTGTCATGAAGTCCATTGATATCCCTTCCCACTTCCACTCTGAATCTCGAGGAGTTGAGTCAATCCTGCTGGTACCTGGTGCTCGACCTTCACTTTCTAGAAAGTGAGGCATCTTGAGACAAACTCCACCACAAAATTCTTCATCCCTGGCCACCAGTACTAATTTTGGATGTCCTGATAAATCTTCATCATTACAGGATGTACTTCGAAGGGGGATGTATGGAACTCCATCATCACCTCCTCTTGTAGCGCCATTGGTACAACAGTATATCCTTTGAAATGGATAGCATGCTCCCCACCTTTAGAATACATGTCTGGTGCATGGCTTGGATATATGAGAACTTGTAGTCTCAAAACTACTATCTTCAAGTTGTGCCTACCTAGCTCGATGAAGGAGTGGGGGGGATAATACCATTGACTACAGGTATATTTTCTCATCTCTATCCTTGTAGGATATATAAATCAAGGCTAACTACTTTGAAGACTCATTTAGTAGTTGCGAAATCAATATTCGGCTAAGTGCATCTACCACTATGTTCCCCATCCCATGAGTATAGACTATATAAAATTCATAGTCCTGGAGGAACTCTAGCCATTGTCGTTGTCTTAGATTCAGATATTTCTGTGTGGAGATATATCCGAGACTCTTGTGATATGATTAAATAATGAACTACTTGCCCATCATGTAGTGTCACCACATCTTCAGTGTGAAGACTACTGCTGCCATCTCCAAGTTGTGAGTCGCATCATTCTACCCATGAGGCCTCAGTTGTCATGATCCATAAGCAGTAACTGCATCATCCTACATCAGGACGTAACCGAGACCGGTCCCTGATGCATCATAGTAAACCATGTAGTCAGATACCAGCTCCAGAAATCATAGGATGGGAGCACTGGTCAAGCTCTGCCTCAACTGTTGAAATCTCTACTGGCATGTCTCTAACCACAGGAAGGGTTTTTCCTTCTCTTTCATGTTAGTCCTAGGCACTTCTACTCTAGTGAAATTGGGTACAAACCTATGATAGTAGCCTACTAATAAAAGGAAGATTTTAACCCCAGTAACACTACTGGGTGGATCCCAAGAAAGTACTTCCTCGATCTTTGCTGGATCCACTTTAACACCAGCCTCAAAGATGACGTGTCCCAAGAAGTGGACCTTCCGTATCTAGAACAAATAGTTAGAGAGATTGCCATATGACTATTGCTCCCAGACTATGTCCAAAACTATCCTCATGTGTACAAGGTTCTCTTCCTCGGACGCTGAGTACACAAGATCATTTTGATGAAGACCACCACGAAGCAATAGAGGTATGGATGGAAGATCATGTTCATGAGCCCTATAAACACTAATAGAGCACTGGTCATGCTGAAAGGCATCACCAAGAACTCGTAATTGATATACCGTCATACGAAGGTTGTCTTCGGTACGTCCTTGTCTCATAACCTATGTTGGTTGTAGCTTAATCGTCCATCGATCTTTGAAAACCAACGATATCCCTTCAGCTAGTCAAAGAGATCATCGATCCTCAGTAGAGGATACATGTTCTTCACGATCACCTGGTTTAGGTGTCGGCTATCCATGCATAGCCTCAAACTTCTGTCTACCTTCTTGGAAAACAAAATTGGGGATGCCCATGGAGAAACACTGGGCCTTACGAATCTCTTCCTCTATATGTCCTCCAACTATAACCTCAGCTTCTAGAGTTTCACAGGGCCATCCGATATGCTGGTGTAGATATCAGTGCGGCTCCTCGAAAAAAGTCAACGCTAAAGTCTACCTCTCTATGAGGAGGTAGTCTTGGGACATCTTCTGGAAAGATGTCCTCATACTAGTCCACCACCACTAGGAACTATGGACTTGCCTCATCCATTGTGTCAAAGGTCTTGTAAGCCAGCTAATATGTAATCAGCTGCACCCTCCTGAGCGCAAGTCCATATCGTGCTGCTTTGTTTTCCTTCTCACCAACAAAGGAAACTTGTCCTCCATATATGCATGTACATCGCACTGTACGTCTCAAGGAGTCCATCTGTGTGTGAACTGCTGATATCCACTCCTTGCTAAGAATTATTTCATCATGCTTCAATGCCACTACTAGAAGATCCCATATGAAACTCTCTCCTTTGAGATTAAGATCACAGTATCAGAACCAGTGTGTGAATGAAAAATATCTTCCCGTAAAAGTATCCAAATGCAAAGGTCGAGTGAAAATCTCAACTAGAATATAAGAGTCCCGAACTAAGTCTGTGGAAAGGAACAAATAGCTAGAACCTATGTCGATAAACCCTGCTACTAAAGTAGAGAAGATATAGATCATACCCTGTATCATCTCAGGGAACTCAGGATCCTAAGCCTTTACTACCTGTAGTTGGGCCTGTCCTCGTACAACTGCTCCCTGATCCCATGGTGGACCACCTGGGGGTGGTGGTGGTAGTTCCTGGTGACCCCAACCACCTCCTGTTGCACTTCATGCTCCCATGACTCGTCCGCCGCCTCGATGACGCTCATGCTCCTACATTTTCACTTCCTCAATAGTCCCTCCACCATCTGAAAATCATCCACTTGGGGAGTCGGATAGTCATGAGATCTATGACCATGTACCCTACATGAAAAACAGATCATGCCTCACTGGTTGATCCCTTGTCCATTTGAGCCTCGCACCTATGAACCTACATCCTACGATCCTCCTCCGGAAGGTCTAGCCTGCTTGGGCTTCTGTGTCGTCTGTCTACTGTCGGCTGTAGATGACTCTACTTTCTGTCATCCGGTAGGGGCTCTCATTATCGGCGCCTGCTCAGAAATGAATCTCTCAATCATCAAAGCTTTCTCTAGCACCTCAGCCAACATCATGATGATGAGAGAAACTATTTCAGATCTAATATCTCAGTGTAGCCCCTTCTCAAATGTTCGGGACCTAAAGTAAGGGCCCCGTAACATGTTTGTGGAGTATTAGGAGAGGTCAGTAAATCCCGCTAAGTATTGAGCCACAGTCTGGCTGTCGTGCTGTAGATTCATCAACACCTGAATAGCACAGAGCTTAGTGTCTCTGGCACAAACTCTGCCCTGAAAAGGCTCTCAATGTCTAGCCAGGTGAGGTTAGTCTCCTCATAAACCTGGAGTGTCGATCTCCACCATCATCATTCTGATCCCTAAATAAGGCTATCATACAATATCACCATCTGTTCGGATGGTGTCTCTACTAATAAAAAGTACGTTGAAATGACCATAAGTCAGTCCTCTACTTCCTAGGGGCCTGTCTTGCCTCGATACCTTAGACACCTCTATCTCTTGAACTCATGAAATGTGGTCAGTCGAAATACATGATCCACGTGTATCATATGCTACTCAAGGGGTGGTGGTGGTGCTGGTACACCACCAGAAGGTTCCATCACTGTGAGTGGTCCATATTCTAATGCCTCTTTGCTTGGTGGGCCAATGTCCTGATCTCTAATGAGAATCCTGGATGGCTATCGTCGTGGAGTAATCCTGTAAGAAATATATGTTCCCTGGTCAATAAGTTATACCTAGTGAGATGAATCACGAATGATCAAGAAACCAGTTCAAAACACTAGAAACTGCTATTTTCATGTACCGAGTTAGAAAATAGAATTCAGGCTCCTGGTGTATGGATATATCGGACGCCACACTAACACTAGACTCTCTGTACTGAAAACCGAACTCAAGACACAATACACCATTTCCTCATTAAAAATATACTCTTAGTTCTTCTGGTATAACTAACCACCCTTAGATACCACTTTGTCACGACCCATCCCACGGGCATCAGACATGACTACCCTAAGCTCGCCTTCCAAAGGCCAGGGGTTGGTGACTAGCACCTGAAGGATTTCCCCAAAAAAGGAAGGCATTTCCTTAGAGATCTATACACACTCAAAAAGGGAAATTGATGTAAAAAATCAACAAAAGTAAGGTATAACGCTGAGAGTAAAGTATAACAAAAATTAAAACTGTAAACTGAAAACAGTGGGCCGAAATACAGGCACTAGAAACTGAAAAGAATATAAACACCTGTCACATTTACCCTGGAGCTCTACTTGGAGGGTAGTAGCTGCATGTATAAAGTCTAAGAATAGGATCTCGACTTCTCCCATCGCACTAAGCTCCACCAAGTCCAAAACCTTCAAAGTATACCTTGGAGAGTTACTTGTTTTCACCAGACACACATGTGTGGGCAGAGCCCGTACAGGGGTGAGTATAACAACTCTTTAGAGGACCTCAAGACCCCCAAAGGTCTCTCAGTGATCCACAAAGAAACCATCAGAAGAAATACCACAAAGTTAATATCATAAGTATGATCTAAATAATGAATCACAATGGAAATGAGACAGGTCACTCTAACTGTATAACATCAAGGTTACTGGGATAGAGAGGTCTAGTCATAAATCCTTATTATCCTATCTATAGTAACTCTACTGATGACCATTATTGTTCACTGTATGCTGACCCGTATTGGTCGCTAGATGCTTACCCGTATTGGTTGCTGGTGTTGACCCGTATCAGTCGCTGGTGTTGACCCGTATTGGTTGATGGTGTTGACCTATATTGGTCGCTAGTACAGAGTTAGGGATTAATAGTTTTAAAGCTAGATCATCCCACTCTAGAGTTTTTTATGCTGACCTATATTGGTTGCACTTCTTATTTATGTCATAGCCACCCACTGGATTCCTGCACAAAGAATTCCTGATCTCAAGAAGATTCTGCTCCTCAATCCATCATTCATGTTTCATCCTTTAAAAAGTCCCATAAAAATCATACCCATGGGATTACCCCTTCATAGGGCTCCAAACGTGGCAAACTGCACATCGATCGGATGCCTAGTTTGTGAGATGTGGGAACTTTTTTAAAAAGGTCCAAGTTGGATTCAAGTTTGATCCATCCCAGGTCACACGTCAAACTCCATAAAAATTCCCTTATAGTATCTTCAAAGGACCTCCTTGTCACAAGTGTACTCATTCCATAGACGGCATGTTGGTCAGACACCTAGTCTGTTAGTTTCACACCTTTCCGTGAAATGTGGGTGATCGTACCTCGGTCTGGCCCGACTTGATCGGGCCCACAAAAATATACTAAAGTGACTGATTCCCAAAAAGGGGTCCCAACACCACTGTCGATGTGTAAAACGGACACTCAGTTTGCTTTTTACATGTGTTTCTTTATTCGGGGCCCAGTTGTGTCTCGGCCCGGTCCGACTCCGTCAGGCCGGCCCAACACAATGGGTCCAGGGATCTACCTGACCCCACTCAGGTCCATTCTGTTAAGGGTTGACCAGGTTCACTGGGTCCAGCCTATTGGGGTCTGCCCGATAGGTTCGCGGGTCCAGTCTGCGTTTGGCCTGGCTCACTGGGTGGGGCTCGGCCCGCCCGTGCTAGCCCGTTGGGCAGGTCCGGCCCGGTCGGCTCTCCCATGTCTGACCCAGTCCGTTTGAAGGTGGATCGTGTCTACAGCTAGCCCCATAGACATGGGTCTATTTCATTTGGCCGGTGGGGCGTTGCCCCACCACATGAAACGGTCATCCTGGTGGTCGACCGGTCTACGGCAGACACGACGTGGCGCGGGGCCGCACCGCCCCCTCCTTCCGCAGCCTACTGTCTATGGCTACTGCCGTCGGCGGTGCCTATGGGCCCCGACCTTCTCCTGCATGGCCGGCTCGGTTCGGCCACCTCTAGTCACCGAGACACATGATGGCGCGCTGCCATCCCACCGCCCGCGACCGGTTTCCACGAGCCTCCTCCGACCACCGTCGGCATGGCATGCCGGTGGTTCTTTATGCGGGCCACTGGGCGTGCTCCGGTGGTCTGTTCTTGGTGTCTTCTGCACATATGATCCTCTTGGGTCACCACCACCACTGTGCGACCCCTATCTCTACCTTGATGTCACATTACCCGACTGCGCACGAGAAACACAAGAACAACAATATCGGCGGAGGGTCCGGGCCTTGTTCAGATTTCCCCACGCCCCCTGCGTTAGCGTTTTAACCATGGGTGTTAGAAAAAATTAGATAATTTAGAAATAACTATCCACTTGTAACTCCACATCAACCTCTCGTGATTAAATAATGATCCACGGATCAACCCATTGGCCGGTTGATCAATGTTCTTCTTATAAGTCAAGAATGGGGAAGGAGGAAAATCACAATATCAAAAACAAAAACCCCTACCTCGATGAGACTTTCGCTGATGACGATTGACGGAACCTCCTTCCTCGTTATCGTCAGTTTGGGATTTGGTGGCACTTTTTACTGCTCTCTGAATCCGTTCTCGTCCTCTAAGTGGTTCATCATCGACATCCTTCGTTCTTCATTGAGGAAGAAATGCATCGGCGTTTCGTTGGACGTTCTCCCACATTTATTCAAATCATTTTCCAAAAAATGGTTATAATTAAATAGAATCCTCCCAAAGCTGCATTCATTAATGTGTCACATTAATGAACTACAATTAATAGGGTGTCATAACCGCACGAGCGGTGCGGTTACAAAGTCAAAGGGTAATGAGTCATTTATTGACCCGTAACCATTCTGTTGCTAGAATTCCATTACGCAGCATTTCTGATCAGTGGTTATAGAAAATATAATTATTTAATTTAATTTTTTATAAAAAATGTCCAAGAAATATCATTCCCAGTCAACCTTCACCGACCGAAGTATAGGTCCCCCTTAGGCGAAACCCAATATTTTAGATTCAACGGTTCCTTCAGATTTCCAAACCAGGAACCAGTTCAAAACTTAGAAAAACCCACTCGCATATACACTGAACGTACATAAAGAAAGTTTAGAAAAGTATTTTAGGTGATCCACGCCTTGGAATCACGTTTCATCTTAGAGGATAGTCTCACATTCACATCAACAAACCGCAAAAAAAATTATTGAAAATGTCTGGTTATTACACTTATGTTTAGTAGGATTAGACTCAAATTAATTGATTATCATCCGTCCTTGAATAAAATACATTTTTTCTCTCATAGAATTTATATCACGTAAAAATCAACACCCATGATATATATTTTTAGTTATTTATAAATATAAATAATAAATTGTAATGGAATTATAATTCTTACTTTATAACTTTGTGTTTTGAAAAAAAACTACACTTGGTAATATGCTATGTGGGTAGGGTTCTTGAAGTGACCACCTAGATAGTAAGATATACTCAAACCATACATACAATCCATTGGGATACTTTTAGACCTTGTTTTTTATCATGTAAAATGGAAATTAAATTTCATAAGATATCAGATAATTTATTATGTGTTTCTAGGTAGACAATTTTTATTTTTTATTGATATCATATGTTATAATTTTTTGGGAAGATAATTGCTTCATTTTAAAAATTAATTTGCACCAAAAATTTACATATTCTTATTAGTATTTTTTTTTTTACATTGAATTTTTATGTCTAAATATATCTGGGATTTTTTGTGAGTATGTTAATATATAGGTTTATGATGAAGATTGTGTTGTGGGGTTTTTAAGGTATATATAAATATCAATTTATATATTATTATATATTCATAATAGGTACCCTTGGTAGAGGGATAAATAATGTTAGAAATATCCTTCATGTGAATTTTTCATACTATTTTTTAAATAAAATTAAAATACAACATAGGTTATTTATATTATTGTATGAATACATCCTACATCACCACATTTTTCTCATTGATTTAAGGCTATCCTTTGAAAATAATGAAACATTAAAATAGTATTTTCGAATGATGATTTAGTCAATGATTATTTAAACGGAGTCATTGAAATCAATACATCATATACTAGAAAATTTTATAAGTATCATAATAAGTTCATGAATTAGAAAATAAATTATTTTAAACTAAAATATCTCACTCAAATAGTCAATAATTTATTATATTTCTAAACATTTGGTGTTGATGAAAAAAATATCTCCAATATATTTATCAGAACATATTTTATGATACCTCATGCACATCATTGTCATTAAGATATGTAATTCAACACAACAAAGAAGGTCCACAAAATAAACTAACCATTGGAAATATTAAATGATAATTCTCCATTTAAATAAATGAAAATTAATTCTCTTCATCTTCCAAAATATGAATGGTTTTTCAAAAAAAACACTCTTACTTCGGTAATAACTTATATTTGAACCCCAAAACAATATCCCTCCAAATTTTACAAGCTCTTAGATCTATCATTTAAAAAAATCTCATGATATCGTGGTTCCTCCTCTAACTGAAACAAATGGATCTGTTGTGAAAATTATTTATCTAAAACAATGAATAAGAATACATATGGATTATATTAAAGAAATTTTTTATCTTCTCTAATACATTTATATTCTAATATAAATAAAAATTTGAATAAGAAATGAATCAAGCATATTATATATATATATATATTTATATCCTAAATCCATAAACATGCTTGATGTATTTTTGTTATATTATCTTTTTTAATATATATATATATATAATATAGTTTATGACATAATTTGAATGAAACTATATTGAATTTCATGAAAGGGGATAGGTATGTTGTAAAATTGATATATTCCATTAATTTTATCATAATGGTTGATATTTTAATATCATATTTGTTTCTATATTGGTTATTTAAATAATATGATTCACATTGGTAGTGGATTGTAAAATTTTTGTGTTTGATCATCATGTATGTAACAATGTAAAAGGATGGGATAGATTCAAATGATGAAACATATACGGTGATTCTAAAATTTAATTAATTAATTAATATTTTATTTTTGAATTTTAAAAATATTATTTTAAATATATGATATTACTCAAATGTTTTATAATATTCATGTAATATCATGGAGTCTTAGGTAAGATCATTGAGGCCTATATAGAGAGGCTAATTCCATTGATATGGGAATCATGGTTCCTCTGATTGTCACCAAAATATATGTTTCTCCTCCATCATTTTTAGCTGGTGATAATAACATATATTTGTTATAATTATATCAAAATTATGATAGATTTAGGTCAACCTAATGACAGACTGTAGATGATGTATCATGTTGGAATCCTTTTATTTTCCTTCATCAATCTCAATATTCCATGTAGTTGTTTTGTAAAACATTTTTGTATGGTAAATAACTATTTCATTTTATATTAAATATTATTTTGATATCATGTAACCATGATCTTGTTTTTTGGATTTGTTTTTTTCTTTTTATACATGAATAAGTTTTATGTGGTTGTTATAAATTAATAACCAATTTCATGTACTATAGAATATATGTACCCAATTATATAACACACTTAAAAATCTGAACCACCTCAAGTATATATTCTGTAAACAATCAAGGTCCTTGAATCAATGTGTTAGTTCCTAGTGGGAATGATTTAATAGTCATGAGGGGGTGAATTGGACTTTTAAAATATGTTTAGATAATTATAAATTTTAATTAAATTTATTGAAAAGATAAATATAAATGAAGATAGTTATATTTATAATAGTTCATATGTGATTGATCCTTTGATACTCTTTACCCATATAATCAAATGAGAGATATTACATGCACTATAATTGTATATTAGACTTTTTAAATGAGACCACAACACTTTTATAACAAAATTATTTAAACCGGGAGAAAATACCCCATATGAAATATTTCTACACACATTGTGGATTTAATTTATTACATAAAATTTGAACACCTAGAGTCACAACCCAAAATCTTTCTTTTTATATAGTTATAGAAACCAATCATTACTTTTATCCAGTCCATGGCAGGCCCAAATCCCCATCCTTTTTATGGTTATGGAAGAACTGAATTCAAGGATTTTATATGGGTGATTCAACATAATATCCTCATTTTCAATGGTATTTATAAAAATTTACAATTAACTACATGGAAATAAATTTAAAGAATTAAAATCAAATAACTAGATAGAATAATTCATATCTAATATTCATGGAAGCGATGTTCTCTCCAAAAAAATATATCAGATGGTTATACGCCATTTGAGATCAGTGGTTGATCACCAATGTGTGTGGTACATTTATAGTTCAAGATACCAAATAAATTCAATACTAATGATTTATAAATTTATGAGTGTAATAATTTCAATGAATATAATGTAGATGACATTATTGAATCCTTATTTTAATATAAATTTGGATTGAAAATTATTTATTAAGAGGGGAAATTTTAAATTTAATGACATTGATTATAAATTAAAATTCATGTTACCACTAAATATTATGATTCTGAATTGAATTTAATTTAATGATAACAGGTTACACATTATTTCCATGGAAGAAGAAATAAAGGGAACTCAAATGAAAGAAAAAATAATTACCATCAAAATAAAGGAAGAAACAAAAGGTTATGATGATGAAGTTATTCGTTATGATTTCATATAAAGTGTAACATCAACACTAACTACCAAAGAATATTGAATTAAAAGTGAAAGAGACAAAAATAAAAAACGGTAAGAAATAAAATTACATGTAAATGGATTAACACATCTAACTTATATTCTATTGAGGAATATAGTATTGAAAGAGTTATTGAAACCCATTGTTTAATGGTTTCTAAAATGATGTTATGTGAATATGAATGATCATTTTTATCTAAATCTAATTTTTAAAATGGTTATTTGTATGAAGATATTTGTAAACTCTGTCATATGTATTACAAAATTATTTCATTATTAAAAAAACATAATATCGAATATAAGGATGTTTTTCCAAAAAATGAAAACTTGAAAACTATTCCTTCAAGCTCAAATGATAAATTATATGTTTATTTAGAACATGTTAATCTTGTGAGTTCAAAGAAAAAATATTTTTAGACCACATGTGTGGAAGATCAAATAAATATGTTTCATTCTATTTTTTAAGAAATTAGTAATATTATAAATGATGTTGAATTGTTAAAAACATATATATACATATTTTTTCTACGAATGGAATACTATGAAAGGTTGTAGAGTATGATAAAATTTAATAAAACAATGACTGGTCAAAATTATGAAAATCAATTATCCAAAATTTATAAGAAATTATATATTAAAGGTTAATGTGTTATTCATTCAAGTGTTACACGATTTAGTTGTCACATGAAGGGCCATTATGCAAATTTGTTTCCTAGAATTTTCCAAAATCAATTTATATCACAAAGGATATTATATTAAAATCATTTTCTTCTATAATACCTATAATTAATTTTCTAAAATCTTTTTGTGTTTATTATAATTTGTTTTCTAACACAATTAGAACAAAAATTTTAGGGTTATCATCGACTTCATAAATAAAATTATATAGAAAATTTGTAATAATTGAAAGTAGAAAAATTGAAAGTAGAATGAAAATAGGTGTTATAGAAGTTGGAATTGTAAATTATGTTTTTATTTTAATGTTCTAATTTTTTAAGGAAAAAACATAATTCAATAAGTATGTCACAACTTTGAAATAATTATATGGATTTAAAATTTGAAAATGAAAAATGTTTTATTTTTAAAAATGATTGTGTCATTTTTTAGTTAGATATAAAATTCTATATGTATTCATGTAAATTTTTAGTTTTGAAAAACTAAATTTCAATTATTTACATGTTGATAAAATTTATAATATTTTTTGTTTTATATGATTCTTATATTAAAATTTCAAGTTTTTATACTAGCCTTATGAAATTAAAAAGGTATAAGATTTTCCATATCTGAAACCATGGAAAACATATATATGTTATTAATACATAAAATATAAGAAACATAAATAATCATTTATGTCTGTACAAGAGGTTCAAACATCTATAATAATGCAATTTTCAAATGTTTGTTTATTTGGACCAATGAAAATTTAAAATATTGGATTCAAATGGTATTTTTTCATAAAAAAATATGATTATAATATATATGTGTGTATGTGTGTGTGTGATTATATACTTTCACAAGAATTATTGTCCTTGTCGGCATTTATTTCATATTGAAAATTCTTCCAAAAGGAAAAAGGTCATCTAATTTTAACAATTAGAAGTTACAGTGAATGTTAGTTTTTTAATCTAAATTTTGATAAAATCAATGATTAAAATCAATATAGTCATAATTCTTTTACCCTTATTACTCCATGAATAATGGTGTAGGAAGGGGAAAGTAAGACATTGTATGAAGTTGATTAGAAAAATATAAATTATTAATTCATTAAAATTTATAAATAGAAAAAAGGTTGTAACTCGTATATTAATGTTTCTAATAGAATTATTTATAGGATATTTAAAAGTATATATCATAAAATCATGAATGGAAGGAATCTTGGAATTTTCTATTTTAATATAGCTGGATGCAATTTTCCAAATCTTAATACCAAAGAATATATAGAAATGTTTTATTCAAAATTATATGTTTGTATTTTCACAGTGTGTTCTAATTTAATTATTTAATGTTGAGTTTATAAAAAATGACATTAGATATTGATTAATTCATCCATGTAAAATTTTATAGAAGCAATTTAAAGGAATGGACATCTAATTTCACGAAGGTTGAGGATGTCTTTTGATATTTCAACTATATGGAAAATTAAAATATAGAGTGGCATGAATCTATTGAGGGGGATAAAAATACAAAAAAATATAAATTTAAATAAATATTATGTAGTTGAAAAATTAGTGGTGATAAAATATCTAGTTTTAAATCCCAAACACCCTTATGAATTTTTTATGGTTATCAATATTTTATTTCTAATTTTATCCCCCAAAATATTGATATAGCTTTTTCTAATACAAACCAGATTATGGAAATTTTTGAATTATTATATCAGTTGGTTGAGAATAATATGATGACCTTATTTTAACCCCCTAAGGATCAAAATATTATTGGAGACAAGTTAATCTTTAGAAACAATTTATATGGTCCTGGTAAAATAATGTGAAAAATGCTAGGATAGTGAATCATGGTTATAATTTGGAAGAGGGAACTGATATTGAAGAATATTTTCCCCCAATGATTCAGTTTAAAACTGTTGGAATTATTTTCCATATGCATCACATTTTCATAATAAAATTTTGAAAATGGATCATAAAATTGAATTATTGAATGAATATATTTATAAAAAAATTATATAATATCTAGGATAAAAACCCTTGGCTTTGGTGACCTAAATACATACATTACAAAATTTCTTTGATTATAGTTATACTATACATGATATAAGCTCCTATAATTTCTAAATCAATAATTATTCATGAAAAAAGTTCATCCAATAGATTCATTAACGTTTACATATTTTAGTAATTATGGATTTATATGATAATATGATTCATGCTTACACAATTTAGTTGGACCATATATTGTTGTAGTGTGGGAGGGAAAACCAAGAGAATAGTGGTTAGGAATCATTGATGAGGTTTAAGATACCTTCTTTTTTTTCATGTCAAGATTATTGAGTTCTTTAATGGGTGGAATGATTTTATAGTGGCGTAAATTTCCACCCCATAACATGAAAAAACATGTAAAAAGTATATTTTCAAATTATCTTATTGATATTTTTTGTTTTGGAGGATCTCTATAAGGACTCGACCTTAAACCTTACATAATATTGAATTAATTGAATAATTCACGTTGAGGATATTTTCAGGTTTAGAGTTTTAGAGAATTATGCGTAATAATTACATTACAACATGTATTACATGTAGACACTAATACTCAGTATCCATTTTTTCATAAAAGAAAAACACTTAAAAATAAACTTGTCTAGTTCCATGTTTTAGATGGCATGACTTTTCCTTGATCTCATCCTTGACCCAATTCATCTTTATGTCCTATGGAAAAAATTTCAAAAACTTGGGGTGAGCATAAAAAGCTCAGTAAGGGTTATAAAATAAGTAAGGAAAACATTAGCCCATCAATAAATACAAATCAATGAAACCATACTTTTCAATCATAACATACCTTATGAAATAATGAGATTTATGAATAACACACACAAATCATAAATCACAAAGGTTACTTATGGATCCATATCAAATGTAAATTGTAGCTATCATAGCTATATAGGGAGTCACAGTTGGAATACCCATCAAAGTATATTCCCTAAATCTCTTAGGAGAAACATCACGTTTACCTCTGTCATGTTACCCAATGCATTGGAGAGTTATCTCGGGCTCACCTGCCCTAGGTTTATCATGGAACCACCCATATATGTAAACAATGCCCAATAACCATAACATAATCATAACATATAACACATGTATAAAGCAAAGATAACATTTCAACATTCCAATATATCAAATCAAGATATTGAAATAAACAATGTTTAATCAAATCATTTTCAAAACCATTTAAAAAGATATTTTTGAATCAAAGTGTCCCATACCACTTTGAATATTTTAAATGAATTACCATTTGAAAAATTTAATTCCCATATAAATAAATCCTAAAAACATTTTTTAAAACATGGACATTAATGAGAAATATATAGAAGAATAAATCATTAAAACATTTAAAATGATATTTTAGTTAAAGAGTTTTTAACAAAAAGAGAGATGGTTGAAAATAAATAATTGAAGAATAAATTTTAATCATAACATTATAATATCATTATAATAAAGGAATTCATGATATAATATTTCAAAGGACATTATATACACCATATAAGAGTGAACTGGTGCATAACAACAATGAAGTTTCAATGGAAATGTAAATTGAGATAAAATCCCTTATAAAGATGGTATCCTTAAATTAAGGATAAACCAATCAAATAATTATGTGGGACAAATATAAATACACCCAATATAATTGTATATTAATTGTAAAACAATCAGATGTCATTCACACATATTCATTGGATGACATATTCAATAAGTACAAGTTGAACCCGAAGAATTGAAATTGGGTTAAGAGGTTCCCTTGTAAAACTTCGACAGCCCAACGACTTCACATTAAAATTCATAAAATGAGTTGATGAGATAAAAAAGATAATATCATAACTTGGATATAATTTTTACATCAATAATTATATATAATAACATATCCCAACATAATAATGTGTAAATTAAAAGACATAACAAAAAAAGTCTTTTATAAAGAGGAGGGTGAATTGTTCCCTTACCGATTTTGTAACTTACAAAACATACGGCACATGAAATAAGGATCATACAATGAAGATTTAAATACTCATAAATGAAAGTATATTACATAATTATTACAATAATGGGCAGTACATAAACCAAAAAAAAAAGGAAATAGTGGCAAATATTGCATGAATATCACGAGAATAAAAAGTGAGACGAAACCCTTTACCACGTTGTAATCAACTTAGTCATATGAACAAAAGTTAATAACCACCAAATTAATCATAGAATACCATGAATATAATGAGAATCATGATAATATATATAAAATGGCAGTACACAATACACCAAATGCAATGAATAAGTGGCGAACAATGGAAATATCACGGAATTGAAAGTGAGATAAGAAAATCCCTTACAAAAATTCGGCAGCCTAACGGCGCCACTTAAAAATTATTAAAATGAATTGATGATAGTAATATAGGGTATCTTATCATATGAAAATAAAAATTACAGTATTTTTAATATAAAAGAACATCCTACAACATAATAACATGAAGCATAAATGAAATGACATAAAAGAGAGTACTTGAAAAGAAAGAGAGAGGTCATATCCCTTACCACGTGTCCGACTTGACTCGATCGTTCTTTAATCTCTTGAATAATAAAATAAAGTTAATTTATACTTGATTATAAACCTTTTTAAAGTTTATTATTCCTTTTATATCACTTATTATCATGTTATATACATTATGCAATCATTTAAGTTAATAACGTTCATTTTGTCGATATTTGGTACTTGAGTAAAAATGAACACCTTTTATTTACAAGTAGTCCATGTGGTCTAAGTTTCATTATATCCAGAATTATATTAATGATTTGGATATCATATATATCATATATATCCAGTATATACATGTTTTTATAATAGTACATAACATTTATAGGTAAGAAATGAAATTCACCGTTCAAGGAGACGGTAAGCCGTACGTATACATGAATGCTACTTTAATTTCTATTTTTTATTTTAATGGAAATAAAACATAATTATACATATGTATATTATAATAAAGTATAATATCATATATAATATCACTAACTCCATCCTTTATACATCCCACATAAGGCATTAATGAGTCATAGCACTTTGAGGGGGCGGTAGTCCGCGCTTCCTCAAATGAGATTATCGTATTTACCCACTATGGAAACCATAAAGTAATTCAATAAATTGAAAATACATAAGCATAAAAAAATCATAAAAATAATATATATCATATATAAATACAGTTCCATAATAGTGTCCACCATGAGAGGCGGTAAGATGTAATTGAACAATCATCGTTTCGTGATGCGTTAGTTTTCCTTCCACAGAAACATTATGTTCTTCATCCATTAGATTGAGGTGTGTGTAAGTGTATTTCTAATACTTCCTATAATAAAATCCTAGTATATTTATGATACTGTTTTTTTTTTAAAAAGATATAAATAAAAAGATTTTAGGGGTTGGAGAAGTAAAATAAAAGAAAACAATTTAAGAGAAATTGTTACCTTTAATTTGGGTAACTCTCTTTGGTTTGAACCAAAGGACTTCTTGAAGTGCCTTATGCCTAAGGTAAGGATTCTAGGTGGGAGTAGAGGGATGTATGGAGATTAATAGGGAAGAGTTTGGACGAGCCAAATGGCTTGAGAGGTGTGAGGAATTGGTTAGAAGTGGTCTTCTTTTATAAGGGGGAGGAGGGGCTCTTTAGGAAAGTGTGAAACTATTATTTTATTATATACTGATATTCAGTTTATAATGGTCCAAAAATCATTATATTATAAGTTAAGATGACTCATGGTCGAAATAAAATCATCCAATCGGAATTTTACATGTTTTGGATAATATTTTAATCATTATAATCTTATTTATTTAAATCATTTATTAATGAGGTAAATACTGCATCATTATTGTGTCATAAATAATTTAATTTATTTGATGTATAAAAATTATAAAAAATATACCATGATATAGGAAATCTTTTAGCTTTCCAAATAATATTTATAGTATAAAATAGTACTTATATAACACCATATAAAAATTAATTAATAAAAGATATTTGTTTATGTCATTTTGTCCTTTACTTTAAATTAATTAATCTAAATTGTTATTATCACTTACAAGTGGATCAAAGGGGTCCCAAAATAGACCCAAATATGCCCATGGTATTCAATGACTCAACCAATAAGGTTAGGACAAGTTTCAAGGTAATTTTAAATTATTATAATATTCTTTTAACCTTGAATTACCCTATTTACCTTTAACTGCGGTAAATAAAAGGAAAAAGTTTCTATTCACCAAAAATTATTTTCATCTTAATGAACCAAATTTTACTTATTGATAACAACCATGTATGTTTTAGTTTTGAAATTAGATTCATATAAGTGGTAATGTTTCATTTAAATGAAAAAGTCGGTTTTTTTAACTACCACTAAGTGGTTTCACTATTGATCAAAAATTGAGGTTTTTCAGAAAAATACCAAAAATTCAGACTAAGCTATATTTGATATTACGAATTAAAAAATTATGTCTATTTTCCAAATTCAAAACATATAAGTGGAATTAATTAATTTTAAA
The DNA here is from genome assembly GCA_963277665.1 of Viscum album. NCBI lineage: Eukaryota > Viridiplantae > Streptophyta > Magnoliopsida > Santalales > Viscaceae > Viscum > Viscum album. The sequence goes on from OY728145.1 coordinate 4,147,815, forward strand.
ATCAATTGTCGTTATCAAAACAAATAGCATGTTTTTAAGAAACAATAACTATCAAAAGATGGATACTTGTTTATGTCCAATTTCAAAGTGAAATTAATTCCAAGGACCAATATTGGATTAAATGTTAAAAATATATTCAAATCACACTTTAAAACTAATTAAAAAGATAACATAACCATATAAATAAATTATATTAAACCACAGTTTTGAATTAAAATACAATATTTTTCACTATTATTTAGAAAATGAACTTCATTAGAAAAATTCAAAAAATTTAAACAAATTAAATTTTGATGTCACCATTCTAAATAAAAATTTTATTCAGTCAAATAAAATTTATTAAATTGAGTGAAATTAAATTTAATGAGGGTTCTCCATTAAAAGGCGGTAAATCGGCCTTTTAATGTAAATTATGCTTAAAATTAGATTAATTCACATTTTAAACCTCTAAATTTTACTAGATAAATGTAAATGATTTTAAAAAACATGTATAATCATATTGTAGTAAGTTTTATTCATTCCCGACAATAAAACAGCTAGGAGTCAACTACAATTTAAAATAATAATATTATATTATTAGTATGCAACATAAGATTTCAAAGAAACTCGTTCTTGCGTATCAGGTATGCTATCGAACATAGTAACCCATTTAAAGTAAAATTCATATTTAATTAAAAAATATTAATAAATATGAAAATTTCATATTCTTCATTTATTCGGGATGTTACATCCTTCCCCCCTTTTGGGAATTGCGTCCTCGCAATTTAAAAATTGGGCTCGGGAACATCATTGAAAGCCCCATATCGAAAAAAAAGAGTCAATAAAACTATCAATTTAAAATAAATTAAGAGAAGTAAAAAAGGTTACCCGAGACAACAGATACTAGGATTCCATAAAAACATGGATATGGAGGATAAAACAAACCTTCATGTTCTGATGGAGAGTGATAGAAACCATGTTTAGGAGAAATTTAACAACCAGAAAATCACAAACTTGTGATGGGTTAAACAATATTTGATTCCCCCATAGGAAAAGCTAACGGACTAGGTTTTTGTTTAAAGATACCTTTTGTTGAGGAATTTTTTATGAGCTTAACAAAAAACAAAAGGAAATATACTTACTTGTCATGTAGACATTCAAGTTTTACTATATTTCTAACACGAACTCATTTTTTCTCCAAACGATGAGTATTCAGGATGACTTTTTTACACAATAAGAGCGCTATAATCAACTTTTAGAGAATCACATAATCCATAAAAGTTGAACTATATATTTCCCATGTCTTTATATATTAACAAAAACCAACAAATTTTAGTAGAAGATCAGATAATCCCCCAAAAGGATAAAATTTTACATATAGAAAAAACTACTTTTAATCTCCAAAAATTGTCTAACAAAACCCAAAGTTCAACAAAGACCATTCAATAAACAATTGTCCCTAAAATTCATCAAAAGTAACCCAAAATGTGATTGTAACCCAAATCTCATGAGGATTTAATTACATAGACTTCCAATATACATCTTAACATTTATCTCCTAGTAACAGTAGTTACTCATAAAGTCTCATATTGAAAAGTAATTAACCTAATCACATATTCTTTACGACAGGTTTATCATTTTCATAAATAAATCAAATCATCATGTGTCCATAATAAAAACATAGATTCTTCCAAACTAAAATTTCAACCATTATTTCACAATTGAAATCCCATAGTATTCTATCTTACTTAGGCAAATAGTGTTTCCTCAAAAGAGAGAACATTTTCCTCCATATCCTTTGTCACTTAATCACTAAATCATTTTTCTATACAAAGTATATCCATTTGATAAAACATAATTTCAAAAAATCAACTTATTCTTATTCTATTAAATCATTTTACTAAAATAATAAGTCATACTAACCAGGGACATCAAGTAGGCTAGTGGTAGGTGATGCTCCCTTGTCACCCTTCAGTTGTGGGTTTGATTTCGGCAGCCTTTCCAGATGCGACGGGTTGTCACCCATCCTACGAGTTTTCCTTTTTATAAAACTCAAAAATAACACTAACATGTTTTAACCTCAAAGGTTTCCTTATAACTCTCATTTTCATCCAAATTCATTATGATCTAAACATATTAATTCTTGAAGTCTTATTTCACCACCAAATGATAAAATAAAACAATCCCCAAAATTAGGAACATCATACCTTGATCATGGTGTCTATTTGGTTTCATCGTCATCTTATTCACATAAGTAGAAGGTCCATACCTTGCAACAATGATTTAGAGATCCTCCAAAATCATTTTCTTCCTCCATCCAAATACTCCTTGTACAACATCGGTCATATGGGTGTTCAAAGAAATACAGTTTTGGAAAATAATCATGTATGACATATAATTTCAAAACATCTGATAAAACATGATTTCTATAAAATAGTCGAACCGAATTTGAGTTGAAACTTTCAATTAATGGTCCTTTTAAAATACCATAAGTATGTGCTGATAGAATATATTTTAAAATCAAATATAAATAAGTTGTGCAAGGTTCTCTTTCTTCAGAACCTTTTTTAAAATCATAATATGCTTCAAAATCTTTTGACAAGGTAAAATATTTGAAAATTCCTTGATAATATTTACCTTTCTTGAAAATATGAGAATATTGTGAAAATAGGATTTTTCTAAATACAACTCATGATCCACGATGATAACAAGGTATAGTGGAGGTGTTTGATATCTCAAACAACTTCTTGCAAGTGAGTAATATGCTAGAAAAAGTATCACAATCATCCAAACATGACTTTGCAATAATTATTGCAAGCATGTCATCAAGAAGAGATATGAATGTCATTTGAGATCCTCCTCCTTCCATTTGTAAATGACTTTACTTGATCTGAAAAAGTTATAAAACAAGAATTTAACTAAAATAAAAGATAGGGACTAACCATATGTCTAACGAAAATTCCTAATCCCTAAAGTTGTCTAAACTAACCTCTGATATCAACTATAAGGACCCAACCTTAAACCTTACATAATATCGAATTAAATGAATAATTCACACTGAGGATATTTTTAGGTTTAGAGTTTTAGAGAATTAGGCATAACAATTACATTAAAACGTGAATATTACATGTACACACTACTACTCAGTATCCATTTTTTTGATAAAAGAAAAACACTTAAAAAGAAACATGTCTAGTTCCATGTTTTAGATAGCATGACTTTTCCTTGACCCAATTCATCTTTAAGTCCTTTGGAAAGCATTTCAAAAACTTGGGGTGAGCATAAAAATCTCAGTAAGGGTTATAAAATAAGGAAGGAAGACATTATCCCATCAATAAATACAAATCAATGAAACCATACTTTTCCATCATAACATACCTTATGAAATCATGAGATTTATGAATAACACACACAAATCATAAATCATAAATGTTACTTATGGAATCCATATCAAACTTACATTGTAGCTATCACAACTACATAAGGAGTCACAGTTTGAATACCCATCACTGTATATTCCCTATATCTCTTAGAATAAACATCACATTTACCTCTGTCACGCTACCCAATGCATTGGAGAGCTATCTCGGGCTCACCCGCCCTAGTTTTATCACGGAACCACCTGTATACGTAAATAATTCCGAATAATCATAACATAATCATAACATATAATACATTTATAAAGTAAATATAACATTTCCACATTCCAATATATCAAATCAAGATATTGAAATAAACAATTTTTAATCAAATCATTTTTAAAAGCATTTAAAAAGAGATTTTTGAATCAAAGTGTCCCATACCACTTTGAAGCTTTTAAATGAATTACCATTTTAAAACATTAATGTCCATATAAATAAATCCTAAAAACCATTTTGAAAACATGGACATTAATGATAAATATTTAGAATAATAAATCTTTATAACATTTAAAATGATATTTTAGTTAAAGTGTTTTTAACAAAAAGAGAGATCCTTAAAAACAAATAATTTAAGAATAAATTTTAATCAGAACATTATAATATCATGATAATAAATGGATTCATGATATAATATTTCAAAGGACAGTATATAAACCATATAAGATTTAATTGGTGCATAAAAAAAAGTAAGTTTCAATGGAAATGTAAATTGAGATAAAATCCCTTATAAAGATGGTATCCTTAAATTAAGGATAAACCAATCACATAATTATGTGTGAAAAATATAAATACACCCAATATAAGTGGATATTAAGTTTAAAACCATCATAGTTCATTCACACATATTCATTGGATGACATATTCAATAAGTACAAGTTGAACCCGAAGAATTAAAATTGGGTTAAGAGGTTCCCTTTTAAACATTCGACAGCCCAACGACGTCACATTAAAATTCAGAAAATGATTTGATGTGGTAAAAAGGGTAATCTCATCACTTGTATATAAATTTTACATCAATAAGGATATATAATAACATATCCCAACATAATAATATGTAAATTAAAAGACATAACAAAAAGAAGTCTTTTATAAAGAGGAGGGTGAATAGTTCCCTTACCGATTTGGTAACTTACAAAACATAAGCCACATAAAATAAGGATCATAAAATGAATATTTAAATACTCATAAATGAAATTATATTACATAAGGAGTACAATAATGGGCAGTACATAAACCACACAAACGGAAATAGTGGCAAATATAGCATGAATCTCACAGGAATAAAAAGTGAGACGAAACCCTTTACCACGTTGTAATCAACTGAGTCGTATGACCAAAAGTTAATAACCACCAAATGAATCATAGAATAAAATGAATATAATGATAATAATGATAATATATATCAAATTTCAGTACACAATACACCACATGCAATTAATAAGTGGTGAACAATGGAAATCTCATGGAATTGAAAGTGAGATAAAAAAATCCATTACAAAAATTCGGCAGGCTAACGGCGCCACTTAAAAATTCATAAAATGAATTTATGAGAGTAAGAGAGGGTCTCTTATCATATTAAAATACAAATTACAGTATGTTGAATATAAAATAACATCCTCCAATATAATAACATGGAGCATAAATGAAATTACATAAAAGAGAGTACTTGAAGAGAAAGAGAGAGGTCGGATCCCTTACCTCGTGTCCGACTTGACTTGATCGTTATTTAATCTCCTGAGTAATAAACTAAAGATAATTTATACTTGCTTAAAAACCTTTTTAAATTTTATTATTCCCATTATATTACTTATTACCATGTTATAAACATTATGGAATCAGCTAAGTTAATAACGTTCATTTTGTTGATATTTGGTACTTCGGTAAAAATGAACACCTTATATTTACAAGTTGTCCATGTGGTCAAAGGTTAATTATATCTATAATTATATTCATTATTTTTATATCATATATATCATATATATCCAGTATATACATGTTTTTATAATAGTACATTACATTTAGAGGTAAGAAATGAAATGCACCGTTCATGGAGACGGTAAGCCGTACGTACGCATGAACGCTACTTTCATTTCTATTTCTTATTTTAATATAAATAAAACATAATTATACATAGTTATATTATAATTATAGTATAATATCATATATAGTATCACTAACCCCATCCTTTATACATCCCACATAAGGCATTAACGAGTCACACCACATTGAGGGGGCGGTAGTCCGCGCTTCCTCAAATGAGATTATCGTATTTACCCACTATGGAAACCATAAAGTCATTCTATAAATGGAAAATACAGAAGTATAAGGAAATAATAAACATAATATATATCATATATAAATACAGTTTCATCATAATGGCCACCATGAGAGGCGGTAAGATGTAATTGAACAATCATCGTTTTGTGAGGCGTTAGTTTTCCATCCATAGAAACGTTATGTTCTTCATCCATTAGATGGAGGTGTGTAAAAGTGTTGTTCAAATACTTCAGATAACAATATCCTAGTATATTTAGGATACTGGTGTTGTTACAAAAGAATGAAATAAAAAGAGGTTAGGGGTTGGAGAAGTAAAATAAAAGAAAACAATTTAAGAGAAATCGTTACCTTTAATTTGGGTAACTCTCTTTGGTTTGAACCAAAAGACTTCTTAAAGTGCCCTCTGCCTAAGGTAAGGATTATATGGGGGGAGATGGATGTAGGTAGATTAATTGGGAAGAGGTTGGATGATCCAAATGTCTTGAGATGTGTGAGGAATTGGTTAGAAGTGGTCTCCTTTTATAAGGGGAGGAGGGGATCTTTAGGAAAGTGTGAAACTATTATTTTATTATATAATGATATTCGGTTTCTAATGGTCCAAAAATCATTATATTCTAAGATAAGATGACTCATGGTCGAAATAAAATCATAAGATTATAATTTTACATGTTTTGGATAATATTTTAATCATTATAATCTTATTTATTTAAATCATTTATTTATGAGGTAAATACTGCATCATTATTGTGTCATAAATAATTTAATTTATTTGATGTCTAGAAATTATAAAAAACATACCATGATATGGGAAATATTTTTATCTTTCCAAATAAAATTTATAGTCGAAAATAGGACTTATATTACACTATATAAAAATTAATTACTGAAAGAGTTTAGTTTATGTCATTTTGGTCTTTACTTTAAATTAATTAATCTAAATTTTCATTATCACATCCAATTGGATAAAAGAGGTCCCAAAATAGACCATAAGATTCCCATGGTCGTTAATGACTCATCCAATAAGGATAGGATAAGTGTTAAGGTAATTTTGAATTATTATAATATTCTTTTAACTTTGAATTACCCTATTTACCTTTAACCGCGGTAAATAAAATTCAAAAGTTATTATTCACCAAGAATTATTTTTATCTTAATGAACCACATTTTACTTCTTGATAACAACCATGTATGTCAGATTTTTGAAATTCAATTCACAGTAGTGGTAAAATTTATCTGATCACATAACATTTGGTGTATTTATCTGATCACATAACATTTGAACACCGATTGTAAAAATACAAAATATATCTATTTATATGGTTCTAGAACCCAATCATTACTTTTAACCAGCCCATGTACGGCCCAAATCCCTATACTTTTTATGGTTATGAAAGAACCTAATTCATGAAATTTATATGGGTGAGTCAACATAATATGATAATTTCAAATTGTATTTATAAAAATATATAATTAACTATATTGAAAAGAAATTAATGAATTAAAATAAAATAACTATATAGAATAATTCATATCTAAGTGTCAAGGAAGCAATGTTCTCTCCCGCAACAATGGATCAGATGATTATACATCATTTGGGAGTAGGAGTTGATCACTAATGTGTGGGGTAAATTTATAGTTCAAGCGTATCCTTGACCTCATATCATAGGTGATTCCCTCACATTATAATTTTTTATATTATTTGAGGTAAACAAATATTCACATAAACAATCAAGAAAAAATAAATGTTTTGAGATTCCATGAATGAATATGAATAATTTATATACAACTCAAATACCTTTACTCTTTTATATAACTAATTATGTCCACTGGTTTCCATGCATAGATGATTTTAATGGTCATATTTTACCTAATGGTTTTAAAATCATTCTAAAACTATACATGCAATCTAAATTTGATCTTACTGTTTTTTTGTTATATTGTAGTAACGTATGTGCTAAATTACAAGTTGTAGGATATTAAGAATTATTAAATTAATATAAATGTGTATAATCATATTTTTGGCAGAAACATAGAAAATGAAATTTTGAAAATATTTCATGTTCCTCGTTATTGTTCTAATAATCACATTCGAACTATAATTGGAATGATAATACAAGTGTATCATGAAATAAAAATGGGAGAAGAAGTAACATTTTATCATGTTCTTATTTAATTTATGATAATTGTAAATGGAATAAGGGATTTGGGGAATTATTATATAATTATATTCTAATTTAAAGTGATTTAAGTTGTATGCAGAATAAATTCAATACAAATGAATTAGAAATGCATGAGTGTAACAAATTTCAACAAATATAGTTTAGATGAGAATATTGGATCATTATTTAAATATGCATTGGTATTGAAAATTATTTCTCAAGGGGGGAAATTATAAATTTAATGGCATTGATTATAAATTAAAATTAATGTTACCAATCAATATTATGATTCTGAATTAAAATGAATTTAATCATACCGAGTTATACATGATTCCCAAGGAAGAATAAATGAAGGGAACTCAGTGGGAAACAAAAATAATTACCCTCAAAATAATGGTAGAGAAAAGGTTAATGATGATGAAGTTATCTGTTACGATTGCATAGACAAGAGAACATCAAGACTAACCAACAAATAATCTAGGATGAAAAGTGAAATAGACAAAAATCAAAAGAGTGAAGAAAATAAATTGTAGATAGATCGAGTAACACATCTATCTCAGATTATAATAAGTAAATTTGAATGAAAATGTGACTGAGAACCATTCGTTAATGGATTATACAATGAAGGTATTTAATATGAATTAACAATTTTAACTAAATATAATTTTTCAATATTTATTTGTATTAATATATTGGTAAACTCACTCATAAGTTTTACAAAATTACTTTATTATTCAAAAATTATAAGAACAAATATAAGGATTTTTTACTAAAAATGGAATGTTTGAAAAATATCCTTTCTTGCTCAAATGATAAATTATATGTTGATTTGTAAAATGTTGATATTGGTATTTCAGAACCAAAATAGTTTTAGTCCACATGTGAGGAAGATCAAATAAATAATTTTTATTCTAGTTTGAATGAAATTAAAAATATTATAAATGATTTTGAATGGCTAAAAACATATATATCCATATTTTTTCAAGGAATGTAAGATTATGAAATGCTTGAGAGTATGAGAAAATTTAATAAAACAATGAGCGATCATAATTATAAAAATAAATTACCTGAAATTTATAATAAATTATTTTTTTAAGGATCATGTGGAAATCATTAAAACGTAACATGATTTAGATGTCACAAGAAAGGCCATTATGCGAAGGAATTTTACTTGAATTTTACAAAATCAATTTATGTCACCAAATATATTATATAAAGATCATTTTCTTATATAATACCTATAATCAATTTTCAAAATTAAATTATTTTTTATAAGAATTCATTTTCTAACTAAACTTGACCACAAATTTTAGGGTTACCATCGACTTCATAAATTAATTTCTATAGGAAACTTATATTAGAAGTATTAAAAACCATGTTGAAAATGAATTTTTTTTTATTTTTAATAATGGTTATGTATTTTTTATTGAAATAAAAATGCTATATTTATTCATGTAATTTTGGTGACGTGACAGAATAAATTTCAATTTTTTATATGTAAAAATTTATAATATGTTTTGTTATAGATGTTTATTCCATTAAAATTTCATATTGTTATAATAGCCTTCCAAAATTCAAAATGTGTTGGATATTACCTATTTTAAACTAGGGAAAAAATTAATACGTTATTCATACCTAAAATATAAGAAACAAAAAAGAATCATTTAAGCTTGTACAAGAGGTTAAAACATCCATAATAATTCAACTTTTACATTTTTATGAATTTGTACCAAAGACAAATTATAATTTTTGATGAACAATGTTATTTTTTTCATAATTACATATGATAATAATAGATATACATGTGATTATTTTGTTTCAGAGTAATTAATGTCCTTGAATAAATTAATTTAATATTTAAAATTCATCCAAAATGAAAAAGTTCATCTTATTTTATTAGTTATATGTTACAGAGGATGTTAGTTTTCAAATATATAATTTTATAAAATCAATTATTAAAATCAGAATAGTCATAATTTATTTTACCACTATGACTCAATGAATAATGGTTCGGTGGAAGGGGAAAGTAAGAAATTATACGAAATTGATTGGAAAATGATAAACGATTACTTATTAAAAATTTATATCTAGGAAAAAAGTGAAAAATAATCTAATAATGTTTTTAAGGGATTTTTTCATTGTCCATTTAAAAAAAATACATTATAAAATCAAGAATAGAAGGAATCCAAGAATTTCATATTTTAGTAAAGTTGGATGAAATTTTCACAATCTGAATATAAAAGAATAAATAGAATTTTTTTATTTAAAATAACATGTTGGTATTTTCATAGGGTTCTCTAATTTAATTTAGAAATGTTTTGTTTATATAAAATGACATTAGAAGTTAACAAATTCATCCATGTAAAAGTTTATAGAAACAATTTAATGGAATGTACATCTCATTTCACAAAGTTTGAGGATGTCTTTAGATATTTCAACTATAATGAAAATTAAAACATAGAGTGGGATGAATCTATTAAGGGGGAGCTGACTACTCATAAAAAATATTTAAATTTCCATAAATATCATATATTTGAAAAATTTATTGTTGATAAAATAGCTAGTGTTAAATCTGTAAAACCATTATAGAATTTTTGTGTTTATGAAAATTTTATTTCTAATTTTGGACCTAAACATATTGACGTATATTTTTCTAATAGCAACTAGATTATGGAAATTAAGGAATAATTATATTATTTTGTTGGGAATAATATCATGACCTTCGTTGAACCACATAAAGATAACGATATTATTGGAAACAAATTTATCTTTAGAAACAATTTAGATGAGTCTCGTAATATAAGTTGAAAAAAGACTAGAATAGTAACTAATTTTTATAATTAGGAAGAATGGACTGATTTTGAAGAATATATTCACTCAGTCAGTCAGTTAAAATCTATTAGAATTATTTTTCCATATGCATCATATTTTTTTACTAAAACATTTAGAATGGATGAAAAAATTATAATATTGAATGGATATATTTGTAAAACAATTATGTGGCATCCATGTTCAACACTCCGAGCATTGGTGACATAAATATATACATTAAAAAATTTCTTTAATACTGATTATATAATACAAGATATAACCACCTATAATTTAAAAATCCAAAATTATTCATCAAAAAAGATCATTTAGGGGGTTCATTAAGGTTTATAGAATTTATGAATTATGGAAAGAAAATGAACTAAAAATTACCATGAATTTCCCAAATAGTGGAAATTTTTTCCAATATATATAATAGACTAAATAATTCTTGATAATTCATTAACATCTACTAGAAATTATACAACTATTTTAATCCTTATAAATAATTCATGTGTACTTATTTTTTTACCTAGGGATATTGATACATAATTAGGGATATGATGAAATTAGTAGTATAATATTGTATATAACTAATGCAATCATGGAATAAATATTGAATTTTTTTATCAAATTAATTGGTAAATAAATAAATCATTAATAAACTTGATTCTGAGAGGATGATATATCTATGAAAATAAATTAAAACATGAACATAAATAATACTAATCTCACACTAATGGACTGCATAATGTTATATGTCAAAAATGTATTTATAAGTCCTTGTGAAAAGACAATATCATATCATGGGAAGATTTATACACAAGTAACTAATATTTTTTTTATAGGACATATTTCAATGAATCATTGGGATTTATAATTCTGAGCATTGAAAATCATCTGACAAAGTCTAATGTATTGAATTTAATAATCAATAAGACAATTCATCCCATTAACAAAGTATCATATTAATGAATAAAATATGACTATACATTTAATAAATCATATGATATTAAATACATAATCTATCTATGTTAGAATTCAATGGTCATAAAAAATATCAATACCTTTATTCACGTTAATAAAGGGATGGCCTGACCATAACCAAACCTGAGATAGAGGTCGGATTATCAAAAACTAAATATTCAACTATAAAAAAATATTTTGTATTGATACAAAAATATAGAATATGAAAATACACTTCCTTATGTAAATAAACTATATAACATGAGAATAAACCATCTATAGGAATAAAGTGGATGGTTTTAAATTAACCTAACCACAGAGAGAAAAGAAATCATATAACTGTGTTGAAAAAAATAAAAAACGCCCTCATAAAAAGAATTATTCAAATAGTATCCCCAAAGAATAGATCAGGAATAAAATTGTTTGATTTTTTGAGTTTAATCACCCTAATTATTCATTAAGCATAAACCACATTAGGTTAAATCCTTTTCAAAAATTCGAATTAAAGACAAATTCTTATAAGATCTATTAGAAAAAAATTATTAACATTGAATGAAATAGAAATTTACATGTTATATTTAATGATATCATTTAAAATGGAAGATAAATTTTTTTGAGAACCATTAATTTTAAAACAAGTTTCAAAAAATGGAACCTCAAATTGTATTAAATTTTATCTCGGAGAAATGGGGCGAGGAAGAAAAAAAATTTGAATGAGAACTGAAAAATCTATTTTTTATTATCACTTTTTAAAATAAACATTGTATGATGATTAAAAATCCATTCGATTGTATTAAAATTTAATTTTTTCAAATATGACTATTAAATAACAAATTATAAATTATTTGTGTTCTATAACTCATTAATACAAGGAATATTTTTATAAAGAACAATATAAATCAGGGAAATGAGACCTGAGTAATCCATATCCCTTATAGTAAACATACTCCCTACATAATTTAACATTTAAAAATGTATTTATGTCGGTAAAATGTATAAAATTAAGGAATTAAATAAAAAGGGGAATAATATCCCCAAATTATATGAAATATTTTAAAGTGATCAGTTGTAACTCAATTATAGAACATTTAGTCAAGAAGAATTATTATTAATGGGGTGACACTTGATTCATTTGAAAAAAATAACATTATTGGTACTAGATTATCAAATTTATAATAATGTAATAAGAATATAACAATCATGGGATAAAAAATCAATATAATTTTATACAAAGTAAACTTAGTGCATAACATGTAATGATTCTCAAAGAATCAGAATTGAGATGACGAAAACAATTAAGGATCGATCAACGCTATAATCCAAACCACTTAAAATAGAGTGGTTGTAGCTGAACATAAAATAATATGATGAAAAGATAAATTGAGATTTGATATTTCATGTTGCAATTATATTCAACAAATAAATAATAGTAAGTGAATAGTAATAAAAAAGTCTCAACTAGTGAAATTTGAGATGAAAACCTTTACATTAGTGCTAATTCATTCTGCATTTTCATGAAACAACATGAATAATTAAAATAATATTATTAAAAAAATTACCTTGACCTTTATTCATTTAAATAACAATTTATAATTTCCAATTACATTCTTTATCTATATATAAATATTAGAATGTTTTAACTATTTTCAACATTGGGGGTACGTGAAAATAGATAGATTTTTTTAAATGCACAAAAAATTTCAATAATGGGATATCAATATCATAGAAAATGTCTCCAAATTTGATTCATAATGGATAGGGGATGTGATCAATTAGATAATTTCTTCAACAACACATTCACACACATTTTCAAAACATTATTCAATTTTTACTCTTATTTCATTCATTTTATCATTTATACATTATCACGGTAATAATGGATAACCTATAGTAAATTATCCATTATTCCAAAAAATGAAATTTCTTAAATTATATGATTTGGAAAAAGAAATTGTAAATTTTAATCCATTTCATTTTACACTATTTATTAAATTTTTATTCATAATATTAAATTAATATTTCTAATTTAATGAAAATAATTTTTTAGAAAATATTACTTCTATTCTAAAATATAAGATATTATTTAGTGAATTAATAGTTACATTTTTATAATAATAAATATAATTATAAAAGACGTATTTATTCTTATAAATATACTTATATTATTTTTAATTATCCAAGTATATTCATATTTTGTAAATTTTAATTCCATATATTTTATAAATCATTATTTATTTAAAATAAAAAAATACAGTGGAAAAGTGTTCTCATCGAAAATTGCATTTTAAAAATTTTATATATTATTTTTTCATATATATTTTATGTTAGTAAATAATTTAATGGTATTATATTATTCATAATATGAATATATATTTTTATTATCAAATCCTTATACACTTAGTTTCTTGAATTTTTTCACTATTTTTAGGAAAATTTATTTTTATTCGGAATTTGATTTTAATTGTCATTTTAGCTTTAATTATGGAATTTATATAAACAAAATTCATTTATTTAATATCTATAAATATTTCATAGTGTAGTTTTTCATATAAATTTCCACGAATTCACCAGCTATGTTATAAAATCTACACTTCCAATTTATATTTTAATTATGAAATATTATTGTGTTGTTATAGGTTATTGTTGTTTGTAGAGTAATCTATCAAAAAAAATTATTATTTAAATGTTATCACATTTTATAGTTTAGGGGTTACAGTTATCTCAGTTAAATAAATTGGGTCCATTAAATTTGATGAGTTGAATTTGAATTATTTCTATAATGAAATCATAATTCACAAACACACCATTAAATGAACTAAGATTTATTTAGGTTTTGGTAATATATTTATCTATGTGAATAAATGTTATTAGAAATTTCTAAATGAAACTATATAATTCATAATTGTATATAGTTTTTTAAAAATTGAATAAGATTAATATATCTATGGAATACCATCTGAAATTCCTTTAAAATTATTTGTATCATAGTCATACCGCTATGTGTTATTATTTATAAAATAACTTCCAGTTGTTTTAGAAAAACATATATTTTATTGGATACCATAAAATCATGAGTGAAAACTCACTATCATATTTTTTATTAGTATTTTCAGAGGTTTTTCCTTTTCACATGATTTTTAGTGACAATTTCTATCATTTTCAAATGTATTGGAATATTTTGTTGCATAATTATGAACTCTCATGTAATTGAAGAAGTATATTTTTGTATCTTATTTCATTTACTTAAACATGTGAGTCAGATAACATTTATTACCACACTAATACAATTTACCTTTCCCATTATGGAAATTTTCACCATTCTTCTTCTCATAGATTGGACATGCCACATATTAAACCACATTTCTTTAATAATATTTAACAATTAGTGTTTCGTGAGACTACATAATTCTATTCCTTGTTGTGTTTGGTACTTTCACTCTGCTCATACTGTTACATGTATTTCAAGATAGTGGTTTTTGAATATTCATATGGGTTTTCACTCCTGATTCCATTTTGATGGTTTTTTCATTGAATTAATCTCTAAATTTACCATCACATCAAAGATTAATTTTAGATAATTACATTACAAAAACTAAATGGTTTTAAATCACTATTTAAACATTAAAAATATGGGGAATTATCATAATTAATACCACAAAATGGATATAGCCATAAAACCCTTTACCCTTATCATTATCTTTGAATATAATTTCTTTAGTTCCAACAACATCAATCACAGTTTGTTAATGGTTAAATTATGATGGGTTAACTACTTCTTCTTAACCTAATACCTTATAGTAGATTCACTATATGAAAATTTATCCAATAGTCTAAACCCAAAAATGATTGAAATCTATGCACTCGAAAACCAACATATATCTTATCAAGAAAATTACATATCAATTAATATGTATCTTAGATTATAAATCATAGCTTTACAAAGTATGTTTTCCTTTTTGAATTTCCTATTATGTTTTTACCTAAACATATTCAATTAACTCATAATGGTTCATAAGCATAATTTTACATACCAAAACAAATCCTTTGAGAGTTTCTAGTTGTGTGTGTAGTCTTGTGCCCATTAACCTTACTCTAGATTGATAAATAAGTTAATTATAAACCATCACTTTTCAAGGTGATTACCCCTTAGTGATTTTGGGTAATAACCTCATCCACATTCTAGTATCCATGGATGGATGTATTTGTAAGGGGCCATATATTCAATAATTTCCAAAAAAAAATGATGTTATCTAATACATTAACTTATTCCTAAGGTTTTCCCCAATGTTTTCTTATAATAATTTACAAATAAACATTACTTGATTATATTACTGTTAAATTATATACTTACTATAGGATTATATATACCATAGAAATTATGATCATCTATTACTTTTCAAAACCTTAATTATTATCAATAAACCACTTAATATTAATATATATATATATATATAATCATTTCATTTGATACAAAATTTGAAACATCAGAGCCACACACTAGGATAAGGTTACATAAACACATATATTATATACTTTACATGATACTTGTTGGAACCTTCTTCAAATACTAAATAAATAATGATTCACACATCAATTACATTTATAGGATCATTTCCTTTTAAGAGTTTTATAGAATAAAAAAAATTACATGTATTATTATCTAATGGACATTTTTTCCATTAAATATAATAAAATACATAATTTGTGATCCACACTAATAATCTCAGCTAAATTATTACACACATTTTATCTTCTTATAAATGTATTGTGTATTAATTTTCTTCACAACATATGGAAAATGAAATAAATAAAAAGGTGTATACACAATTTATATGTAATGGAAAATAGAAAAATGAAGAAATAATTTCATATACATGGCATAAATATTGTGGTAGGAATAGATAAAAAAAATAATCCAAAATAAAATTCAAATTGAGATCATATTATATCCATGTAATAAATTAAAACATGTATAACCATAATACTATTCTCATATTGAAATAATTCATAATTTCAAGCATAAAAACCCAATTAATAATTAATTATTCCAAGAAAATACAATATCATGGGAAGAGGAATACACTAAAACCAAAAATGAACTTTCACATGACAAATTTTGATTCATTGTGGACCTATATAATTTTGGGCCCTATCCATCACCTGTTCATATCCAATGCATTAATTATACGTTTAAACAATACTTTTATCACCATTAATTAAAGAAGATCTTTCTGGATAAAACATGGGAATACATATAATTAAATATATCAATTTTAACTATATAATAATCTACTTTTGGTAGTCATTAATCATCAAAAATATCAATAATTTTTCCTATGTAATTAAATTTACATTAAGATCATAACCCATCTTGATAGAGAATATGGATTGTTAATAAATACCTAGTCAACGTTTCATTAATATTCTATATTAAACTGATAATATAGAAAATTCCATTACATTTACATGTTTCAATAAAATGGATAACATGATCCTTAACAATTTCATTATAGAAGGTGGGTAGTTGTTGATGAACAAAACATTTATAAAATAATGAAATATAGTATGATGTTAGCCTAATGTAAAAACATCATAGAAAAAAAATCTTTGAATGGTATCAAAAAAAAGAGGGTTAAGAATTAAATTGTTTGATACTATGAGTTCAATAACCGAAATGATAGAATATATATATATATATATTATACGATAAATCATGAATCATAAACCCCATTAGAAAAAATACTTTTGATAATAAAATGGGAAGTGGAAATGAAATTATAAAAGATACTTTTAAATTCATTTTTAATTTTATGGTAATATATATATTTATATGTCACTTTCAAAGATATATTTTGAAAAGGTGATGAGAAATAATTTGATGCCCTTTAATTTTAAAAATAATATCCAATTATAGAGATTTAAAAAGAACTACATTTTATCTCAGAAATTGAGAAATGAAAGAAAAACATGTGAATGTCCATGGAAAACCCCTTTTTATTATTTTCAAAATACCTATGTTTTAAATCTCCATTGTAAGAAGAGTATAAAACATTCATTTTTATCAAAATATTATTTTACAAAAGAGGATTATATTACAACATATACTAAAATTTTTTGATGGGGGAACCCAACCATTAATTAATAATTTTATGAATAAACAATATATTTAATAGAAAAGAGACATGGGTTATCCAAACCCAATATTGGAAACATACTCCATAAATCATGACACATTTGGAAATGGAATTATGTTGAATCATAATATTATATGATTTCTACATGAGGATGGTGAATTATAGTTTGAAAATATAAACTTATTATAACCTAAAAAACATTATTATGTTTGTCATACTGAGTATGTATCTGAATATTAGAGTAATATGTATCAAATTTCGAGTTACTTCTATATATAATTTTATATAAATGCTCTGTTAAATTAAAATTCAATTTATAGAAGCTTTGTAGAATTAAAAATGCTTCTAATAAGAAGTTAATATATACTTTTCAAAGTTAATTAATAAACTAAAAGTAAATTTTTATAACAAATAACACACATTAACCTCGATGTAAATGGTACTCACTGATCTTGAGTTTAGGTATCAAAATTTAATCAAAATATCCAATTCTATCTTTCTTCTACATAGATCCCTCAATTAGTGGGATCAGAATCAGCACTTTCATTCTGGCCTCATAAGTCCTCGATTAGTCTGATCAGATTCAACATACTTCCTATCCCATGATTCCTTCGATCATTTCCCCATATCATACAAATAATAAAATTTTAAAACTTTTTATAAGTATTTGAAAATTCATTACATAAAATCCTATAAATAGAAATATCTTTTCCAATAGTATAATGAAAATGTAACAAGTGATTACATTAGAGAAAAATCTCAGACTCGTTGAGTTTTCAAACCAATATTTTCAATCTCCACAAATGCCCTCAAAATTATAGGCATACATCCAATGATAATATTTTTATGAATATCAAAGTTTGTTTCAAAGGACTTGGATGATCTTCAAATGAGAACAAAAAAAGTATATCTTCATCCAATTTCATTTTGGTATCACCCTTACAATGATATTAAAAATGTATTCCAACATGATGTAATAATTCGAACCCATATAATATAATTATTATTTTGATGGAATAGACAATTTCACTCTGATAAACTAAAATCTATCACAAAGAAAGGTTATATTTAGTTATACAAATAATAAATATATAGTCACAACACTATATTATATATTTTCACACTAATAGAATGGATATTTTCACCTTTATATACATGATATCGTCACACCAATAGACTGGATATCATCACACTAATAGATATGATATAGCCAAACCAATATTCTAGATATTTTCAGAGCATTATGATACATACTGAAAAGATGATACACTAGATAAATTTCATTGTAATGGATCAGAGATGAATAGAATATTTTTATTTGTCTAATTATAATAAATTTCTACATTTTTTAGATTGTATTTATATAAAATAATTAAAATATAAATTATTGTTAACTATAATGTTAGTTAAACGTATTTTGGAGGAGTTTTACATGATTTTGAAAACTAATGAAAGAATGTTTGAAAATAATATTTTGAGTCCAAAATATACCCCTTTATGCATGTAATAAAAATTAATAATATAAAAAAATTACAACCCTTTATTCAATAATGAATTATTTTCTTATCTTAGTTATCTCCCCCAATATAATATTTTTCCCACGACATACAACTTATTCTGGGATAAGTTAATTAAATAACTCTATCACAAATAATGAATTCAACATTTTAATTAATTCTCCCCTAATTAATTCCCCCAATACCTATCCCTATATATGAATTTAAAATATAAATATGGAGAAAAAATCGACATAAAAATTTATTAATAAAAATTATTAAAAAAAATTTATGAAATATTAAAATTTAACCAAAAGATAATAAATAATGAATTTCCATCCAACAAAAATTGGAAAAAATAAATTAAATACCTAAATGAATGAACTTTTAATATTTTAATATTTTTAAAATATATATATATATAATTTTAAAACATCAATAGTTTAAAGAAATATTTTTATTATTTTTCTACATCTTTCTTAAGATAAATTTAATTTTTTTTAAAGTTCTTGATTATTTTCATTCTGAGTTTTATTTTCCTCAAACCTTGCTATAAATTCCTCTATCAATTTAAATATTCAATCTTCCTACTTCAAAATTTTATCTTCTCATTTATGGAATTTGTTTTCAGCATTCACATAATTCAAATCCTTAACATATACCTTAAGAAAATGGTTCTCAATATTACTCGTTTTTAGATATTCAATTTATTCTTTGATTAACATATTAATATACATTTTTTTATCAATTACATAATATTTAGACCCATTAAAGCACATGTACAACTCAACACATTACAATTTCACATAATCTTATGTTGATATAATCTAATCAGTGTCATAAATTTCTATTTATGTCTTCTAAAATAATTATTGTCTTCCTTATAGAATTTAATATCTATTACTGTATTTTACACTAACTAAAAGTCATTTCAGATCTTCATTCAATTTTTGGATCGACATTAAATCCTTAAACTCTATATTATTCTAAAAAAAGTCTCCACCAACTATTTTAGTTCATCTAGTATTTCTGAAACATGTAATATTTTATGAATATGTTTTCAACAAGATTCAATATTTGAATGGAATGGAATAACATTAAAAATATTTAACAATGATTCACTGATATATGTAAATTTATATTCCATTATCATGTTTGAGAAAGTATATTGAGAATCGGTTATCTTTAATGAGACATCATAACATGTCTTCTTATGGTCTAATAACAACTTCCAATGTTCAACTTAATACATTCCAACCATTCGACTAAAAAATACACCTATGCAAATTTCACAGACTAAAAAGGACATTAATTTTAAAAAATAAATCATAAAATTAGAATCTCTAATTAATAAAATGTATAAATTATTGAATCATATCAAATATATTATCACTTTAAAACCATAAAGAAACCATCCATGCTTCCAAATAGTAAAAGAGGATGCGCTATAATACAATTCTTAAATATATCATTATTATTATAACAAAAAAACCATTGCTGAAACAATTCATGAATCCAAGTACATAATAAACTTAATCATTCCACTTCATTATTAACTAATTAACTATGCTTCACCATCTTAGTTATTAATAAACCATTCCTTTCATATGTCATTTTTGGTTTCTCCATCACTAATGGTATAAGAATTAAAAATATATTCTTTTTTATTATAACCATTGAACTGTCCCAAAATATAAATGTGATCAACACTAACCATAATGATATGGTCAAGAATAATCATATAATTGATATCTAAATCATGAAACATTCTCAATCTATGAATACTTAGCATTATCCTATGTTATACATGGTATTAAAAAATCAGTGGGATGATATCCTATGCTTATAATTATACACAAAGGAAATCATATTGTTATATTGCATAAACTATATTTTCTTAAATCCTATTTCCATGGATTCTACTAAACATTCTCTAATACCAAATGTACCAACCCAACCCCAATAGCCTAGAACTAGTGACATACATTATTATATTGGTACTAGTTAAAATCATTCGTGTCCCAAATGACCAAATAGTTTAGTAGTCTTGTCAATCTAGATAAATAATTGAAATTCATATTATATTTTAAAAATAAAATAAACAATTAATTTCTCTTATAATTCCATTATTCATCCTTCATATCAATCAAAAATCATGTCCTCATATCCTAAGGAAAAGTTAAAAATATGAATGGGGTGAGGTCAGATAATCATAAATGGTATACATATAGCGAAGGATATCATAAATAAGAATACAATATTATGAAATGGTAATTAAAAAATCACAGGTAATTTAATTAATAACTGGAGCATAATATGGATGGAATAAAAGATGATAAAGTAATAAAAAATAAATAATCAGATGATCTTAAAAACCTAACCATGGATATTATACTAATGAAATAATTACCTGGAAAAGAATAAATAATATCATTATTATGGAATTCCTAATTTTGATCATCTAAAATATATTTTCAAGGCTTCATACCCAAAATGTAATATTGTCAAGCATCATGCCAGGAATTTTACACATGGATAAGGACATGGTAAAAAGTATTTCATGTCTGTCTCTTGAGACATATTTATGCATCAAGGGACTATAGTTGTCCCCTCATATAACATAATTTTTTCAATTCCTTTATTATATAAAAGTTTTGGCACATAAACAATATAAACATTCATATTCAAATACGAGTATACAAAATGTGAATATTGTAACTATAGAAAATGAATGTAATCAAAGTACCACATCCACAGACAATCTATTTGTAAACCATTCAACAAAATGTGGTAGATATTATCATAAGAGTTCAAAATACATTAATCATAAGATTCAACAATGAGTGTTGACACATTTTAAAATTCTATTATAAAATCATTCAAAAATATTGTAGATAAATACCCTTCTATATATTTAAAATTACTTATGATTAAAATGCTACACATTTATAAGAGAAAACAATTAATTTTAAAATAACCATTTATATATTTTTATAAAATTCTAATTAATTAATTTATTATGGTGGTGGGAAAATATTCACATATTGTATAAATTAAAAACATTCCTTTTATATTTTTGATGGAATAGTATCAAAGAACCATATTTAGAAAATTAAAAAATATATAATTAAAAATGTTTTCTAATTATTAATGAAATAATAAAAAATAAATTTAATACTCATAGTAAATATTGAAATCCTTTTTCAAAACATTTTAGAAGATATGGAAATTGACGAAAAATATTCCACAGTGGATACTAGAACAATAACCATCTAATGAAGATATTGTGCAATAAACCCTTACAAATTTGTAATTATTTTAATCATATGCCACATAAATTCTAAGGAAACATTAAATACCATTAATATGATAATATTAATGATAATATATTAGTCATCCAATATATAAAACACACAAATTATGTAACACCCCTAGAAAAGCGAGACTTAAAAGTATAAATGTTAATAACCATGTCAACAAGGTGAACCTTTCTGTTCAGGAGCCTACCTGATTTGAACTCAATAGTTAAGCATTCTTGTCCTGGAGTATTGATCAGGATGGGTGACCTTCTGGGATGTTTCTCAAGATGTGTGTGAGTGAGGACAAAACACAATTAAAGAACATGTGTTGTCTAGTGGGGACAATCATTACTCTGATAAGCAACCCTGGTGAGTAATTTCATGTGGTGGGCTGGGAAGGAAACCATGATATTACAGGAGATCCATGGGGTCTGATGATTAGGTTCATGGCCTGGGATAAAGAGGCATATAAATGAATCCGGTTGTTGTTGCAGTAATCATGTTCAATTGGATTAATTGATGATCCAGAGGCATGTTGATGCTTGTTGATAATAAATTTGTTAATTATATATGGATTAAAGAACCAAATGTTTGATAAAATATATTTCCTGGTAGGGTTCTGAGTAACCCTCTTGCTTTTGCGGCTGATTGAATTTTGTTTTTGAGCCATGAGTGCTCATTATGTTTGAAGGATGGATGACTTCTTTAAGGGACAAGAGCCCAGTTGATATAATGTTTTTTTCAACTGCTTAGGTTGTGATGTGAGTAGAGACGACTGTTGTGATTTGTGGGGTAGGGAGGCCCATTGGTTGTGGTAGTAGTTGACACCTAGATTGGCGATATGCATCGATTTATGCATGTAGGTGTCGGGAAGGACACTAGAGATGATGGAACAGGTCAGATATGAATAATTGGGTGCTTGCTGAATCTTCTTGTTTGTTTGTCCTCTTTACTTTACCCACTGCTCAAGGAAACTGTTCTTTCTACCCTCCTTAAAAAAAGAGGTGAAGACACACTGGTTATGCCATGTGCTTTCCATATTTAGATTCTTGAGGGTGGATCAGGGTCACTATTGCTATAGGTGGCAAGGAATCGATGGAATGTTCACCTAATCACCATGTTGATCCCCTTGAGCTTGGACCAACTACCCTCCTTTCAAAAAGTGGAGAAGATGCACTGGGTATTCCATGTTCATTCTATGTTTAGCTTCTCGAGGATAGATGGGTCTTCTCTCTTGCTATAGATGGAAAGGACAAGATGGGATGTTCACTTACTCACTGTGTTCATCCCCTTGTGCTTGGTAGCTTAGAATGGATTTCTATAATTCCTAGGAATATTGGAAAGTAATAATTCTATGAAAAAATGTTTGAATAAATGATGTTAACCCATGTGGTTAGAGATTTTTGGGTTGAAATGCTGAGGTAATAATTCAGAGAAGCTATGGACTTGGTTTGGTTATTCCTAGAGGGCATGTAACTTTGGTTTGATGTTAAGGAAATGTAATGCATAATTAATAATGATTAATTAATGTTTATATAATTAATTAACAAAAAGTAATAAATGATAAATATGGATAAAGTAATATAATAAATTTCTTTAAATGGTTTTGTGCTCATAGGATATCTAGTCTTAGTAGTGGCAGCTAGGTGTATGCGAGACTTTAGTTATGGTTGTGTCTAAGACTAGTTTTTTCCCATAGCGTGGTTGTGAGAATTACTATTTCTTTTAATTTTTTTTGTTTCTATGTGATACCCCACTATGATAGTTTATAAAACTTACACCCCAGGGATTATGATCCATGGGGGTGTTTTCCTCAACATATAGGTGGGAGGATGGATGGCTGACTACCCCCTTTGTCCCTGCTCTCTTCTCTTGGTAGTAACTTGTTATGGTAGGCACGATGGTTAGTTTTCCCCGTATATGTGTGTAGAACGATGTAATTTATTTTGGGTATTTACACACACATATTCTTGATATATTTCCGACGGACTAATATAGGTGTAAAGTGTATATACTGTGATGGCTTGAGGATCCTTACTTGGTGTATGGTCTGTAATGGCATTAGGTATAATAATAAAAGTTTGATACACATTATGCAGGTTGTGGTGGATCCTTGAAATTACATGGTTACATTTGGTTGTGTGGTTGTGGTGGTGTGTTGCATGATGTGCAGGCTATGGTGATTTTCCCTGGTGTCTACAGGCAAGCCCTTTTTGGAGAGAGATGCTCAAAACATGCGATATTGGGGAAAAGTATAAAACCACTAGGGAATTTATGGTGGGGTACCCTTTAGATTATTTATTATATAAATAATCTTATATTCAATACATGGTGAGATTATCCATGGTGAGGATGGAAACTTAGTATACATTTTTAGGTGATGAGTTAGTTTCACTTGTTGTTCACTGTACTTTATCATGATTTATTAACATTTTCACGAGTGTCTCTATAGAAGATCCTACTGAGTATGTTGTTATAATCACCCTATGTATACATAAACAATTTCTCAGGTCACTTGGTGTAGGTTAGAGATCAGGATGGTTACTACTAGCTTGGGGTTTTGTAGGAGCTGTTCGGGCTTCGTGGTCACTACTATTTTACTTCTTTTGGTTAATTTAGTTTTCTGTTTTAGTTGTAGTAGTTTTATCATGGCATTAAATATGCTTACATGGGATATATTTTATATTGTAGTCTATGTTGGATTTTTTTGGTTCTTGTCTTATCTCACTCTTTTTCATGTGTTCTCTTAGAGGGTAATGCCTCCCATATGGGTGTTTGATACACCCTCGGTGTTATTCGCCAACTTGGGGCCTACTGGAAGCAGTATTCAGGGTTCATTATCTCCCTTCCCACATTGTCAGACTAAGAGGGGTATACCTTGTGGAGAGGGGGTAATTACAAGTGTAACACCCATATAAAACTGATTCTTAAAAGTATAAATGTTACCACCTATGTCAACAAGGTTCACCTTTATTTTCGAGCGCCTACCTAATTATAACTCCAAAGTTAATTGTTCAGGGCTTGGAGTAGTGATCAGGATGGGTGACCTTCTAGGAAGTTTCTAAAGTTGTTTATGAGTGAGGACAAAACACATTAAAAGAACATGTGTTAGATTGTGGGGATAGTCATTAGTCTAATAAGTGACCCCAGTGAGTAATTGAATGTAGTGTGCTCGGAAGGAAACTGAGGTACCCATGGGGTCATATGACTAGGTTCATGGCCCAGGGTGGTAGGTCATGAAAAATGATATTAGAGACAATACCTAGTCGGATGTGCTTGGGAACTTCCTACGTTTGGGTCTTGGAGTCCACAATGAGGTTGTTGTGCTTTAAAGGGGTTGAGAGTGTAACACCCTAGGAAAAGTGATACTTAAAAGGATAAATGTTACTAACCATGTAAAAAAGGTGCACCTTTATTTTTAGGAGCCTACCTGATTAGAAATCTATAATTAAGCATTATTTTCTTGGAGTAGTGATCAAGATTGGTGACCTTCTAGGATGTTTCCCTAGGTGTGTGTGAGTAATGAAAAAACATAATGAAAGAACATGTGTTGGCTTGTGGGGATAATCATTAGTCTGATAGTAGAATCTAGTGAGTAACTGCATGTGGTGTTCTAGGAATTCAACCAAGGTATTATAGAAGACTCATGGGGTCTAATGACTAGATTCATGGCCCAGGGAGATGAGTCGTGATAAATGAAATAAGTGGCGAATAAGGCATGTATCCCATATAAATAAATGTTAGATGATAATTCATTACCTTATACATTACTTTAGTTGAAGATGATTTAACCTCATTTATATTGGTTTATAGCATGTCTTTATGTTATAATATAATCTTATCAAAATTAATTATATTATAATTGATCTTATTACATCACCTTATCAACCCTCTATTAATAATTGTTCATTATTTTCACTGATTCGGTTGTTAATTGTGTAGTTTTCAAGTATGTTTAGACATGTTGTTTTTTGTTCATCTTATTTCAATCATGATTCTATCATATCAATCATCTGATACATGAAATATATATCATATATATTCATTATATACATTTTAAAATTAATTCATGAATAGTAGAGGTGTTTGTCCTTACATACACATGAGTGAAAGTATCAATCCATTAATGGTGAATGTGTAAGGAATTGAATCGTATATTAATTTTTCCAAAAATAACTATCGGTTCTTATTTATTACATATATCCATTATTTCCATCATTAAACCAATCCATGTACGGTAGTGATTAAAAATAGTTTATAATACAGTGTAGAGACAATTATAAGAGAAATGATAAGGGTTTTTTGAGTTAAATGGCTCAATTTATTATAAATAACTCAGGGATAAAGTTCCATTTAATAATTGAGGTTAGGGGAACTTTTTAAAATCATCAAAATATTAAAATATAATAAGCCTATTCTAGACCCAAAAACAATCAAATGGAAAATAAATTAATACGGGAATACATTTTAGACTATAACATATCTTCTTTGTTATGATTTATCATTTTTTTAATTTTTTAATAATTTAAAAATGTATTAATTCAATAAAAATATAATTATTCTAAAATTTGAAACTATTCATTTAATTTGAAATCAAATACATCCTGAAATTTTGGAATTAAAATGAAATGACTTCACACATCTATAATATATCATATAGATCTAAAATATTCATTATAAACATTAAATCTATAACGTCCAATCCGAATATACCATTGAATCATAGTCGTACTGATCGGTCACATGGCCTCAAATGTGTCTCCACGTACGCTAGAGGCAGCCGACTAATAGCGAGTGAATTAGGAGGTGATATTGTGGAGACTATACCCTCTTATCATAGTATTACAATTTTATAATAAAAATAAATTGTTGTGAACAATGGATACTATAAATAAATGAATTTAAAGTAGTGAAAGAATAATAATAATCAAATATATATAAAAGATGACCAAAACCAATTTACAAAAATTAATGGGTGGAAAATGGTGTTTCAAGTACAAGATATAATAATTAAAAATAAATAATACAATTTTGTAATAGAATAACTTCCCAATGACTAGTTCCATGAGTCTCTATAGCTTTAACTTGATCATGTGATCCTAACTGCACAATACAAGCTAAACAACACAATAAATCCACTAAGGTCCTTAAAATATAAGATCTACTCGGTTACCCCACCACAATGGTGGCCCATGCAGAGCATGAGATAATAATATCAGTAGGATGACAACCATGGCGTCTATCCCATTCCATTTTGTGCAATATAAATTAAGCATAGTGTAGTTAATATGTAAATTTAAACAGTACTAACATAACAACAGAAGTCAACTGAGGTTCCAATTGGAAACCCGACATAGTATACCTTATTCAACTCTCTGTTAGAATAAATGTACGATCATGTTACAGAATATATATAAATAGTAATATATATATATAGTTTAGATCTATATTGTATCCACCTTTATTAACCAAGTGTGTGAGAATACCTAATGACCATATACTTGGAATACTAATGTTGAATGGATAGGAGCGTAACTAACACTGTCCATGACCTGTTCTAACGAGACTAAAATCTAAATCAATAGGGTACAATCCCTACATCCTGATATATCGTGGGTTTCCATGTGAGTCACTTGGGGTGGATAGTGTGCTGTTATGTCAACACTCTAAATATAAATCATGACACCTCATCCCATATCTAGTATAGTATCAACAGGGTGAGATATAATCAACTGAACACTCCATGTAAGGGAGTGTGATTTATCCACTATTCACATTACCCCTACAAATCATCCATAATCGATTTATATTGAATAATCATTAAAAATATATAGAATGAGGGGAAAACTCTCATGCAACTTATTTAATGATCCTATATCAAGGAATTATCTTATTTATAATGCAAGAAATGTGTAAATACCTCTCATTCTTTTCATTTATATAAACCCAATAAAACATGGGTTTTCCATTTATCAATTATAATTAAACTTATGCTAAACTGCATGTCCATTCAACACTTTACATTTTATTCCATTCAATTTATACCATTTGTTAAATTCAAGGAATACAAGCCATCATGAGAAAGATATTAAAATTAATACAGGTCATTTAACTATTCAAAACATGACAATTAAATTACAAATAATAAAGAGTAATGTAGAAAGTTATCTTTCCATTTTGACAACTACTTATATGGGAAATGCCACAAATTATTTCATGCACAAATAAGGTGAATTTTTTCAATGAACACATATAAAGAAAGGGTGAAAAATCATTTAAGGATAACAAAAGAGGCCATGTAATAGGATGAAACATAATAAGATCTATAATGAATAAAAATAAAAACCCCAATAAATAAACCAAGCATGGTAAAAAATAACTGGTCATTAATATTTAGCAAAGATAACAGTGAACCTCCATTATCGAGGTTTATTATAAAAACATGATTTTGTTCTGTAAAAAATATGTTTAGAATATTTATGCATCCATTCCAAGGAATGTTTCAATTCATCAAAAGATTATTTTATTCTCAAACTCATAAGAAACTAATTAACAACCAATGTAGGTGAGTAATGTTAAATATTAATGAATTATTAAATTTAAATGGAAATAGAAATGGATCATATATCAAGAGAAGAGGATGAAGAGGAACAC
Organism: Viscum album; assembly: GCA_963277665.1. Lineage (NCBI taxonomy): Eukaryota > Viridiplantae > Streptophyta > Magnoliopsida > Santalales > Viscaceae > Viscum > Viscum album. The sequence continues at coordinate 4,177,009 of OY728145.1, forward strand.
TCTAGAACCTGACATTTTCAAAAGAGTCTACTCAAATATGATCCTTCTTACCTCATAGTATATTCCCATTTTCATAAAAAAAATGAAAAATATACACTATGTACATATTTTCACGGCGATGAATATGTAAAAGGGGATCCTTACATATATTCTTATAATAGAATACACCCATTTCCACTAACACTAGTATTCCTTTTTCTTATATATACATAAAAACACATAGATTCTATATATATATATATTCAAACCCATGGGTGAATAAATATATTATGGGGTAACTATTATATATATATAATCTTACCTATGCTTACATGAAAAGTCACCTTTAACTCTAGTGACTCGAAACCACACCACAAGGTCCAATAGACATAAAGAAATTTACCAGAAAAATGGAAACTAAAAATCCATACATAGAAATGAGGAAAAAATGACGAACATTGTATAATATATATAAATATTATGAAAGGTAGAGTGAAATTATTCAAACTATTCATTTTAAGGGAAAGATGCTAAAAACATATAAATATGTCTTAGGAGATACACTTCATTCCCTAACAATTGAAGAAAATAAAAAATATGGATTATTCTAAACCCTAGGGTTCAACAAAACTGAACCAGGAAACAAGGAGAAAAAAAATTAGCCAACCAAGGGAGGATAAAGAAGCTAGAGGACTTTTCTTGAGTAGTCTCATGAGAAACCTATGGATATCTAGTGGATATATCTACATGATGTGAAGGCATTGGAGTGGGGGTAATTCATGGATGAGGGCTCTAAGGTGGGGGTTTTATCATAAGGAATGGTGTGGGGAGGAGTAGAATTATTTTTTGATTTATTTATATTTTAATATTAAAATTATTTTTAAAAAATCAGAGAAACTGCACACAGTTTGGGATGAATGGTTTGGAAAATTGTGCACTCGCCACTGGGCACCGAGATCACCCCACATGGGATAGTAGAATAGTTCAAAAAATTGTGATCCATCATTTTATTGAATAGTGTGGAAGTACTACCTAGGTGGAACTACCCAGGATCGATTTGAGAAATGTTTGGGTAAAACATCCATAGCCTGTGTGCTTCACAAATGCTCTTGTGAACATGCAACATAGTTTTTCACTGAGGGACACAAACATTCAAACACTTTTTGCACCTATATTAGATCTATTATACTTGGTATTTCTTGGTCTAACACAGCCATAATTCATCTAGACATCAATTGGAACTCCCATGACTTTACATATGTCTATAATCTAAACATTGAATTGTTCCAACTCTCATAATTTCATTCTAAATCTCAATTTTATAAATATAACATACAGTAAACAAAAAATATCAAATTCCCTTAGAATTTATCTAACCTGAAATGCATGGTTTGTTACAACCTCCCCACCATACATATTCTCATCCCCAAGAATTCATTGGTAATAATTAATGCATCACCCGACTTAATAGGTTCATGAATTCTTCTTCAAAAGATCATGTTTAATTTCCAAACACCCAATTATATTCCATTTACTTCCTAATCATCTGGAACATAAGCCATTAGAAACTGATAAAATGAGAAATTTTTGATTAAAACACTTAAATGATTCATAATCGAGGTATCTTTATTAATGAAGTGATATTGTTGTCATCTCATTAAAGATATAGCCAAAGGTGCCCCTAACCTTAGGTATTAACATTTGAATGGTGAAAATTCCAATACATCGTAGATCCATTATAGGAACTTCCTCGTAATGAAATCCTTTAAGCATTATATCGATGCTAAATATGTGTTTTCTTTTACATGTACAACACATTCGCACTAATATAATAAGAAGGGCCTCTTTAGTAAGATATGGTCAAAATCCAATCTACCAAACAGAATAGTCATGAAAATATTCCATGAAAGTAAAATATAACCCTTTGAATTACACCCACCTTAACTGAGAAATGTGCATCAAATGGAAGCATCCTACCATACATATTAAATTGGAAGGATCATGATTCATGCCACTTCAGATGATATATCTTGTAGATGTATGATATAGATTGTCGATGCATTTCAAACATAATAGAAATGACCTCCTCCAAACGACCTTGAATTTACCAAGTGGATGCTAAATGAAGCTCATAACTAAAATCCTATAACATTCCTTGGTCAAAACATCATGTTTCCATTATACTATCATTCCAAAAAAATCAACACAGGGGGTAACTCACATCTAGACCTGAGGGGACTCCGCCATTTCTAAAAAAACATCTCCAACCTCAACTAAAAATATGGGATAACCATAGTTTCATTTAATTGGAGTTCAAATACTAAAATAAGGTAGTCCATAATTCTTACACACAAAAGAGACATTGGCATAAGGCTATAATGTCTATATTAGATCATTAACCGAGCCCAAGGTGACATCCGCATAGTGGAAAAATAAAAGGAAACAAGGACTAGTCTCTAAGAGTATGTATAAGGTATTCCAACAAAGGAATACATGTATCACTCAAGACTAAACAAACCTTGAAAAAAACCATGCATCCATCTCGAATACCAAGAATATATTGCATCTCAATCCCAATATATTTTATAAATTCATCAAGGCGTATGATTGCCTCTCTTTTCATGCATCAATGATGATTTCAAGAAATTTTACATGATAAATTCTCAAGGAAGAGTACACTAAGAGGATTTAAATAGTTTCCAACCAATCAAAAAAACCAAAAAAGATAGTTTAACCACTATTGTATCACCACATGAAATATTCTTAGCTTCACCCGCGGATGCATCATCAACCGAACCTCAAATATTCTACCAATAGTAGAATTCTGTGATCACTCAGTATTAACTAGTGAAGTATATCTGAGACCAACTGTGTTTATTATAGATCACATACCCTGAAAACCAGTTCAACAATGTGTTGGAATGAACGAACCAATGTGATTTAACCCTTGAAAGACTCAATGGTGTTCAAGAAAGAACAACCATTTCCAATGGTCCTCCTTTTTTGTGTTCATTCTACATGGAAGGGAAAAAGTTTACCATAACTGATGTGATGCTCCCTAATATAGGAACTAGTTCTTTCCTATTCATTCTCACAGTGATATAACACAAATATTAGATTATGTGTTCACACAATAATATGGTTCAATTCTTTTTTAAGAAGACAATACTACATTTTAATGTTAATAATGAACATGAATATTCAATATTTTGAAATCACAAAATAATTATACTTATTAATAAAATATAATTGGAAAACTTATAAGGACATCATTATCATAATATATTTTATCTTGGATCAATACATTCAAAAAGATGTAGAATAATTTATAAGAAATAAAAGATTATTTTTAGCATAGAGATTTGAATTAAATGAATGAAAAGAACATTGAAATTCAAATTTGAAATTCTGATAATTATGAGAATTAATTGTCATAATATACAATTATTGTTTTATGTAGACATATTGATACTTTACATTACAAAGGATACCAGTTTTTTTAGAAAAGAAGAGTTTATATGTACTATGTTTTCCTTCCATGCATGCTCTGAACATCAACAACTTCCCATCCTTTGTTTATGACATGGGATATTACCCCTTCCATTCAGACCATTTTTCTAGACCAATTCTCCAATATTCACTAGCTAAAGTGGATATTGTTCAATTATTTTGAGCCGATGGTAATCTAGGTGCATTTCCTTGCATATATATTTTCATAAACCCTCAAGACCTCGCAACATGGGTCCAGAAATCCTTTGTTGGCCGATAAGTGGGAGTTTGGACACTGTCAGTTTGGCTATGATCAAATTAAGGTGATGGATTGGATGAAAAGTCGGTGGCCCGTGAAGACCATCATGCCATGATCCCATAGATGTACTTGGACAAGAGGGTGGAGGGAAACCAAGAGTATGGTTTGAACCTGTTTGAGTCCAGGGTGTGGGGGAGTTGTGGGATATCACTTATTTACATATTCTGTCAAACATTAATGGGTTTGAAGGCAAAGGGGATGCCTCCACTAATTGAAGTGAGCTTTGTTTCCTCTATCCAATTCAAGAAACCAAAATCTTGGAAGGGCTGGGGAATCTGAAATAGTGGATCCTTCTACTGCCAATACTAATAGAGGATCCTTATGGTACCAATAATGATGATGGATTCTAATCCAGTAGATCCTTCTAAATCTATTGGAGTTGGTTTCTAATTCCCTACACATGCAATATTCATTGGAGTCAACACTTCTGCAGCCACTGTATCCTACTAGAGGGTACCCTATAAGTAACTGTACCTTAATAATTGCGGAAAATAATGAATTGATTATTTCGAACTAAAACAGCCTAGTGGTTCTCTCGAGTATGTTGATGTATGGATCCAACCTGAACAACATCAACATGAAACCGGTGGAATGGTTCACTGATTTCCTATTCATGAGTTTGAGTACAATATAATCATTTCTGGAATATGGATGTAAAAATATTGAAGACCAAAGTAAAAATAGTTCATGAAAATGCATCTATTTTATAACCTGGAATTATATTTCTTGTGAGTTTTGGTAGTGGAATAAGAGGTAATAATCCAGGAGCTCACGGCCAAAATAATCATCCAACATGTCTATCTGCATAAACAAAAAATGTTTAAAATTAACAATACATACTATTAAATAATGAAATATCTGAATGGAATGTTCAAATGATAGATGGAAATGGAGGGGGAAAGGGATGTATTCCTTCAACATGATACCATGGAAAGATGTAAATTGTACAATACTAAATTATGTGTTCGCATGGTGATATGAAAAAATTATTAAATTATGAGTTCGCATGGTGATATGGTTCAATGTCTATTTTAAGAAGACAATAAAACATTTCAATTTCACTAATGAACATGAATATTCAATAGTTTTAAATCACAAAATAATGAAACTTATTATTAGAATACAATTGGACAAAATACGGAGACTCCATTATGAAAGTAGAATAACTTTTGGATAAATACATTTCAAAACCTGAAGAAGAATATATAAGAAATAAGAAATTATTTTTAATAAAAAAGATCTATTGTTTAACCTGGACTTAAATTTCTATGGAGTTATTGTAGTGGAATAATAGGTAATAATCCAGTAGCTCACGACTTAAAAAATCAATGAACATGCCTATTTTTAGATACAAAGAATGTTTTAAATTAACAGTACATACTAATAAATTATGAAATTATTGAGTGGAATATTTAAATGATAGATGAAAATGGAGAGAGAAAGGGATGTATTGCTTCAAAATAATACCACGAAATAATCCAACTATGAAATTGGACTTCACCACCACATCTGGATTTTCCACTGTGATCTCCCCTTCATGAATGGACGATGCAGCAAGCTCCTGGCATGGGACAAAATTTCTGTAGACTTCGGTTCCAACCGAAAAAAATACAGTGCAATGTAAACACCCCATGAGGTAATAGAATAAAACAACATGCATTGAAGTTATAATTACACAGAACTGGAATAAAAAATCAAAATATAATTTGATGAACATATTCCATAATTATTTCATTGAGAAATAAATTCAACGAAATATAGTAAATATGAAACAACATCACACTGGGATACTAAAAAATAGACCAACTAAAAAAAATAAACAAATTAACGACTATAGAATATAGTACACTTCACCCATTTTCTTATAATGGAAACAAAGGATCAAGTATTCATTTATTAAACTTGGTACAACATCTAGTTTACAAGAAAATGTAGCACAATAGTATATTGTAACTACCATTGAATCTTGTAATATGGTGTTAAAACTGGTATATTATTTATGTTAGAACTACTATTTGTTTAATATATATAAATATGCACATCATAAATTTATAAATCATAGTAAATATATAATCATCCCAGAATTGTAATAGTGTAGAGACTAGGATGTTAAATCTTTACAAGATTTTAATAATGTAGTGGACCGATATAGGGAAAATATATCCAAGGAAGGATTAGAAATAATAATTTATTATGAACAGGAAATCAGTAAATATCACATAATTCCTAAAACGAGTTAGATATAACATAACAACATAGAAAGAAACTTAGAATGTATATCTTGGTATGATTAAAAGTCATTAGATTTATAAAGAAAACTGAAATTTTATAGTACATATTTTTATGAGTGCTTTGAAGTTTAACTATTGTAGCAAAAATCAAACACCTTGTTGGCTGCAACACAATTTTTAAAATTAATATATTCATGAAAGTAGGTCTTACATGTAATAGTGTTGTAGATAACACAGTCAAATAATTTTTTTGGATATTGTACTTATCTCCAGAAGCTTTTTGACATCAAAAATATTTTTTTTGTTATTATAATAAAGAAATGTTGTAACAAAACTGTTTGAATTTGTTGATGGAGGACATTAAAATTGTGAATGACTAATGATCCCAGATCTATTAAATGTAGAAAATGTAGCATTGAAGACAACATTTTATGTAGTTTCCAATCATTTTGTTGGTATTTGTAGACATAATAGCTGGAAAAAAAATATCACTTATAATTTTACCTTCTTTTAAAGTTTTGGACTACTAGGATGTTCAATTTCAGTAGTATTTTTGAAGCATTTATTGAAGTGTTGATAATAACAGATGCTGCAACATATTGAAGAGAATAATAAGAATTATAAGTGTATAGTTTTAAACAAAATAGTCAATGTCTAGAACATTGTGTAAAGAAAACTATAATTTATAAAAATTACAATTTTCAATAAGTCATAACTGATTTTAAAAAATTATATTTTTCAATAAGTCAGAACAGAATAATGGAACACAAAATCTGGTGGAACATTACAATTTTTATTTTCCATTAACGAATGTCAGTTGTTGGAAAATAATATCTACTGGATATCTATTGTTTTATAACATTTAAGTTTTCAATTAGATATTAAATATTAAAGTGTTTTTAATGTGATATTATAGAACATGTTGAAAATCATAAGAATATTTTGAATTGACCTACTGAACATTATAGTTTGTAGTATAGAATATTTTGTAATATGTAGTAAGATTTTATATAGATCAATCGCTTTGCCCTGACCAACTGCAAGATAAGTATTTTAGAGGAGTCATTGTTGTTTTCCATGTACACAAACATTATGTTAGAAATCATCTCCCACAAGATATAGTTTATTCTCAAGCCTCTACAAGAAATCATAGTAGTTGTGTTGGTAATTGAAATATCCTATGTTAATTGTTGTGAGAAGTCAAATATGTATACCTATCATCCTCTAAATCAATTGGAATCTTTTGGCTGGAAATACAGATAGACTGTACATGATATGATTGTCGTAGATGTGCAATAATTTCTATAACAGGTAAAACTAATGTAAAACTATTAGTTCTTTATGAGAAGAGTATCCCCCTTAATAGTGTGTGAATAACATAGTAATAGAGAAAAATAAATAGTATACTATGTCAGATCTGTATTTTTGAAATATATTTATTAAAAACATGTAGTAAAGATTCATTTGAAATTAGTATTTTTCCCTATAAATAGAGTTGTAATGAAATGTACCTATTAATTGTTGTTCAGGAAAAACTTTGTTAATAATTTCAGAAAAAGAAGTGAACTCAAAGCTGAACAGTGGCAGTTGTACATCGGTTGGTCGAATATATGTTGTTGTTGTGAAAAACAGTCTGCAAGCATGTCCTTACCCCATATATCTCCCTTGATTAGGAGCAATTTGATAGTTTTGTATGATGTAGCATAGGCCTTCGCACTCTAGTGGTTTGTACTTTGTGATTAGCTGGTGGTTTTGTTTTTTTATTTTTTATTAAAAAAAATAGAGACACAACATATAGTTTGTGCTGCATGGTTTGGAACACTATGCACCCTCCACTAGGCACCTAGAGCACCCCACATGAGCCAGCCATAATTTTTTGAAAACCGTGTTTCATCCCTCTCGTTAATAGTGTGATAATACCACTTAAATGGCGCTACCCTTGTGGTCTAGGCACATGATTTGGCTAAATCGTGTTCTGGCTATGAACTTTACACTTTCTCCTCAGAATATGATGCATGATTTTATACTAAGGGCCTTAGTGTTTTAGACATGTAATGTGACTATTTTAGACCATCAAAACGTGATATTTTCATAACTAATGGTCCCAAAACTCATCGACACATTCGGGGGACCTATTGGTCCTACACCCATGTCTAAAAGTAACACATTGAAGTGTTTCAACTTTTCAAATTTTATTCGGATGTTCAGTTTTACAAATGTCCCATCTAGTAAACACAAAAAATAAAATTCCCTCATAATTTACATTGGCTCAAATACACGGGTCATTAAAAAATCCTCAAAAATATATCAAAATTAACTCTACAAGAGAAATTATTTTATTTTATCTTAATTATATAAATACTATATTAGCATTTCAGAATCCATTAATGCAATTATTTAGTTACAAAAATTTAAAAATTAATTTTTATAATGAAAATAATTTCATTAATATAAAAATATCCATTTATTTTCATTAATATATTGATTTTTTATCTATGTGGACACATTAAATATATTAAATAAAAAGAGGGTTACATTTTGTAACTACCATTAAATTTAATAATATGAAAATAATTTTCATGTACAAGTGTTCATTAGTAAAATACAATTAGATCTTAATATGATAAGGATCAAATCATCTTTATTAATCCGTTTTTAGAAATGTTTAGGTAACATTTGTAGCCTTATCTTTTTCCCTAACCCTAATTTAATCGCATTATATTTTATCATGATAACATGGATCTTTACTCATTGAGGATCATTATTTTTACAATAAAATGATAAAATAACCCTAAATGAATCATGGATGATATTTCCAACCATATCATAATCTATTTTAATTTTTTACATTTTTATGAATTTTATATCATTCATTAAAATATTATTTATTTTGAAATATCATTTATGTCAATTTTGACACTATTCATTACTTGAATTTTTAAATATATGATAAAAATGATAAATTCAAAACAATTTTTCTAAAACATCACTAACACGACATAAAAATATATAAAATTCATGGATGAAATTAATTACTTCAAATTATATTTATTTTACTTTTTTTAATATCAATTTATTTATATTTCCATCAGTTAAACAATTAATGCATAATCATTTTGTCAGCATTTAAGGTAATTATTTAATCACATAAAAATTATAAATAAAATACCATGAATTATAAAAATCCATTATTTTTCCACATACTATTAATTTTATAAAAATAATTAAAATTAATTTTAATTAAAAATTATGTGGTTTTTAAAACATAAGTATGAAAGATTTGACTTTTCGTTAAAAAAATACTATAATGGGATTAATTTCATCCTAGTTGATCAGAGAGCTTAAAAATTCTTCCGGAAGGATATTCTTTTTATCAACCACTCATCCAATAAATTTAAGAAATATTTTCGGGTAATATTATAAAATTTATAAAATTATTTTTTCCCTTAATAACTCGGTTCTTTCGTAACCATGGTAATAAATATTATTAAACATACTATTCAAAATGTCTTCAAATAAAAGGGTCTTATTTACAGAATTTGTACCTTTTGATTCCAATTATGTTAAAAAAATTCAAACTTCATAACACATAATTGGATAAAATTAATTTAATATTTGTCTCATAGGTGTAATGAGAAATCAAGTTTTCTTATGTCAAGATGTTCAAAAGATTGAAGTGTTTTTATATCCAAACTCAATTTGAAATTGATTCCAATAACCTAAATTATATTAAAAATTAAAAAAAGATCTAATTATTCATTAAATGAAATAAAAAATATAATTAAATACTCTAAATTTTCAAATTGAGAATTAATTTTTCAACTAAACTTCAATATTTTTTCAATATTAATCACAATATGAGATTATCAAAAAATAAAAAAAATCATCCAAAGTAAATTATTATATTCTTTTTTAAAATAAGAATATTATTTTTTTCAAATAGAATTTATAAAAGTGTCAAAAGGATTAAAGTAAAAAAATCTAGATTCATATGTTTTGCTGACATGATTTTATTTAAAGTAGTCCTCTTAGTCTCAAATTCACCAAGAATGATTTCAGTAAACATTTAAACTTGGATATCATCTATTACATATTTCACTCTAATATATCTCTAACTAGTTACAACATTCATGAATGATTGATGTATCATGTTAGTAGTTTTAGCATTTTGGTAATAAAATCCTTGACAATCAGCATGAATCATATCTATTCTACTTCCAATAACATTTTATGCTTCAAAATGTGTAACAGAAAATTTATTACAAATAGTTTTAAAGTATTCAAAATATGAAATCATAATTTAAAATTTTCATTTCATGGAATATAATAGAGTATTTATTTACATTTTAGTTTAATTTATATTCTTTCTTCTCTTAAATTGTAAAATCACAAACATCCTTCTCGGGAACCATGTGTTTACCAGTCATCATAACAAAATTATCTATAATAGTATTGATGTTTAATTTCAATATTCTTTATCCTCAATAATCATAATAAACCCCATCAATGGTTTTTGGACTTCTAGGATATAGATTTCTAATTTTTTTGATATTCAAATATTCCATATTATAGAATCAAATCTTTTTAAAATTTAAAAGTTTGTGTAAAAAAATTAAAAAAATTATAAAAAACCTTTACTTTAATGTACCAAAAATTCCATGTAAAATTTATAAATAGTTTATGGGATTTTTTTGAGACCAGGCGCTAATATGGAATGTGATTCCAAGGCTTTGTGTGTGTGGATTAAATTTTTGAAATATATTAATATTTTAATAATGCACAAGCACATTTTTCTTGAAAAGTGGAATAACATATAAACGGGTTCCTGAATCAAGAATCTGAGCGCACTATTGCATTCAGAGTAGCGAGTTTAACATAGGTGGGGCCGAACATTGGCCAGAACATTCCAACATTGTAAGTTTGCTTTTTGATGTAAATTTCATTGAAATGTTTTACTAAAATAATATATTTGATTTAGTGATGGATTTTCATTTTTAGTAAGCTTTTTCAAATGATCCAAGGTTATCGTCGTAATCCTGGAATTCCTCTAAAGCTGGAGAATAAAATATATCCAACGACTGATAACGAATGTCAGTAGATCAAGGAATGATGATGACACATATCTTCATTTTTTGTCACCAACAGATCCAAACACATGGTAGGGTATTTATTCTGATTGGGATTTTTCCCCATTCTTTAACCCTGAAAATATGAGGATTAAACGATGAACAGATTAATCCACTGGTCATGTATATTGTAGTTTGAGTTCATTTTGTTGTGGGAATTATTCGGGTTAATTAATTTTTATATCTTTTTGATACCCTTTTTTCTTCATCTAATGTGAATGAATTTAGGCTGGAACAAACAATGTCTGAATTTCGTTGCACAGATATTTTCTAATTCTTTTCTCTCCCCCATTTTAATCATTTTTCACCGATCGAACCCCAAGATCAAGTAAAGAAAGATACAAGGACGGATAAATGTTTATTGGGACCCAAGGATACCAAATATACTTACTTTTTGAAAATATGAGCACTGGAGGAGGTCTAGTGGTCTGAGGAAGGGAGCACCAGTGCGGGACCATCACAGTGATCTGGAAAGGTGGCTCGGGGGCAATCAGGGGGCACAACAACGGGGTGCATGGAATATGATCTGAGAACGATAGAAGTCATGAGTGTGGATGATGGTAGATTGGTAGGCCAGACATGGATACAGGTGAGGACTGTAGTGAGGAACCACATTGTTGACTAGGGAACATGGCTGAGGAGCATATGGATGCTCTGGAACCATGTCATTTGAATGGAGGCACGTGATCGGTGAAGTACGTGCGGTGGAGTAGACAAGATTTGAGTATGGGCTAGGTCAGATGAGGTTGTATGGGATGGAAAACCGGCCATCCTAGTAAAAGTGGGTTGGGCCCCAGCGAGTGGGTTGGGCCCAGGCCCAGTGGGTCATCGGGTTGGGTCAGACTTGGGTTGAACCTAGGTGGATGTACTAGGCCACGATTGACCATGGAAGTTGACTGTGAGCCATGGTCGATCAAGAAACTGCACGACTATAGAAGAATGAGCTACCATAGGATGATTTATTGGGAAGCTGGTCGGACCAGGAGGTCAATTGTGGTGGTCGACCATGTTATTCATTCAACGAGTTGGTGGATCCCCTCACAAATTTCAAATTTTAATATCTTTTAGATCAAAGGTTCGTTTGATGAGACAAGAAAACCCTTTTTAGATGGATTAGTGGTGTTTTATCATTGACCAATGTAGGTGGAGAGTTTCCCTTGGTCTTTTCCTTGACGGTTTTGTATAACATTGCTTCCATAGCACCAGATAATTTTCCACTCTAGAGGATGAGTCCTTGATAGTGTTTTTGCATCCCTCTTTGGTTATAGAGTGATCCTCTATCAACCTGAAAAATGTGTTTTGGGAATTGATGTTACCTATAAGCATTGGGAGTTAGTACTCCATCTAGTGGTTTGTATCAATAGGGATGTTGGTATTCTTTGAGAGGGATGTTGGTATTCTCTGCTGTGTGTGTGGAGGGTTGTGCCTTCTCGAGAGTTCATCTTGGTGGCGATGAGATCTGGTCTGCAACAATGCCGACCTTTGGGTGATGTTTTTTGTTTCAGTCCTTTGCAATAGTTTCTACTTTCATTCGTTCGTTTTTGTGAGTCGATATTGGATCTGATGAGTTCGTTGATGCTGGAATGTTGTTCGCTTTGGTTTTGGTGGACTGGGTTTAGTTTGTAATCTGAAATTGGTTTTTTCTTTTGGATGAATCTTTGAATCTGCTACGGCGATGCCTGAGGGGTTCTCGCCGGTGATGAACATCGATGGATTGAAGGTGATGATGAAGGGTTCGATGGCAGCTACACGGGTCGAGGAGTGATCTGTGCAATATGCAATGACCTCTGACGGCTCTTCTTGTGGGAAGGTGATGGTAACAGCGACGAATGTTTTAGTGGACGACGAAGATGTGATGATTAATGTGATTTTATGATGACGGAGATGATGCAGTGGTCTCGACGTGATGCCTCAATGCAGGTTTCTCGGGCAAATCACATGATTTACGGGATCTTCTGTAGACGAATTGGTTTGCGATCTACCTGTTGTTTTGGTTTTTGGTTCACTGTGCCCCTGAAATTTGAAGTTTGAAAGTCCTTCCCTCCCACGTTATGGTGTAATTCGGTCGGTTCCCACTACCCTTAATGTGGCTTTTATGAAAATACCGAAAAATTATTTTTCCTTTGGTTAGTGTAATTCTCTAGAAAGGATAACCTCTCTGTATATATTGAACTTTGACAAGTGTATTGTCTTTGGGAGTGGCCCAAATTAGTGGGAAATCTTTACGAGGGTCTCTAATGACATCACGACTCAAGGAGTGAGCTATCCAAGAATGTGCGTTCCTCGAGTAGAATCATGTGGCTGATGATTGGTTGTGACATTCCTATTTACTTTGTGGCTAGTTATGAGTATATCTAGATATTCTTGGTATATGTGCCATATACATGTACATTTTTCGAGCTAAATATGTTATTACCATGGGGGTATTTCCTTTGTGGTATTTATTTTTTGGTTTTGGGTGTCCTACTGATTACTGTTTTACTCAACCCTACATGGGATTTCCCCCCACATGTTGTATTTTTTGTAGATCATTGATTCTTTGACAAAGACCTTGTCTTCTTAGGGCCAGGTGGTGTTTATAGAGACCTAACAGATGATGTGTGCTTCTACAACTCCATACACCCATTTATGTACCTACACTTTAGGTAGGGTTTTCTAGAGATGATCTCTAGGGACTTGTAATTTTAATTTTCCTTTTTGGTTGTTCTTGTATTCTTTCCCTATTTTCTATCTATTTCATATTATATTTATTTTGGGTGATATCCATGTTAAATCCATGAAGTATAATTAGTGTTTTAAATTTCAGAATTTTGGGCTTGGAGATGTGTGTGTGTACATGTACTTAGTCTAATGCCTCCCATTTTTGGGATATTCCAACTCAGTGTTAGTCACATTTTCTTGGCCTATTGGAGGTAGGATTGGGTTAGTAATGACATGGGTCCCTCTGGGATGGGTTGTGAAAGAGTGGTATCAGAGCTGGTCGGTTCTACCTTTTGAGCAGGAGTCTGGGATATTTGGTTTTGGGAAACAGTGTTAAGTGTTTCCAGTTCTACATTTAGGCTAGAGACTCCAGTGTTGGTGCAGCAGCCGACATATCCATACATAAGGACTCTAAATTTTGAATTTTGAATTGTTACATGAAATAAATTATCACGGGTAAAAATAATGGTACATGCATCATATAGGAATGGGTTGTGTTTTACATCTCCTTATTGAGTTATCTCTCCAAATATACTCTATTGATTGTGTTACATTTTATTTTATTTTAGAATGAATCCTAGTAGACAACCATCCCAGATTCAATTGTTAGATCATAAGGATGATCTACCTAGATATGATGCATCAGTATATGGGAATGTACTAGAGTTATCACATTCTAGTGGTTTTCCAGTAGTAACACCACCCGTCAAGTAACAGTTACTACCAACTCTACCAGCCAAGGATGTGTGCATGCTAAGCACACTACACGAGTTCCAAATTCATTGAATTCCTAGGATCAGTGGGTAGACGGACCCCTAGGTATATACGGTTTTTTGGGTGAATTTACACATGTATTCTTCCTAGTTACGATGCCTCTTGAATAGATGGTGGTATTAGTTACAAATATACTTCAGGGATCTGTGGGGTGATGTTGGATCTTAGTGATCTAGACAGATGATGGGACGACCCACACCTGGCCAAACTTCGAGCATATTTTAAGGGAGGAGTTCTTTCCATTTAAACTATGCTAAATGCACATACATTATCTCTTGCATCTACAGTAGGGTAGTCATACTATAGAAGAGTATTCAATTAGGTTTATAAACCTTTCATGTTACTCCATGGATATAATGTGGGACCTATTCTTCAGGGCCTAAATCTTTGAGAAGGGCATATTTCAGGACCTTATGGAATCGGTAGTATCCTTTAGCATTCTTACATATGTTGGGGTACTTGAGAGAGCCTGACTAGTGGAGAGATTTGAGGATGAGTAGGTAGAAGTAGTGGGAGCTACTATTAGGTTCCAGGTATCAGAGGCTTCGGCAGCTGGTAGTTGAAAATAGACATAGTGACCAAAGAGGGTCAGGAAATTTAGGAGACAACCCCATGACACAGGGTCAATAGTTCAGGGCTCCCAGAGAAACTCGAGTCCACCCCGGGACAAAATATGTTACTCATGCAACGGTTAGGGGAATATAGCCCAAGACTGCCCGACCTGACATGAAATTGATCAGGGGGAAGTCAAGGGACTACTGAGGCAGAAGAAGAGGCAGGAGCAAGGTGGTTTGCATGAAATCAACCGTGGAAAAGGAGTTGGTAGAGTGGTCATACATGGATGAAGGTTCGAGGTATTACCATCACCACCCTAGGTGCTCCACACCTAGCTCAGGAGCTGGTGGATAGGGACATGGATGAGTTTAGCTACAAGCGGTGGAGTCATATTCCCCCGAGGCTCTATGAGTGACTATAGGTATGATCTTTATCTCTTCCACCCTAGCAATAGTTTTTTTAGACATAGGTTCTAAACATTTGTTTCTTTCCACAATGCTTGTTTGAGACTCAGAGATTCCAGTGGAACCATTAACTCGATCCCTTTGAATAAAGACTCCTACATGAGGAGATTTGATAATTACACACTAGTGTCAACAGTATGACCTTACTCTAAGGGGTGAGGGTTTTGGTTGGGATCTCTTGGTAGCGGCATTGATTCCTTACAACTTTATTCTGGGTATGGATGGGTTATCCCTAATTCATACTCAGATTGCCTATTTTAGGTGTAGAGTGTAGTGTGTCTGCAGTGATGGGACCATGTTTTCCCGTGTCAGTGAAACGAAAACCCATACAATACAGGATGGACTTACACATGGGAGGGTTCAGGCAGTCACACATAATTTGGGTAATCATTCCCTAAGTTCAGTTGATGAGATGATTTCTCAGTTAACTACAGTGGTGGAAGAGTATGAGGATGTCTTTGCTGAGGATATTCCAGCATTACCTCCTAACAAGATTGTAGATTTCTGCATTGATCAATAACTTAGTACAACATCGATATTCACAGTAGCATATCAGATGGATCCCGATGAGCATCATGGGATGAGGGTATAGTCATAGGACTTACAAAGAAAGGGCTTCATTAGACCCTATGTTTCACCCTCGGATGCCCCAGTGTTGGTTTTCAAGAAGGCAGCCAAGAGTTTGAGGTTATGTGTGGACTTACAATACTTGAAGAAGGTGACCGAGAAGAATAAGTATCCACTATAGAGGATTTATTACCCCTCCAATATGCTGAAGGGAGCGAGGTGGTTCTCAAAGATAAACCTCAGATCTTGTTATCACTAGCTTCGAGTGTAGGATGAAGACATCTCGAAGATATATTTCATATGTTCCTACGGTCACTACAATTACACAGTGATGTCATTTTCTATGATGAACATCTTAGCAGTGTTCATCGAACTCATGAACAATATATTTTTTCCTCACCTATACCATATTGTAGTGGTCTTTATTGGTGACATCCTAGGGTACTCAGCTTTCGAGGAGGAGTAGACGATAAACTGGAGGATGATCCAGAACATACTCTAAGAGCACCAGCTATACAAGAATTTCCCAAAGTGTTAGTTTTGGATTTAAGAGGTCCACTTTTGGGGACACCTAATTTTTTAGGCTAGAGTTGCAGTAGATCCATTAAAGATAGAGGAGATTCTTTCATGGGAGACACCCAAGAGTGTTGCTGATGTGAGAATATTCCATAGGTTGGCTGGATAGAATCGGATGTTTTTACCTAACTTTTCTAGATTAGCAACAACCTTGATAGGTTTGAAATTAAAGGAGAAAAGTTTTGTGTGGATGGAGAAGTTCTGAGAGAGTTTCCACCAACTGAGGGAGAGATTGATGAGTGGCCCTATCTTGAGATTACCAGAGGAGGGAGTCGAGTATGTGGTGTTCTGTGATGCATCATGAACCAACCATGGTTGTGTCTTGATGAAGAGGCAAGCGATGATTTCCTATGGTTTTCAACAGTTGAGACCACATGATCAGAATTATGCACCCCATGACCTTGAGTTGGTAGCGCCGTTCTTCGCATTAAAGATGTGGTGACACTACTTTATGGGTGATCGATTTATTATCTAGTCAAAACAAAACAGTCTCAAATATATGTTCTCTCATATGGATACGAACTTGAGACAAAGTTAGTGGCTAGAGTTTCCCTAGGAGTATGACTTTGATATAGTCTATACTCCTGTAAATGGGAACATGGTAGCAGATGCTCTCAGCAGGAGATGTAGTTTGCAGTTACTGAATGAGGCATCAGAGTAGTTAGCCTCATTGCAGATATTATTTGTGGATGGAGATAGAGTATCTTATCTCTAGATAATGGTAGTTACCTCTACACTCATAAAGTGAGGTAGGGAGGTATAGTTCATAGATACTGACAACAAGACCATACATGATATGATGTCCACATGTCATGCCCCTAATGGATATTCAAAAGGTGGAGAGAACATCTTCTTTTTCATAGGATGCATATTTGTACAAGTGAAGTTACGAGAGGTGTTGAGGGAGTTCCATAAATCCCCTCTAGTAGTACATTCAAGTGTGGAGATGATGGACTAGGACCTCTCACATCTATTCTGGTGGCCAAGGATAAAGAAGAAAGTTGTAGAGTTAGTTTCTAGATGCCTCACCTGTCATCAAGTGAAGCCTGAGAACCAGGTTCCAGTAGGTTTGACTCAACCCCTCAAGGTTCCTAGGATGAAGTGGGATTAGATATCGATAGATTTCTGGATGGATTTACCATGTAAATACAGGGGTAAGTATACAATCTAGGTCATTGTTGACGACTCATCAAGTCAGCCCACTTCCTAACGATTTGAGAGTTGAGCTCAGTAGAGAGCCAGGTATGCCTCTATGCACAAGAGATGGTCCGACTCCATTGTGTTCCATCAACAAAAATCTCAAATCCTGTTACACTCAATACATCCTAGTTGTGAAAGAGATTGATAGAGGCTTTTGTTACTTAGTTGCGCCTGAGCACAACTTTTTTCCCACAGACAGAGGACTAAAATGAGGAGACCACACAAGTTTTGGAGGATATGCTACATGCTATCATCCCAGATTTTGGCCATAGTTAGGAGGATCACTTATGTATAGAGGAGTTTTCATAGACCAATAGAAACCACTCCACAATTGGTATGACACCGTTAGAGGACATGTACAAATGACCTTGTAGATTGTCACTTTACTAGACAAACATTGGAGAGTCAGCACTCGTGGGACTAAAGATAGTGTAGGCTACTACATAGAAGGTGAAAGTCATCCAAAAGTAGATGAATACTATGTAGAGCTATCATAAATTATATGATGATAGGTAGTGGAGGTCTTAAGAGTTCAGGAGAGAGACCATGTGTTCCTTCAGGTCTCTCCTCAGCACGGGATACATAAATTTTACCGGGGCGACAAGCTATCTCTAAGGTGTATCAAAACATTTCATATAGTATGTCAAGTTTACATGGTGGCATACTTCTTGGCTCTAATTATATTGTTAATGATATTTCATGATGTCTTTTATGTATCCCAATATAGGAGATATGTGCAGGACCCATCACACGTCTTTGACTAGGGAAAGTTGGAGACTGACGACAGAGTGAATTTCACAGATTACCCGATATAGATCAAGGATCAATATGGGAAGATCCTTCATGGATGTTTGATACCTCTAGTGTGCATTTGGTGGAAGAATGAGAATCTCCAGGAGATAAAATGGGATAGGTAGGATTAGATTCTTGATCAGTACCCCCATTTGTTTGTTTAGATTCTTGTTTTGTATTTTTGTGACATAAATACCTAAGGTGGGGAGAATATAATGTCTCTGAAATTACATGTAAAGTTTTTAAATATTATATAGTATTATATAGAGGCCAGGTTCTAACAGATCAAACTTGAGGTTGGACATTTGTATTAATTGGATTTTCATCCCTTTTATTTATACATAACACAGGAGTGGATCAATCGGTGAATGGATTGCTCCATGTGTTGTGCGTATTGCGGGTTGCGTTCATTTTTTATAGGAATTATTAGGGTCAATCCATGTTTACAATTTTTTTATCATCTTCGTTCTTTATCAAATGTGAACGAATCATTTCCTGAAAAAACAACGGCTGATGTTCATTACTCAGATTTTCTTATGTGATTTTCTCTCCCCCATTCTAATTATTCTTCGCTGATCGGACCCCAATATTGAGGCAACTGAGAAAAAATGATGTATTAGTGTAGATAAGGACCGATAATTCTAGATCAACTTATGTTTTGAAAATCTGAGCACCAGAGGAGGTTTGGTGGTCTGTGGATAAGACCACCATCACAGGTCTAGTGTGGCGGTCTAGCGAGGTGGTGCGATGGAGATTGGGCATCGTATAGATGGAGAGCATAGCAGATAGAGTGAGTACAATAGATAGAATGTGCACTGTGGACGGTGGAGTGGCAGGTCTGACTGGGTGACTGGGCTAGGCCACGGTTTACTATGAGCCAATGTCATTCAAGCTACCATGCGGTAATGGAATCCTGATCTGCAACAGGATAGTTGATCATGTGGTCGGTCTGACCGGGTGGTTGACAGTGTCGGTCGATCTCCACGGTCGGTCTACGAGGCGTTGGATCCCCTCTGAAATTTAAAATGTCAATATAATTCAGACCAGACGTCATTTTGACAACTTGTTTTTGGAGTTGGGACCCATGTGATGAGGCAGTCCACTTAAGATTTCTTTGTGTCATTTTATCACGGACCAGTGTAGTTTGATAGTTTACCTTGGTCCTTTCCTCCAAGTTTTCATATGACAATACATCCATATCATCAGATTGTAATCCCCTCTAGGATCCGAGTCCCGAATAGAGTTGTGTCATCCCTCTTTGAGACTGGACCAATCCTATATCACCCTTGATGTTGCTTTGTGGGAATTTATGTGACCTCTGAGTGTACAGTGTTAGTCCCCCATCCTAATGGTCGTATCAATGGGGTTGTTTGTATTTTTTGGTGCCTAATTATGAATGTAACCCCTAGGAAGTTGTTTTGGAAAAACATGAATAGAAATATGACTCAACCGGTGATTCCAAGATACACAAGGAAGGTGCATGAAAGATTAGAGCCATGCACAAATGATTGTTTCATATATAAAATCCACCTTCAAACCCAATGCGATGTCAAACTCGAACCTTCACCCATCAATAAAAACATTTAAGGGGATTGTGAGAAAACTCATGCCCAGAAGTTTAGAAGCGTGCGTGAAAGATATTCTAGTCCATAAAAGAATTCTATGCGCCCAATAAGATGTTAATCGACACTTTCTATTACCTCTCTTATTTTGTTTCACTATTGGGACTTTCTCCTTAATATATAAAGTCCTCCCGCATAGTTTTTGGATCCTTTCAGAAGAAGAACCGTCACTATTGTGTGCTAAATATCAACCATTTCCTTGATCGCGTGAAAGATATGTCATCATGGTAATGAATCTTGCATGATAGGTCCCCCAAAGGTCCTCCTTTAGTTGGAACCACTAGGGTGTGATCCTCTCCCATTCATGTTTCCCCTAAGGTAATTATGCATAACATTCTGTTCTTGCGCACAAGTTTTCCTTTTAGTTGATCATGTCCTGCACACGAGTCTAAAATCTTATACGCACCCCCCTCATATTATGTGAAAGCCTCCAATAACACATTCACCCCCTTTTAACTTGTGTCCAACCCTTGGAAATACTCATCTTGAAAATGTCTCATCCCATATTGTACATGCCAATCCTATTATGCTCCACAGTTTGTCCTTATCCTAAAGCCATGTGTTCGAGTGTCCCACTTGCACACCATGTGCATCCCTTTTCCATACGACCCTCCAATATTGTATGAAGTGATTTCATGGTTGATATTTTGGCTCACCCATCATGATTATCCTTCATCTTGCTTCTTGTAATAGGCACAGTAATGTATCTTACCTCTTGGAATTTTCACGCTAATGTGATACCTGAGATGGACCACACCTCCACCCACTATGTCCCACGTGACACTAAATTGAAATCGAGACTTACCAATTCCATCACTCCCTCATGTGCATGAAGATTTTGGTTATGTATGTATTGGGGGTGAGGACCATGTTCTCCCTGTCTGAGATATAGGACGTCAAACTACCTATAATCATCGTCCTCAGCACACGATGTTAGACTACGATCTTCCCCCATGCAAGCCACATGGGGTGTTCTCCTTGGGCATTCTCCACGCCCACTCGTCACAACAGTAATTCCACTCTTCCTTTCCCCATTGGCCAATTGTTATATCTTCTCCTCTGGGATTGGCTCTCCCTCAGGCTTCCCTCCCCGGAGTAAGTCCCTTCTCCATTCCCTGGGAGACTAGCCTTGCGTAATCCCCACACTGTCCCTTTTGGTTGTACCTTTTTCTGATGTGATCTTCTGGTCTGGTGCTTCCTCTTATTTCTCACACCAAGAATGAATCATGTGGGATTAGAGTGATAGTGACCATGAAATCCTTAATGGGCTGTTATCCATGGAAAAGTCACATGCCGCTCACCACCTAACTATGTGGACTTTGATCCCAACCTTATAAGTAGTGTATCTAGGAATCCTCCCCGAGGTTCAATACCAACCAATGGTAAAATCTCGTGCTCCCTCATAATGATATACCTTCTAGATGTGTCATATTACGTAGATTCACCTCCCTGAGATGTTCTGATCTACCCTGGCAGCAAACCATGCCTAAGCTCCACACTGTATCCACATATTTCCAACTAATAATGTCCCTCTTGTGATTGTATTCTGACCATGCATAAGACCCTACATGTTCTTGAGTTGTTGTCCTTTTTGTACACCCAAATTCTATGCCCCATTATTGAACTACATGGACTTGGATATTTCCCCCTTTTTGAGAAGGGTATGTAGGAAGGCTCCCCAGACTTCAAGCCCATCACCCATGTCCCATCTTGGTATCTCCATCGAGCCTTTGTGTTTTGTGAAGATCATGCCTCACCTGGAGGTTCTACTCCCTTCAATACCCTTATCCATGTGTCCATTCTCATGATCCATCTCCTCAGGGACTCACTATCCCACATCAAAACTTTCTGGTCTTTGATTCCCTCTCACGAGGATATGTAGGATACCTCCAAAAGGTTCAAGACCAATACCTCCACTTTCATGCCATCTCCATCTCATCCACCCTCATCATCCAACATTTCATTCAAATACATCCTGATTCTTACCCATGCCACTACATCCAGGTAGGGTCATTCTATATGTCTCCTTCGCTTATTCTAGTAGCACCTGAAAAAAAACACATGTAAGACCTATGTATCATATGCATCCAACCAAGATTTATCCTCCTACGATGGGCCCCTAACCATGTGTGAGTCCCAACATGTTCTTGGGGTGTTTTCCTTTTTGTACTCTCTGATTTTATGCCCTGTCTGTTCTAACTACATGGGTTTTGATCCCTTTCATCAATTTAGGGTATATACGAAGCCTCTTTGAGGTTTAATCCAAGACAATATTAAATATTGGCATCCCCACTTCATGGGGTGAATCTTTTTGATCTCCATATGTGGGGTCTAGATAAGCCTTTATAGTGCAAGACCTTCCCTCTTTGAGACGCACCACCATAGGTTTTCTCTTACAAAGCATTTTGGTCCATCCATCTGGTAAACATTTCAGGTGCACCCTCTAAGGGAGGTTCCAATATGATCCTTTCTTACTAGCATTCGGATGAGTTTGATACATCTCTTCAAGGCATTAAACTCAAAACATACCTCGTGTTAAACATGGGAAACTGTGGAAAACCTTAGAGTCGTCTCTTCAAGACATTAAACTCGTGGCATGCCACGTGATAAACATGGGATGCTGAGGAAAACCTCAGATACATGCCTCAATCATAGATACCTTCTGATCGTTTGAAGATTACTTAGGTTTCATACCCTTGATAATCCCTCTTAAGTGGATGAATATAGGTGTTCCATATTTCCAGTGTTATGAATTTCCATTGATGCCCAACAAGACTAATTCGATAACTGTAGGTTGCTGCTATGCCTAGACACATTGGAATGTATAGGTGGAAGTAGTTTAATTAACTATAATCCACAAAGACATGGAACTGGTAAGGAGGTTCATGAACAATATATAAATCTATAAGGGAGACCTGGATTAGGCGATGAGTTCCATGGTGGATTCCATGGAAGGAGAGACCGACATCCCATCATCTCATTTTAATTAATGTGAAAATGATTTTTCAAGGTGACGAATGTATCCCACCTTTTGAAAACAAAAAATTAGGGCCTACAAACACAAACATATCTCACCATATATGGATACACGCAGCCTTGGTGGAAAGAGTCGGAAACAGATTGGTGAACCCGATGTGAATCTTTTCTCCTTCAACCATGGAGTTTATCCATCTGGGGAATCAGATCAAAGATTGTACTCGGATGTGAACTCTTCTAATTATGGGATTAGTGGATCCTAGGAATCAATATATTATAATCACGCCTGATCAACTTATCCGATGCTAGGTCCTACAAAGAAAATATTGGTCATAGCATGAACCTTTCCAGAATTTGGGGCAGATGATCAGAGGGTTGTTCAACTGTTGGCATTGTCAGTATAGATTTCTCTCTGATCATGGGAGATCTGATAAATCTAGGGCACTGATAATTTCTTTTCTTACATATGTACTAATCATTGCATCCTCCTCCTTCAAAAAATTCCAGCTGTAGGAAACAAGTCACCCCCACCACCAAACGTTGGGGCATAAATACTTCCAATCAAGAAATCCCATGTGCCCCCAAAATGGTCGTGTCTTCAGTTAGGTCTACGGCTTCTGGATTCCCACACACCTATCTCACCATCTAAGATCATTCAGATAAGGGTGATCGACTCCATTATTCATTTCTACAAACAAAAGGGGATCATTTCCACCAGGGCCTAGCCCATTAGGACCTGGAGGTATCTACACCTCATTCTCACAGTCTCCCACAAGGGTCATGTAGGAAGCCACTTCTCGCCACTCCCATGAACAATAGCTTAAGGAACCTCTCCCTGAAGCAATCATACGATACACTCCCCTATGCCGACGAGGTAAGGGATGTTCACTTCATCCTAACAACGACACCTGCCTGGGGACCGATGGGAAGGGCTGCCACCATGCATCGTCAACGACAAAAGGTGGTTAATGAGGCTTAATGACAAGTTTCTTTTGTCCCTACTCTACCAGCCCTAGTCTGGACGACTATATTCCAGCACCGGGCTTGATCCCAGGACGATACCTTTCAAGGGATATTGACTATGTTAGTATTAGTGGATCATGCCACCCTAAATTCATACTGCTATACTCCAACCACTATCATGTAAGGATACAATTGCAGTCGGCATGGGCTGACCCACAAAAGGAATATCCAATAAAGATTCCCTCTCTGTACCACTACCATCAATAGTGGAACCCATTCTCGCTCTCGTGCACAGATTAGTCTAAGGGGAGACCCTCCCCATATTGTCAACTCCTATCTTGATGTTACCCCTCTTGCAAGTGGTTCCCGATATGGAGGTCCTCCCCATTTCGCAAGCTTCCAACATGAGGGTCACTATAATGTCTCTAACTCCAGTAGATTCCCTCCCCACTTCGCTTATGATAGACTCAAATAAACTTTTCATATCATCCTTTCAAGCCATCACGCGGGCTCACCTTGTGATTTGAATCCCCGACATGATGGTCCTCTCCATGTCCTTACCATCTATTGTAGAGTCCCTCCCTGATCTAGTACACTCCTCCATGGAGGCCCTCCTTGTGTGCTGACAAATGATACCTAAGTGTTCCCCATATCCTGTTTGACATATGTCTCGGTTCCCCTCACACTGCCACATTCCAGAAATAAGGTCTTCTCCACTCCATCACCAAATGGTATAAAGATCATCTGCTCACTTCCATTATTCCCTATCCCAATGAACTATCTTAGGGAATAAGGGTGAATCATTGCCGCAAAAGGAATCATTCGAGAAAGAACCAGGTCACGGTGAACCCAGTCCGCTTCTCCAACTCTGATACCAAGTGGGATCCGCATATAGATCCTTCCTCCCAGTATTCTGAATGAGAGTTTCGGGCAGGGGTTTGGCTTATCAACCAAGTTATCCCAGAGAGTGAGCTACATCATATTCTCAAGTCCCTACATAGATATATAGATGAATAGAATGATATTTCACCCTTCCAGGGGCTTGTTGTGCAATCTTCTCTGTCATCTCCAGGATAAGTATCTACCTCAACACGGGATCGAGGGATCTATTTTGGGGAATTATAGATAAAGAATAAATGTTAGATACACCACCATATGTTATCACTATGGATTCAGAACCCTAAGTTAGCACTTCGAAATAACAGGACATGATCATGTGATCGGCAATACCCCCAGAGATTCCAGGGTGCATGAGCTTGTCAGCCCACCTACCATATTCTTCACTAACCAGTCTCCTATAGCAGGGGTATGCGTTAGTGTCATTTCCAGTTCCTCATCCAACTCTAGTAGAAGAGTGGGGAAACTAGGGGCAAGATCCTGAGTCTGAACAAAAAAGTATGTGGAATATCATGTCCACTGGCCAGTTCCCATAGTCATTTTGGCCAGTCTCCACTCCCAACTTTGTTAGTTCGGAGTCCCTCATAGAGGAGGAGGTTCAGAGTTTTCACCAGACTTTATGGGTTGCACATTTCCAATTTTTCCTTTATAATATGGTCTTCACAGGTAGTTGGGGGAATGTTGATGACATTGATCAACAATTTCATGTAGTTGATTTGGAATCACTCCTAGTATTGTGATATCATGTGTCCTTTGACTACAGAAATTACCTCCAATGAAGATGGGTCTAGAGCTTCTCAGTCCTGCATAGAGTCATTAAGGAGGCTTCCCCACATGCACGCATTCATGGTTCGGGATAGTATGCAGATCTACGCTACAGCCCGATCCCAAATCAACCTGATTTACTCTATGATATTGAGAATATTCCATCTGGCACAGTGGTGGTGAATATGGATGACCATAGGGACAAGGAAGATGAGATGGGATTTTTTGAAGAGATAACATCCCTGGGAATGGCACTACTCCTAATGGATGACTCCCTGGTGTTTTCAACCTCCGTCAATGATGTCTACGCGGTCTCGCTAAACCCCTCGAGGCATTACTTCTTGGTCGAGATCCTAATAGGTGAAAATGATG
Organism: Viscum album; assembly: GCA_963277665.1. Lineage (NCBI taxonomy): Eukaryota > Viridiplantae > Streptophyta > Magnoliopsida > Santalales > Viscaceae > Viscum > Viscum album. The sequence goes on from OY728145.1 coordinate 4,203,376, forward strand.
TGTCATGGCTGTTAAACCCTTCAATCTATCTTGCTCAGTATTAATGATGGAGGGTGACCCTGAGAAGGCTACACTGCTCTAGTAACATAGGGAGCATAATAAGCTCATCAACGAGCTCCTTGCTGAGCACCTTGTCGAACGATGCACATATTATGGTGATCCCCTCCATCCCCCATCAGGGAGGTCCCAACATCTTCCTGGCAATTTTCCTCCTAACAATATTGATAACCCGGTGTTCCCAGATAGGTAAGAGGATGGAGTTTATGGTAATAGTTTGCGGTATGCATCATCTAACCTTCCCCTCCATGGAAACTATAATTGAGATATGATTCTAGTTATTCCTCAAACTGCCCCACTGATTTTCCTCCTAGAAGCTCCCCGTGTTTCCCCACTAGCCACTTCACAGGCTGCAGAGCCTATCCAACATGTTGAAGAACCTGCCAATGCCCTGGTGGTATGAAATCATTTATAGAATTTTAACCCCCTCCATGATGAAATGGTCGCTCTCATAGCTCATATTGAGACACTAGATACACGGTAGGTGCAAATACCACATGATGGAAAGTAGTATCAGTCCAAGGTGGATAATGTGCCAGCACCCCAGGGTTTTAGAAAAATATTATATTCTCCCCCTTAAATGAGATGGTTGACTCGTTGCAGCATCTGGATAACATTATTTCCAAATGTGGGTCAATGCTGGGAACCCTGGCGCAGTAGGAAGCCACGAAGCTCTGATTTTTTGTACAGACATTGGAGGGTCCCACATTTATTTGGTACAGTTGGCTACCTATTGGGTCTGTCACTGACTGGGATGGCCGTTGCAGGAAATTCCTATATTAGTTTAGTTCCACCACGTAGAAGACAATTATTTCTGACCTCTTCAAGTAAAAAAAGAGGCCACATGAGCATTTTGTAGAAATTTTCACTAGTTGGAAGTGTCTCACATACATACTTGATATTTCGCTAACTCAGAAAGATCTTCCAACAATGTGCATATGAAATTTTAAGGCCGAGTGGGTTCCTTCCATCATAACTCATAACATGTCAAGAGATTTAAAACTTCTTCTAATAAGGATTAGTTCCTAGAGGAGGCTTTACAGCATGCCATTCATGCACATTTGTTTCCCCTGTAGCTCATGCAAGAAGAACCACCAAGACTAAAGCTACCATGGTGGCATAGGTACAGGCCCCTAAGACAATGGAAGTGTTATTGGTTGAGCCTCCCTAACAGCCTCAAAATGGTATTCAACCATAGGGATAGCCTCATGATTAGTATCGTCTGGCCTAAAATCGACAGGCAGCGTTGTACAGTGCGCTTCCACCACCGTTGAGGCATGAAAACCAGGTTCTATCCAACTTCCAGCTTCTGGGTCCTCGATAGGGTAAATCCCCTAGGGTTTCCTTTACAAGAAGAAGGAACCAGGTCTACTGATTTCTTAACGATTAGGTTCCAGACTATTCCTTCAGCAACCTAGGAGATAATATCCCAAGTATTACAACATTAAGAAACCTAATGAAGTTGATCTCATCTATCACCCCAATTATTTCCCCTATAATTGATTCCTTGGTCACATCATCAAGAATTTCTTCGTATTCATGTATTTGTTATAGGATCAGGTGGAAAATAATGTAGTTAGGTTGGGTATTTCTTCAGCATAGGTAGCATGCATCACCACATGATGTAATAGTTACAATGAAGGAGAGTGGGAACATGTCCCTAATCGCAGGTCACAGAAGTATGATGATTGGTTAGCTCGCAGGGTGGTTTCTCGTGCCCATGGAATCATCAAGTCCTGTGTGAATAATCATGATTTTCCCAAAGAATTTTAAACTCCGTAAGATGTCACTTCCTTATCCACCTCTCAGTCGTCCACTTCACAGAAGAGGAGACATCGATGGACCAGGGGAAAGAAGAGGCCCCCACCAGCACTATTACCCACCCACCCTCTCGATGACTTCATGCCTTCATCAATGGGGATTTCCACCAGGATCCAACCGATAGTGGAGTAATTTTAGGATTATGATCAAGAGTAAACCTTGTTAAATACCATTTAATTGGTGAACCCTTGAGTGGTTACCAATGATGAGTTCTATTGAGAAGTCCCACCAAATGTTCCTACATTTTGGCACTGCCATCAAAATCATAACTTTATGGATCACTGGAATGATCATGCTAGTGACTATGACTGAGCTATAAATACTACTAAGACCATGAATCAATCTCAGTGTAGAAATCTGGGATCATAGAGATCCTTTTGTCTTGACTCGTCAGACTCACATCTTCCACCGTATGTACTACTCAACCAAGAAGAACTGTCGCAACCACGCAGTGATCAGCCTTGATCAGCAGCTCTGCCATCGGACAGTCAGCCAGTGGTGGTACTATGCCATTTTCCCAGTGAGCGGCATGAGTATCAATAAATTCCTAGTAGTGGGAATTTCCCGGTGATGCCACTAGTTTTGCCTATCATATACCATGTCATAAAACAAACTCTTCCTGCCAGAAGCATGTGAATGACATGAAAATGTGATGTCTTTAAGCATTTGGCCAACATCCTGGACAAACTTTCGATCCTCAAGGATATAATTTTGTCAAAATAGATATGATATTCCCTCGTGGAAGCCTTGAAAAGACCTATCCTTTTCGAGACCGAGGTGTAAACTACGGAAGCTCATTGAAAGGAAACCAAAAGATAAGAATGTCATGCCATCATTTAATTCTCATGAGAAGATGCGGTTTCTCCTATAAAAGGGAATATATGCCCCTGAATATCACCAAATAGATAAACGGAATGGATTTCTGTCATTTCCATGTCGATAAGGGTTCTGGGATCAGTATCATTCTGACCTGGAGGCTTTTCATGTAGGGGCTATCTAAAGTGGATCTGACCCCAACTGATCTAAGGATTCAGGGTTATGACCAGACAAAACAACGATCATGTGGAAAAATACATCTAAAGATCTAGTTTTGTGGCATGTTTTCTAGAACTTAATTCATGTTTGTTCAATAGGACACATCCTAAAACACCCTGATGGGAAAGACCTATCTCTATCTGTATGTGGCATTCCCTTCCTCCTACCATCAATGCCTCAAATACTCCCTTAATGGTTGAGTTAGAATCCTCCAAGGTGATGAATCTCCCTTTTATACTTGTGAATCCCATTATATAGATGTAGATTACTACATGAGGAATGAAAAGTGGGTAGAGACTAGTGAGGTGGAATACACCTTCATTTCATTTGACCCCTGGATGGACCTAGATGAGGCCTTCATTCTCCCCATTCACTAGCTAGAATCCACTGCACCATATATGGGACATCATTTTGTTTTTGAGGAGATGAGAGAAGGATTTATTCTTAGGTACAGGGAACATTGGATGATTACCTCATACTCTTATGGGGGGTTAGGAGAGATTGATTCTAGAGCCTCTCACCCCCATGAGATATCCAGTTGTTCGCCATATGGTTACGACATTACGTCACATCTGCATGTTTTTTTGAGTCGAGTAAACTCAGCATTGACCAACTCACCACCATGTTTTTAACATTATCCAAAGTGAACCCCTTGGTCGTAGGCCTGATGGATTCGAATCGATAGCCTTTTTTCCTTGGATCCAGTAGAACATGATCCTCTTAACTCTAATACTACCCAGGCTGGCACTGGCATTCTTGTGGAGTCATCCAGCTCAGGAGAATTGACTCTTGATGATGATTCTCCCTCCTAGGATGGTGAAGAGGACTTGGAGGATTCCCCTCCAGTGTTTTGAGAAGGAGTCTCCACTATTGTTGACAAGTTGGTATAGGTAAATCTTAGTATAGAAAGGGATATGAGGCTGACACTGGTAAATGCTTCCATGTCTACAGCAGAACAACAACAATATGTAGAATTTTTAATGCATCATTATGGCATGTTTTCTTTAAGTTACAATGAGAATCCAGGTTAGGATCCTTTGATCACCGTCCACTATCTTGGTCTCCCAGTAAACCATTGTGGGTTCAAACAACCTCCAATGAATAAGAACTCACCTCACGGTGTTTTGTTTGAGTAAGATGTTGATAAGCTCATGAAATCAATATTCATTAAGGAGGTATAGTACCCTAGGTGGCTGGTTAACATTGTCCCAATCAAGAAGAAAAATGATATGATTAGAGTCTTTATTGACTTTTGGGATCTCAACCGTCAACTTCTGAAGGATGCATTTACATTTCTGGTGACAGAGTTACTGATTGATGCCACTACTAGATTTCAATCCCTCTTCTTCATAGATATATACTCTGGATACAATCAAATCCATATGGGTACTGAAGAAGAGGAGTCCACCACCTTCTGAGCACCTCAAGGAACCTTCTGATACCACATAATGCCCTTCGTCCTGAAGAATTCTGGTGCCACCTATCATCGTTCTATGAACCATATATTCATGTTGATCCATGGTAAGCTAGTGGAATACTATGTTGACAATTTGGTGGTTAAATCCATCTAACATCAATCCCATCTCAAATATATTGAGAAAGGGTTTGTATTCCTCTGCTCTCGACATATTAAAATACACCACTTGAATTGTGCTTTCGGGGTGACCTCTAGAAAGTTACATGATATTTTTTGTTCATTACAGAGGAAACAAGATCAACCCAGAAAAGATCAAAGCTATCAGCCATATTCCCCCTCCAAACAACATTTGGGAGCTTGGAGTCTTCCAAGGCCACCTATTCTACATATTCCAATTCATCATGAATATGTATGGAAAGTGTAATACTTTTTCTAGGCTCATAAGGAATGGTGTCATCTACAAGTAGAATGATGAGTGTAAAACTACTTTCAAAGATATTAAGAAGTATCTACTATGACCTTCGGTCATGATGCCACCTGTCTCTAGTAGACTCCTAGTCCTTTAAGTGACTACCCTGGAACAATCCATAGGATCCCTTCTCACTCGGAAGAATAATTAAAGAGTAGAGAATAGTTTTTAATATCTCATCTAGATGATTATAGATAATGAGAAGAGATATTCCTCAATCGATACGAGTTTCCTCACACTAGTTTTTGCAGTGTAGAAGTTACTTTATTATCTGTAGCATCATGAGATACTGCTGGATTCTTGTGTGGACCAACTCAAGTAAATTTTAAATTGCCCAATTTTTACAAGATTTCTAGCTCACTAGGTAGTGATCAATTATGAATTATTTATTAGGTTCATTTTTCAGAAATCCATCAAGGGTCAAGAACTGAAGTATTTCTTGGAAACTCATAAGGCACAAAGAAACCCTTGAATCTTGAATTTCTCGACGATTCCATCCTCTAATTGGATCAGGTCATGCCATGGTGGAAAATGTACTTCGATGGTGCTTCCTGAAGTCCCAAAAATAAGAAACTCAATGACCCTAGGCTTTATAAGGTAGGTCTATAATCATCTTCATCATGCCTACATAGGTCATGTTGCCTACTGCTTCTTTCTATGAGAGGGTTGCACCAATAATGAGGTCGAGTATGGGGCTCTAATCACTGTGATCGAGTTGTCTCTCGAGATCAATATTCCCTTCCTACATGTGAAAGGGGACTCAGAGCTAGTCATTAAATAGTTCAATGGTGGCTATGTCATCAGAAAGCTAGAGCTTGTGACCTTTCTTCGGTATGTTCACCATATGTTTGATTGGTTCCCTTCTAAACCTGAGGTGATTCACATCCCCTATCACAAAACAGTCAAGATGATGCCCTATCCGGTCTAGCTACTTCTCTCACAAAGCCTAACCTTGAAGGCTTATCCATTCATGTGGCACATTAAAGGATCCCGCTCCTGTCACTCCAAACGATGACGATAGACAACAGGTAAGTCATCTTAATACCAGTGCATCAACTTCAGGACCCCCAATCACCCATGTCATAGCTAATGAAACACCTATTTGAACAACTCCTTTTATTGAATACCTCTATGATGGTACTCTCCCATCAGACAGAGTGGAATACGAGTAGATTCGCCACCCTATTCTATAGTTCACCCTCCAAATTAGTCATAATTTAGAGCAGAACCACTATAGGAGAAGGTTTGATGGGGTCCTCTTGTATTGCATCCAAGGAGGTGAGATTACCTAGCTCATTCATGAAGTCAATGTTGGGTCATGTGGCTCCTATAAATGAGGGATACACCTCTCTCATCAGGTCTAAGGGATGGGCTATTTTTATCCTACAATGATTCACGACTACAGAGAGTTTTCCAAAAGGTGTAACAGATGTCAAATCCATTCCCATTATGCAGATTGGCCACTAGATCTGCCCTATACTACCATGTACACATGGCCCTTTGTAGAGTGGAGGAAAGATATCATGGGACCATATCCACCAATGACTACATGCCAATATTGGTTCATTCTGACAGCAATGGACTTCTTCTCCAATTGGGTGGAAGCAATCCTACTTAATGAATTCAAGGCCCGATGTATTGTTGAATTTGTGAGATTCAACATCATCCCCCAATTTAGAGCCCCTCATGTTATTCCCACCAATAAAAACACCAATTTATGAGTAGCTAACCTAAATTAGTTTTATGCCAAGTATGGAATCTACTCACCCATACTTCCCGCTACCATGCCCAAGAAAATAGACAGATTGAGACATTCAATAAGAACCTCTCCAACATTTTTCAAAATATGTTTTGTCAGAACAAGAAATGATTGTTGGAAAAGATTCCCAAATATCTCTAGGCCTACTGGAGAACAAATTTTAACTCCACCTAGGTGACTATGTATTCTACGGTAGATGGTGAAGAGGCGGTCCTCCCCATAGAGGTTCAGTTACCATCCCTTCTCATATCTATTTATGATTAGAAGACATTAGGAAAGGCGGTTGATGTACTCCTTACTGAGCTATAAGCTCTCTATGAGAACAGGTTGCAATCCTTATACAATCTTGAGAGGAATCGGAATAAGATTACCAGAGTGTTTAACAACAGATTCCATATCTTCTCATTCCATTAAGGTGATCTAGTTTTGGATTTGAGGGCACCCATGATATAAAATAGAAAACCATCAAATTTGGAGCCTATGTGGGAGGGACCCTATGTCATTAAAATTGTTTTACCCAATGGAACATACTCTCTAGTCACCATGGATGGTAAGCGTATCACTCCTCCCACCAATGCCAAATTCCTAAAGTAGTACTTCACATTAGTGAACCATATCTCGCATGATGTAAAACTTCATAGTACTTTTAGTACTACATATAGTTGGATTGTAATCCTTATGGGATATGTAGGAATGCCTATACATCTTGTCTCTGTGTCTAACCCATGTTCATTAACCTCACCGGCCCCTTGGCCTGAATTCTATCCTAGAATTGTGAATGGTGTGGCATATGTGGACTTACGTCCTCATTCACATCAGGTTATTTTTCAATGCCATACACATTACTCTTTCAGATCCTCTTCAAATATCCTGACCATATGACGTTAAACTTCATGGTTCTTTCAGAACTATGTATGGATTGATTCCCATTCTTATAGGATACTAAGGAACGCCTGGGCATTTTTACTCGAGACTAAACTTAGGTCCCTAAATCATTTTGGCCCTTTTTCCCCATCCAATGGTTTGAGCTCTATGACTGTAAAGTAAGATATTTGAAGTCCTTATCAAATGATGTTAAAATATGTCTTCTTCATCCATGCCACACAATCATAATTGCCCGGTCTTATGATGTCTACATTCGAGAAAAAATTTCCACTTTCGGCATCGGCCATCAGCCATGCCACATTCGAGAATGACTTTTTTCTTGATTCCAATCCTTATGGGATATGTAGGAATGCCCAAGAAGTTTTCCTCTGGTGTAGCCCCTAGTCCTAAGGTTCCCTCTTAGGGATTCATGGCATGATATGGACTTCTTTGATCCCTACTCATGTCACTTTTGTAATAACCATGCCATGAACTCCACCTTAGGGATCTCCCCTTCATCCCACATCCTTATCACATGGCATTAAGCTGCATGATATCATCAAGAACTACATATGGCTTGATTCCCTCCCTCATGGGATACATAGTAACACCTGAGCATTTTTCCTTGGGTCTAGCCGTAGGTTCACCAACCCATTCTCCCCCTTTTATCCAATCATCCCTTCAAGTTGTCAACCTCTAATCAGGCCTCCTGACCACTGTAATTATTCACCAACATGCTCATATGTGTGGTGGTTTCTTACTTAGAGTGTTTTATTCTACATGGACATGATTTCCTTATGTTTCCATGATTTTTTTGTCCCTTTATTTTGGGTTTACACCATCTTTCACATCTAAAATGACCCTTGAATGGTATGGGTGATCGGCCTTATGGATCACCTACTACTTTAGGATAACATCTTGAAATAATCCAAATGACACTTTTATATAGGTATCACGTTTTGAATAAGGTTAGTGGTCAACCCTAATTTTTTTATTCCCATTTCAGGCCACACGATATGGGTGTTGTGTTTCAAATATGGTCAGCAGTTACCCTTCATCGTTATGTCATCTCCATATGATCTAAAATATTGATCTCATGATTCATGGACCTTTCCACCTCATCATGTTCCAGTGGAATTTTGACACCCTTGGTGTTATCCCTCTATGCCCCTGTGAACGTTAAAAGGATAAATCCTCGACATGGGGATATCTCTAACTATACACTACATCTCCTATTGTTTATTCCATGTATTGTAAAAGATACTCTCAGCCCTTGTTTCCCACACTGAGCATGGCTCACATGGGCTTAGGGATACGGGAAGGGTTTATACCTGTATGGAATAATCACACTTCTCTATAGTCCAAACATCATGACTTTAAAAGGTGTGTATGAGAACTATTTGGAATTTATAATGCAGTATGGAAACCTTTAGTCCTCATTCACGTCGGGTAGTATTACAGTACCACGTTACACATTTCCTCTTTGTAAGTTCGACCCCATGGTCTGAATTCAATGACCTTAAACTAAAATCCCATTTCCTTACCCTGTGAAATTAAACTGTTGGATTCGTCCCCACTTTATTATGTTAAAATTATTGTTAATCATCCTAATTTCAGATGAGGCAGAACTGTGCGGTGTCCTGGGCCCTTTCCCAAGAGATGCTTCTCCATAGAGCCAAGTTGAACCCTTGTCTGGGCCTATAAGCCTTCACCAATTCACTTTTGGTCGTGGTGGCATAATCTCCGGATTTTTGGAATCCCTTTGAACAACCCTTCACTCCACCTCACATTTGGCATGCCCCTTATTTGAATCTCCATATTATTTCATGTCTGACAATACCCCCATTCGGTATGGATGCTCAGCCTTATGACTCTCTTACCATCATGAGTCAATGTCTCGCCAGACATAATGTGACATTTTGAATATGGTTTTGTGTATTTAATACACTCAGTGTGAAACCCTAAGATGTCCTCTCTCATCCCAAGTTAACATGATATGGATGTTGTGTTTCGAATACGACCAACAGTCATCCTCTATCGTCACACCACCCTCATCATTTTCAGAATTTTGGACATGCAATTCACACTTTCCACCTCCCTGTGTTTGGATCGATTCTAGCACCCTCATCGTTTCCCCACTCATTCACTAATGCGCATTGAATAATTCATGTTGAATGACCCAAGAAGTTCACTCTTCGGTCACACCCTTTCATTCCAAGTGTCTTGTGCGACAACCTCTATTTGAAAGCCCCAAGAATTCAATGACTATTTGGAACTCTCATATGAAGCGAGTAAACACATGATAATTCCTTGTTTCTCACATTTTTTATGACCCACTTGATCTTAGGGATTGATCACTGACTACTCTATAGTTATGATTGAGATGTTCTAAATTAAAACAAGAAAGAAATAATCTGTACATAGTTTGGAATAAAATAATTAGTAAAGTATGTTATGGGATTTAATAGACATGGGCCTAAGAGATTGCCCCCATTAATAGAGTGCCTTAGCTGCGCTACCTTCTGGCGCATGGTCTCCAGGATCTGTTGGAACCTCCCAAGATCCTCTTCTTCATTAGCGGCCACTGCGTGGAGTTCATGAGCTCTGACTTGCGCCTGCTCCCAATTTTCCTAGAGACTAGAAACTTGACTGTCTGCCTGCTCAGCTGCTCTTGAGCATATTCAAGTTGGATTTGTAGCAGGGTAATGTGCTCCATCTGATGAACCACAATGGTCAAGAAATCACTGGCCTATTCCCATGTTCATTGGATCTCCCACTCCGCCTCCTAGAACTTCTGGATGCTCTCTAATTTGCATAGGAACCAGAAAACATCAAGATTTTGGATACACTCTCGTATTCTAGCCATGTGGTAGTCACAGACCATCATATATAGCCCCCATGCATCCTCCCCCATCCACCAGAGAGTGCATCCATGTCCATAACAACCCAATCCTACTCACCCATTCCTCCTCAGGGGCCTCAAAGAAACGTTGGATGGACTTACATGCCCGAAGTTGTGTCAAGTGACTCTCCTTAGCTCCCTCCCCATAAAATCCATTTATTTATTCAGGATAATCAGGCGTGTAATCCGGATACATTACCAGGAACGCAGTGGCATGATCCTCCTCTGATTGCCTACCTGATGGGATGTGCTCTATCACACATTGGTGACCTTCATCACTCATCTCCTCTTATGATTCAGTGTCCCCTTCCTCAGCCATTCCAGGCACCACCCCAGTAACGACTCCTCTCGTAGTTGCAGTCCACAGTGCATGGACCACCGTAGTAGGGTCGGAAGTTGGTTCTCTATGAGCGAGTTCAGTCACCAGAACTGCTCCTATTGATGTTCCATACTCATCAGCCCGCCAGGCTTTCAACAGAGTGATCAATACATGAGAAAGAACATCAGTTAGTTTAATTCCTGGGGAAAAGCACATCCACTCATAAAAATATCCACTTATGAGAAATAAGGGCAGTCTGTGTTGGTAGTTTCTTCTCTTTGGTGGTGCCACCCCCGAATTTTCAAAGTGGGAAGGTGTGGTAGGTGGGCTGGGTAGGTGGTGGGTGGCCAAACCCCATAAATCCTCTAGGGAGAGAAGTCCCCAAGAGGGGGGAGATGCAGTCTATAAAATGGGATCTCACCCAATTTTTCTATCATCTCATCCACAACTTCACTAGTAATCCCATCACGGGTTATCCTAGTCGAGCTTTATTTGTGAGGTTGTTTCCTCATCACATTCAAGAGAGATTTTTCTGAGTGTTTTATCCTTGTAATAAGTGAGGGAGTTTGTTCCCACTTTTATCCATAGTGATCCTTCTATTTTCCCATGGTTTTTACCCCTTCCATTTAGGGGAATTTTTCCACGTTACATCTGGTGTCATTTATTTTTCCGCATTTTTTCACTTTATTTTATCTCTTGATTCCCGCTGCACTGGTGGGACAATAATTTATGGTCCTAACAAGTGGTATCAGAGGCAAGGATCTAGCCTAGTGTTGTTCACGTTTTCAGGTATTTATAATTATTGTAAATTTGAGTATGCTCTGTGATTGCAATATCGGTTGATATGTCACATCAAAAAAAATTGATATTATTAAATACACTGATGTGAAATGGAGGAGCTTCTAGACTGACAGTGTGTCCAGATGGTGGAAAAATTAGAGTTCAAAACATTCAACAAGAATAATTTTTTGTTGTGTAAAATAAAGATGTAGGCAGTTATGCAGAAGAAAAATTATCGACTGACAATTGGAGAAAGACCAGAATATATGACAATGGAGTGTGGTTCCTGTGGGAGCGAGAATCATGACATGGAAAAAAATGTGGCGAGTATTTCTGGAAGTGGATATATTCTATTCAGTGAAGCGGAAACGACTACTGGAAGAAGGCATCATCTTGATGATGCATGGATTATCGACTCAGGAGCAACATTGCACATAACGTCTCGACGGGAATGGTTTGACCAATATGAAACCATTCCAGAAGGACTTGTGTACATGGGGAACGATCACACTATAATGATCATTGGAATCGGTACCATCAAACTGAAGATGCATGATGGCATAATACATATCATCCAAGGAGTACGTCATGTGAAGGGCCTGAAGAAGAACATATTGTCTTTGGGACAATTTGATGAAATAAGATGCAAGACTCGCATCGAGAATGGATTGATTATAATCATGAAGGGCATTCTTGTGGTAATGAAGGTGGATAATATCTCAAATAACATGTACGTGCTTATGGGTGAAACGTTCAAGGACACGGAGATAGTTGTTGCATAAACTACCTCAACGGAAGAGTTGATGACGTTATGGCATCGAAAACATGGCCATGTTTCAGAATGAGGCCTGAAGATTCTTGTGGATCAAAAGTTGATACATGGTCTTACAAAGGAATCCTTACAATTTCGGGATCATTGTGTTTTGAGAAATCAAAACATGTTAATGTTTGGGACGTCAACAACATGAAGTAATGAGATCTTGGAGTTGATCCATTCTGATGTTTGGCAAGCACCGGTTATATCCTCGGGAGGATCAAGGTACTTTGTATCATTCATTGATGATTATTTAAAGAGATTTTGGGTGTACCCAATAAAGTGGAAGGCATATGTTTTTGAAGTCTTCAAAACATTCCAAGCATAAAAGGAGCTTGACTCTGGAAAGAAGATCAAGTGACTGAGGACTAACAATGGTAGAGAATATACAAGGGAAGAGTTTGATACTTTTTTTCAATAGGAAGGAATCAAGAGACACTTCATAGTGGCTTATACTCCTCAGCAAAATGGAGTTTCAAAGAGGATGAATAGATCCTTGTGGGATAGAACGAGGGCGATGTTGAAGACTATAGGAATTTCTAAAACATTTTGGGAAGAAGTAGTGAATACCACCTATTATGTGATCAACCGATCTCCTTCAATGGCGATTGTGATGAAGAAACTGATGGAGATGTGGGCTGGTAAACCCACTGACTATTCTTGATTACATACTTTTGGAAGTCCTTTATATGCATTATTTAATGACAAGGAAAGATCGAAGTTGGATTCGAGATACAAGAAATGTATCTTCTTGGGGTACGATGATGGTGTGAAGGGGTATTGTTTGTGGGATCCCACTGGCCAAACATTTATCATTAGCAGAGATTCCATTTTTGCAGAAGATATGGTGAAAATGACAAATGATCGAGACACAGAGAAGGAGAATATAGAAAATACAACTGTCAAAGTAGAGGAAACATTCATGGAAGAATTGGTTTCCTCTAAGGTATTACCTGAGCACGATGATCGAGTAACGGTTGAGTCTGGACCAGGATGGTCAACTCGGGAGAAAATAGAACTAGTATGACACTCAGACTATGTCACTGAGAGAAATATTGTGTACTACTTATTGATAGAGGATGGAGATCCATATTCTTTTGTAGAGGCGACCCAGAGTCTAGATGTATCCTCATGGATGACAGAGATGTAGGAAGAACTTGAATCCTTATACAGAAACAAGACTTGGGATCTTGTTCCATTACCTCATGGAAGGAAGGATATCAGAAACAAATGTGTCTTTAAGATCAAGTAGGATGGAAAGGACTATGTTGAAAGATATCGTGCACGACTGGTGGTAAAAGGATTTTCTCAGAAGGAATGTATTTATTTCAATGAAATATTTTCTCATGTTGTTAGACTGATGACTGTTCTGATAGTTCTTGAAATGTGTGAAGCATACTATTTACATATAGAGAATCTAGATGTGAAGACTTCATTTTTCCATGGTTATCTTGATGAAGATATCTATATGATCCAATTGGAAGATTTTGTAGAAGAAGGCAAAGAGAACTTGGTTTGTAGGTTGAAAAAGTATCTGTACAGTCTCAAATAGGCACCGAGGTGTTGGTACAAGAGATTTGATTCATATATCATGATCCTTTGATACAAAAGACTTCATTCAGATCCTTGTTCATATTTCAAGGATTCGGATGGTAATGATTTCATCATTATTCTGTTGTTTGTGGATGGTATGTTAGTTGTAGGCCCCAACAATGATCTGATCAAAGAGACGAAGGCATAGTTGGATAGGGAGTTTGATATGAAGGACTTGGGACCAGAAAACAATATTCTTGGGATGCAAATTTACTAAGACATAAATAATGGGAAGATTTAGCTATCACATAAGAGTTACTTATAGAGGGCCCTGGAATGCTTCAACATGAAATATTGTAAACCAATATCTACCCCTCTTCCCATTAATTTCAAGTTATCCTCCACAATGATTCCTAGCAGTGAAGCAGAGAAGATGGAAATATCTAGATTATTGTATGCATTAAGAGTGGGAAGTTTGATGTTCTCTATGGTTTGTACTAGAACAGACATTGTGCATGCAGTGGGAGCATTTAGTCGGTACATGTTGAATCCAGGAAGGGGGAATTAGAACACAGTAAATGTGATCCTAATATATATCAAGGAGACCTCAAATGCTAAGTTATGTTATAGAGGATCAGATATTACTATCATATGATATGTTGATTCTAATTTAGCAGGTGATTTTGATCGGAGGAAATACAATAATAGTTATGTGCTTACTCTAGTAGGAGGAGCTGTGAGCTGGATTTAAAAGTTACAGTCAGTTGTGGATTTATCCATGACAGAGGCAGAGTACATGGAAGCTACATAGGCTTTCAAAGAGGAAATCTGGATGAGAAGGTTGTTGGAGGATTTTAGGCATAGACATAAGCATATTCCATTTTTTTGTGACAGTCAGAGTGCCTTGCACGTTTCAAGGAATCCATATTTTCATTCTGGTATGAATAACATTGGGGTATGGTATCACTTGGTTCGAGATGTGGTGGAGGAAGGAAGTGTGGATATGAAGAAGATTCACACTTAAGAAAATCTGCCAGATTTCTTGATGAAGGTGATTAACTCTGATAATTTCAGTTGGTGTAGATCCTTGAGCGGCCATGCAGAAACATGAGCTGCATGGTTTTCCAGATAGAAAGGATGTGTGGAGATGTGATTGTTTTTCAATCAAATATCCATGTGGGAGATGTGTCAGAAATTTCTTCTCTTTGGCGGTGCCACCCCCTTATTGTCAAAGGGGTAAGGCATGGTAGGTGGGATGGGTAGGTGGTGGGTGGCCAAAACCCACCAAGCCACCACCAGGAGAAGGCACCGGGAGGGGGGAGATGCAACCTATAAAAGGGGATCTCCCCCAATGGTTCTA
The DNA here is from genome assembly GCA_963277665.1 of Viscum album. Lineage (NCBI taxonomy): Eukaryota > Viridiplantae > Streptophyta > Magnoliopsida > Santalales > Viscaceae > Viscum > Viscum album. The sequence goes on from OY728145.1 coordinate 4,218,506, forward strand.
TCATCCCATAATAAACTTTACCGACAATCTCATCACCAGTGATCCTATTCAAGCAGTATTTGTGACGTGGTTTCCCCATCATATTCAAGAGATATTTTTCTGATTGTTTTCTCCTTGTAATAAGTGAGGGAGTGTGTACCCACTTTTACCCATAGTGATCCTTCTATTTTTCGGTGGGTTTTTACCCCTTCTATTGGGGGTTTTTCCATGTTACATATGTTGTCCATTTTTTTCCCGCATTTTGCACTTTATTTTAGCTCATGATTCTCATAGCACCAGTGGGTGAATCATTTATGGTCCTAACAGTCTGGTCAAGAGCTTTATTTGTGATGGGGACCTCCCTCATAGGAGGCCTTACAGTCCTGGTCAACATGATAGCAGGTGATGGTTCATGATCAGCCTGAGGTTCGCGAGTTATCACCTCATACCCTCCAGTAAATCTCATACCAGAAAATACGGTTGTGGCTAACTCCTTATCCTGACCTGACTCCAATGGCACACTCTTTCCCATGACAGCAGCAGCCTTTTGGTGACCACCAATTGCTTCCTATCAAGTCATGGTTGGGTTAGTAAGATAAGGGTATTAACAAAAGAATTAAATATTAGGGGAGTAACTTACTACTAAATACGTGGTGAAGCCCTGTCCTGATTCTTCAACATCACTGCTCTCCAGAGGGCTTCTTTGGAAGGTTGCTTCCGGGTCGGGTTCCCCCTCAACCCTCTCTTCTATTCTATCCACCTCATCTCTGGATTCCTCTCCTTATTCTTCCTCTTCTTCTTCCTCTTCTGACCATAACTGATCTGGGTCATGTTCTTGGCCAAGCATCACCTTTTCCAGAAGATGTGTCTCTTCATATTTTCCACGATTGTGTGCATACACATCCATCACTGTCAGATACACATACCGGCGTGGACGTCCACTTTGTCTATAATGCAGATGAGCCCATTATTTGGCAGCTGGATGTCTTCTTACATCATTCTTCTCCATAATCTCTCTGGGCCTATCGATTGTTGTATCATCATCCAGGTCTTCCAGAGTGAGGGAAAGATTTCGTCCACCATAGGTTCGAGAAGATGTCTCAACTGCTTCCATAGAGCCTCCATGAAAGGTCCTCGAGGTCCCATCTGGGACCACCCCCCTTCAGCAGAGGAAGGCACGACTACGCCAATAGATGTGCCAGTAATAGGGGCCCTAAATAAAGCTATTTCAGCCACCTGCCTCATGACCCTTTTCCTTATCCCATGCTGGACTAGTTCTTCACCCACTTTGACTTGATAAATGTGTCTCTGAATAATTACATCTGGGTATTCTGCTAACTCAGTGATCGGCATACCTCGAAAAAAAACCTGCATCAACATTGGTGGGGGGAAGGGTGATTACCTTTACAGAACCAGCATTGGTGAAAATACACCATAACTGCTAAAGGAAACATAGGTGCTTCTCCCCTTGGACTACTATGAATAATTTCTTCAACATCTACTATATGCACCCAAACTGTCGGGTGAAAAAAGAGGGTATGTCTGGTTCGCAAAGGACTTGGCCATCAATCTGGGTGACCATCACACCTCCCCTCATACTCTGTAGATATTTATGCTGCTCTATAGTTCCAATCCCATCATCAACCATTTGACTAATCAGGGTTTGGAATGATTTAATGTTGATGATCACATGGTTTCTGATGTAGAGCTTGACCCCCTCTTCATTGAGTTCTAGCGGTCTGATCCCAGCGATATTCAGTAGAGGCAGTCACATGCCATTTCCGGGAGGACGGATGTCATTTAGGAAATCATAACCACTAAGGTGGGATACAATACACCCATGTGGGATTTGGAATAGCCTAAAAATCCTTCTCAGCATGCCTCCCCTTGAAATGCACCCAAAGATGATGTATAACTTCGCAAGAATGGGTATTCCAAGACTTACCTGATTGTGTGACACCATGATGCTAGCCATCACCATCTCCTAGGGAAAACCCCCATCATAGTGTCCCGAAATGGCATCAGTAATCCAATTTGGAATGTATCAAGATAAGTGGTGCACCACACTAGTAGGTATCAGCTTTTTCTGACACTGAATTCACTCAATTAGAAGTCACATGCCTCCATGGTCACCCAGTAGGACCCATCCTTCCTCATTTGAGCTTCATTTAAGCACTTCTTGCATCACACGGGAATCCTCTCCCACTCAACCCTGCTCATAAACCAACTAAACCACTCTGGTAATGCAATATCCTATTGGAAGTTTTTGATCCTCATCCTCTCATTGGATAACTCCAATAGGTGCCACGTCAAGATAGGGTTCCATGCTACATTCTCCCTGATGTTCAGCATGGGAAAGAACTCGTTATATTGAAACCCCTCTAGAGGGATGCCCCCAATGCAGTCGATGTCCCAAAAACTGATCCCCACATCCTCATGGTGTAGGTAGAAGGTATTTGTATCCAGATACCACCTATTGAGTAGCTCCAACACCAACTCTTACAACCGATATGAATGGAATTGTGATGTCCATACGTCCTCAAAATCCTTGATGTGTCAAATCAATTCCAAAAAATTCTTCCATGTATGAAATACCCTATATTCCCATGTCTATTCATTGGTTAATTTCCCCCCTAACCTCAAATCCTAGTTATAATACCATTCCTTTCTCTCATCCATGATACTGCTCCGGAAGGCACTCACATAATAGGTGGGGAATTCCTCAATTGACAGTTCATTCCCAACAACCATTCTCATCCTTGTGTGAAAAGCATAGAAAACTATGTCCTAGTTCTCCCTTGAAGGGTGAACATTTTTGGTTATGTTGAACCACTACAGCTCATCCTCCCTTGTTACCCATGACTGAGGCGTGTTCGTCGCAATGATCAGAATGGACACTTCATCCGAAAGACTGATGTTCCACAACATAAGACTATCACAAAACACATACTCTTTATGTGACTATGTTAGAAGACCCAAAAACCTATAATAATCTAATATAACTCTCTTGCAATGAAGGATCTAAGGATTTTTGGCTATGACTACTCTTCGAGCCCTTGCATTAGCAGCCTCTCTTGTCACAGTGTTATTATCAGGCATCAATAAAGGTCCAAAAAAATAGTAAGATAGTTAATTGAAAGATCATATTTGTGCACAAAAGATAAAATATGTGTACAAAATTAATATGTCTACTAATGAATGAATAAAGAGAAAAAATTTAATAAAAACTTACTAGATATAAGCGCGAAAAGATAGGGATTTTGTGCAAAAGTTATAGTACACTTGCAACATTTCATTCACACAAAAGAAGAAACTTGCGCACATGAGAGCAAAGCTCCTATTGTACAGAAGTCACGATGAGAATGAATCATGTACCTATGCATATTTATAGGCATGGACCTGGGTTTCTATGCATGAAAAATCTTCTTTCACACTACATCAATGTTTTTGCACGCAACACATGGGAAGTTTCCATTTTACTATACTTTCCCTCAGAACCCGATCGTTGAGTTCCCTTTTGGCACAGATTCTGAGGGGGGGAATTTGTTGGTGCCTAATTACAAATGGATCCCCCGGGGATTTGTCTTTTCCAATATAGTATGGAACTCTAACTCAAATAGTGAATATGAGAAACCCATGGAAGATGCGTGAAAGATCAGAGTTGTGGAAGAAAGATTGCTTGTTGCGCGAAAGCCACATTCACACCCAATGTGAAGTCAACCTAGATCTTTTTCCTATCATTAAAAATAGAAAAGGGTATTGCGCAAAAACTCCTGCATGGAATTTTAGAAGCATGTTCAAAAAATATTCTAGTGTGCAAAAGAATCATATGCACCCAATGTGAAGTCAACCAGCACTTTCCACGCCCGCGCCTATTTTGTGTTGCTGTCATGAATTTTTCCTATATATATGAAGGCTTCCTACCTCTTTTGGGGATCCTTTTAGAAGATGAAATATCACTTCTGTGCACAAAATATCAACCCTTTCCTTGACCTCATGAAAGATACGACTGCAAGGTAATGGATCTTGTGTGATAAGTCCCCCATAGGTCCTTTTTCGGGTGGGCTAACTAGGGTTTGATCCTTGTCTGTTCCCATTTCCTCTATGGAAATTTCATGTCCAACGTGCATTTCTCCAATATTGCATGCAACCCCCTCACCTTGTGTGAAAGCCTCCAATATTATGTGTACCCCCTTTTTCCATGTATCCAATGTGAGTATTTTGTTTTGAGTTTTTCTCAGTAAACATAAGGATTTAAAAAGAACCTTTTGATTTAAATTTAAATTTTTATAAGATAAGTATTTATTTTAATAATAATTCTATAATTTATTTGTGTAAAAATATATCAAATAATTTTATGAATAAAAATATTAATGTAAGGTATCACTATCATAGAGATCGTTTACATAATGGAAATATTATTTTAGAATCAATTTCAATAAAATATCAATATTTTTAATTATTACTAAACCCATAAAATTTAAAATTATTAATAAATTAAAATCTGGACATGGAATTTTGTAAATTTATTCATTAAACATATAATTAGGTGGATTTTGACTCATTTGGTAAGCTAAATATTTATATTTATTTTTTCAAAAACTTATATATTTCATCTATTTTATTTTATGGCTCACTACCATGTACTTATTTAGTTGAATTATGTTTACTTCATTAGAAAAACATTAAATAATTAATTGAAAATTTTAAAATATATTCATTGATTCATAAGGACTGAAAATTATTTTTCTTAAAGATATTATAAAAATATAGACATTCGTATTTTTATTTCTTCACATAATATTTAAAAACATATTAATTTAGTTTATTCCATGCTATGTGCCTAATTATAGTTCTATGTTTAGTATTATTCATAGTAATCATTTAAGGGGAGTTCTCATTTTAAATATTTAAAATTGGAAATTTCAGTTTATTTCACTAGTGATAACTATTTATATTAAAGAGAAAATCTTTTAATGTAATCTATAAGTTCATTTAAGAAAAAAATTCATTATTTTTTGATGTATTTGAAAAATGATTTAAACTTCAGAATTTATTATTATTATTTAGTTATCAAAATTGGAGTGAATATTGAAGTGGATCCTTGATCCAATATATTTATTAGTATTTTTTATAATTTCAATAAATATAAATTATCCAATAGTAAATGTTTTTTTTATTATGGGTTTTTTAATACATCGATAAACCCTAAATTTATTGCATGAATACAATCATATTATTGTATGATTGTTGAACTAAGTAGGAGTAATGTGAGCTTTTGAAGTTTCCTTGCGAGGTGAATTTGTTTAGTGACCTTACGATGTTCTCTTGTGATGTGACATTTCCATGTAATCTTATGAAGTGACCTTGTGATGTGACCTTGAGACATGCCTTATCTTTTGACTTTATAATGTTATCTTGTGAAGTGATATTTTTAAGAACTGCCACAAAAACAGTTTTTCGCAGTGCCCCCCTTTATCAGCGCTAACAAAAAAGCGCTGGTAAAGGGCCCCCCTTTATCAGCGCTTGCTTAGTAGCGTTGATAAAGGGCCCCCCCCTTTATCAGCGCTTGCTTAGTAGCGCTGATAAAGGGGGGCCTTTTATCAGCGCTTTTTTTAGTGCTGATAAAGGGTCGGCTTCAAAAAAAATAACATATATTAATATATAAATATAGTTATATTGTTATATAAATATAATATATAATTTTTAAATATATTTTAGTTAAGTATAAATGTACATTTACACTTATTATACTTAATATATAAGATATTTAGTGAAAATGACTTCTTAAAAAATTAAAAAAAAAATTTAATTAATATTTTGATAATCATTATGGAGTAATAGTCATTTAATAACAATTTTAGGACTAAAAAAATCAAAAAAAAATTAAAAAAGATCCAAAATATGTTGAAAACGCAACTCAAACTTCAAACGGCCATAACGTTTGATCCGGGTATCCGTTTGAGCTCTACCACATATCAAATCGAAGCCTGCGACAAGCTCTACGTCGTTGTGACTTGGGGGGGACCCTAGTCAAGCGATTTTCAAGGCCAAAAGAGGCCCAGAAGGCCTCCAAAACTAAGTTTTTAGTCGGGGTACCCCGATTTTTTAACATTTTGTGGATTTTCACCCTCGTTTAAGGGGGTATTATTGGATGTTTTGGTGGGGTATGAATTTATTCCAAGGTATTACATTCATATTGTTATTATGTCTTTGAAATTTCATCATTTTTTATAATGCACTGCTATTTATAATCAAATATATAACAATATATTCATATTTTTTAAATATTCACACCTAAAAATTTAATTATAAATATAAATAATAAAATATATTTACATATAAAATATATTAGCTTTATCTAAATAATAACTAACATCCATTTTTTTTAAAAATACCAATATATGAATATTTATATACCTATATATTAATCTAACTATATATATATATATATTAATCTAACTATATATATATATTAATCTAATAACTATATATATATATTAATATAACTACATATATATATATTAGTATTACTATAAATATATATATTAATATCACCATAAATATATATATTAATATCACTATATATATTAATATAACTATATAAATATATATTCATATATATTCATATAACTATATATATGTTAATATAACTATATATATGTTGATATAACTATATATATGTTAATATAACTATATATATGTTAATATAACTATATATATATTAATATAAATATATATTACTATACGAATAAATATAACTAAATATATATATATATATAGATATAGATATATATTAATACCACTATATATATATATTAATATTACTATATATATTATAATATAACTATATAACTATATATTATAATATAACTATATATATATATTAATATAAATATATATTACTATACGAATAAATATAACTAAATATATAAATATATATATATATAGAGATATCATGAATTGGAAACCAAATCAAAATAGAGTAGTGGTAAGGGCTTAGGCGCGCAGGGGGAGGTCTCGAGTTCAAATCCTGGTGGAGGCAGGGGTGCGCGCGCATGGGGAATATTGGAGCAAGCACTGTTAAAGGGTGGAGGGGGGTGCGTGGGGTGTGTGGGGTGTTGTATAGGGACCAAAAAGCGCTGTAAAAGGGGGGTTCAAGCGCTATGAAAGCCCCCCCCCCCGATTGGCATTATTTTTAAAAAATTTTAAATTTTTTTTAATTTTTTTTAATTTTTTTAACTTTTATCAGCGCTTTATTTTAGCTCTGATAAAAGACCCCTTTTATCAGTGCTTTTTTTAGCGCTGATAAAGGGGTCCTATATCAGCGCTTTTTGGAGCGCTAATAAAGGGGACCCCCCCCCCCTTATCTACGCTGTCTTTATCAGCGCTTTTCTAGCGCTGATAAAGGCCATTTTTAGCGCTGATAAAGGCCGTGTTTGTAGTAGTGAAGTGACCTAGTGAAGTGACCTAGTGAAGTGACCTAGTGAAATGAACATGAAATCTGTCCTTTACACTACTACATTGTAAATTTATAATGTTAAGTGGCCTCATAAAGAGATATTTTAAAGTTACCTTATGATGTGACCTAACAATAGTACCTTGTGAAGTGACCTTTTGAGGTGACAATATGAAGAAAAATTATGTAATTACAAGAATAAAAATGACGTGACCAAAAGTAGAAAAATTATGTTTCCATGATTAAAAAATATAACTAGTAATTAAGTGGTGAACTGAACATATGATGTACCGATGGTGACTTAATTATTTAGTCAAATTATAGTTCAAAACAAACTATATATTATCTACAATTCTATATTTCTAATTACTACATGTTTTATTCACTTGATTATACTAATATAATTATTCAATAAATACCTATTAATCATTTCATTGAAATGTACATTTATGTGGGATAATTATTTGGTCATTTAAATGTTAATCACATGGGTTCACGACTCAAGTTTGTTTCTTGGGAAAATTTTATTTTCAAATTTTATGAGAGTAGAATTTGAACAGTTTATCATGCATTCTTTTTTGGATTGTTAAGTGATACGTTAATGTTGATTATTTTTTATTTTTTCTAAAGTATTAATTATACTCACATTTTAATATTTTACAATTATCATTTTAATATTATAGATTAACAATGTGACCCATATTGGTATGTTTTTTCATTAATATTCATTGAATAAATCATATATTTCATTGGGATGAAAAAAAATGGAATGTGATCCATGCATTAAACCATTTATGCATAAAATAACACTGTATAAGGATTTTAAAATATCAAGAATCATAATTTCATGCTCAAGTATATTATTGAATTTAACAAGTGATATATTCTATAGAGATCAAGTACTAATCTTAGTTTATGTAAAATAATTTCATCCATTCTTGATGGACAAAAATTTACTGCCTCGACACTTATATCCAGGGTTTTCTATATGATTATACGGGTAAAATTATTCAAATTCATTTATTTGTGTGTAATTATATTAGATTATGTTTCCTGTTTAAATGTTTTATAATGGATTGTGAAATTCATAAACAAATTTGAAATTAGGTTTTTTCATAACTGGACAATGCATCTAGATTTAGTTATTACTAAAACTAGTTAAAATGAAGGTTTGGTTTCTTCCACCCCTTCAAATGATATTATTGAGTTCTTCCTATAGTTATAAAAATATCATAAGGATTATTTTAATCCCCCAGGTGTGAAAATGTTTTTCATATTAGGTTGTGACTATAGAGGTTAAAAAGTCAGTTTTAAAAGTGATGGTATATCACTTCAAAAGGAAAAGAGTCTACTATAGTGGGCAGAATCTCTCTCACTTTGAGATATGTTTAAGTATATAGTGGGATAATTTAAAAATAACTACTATAAAATCATATATTTAATTTATTATTTTTATTTTTCTTTATCATAACTTTAATAAGTTGGTGGAATTATTTTTAAAATGTCAATTCTCACCCTTCATGACCATTTTCCCATTCATATTATGACTTAAAAAAGATAATTTTCTTGATATCGCACCCATTATTGGCATCTTTAGTTCATATTCTATACTAAGATAAAATATATTATTTTCTTATTAACATCTTAAAATAAATAATAGTTACTACTCATTAGCTTATCCAAAACCTTGATCAATCCATGATTCTTCTTATTTGATGGTAGGATATATAACAACCATCCAATACAAACTCCAAATGTCCATTATGTTGAAAATAAAACCTATGGTTTATATGTAAATTTATTCAAATAATTACTGTTGTAAAATTTGTAAAAATTAAAAAAAACAATAATTAATATACCTAACATGTCAAAAACAAAAAAACAAAATACCAATAATACATTTTTTGATAGACATTTGGTTCATGTAAGAGGTGTACTTATATTTCAAACACATTAAGTCAATTGACCATATGATTTAAATTAAGCTATATTAATACATTGAATTATTTTCATTTCAAAAATTATTATGTCATATGTTATGTGGTAAGAAATTTTGAGTTATGTAATGATATCACCAGATTAGACCTAATTTCTCTAAATAGGTTATTGGGGAGTTTACGTTTCACAATAAACTATATTAGTGATACACTTGGTGGGATTTTTTTCCCAAATATTTCACTAAATTATTTATCCCTCTAACAACACACAAGACACATTTCGTTTTACATTAAATAAACTCATTCAAGATGTATGGATGGGACGGTTTACTAATCGACATATCTTCCCTGGTATCTCACACATATACTTTGGTTATGATATTTTAATATTCACAAAATAAATGAAAACTGATAACTTTAGAAGTTTTTGGATAGATAATGATATTTTTGTGACCAAAATATAATTGATGGGAAAATTAATATTCTTATTTAACAAAATTTGTCTTATAAAAGAATTACCACATAGAAAGGATAAATAGGCTACATAGTAATGAAACTTTCCTTGTAATACTTTGGAGTTATACTAATATGTGTACATACCATTATTCATTACTAAGGCAACCTCATCGGTAGAGTGTACTCGAACTTTCAAAACATTAAAATTTTAGTTCATCTTTTTTCAGGATTAAATTAATACTATTAAAAGGATTATATTAATTGTAAATATAAATAATATTGAGATTCTATCAGTTGATAAACAAGTTATTAAATATATATATATATAAGTTATTATAAGAATTTTTTTAGATGTGAATAGCCCTTTCAATGGATTAAGTGGGTCTTAATTTGTTTATAATGTTGGATACGATGTATTCTCTCTGACCAAAACTAGAGGGGTATTTAGAGGTATCTTCATTATATTCTAATTTAGGTCACGAAAATATGGGAATATGTTAGAAATTTATCATAAGGAGTTCATCCAGAATATATAAGTCTATTTCTAGAATCTTTTAATCCTTTATTTTTTATCTAAAATTTTTATTGGAAAAAAATGTGTTTTTTTTAAAAAAAACTAGATATAGGCTGAAATGTTCTTTCCATGGTATCATGTTTTGCAAAATGAGTTTAATGATACAATCCCTCACTAATATTTTTATAAACATTTGTATTGAATCATAAAAATTTTATTTCAAGGGATAAATTTATTACATTGGAAAAAGATCATTTAACTATTATATGGAATGAGTGAAGAATTTTATCAGTTGAATAATGTCATACAATCAATTAAATTTTTTATACTAATAAATAAAGGTGACCTTGGATTCCGAATAGGACAATTCCAAATAATATTTGTTTTTTCAATGGAATAAATATATAATAAATTAAAAATTAATATTTCTATCCAAAAGAAGATTAATTTTATTTTCTTCTCAAGGGGTGTGTGTTTTTTATGAATCCATGTAGCTAGTATTCCAACCATTTGATATTTCATGGATATTTTGGAATAATTAGTTAGGAGAATGTAGAAAATTATATGAATCTCTATAAAAATTTATGTTCTTTGGAATACATTCTAAACTTGTCTATTGATAGGTGTTGGTCTTCCTCCATTAAAGGGATTCTCCAAAATTTATTATAAAAAAATTAGCATAAATGGAATAATTAAAATAAGTAGAAATTTGTTTATGTTTCTTCATCAAAATGTATATTTTTATACAAAGACTCCATAATTTTCAGAGAACAAATTTTTTTAGTAAGGATGGTAATATAATATAATATTTTGAATATAATTATCTTATTACATTATATGTTCACGTTTTTTTCTCCCTATCTGAGAGGGAGAAAATACTGTTGGTACCACCAATATCTTTCTTCAAGAATTTATAGAGACATTTCTTAACACATAATATATATATATATGGTATAAGTTATCCAATGTCATATTATATAATATAGCCCTGTCATATTAGAATATTTCCATATTACCAAGGAATGTTTTATACCTTGGACAAGAATATAATATGAATATATCTGCTAATATCATATTGGCTTTTCATGTTCTAATTATAGTATATCACATTGGAGATATCATATATATTTTTAAATCATATTTTAGGATATATATTACACCCTAAGACTGATTAATTTATTTCAATGTTAACTTTTAATTTACGATAATCCTCTATAAATGGATATCTTTTTTAATAACATATCAGATGATGAAGCATTTGATAAATATTTTTACTTAAGGATACAATATAATGTCAATAACATTTATACTCATAAGTTTCATAATGTATAATTAAAATGTTGGGATGATTATAGAGAATTCCCGTTATATTTATAAATAGGTAGACACCATTATCCTAGTTGTTTGTGTAATATTATGACCCATTAGAATTTCATTAAGGAATCATATTTTTTATAAATTTTCCTTAACATATTATTAAATATTGAGGATAAAAGGATGATCATACTTGAATGTCATTTTATTAAATTATCAATGGAGTTAACAATAGAGAGAATTGTCTTATAGTTTTCTATAGACATATTCATCCATAAATTGATTGAAGTAGTAGGATCGACCATGTATCTGAGAAATATTAAAATGATTTTAATTTCTTTAGACATATTTTGTTAGAATTGTGATCTTATTATTTTTTTTATTATTGTGTTATGATTCATTCAATAGGTGTTATTAATTTATTATAAACCTATAGGTGGTATCATAGATTAACCTTTTTCTTAATTGTCTCAGTAAAATTAAAAAAAATTAATGGATTTCATTGTATACATGATATATTATATCATGAAAAATGATCTTTATTTTATATAGAGTATACTCTTTCAATATATTATATCATTTGTGGAGATATAGAATTTTATTATGGATTGTTTTATGATATTTCTTGTCATAATATAATATATGATCGGACATTATGATATAAGATAATGTAACATGTGGCACTATACAATCCTTCCATTTTCAACTTTTCATAAAGTATGATATAGCTAGTTATAACTTACAATTTTAACTATTTAAACTATTCTCAAATAATGAAATATATCCACATATCGCCGTGTCAATATCAATAAATATCATAAAATAAAATGGGTAATTGTTGAAGGTGATATCAAAGTTTATGGTTATCAATCAGAGAACATGATTTATTGTATTCCACTACCTATCATAGGAATCAATTCCCAACTGAAAGAAGTATTACCCTAATATGGTTTATGAAGTGGTTTATATCATTATGTATGTTATAAATAAAATTTTAGATTATTTAAATTTCAATTATGAATTGAATGATTTAATTTATAAAATATTTATAAATTATAGAAAAATATTTTTTGTGATATTTATTAAACATATAATGTTTTAATAGATTAAATAATGATAATTTTTTTATAATTAATTAACTATCTGATTATGTAACTTTTATTAAATTAACATTTAATACTAGTACTTATTAATATTAACTACCTTTTTCTATTTATATGGAATTATTTATAATATATATAAGAATTGTTTATATAGAAATTATAGGTTCAAATTATAAAATCAATATAAATTATATAATAAGAAAAATATAATGGGGTTTCTATTTAAAAATAATATTTTTCATAATTAATGTTTAATTTTTAAATTAAAATTCTTGTTTGAGAAAATTATTTAAAATATATCAAAAGGAATATTGATATTTGATATGATGAATGTTAATGTAATGTAAAATATTTCATATTTATATTATGTAAAAATATTAAATAATATAATTGTAATATAATGTTCTTATATTTCATTTAATATCATATATTTAATGAAAATTGAATATAAGAATCTAATATGAATCAGTTGGAATTAGAAATAAATATAAATATCTAATATTTATTTAAAAATTAAATGAAAATCCTAAATATCTAAATTATAGTGTCTCTATGTAAATTAATTATGACATGTTCTTAAATGTATAGCTTCTCTCTAATTCTTTTATTGTTTATTTATTTTTCTTATTGTGAATGTTATTAATGAATATAATAGTTATATTATCATTGGTGATGTTTCCTTTAGTGTAAAATGTTATTTTTCATTTTTATGTTACTAAACACAGATTCTATGAGTTAGATGAATGTAATGATAAAAGTAAATCATTAAAAAAGTATAAATGAATAGTGAAATACATGTGATATGCTAGTGATATTAAATTCTCATGTAAAAAATCATAGCTTTAGTTTCATTACAAATAAAAATCATTTCATGTCCTTAATCATCAAACGGGGTAGTTTCATCTAAATTTTGGTTCCCCTAGATTATCTTATATGTGGAAATAAAGTAATAGGTGACCCTAATAGGATTATGTGCTTCTTTCTAGTGTTTTATTTTGGTTACACTAAGTTGGGAACCCATTTGGAAGGATTCCAAGGTAGTAGGATAATGTTAATCTAAATGATGGATTGGGAAAATATTTTCTCTCTTAATAAACCTCTAGTTATATATGATATGATTATCATGATTCCATGTCTAGAAAACAATGTGGGGAGAGGAAACCCATTGTGGAATCAATGATTAGTTAAATTTAGATCCTTTTCCATTTAATGGATATGATAGAATTTAAATTTTTCCTCATTTTAATTGTACAAAATTTAATAAACTCAACTATCAAATGAATTTAAAACAAGATATTCATCAGAAAAAATATGTCTTTATAATAAAATGGAATATTAATCATTAAACAATACTTTGAGATAATTATTTTAAAATAAAATCATACATTAAGAAACATCATAAATACATATAAAATAATAAGTATTGTTCTTATGTAAGAAACAAAGATTATAAATTACTGAAATTACTTTTTGATCAAAAAATGATGAACTTAATCACTATATGGTTTTACTTTAATAAGTTATATTGATAAATATTGACATTAAATAGACCACATAATGTAGGATTTCTCTTTTTCTCCATATTTTTTTAAAGGTTTTTAGTTTTTTAACTGAAATATCAATATTTAATTATGTTAATATTCTGATTATTCTTACAATAAAGAAGATGATGGATGTGAAGTATGAATGATATCAAATCATGTCATGAAATTCAATATATTGTGTATTAATGGATAATGAAGGATAATAATCATTTATTATTATAATAATGATCTTCAATTAACAAATTTTAGTTTCAAATTTAATTCATGGAGAATTGTTATAGATTCATTAAATGAAATTTGATTTCATACTTATAAAATTATCCAAGTACTTATGATGATTTATGAAGTGATTTCCATGTACAATACATGTTTCAATACTGAACCCCTGTTTAAAAAAGAATAATGGTGATTTTTTTAATAAAAAATATCCTTATAATTGATATTACAAAATGAAAATAAAATTGATGAAGGATAATTTTTGACTAGAGGTATTGAAAGGGTTCTTGAATTATATAGATAAAATTCTCTGTGTAAAAAGGTGATAATGAATTTGATGTTGAATTCAATTCTATACATGTTTTATAACTATGTATTTTTTTGGGTTATTAAATGTTATTCAATCAGAACTACTAGAGAGGACACACTCAATAGAATAACATTAGGGACCCTAAATTCAACTAATCCCATGTTACAACAGCTCATTCCTTGAAGCATAGTGGAAGAGAAGCGTAGATATGTGTATAATCCATCATTGTGCCCATGTAAAAGGACCACACTACGCATACTCGTATGAATGCAGAGGTTAGGCCAGAATCCCACTGTGCCAAGAACCATAGACTGTGTGTGATGTGTACCAGTGCATATCCATGGTTTCTATCTTAAGCAACATACAACATGGTTTGATTAATAATATGATTCAATGACTGAATAATGATGCGATGTGGGATGGATTAACTAGACTGTTGTTTAGTCATCATTAAAATTTCATGCATCTCCACCACCATTTGATTCATCTAACCGGAAGCATCTGATCCCCCATTCTTATGAGATTAAATGATCACTGTCATTCCCATATCATATCCTCATAAGAGGTTTTCAGTTAACTGGAATCTATTTTCAAAAATGATGGATGATGAAACTATGATTCTATAATTAAATTTTATCAAATTATAAAACTAAATAATATTGAAAGTATCATGAAATTTCATTTTTCATTTTATACATAAGGTTTATTTGGATAAGCTTCAAATTCATTTTAATGATGATGTTCGAGAAGTCAATCTATACTGAAGTACTTCAGGTATTTGGTTAATTTAGTTTCATGTTTTTATGATCACATGCAAGTGATACAATAACCATAAAGTATAAGGTCTTTCATGATAAAAATATGTCACTATTATCAGTGTCACATTACCCATGATTATAAGGTGTTCATGTAGATAGATTCGGCTATTAAATAGGTCATCGTCTTGGAATAATTTCTATGATATGATTCTGTGTATCTCAATGGTGCATGGTTATTACCCTATCCTATAAAAGGAGAGAACCCTCAAATAAGATGTGCTTCATTCACTCTGGATATATTTGAGTTCTCTCATTTATCAATAATATATAGCACATATAGGATTCTATTCATTCGAAGGAGTAGTGTCCCATGAGTCTCTATGGTAGTATGAATAAGGAGTGTCTCATGAAAAAATTTGGTTACGCAAAGGAGATATACACACATCCTTATCGAAAAAGAGTCATGGACACAAAATATATGTATTAAAACCCTTTTTGTTCATCATAATGATGGATAGTTCTATAATCTAGTTCTTGGGTATTACATGCCAACTATGTTAAGAAAATATATCACTACTCATGTACCATGTTGATACATAATGTCTATAAGAAGATCCATAAATATTTTTGTTGTAAAAATATTGATATTGTTCAAAAAATAGATTCATAATCGATATAAGAAGAGTGAAACCATGTATAAAATCATACGTGAAGAATAAGATGCATTTTTATTGTTTTATTGTGTCTTGTGAATGTATAATGTAGTTGAGTTTATGGAATATTGTTTACATTAAACATTAGGATGAATAATTCAATACAGTGTTTGTGTTTACCTTTATGTGAAAATAGAATGTGAGAAATGAATGTTCACAATCATTAACATGAGAATCCATTTGCTCATAAAGAGGTAATCATTATTACCTTTTCATATAACTTACTTTCACTATGTTTGTAGTATTAAAAGTGAACATGAATAAAATAAAATAGTAAAAGCATGTAAATTGAACCCATATTCACATAATAATATATTTTTAGATGTTCTTTATCAATAATAAATGTGTTTTAGGGATTATAGATTGTTGAAGTCCCACGGGAATTGTTACACATGCATAAGATGATGTGATATGTTCAGTTCATTGTGTGAAGTGTTTATAAAAAATAAATTTCCCTAAGAGGAAATTGATACTACACTTAGTTGTTTAAATTTTTTATCAATGAGATTAGATAATTTTGTATTCAATAATATTATAATAACATTCTGACTGAAGGAAAATAAATTGTGATGATGTGCTGATGATCTAAAATCCAGTGGTCGAATAATCACAATGTGTTTTTTATTCAATATACTATGAAGAATGATATTTAGTGTATTTGGTTTTACATTGAATAATACATACATCAAGACACTACTAATATATTACATATCATTATCTCAATGATCAGTGAGGGATGAATATGATTACCAGAAAATCTATATAATTTGATCGTCATTTGGGTTAAAAATAATTACGTGGTTATTAGTCTACACCATATTCACATTAGTGTGACTGATGTTAGATGAAGATGAAGTGTATATTGTAGTTTTCTATTGGGAATAACAAGAAAACATACACTCATATTACTCTTAATATAATAGGTGGAGTTTTTAGAACCTCAAAGCAACACTGTGATATCAAATAAAAGTCTCATCTGGTCTAATGGATTATTTATGCTATAAATGAACATAAAAAATATGTTAGAGACTATCTCAAGAGTTAATATAATGATCAATAAAAGATCTGTTAGACATGCACAATAATTTTAATATATTTTATTTAATGTTAAATAGTATTTAGTACTTTATGGTACCAAAGTAAAAGGGATCAAATTCTAGTGGATATGTGGTTGGATGATTTTCATAATACTCCCTATACTAGCAGTACTTATTGAGTACTGATCCTTTGAATGATAACATGTTATATCATCTAATACTTTCTTATACCTGCATGTGACGGGAAAAAATAGAGAAATAGAATAAAGATTCTAAAAGAAAAATAGGTACATGTATAAAAAATTCTAAATGGTTAAAAACTCAACAACAATGATTATACCCCACACATCTAAATGTTAGGAAAATCAAAACTATTCAATTAATGTGGTATTAGAGTGTTGGTTAACCTCTATTAGATTATCTACATTAAAGAAAGACTCTTATTATAATTTTAGTTTCTTCCAAATATTCAAAATTAAGTGTATTTTTTGTAATCATTTATTTATATCTTATCATAATTATATTTCTTACATGTATGTAATTAACAAAAGAAAGAAAGAGAGAAGAATTATGGAGATAAAATAACCTTTATCTAAAGAAGAGGATGTAATTGTGTCTCCCTACATTTATGAAAATGATGATATATCAATATTTTAATGTAATGATAATCTGGCTCATGTTTGAACCAATAAGATGTGTAAAATCTCTACATCAAGTTATCAAGTGTTATGTGTCAGTTCCATTCAAAAATATATTAAACATGATCAAATACCAAGTTATAATGTTGACTGATATAAAACCTATAAGGATATATAAATTGAAAGATTAATATATATCTCTTATTGTGTTTCCTTAAAAAATTCACTCGTGTTTTTTGAGTCTTTCTACATATGAAGAAAGAGATCACATAGCTGGATAGAGATGTATATGTTTCATATAAGTGATTTCAATAAAAAAATTCTTGAATGATCATAGATCTGTAGATTGGTTAGAACATTTTATATGTCAAATAGGGAACTTCAAATATAATCCTCAATAGGGATCAAATAAGGTGATGAGAAAGAGGGAGTAAAGAATACTCTTAATGAAACCATACATATGCTTTAAGAAAATTGGACCATGTTCATTGTTGTCAAGGGATGAAATGTGTAAGAAAAATCCAAAAAAGATCAATGAACATGACACTTTGCATCAGAAAAAAGTAAATCAACATGAATATGATGTTTAATTAATGACATCCACTTTTTAATAGAAGATAAGTTTCATGTAAAATTATAGATTCATCCTCAATATGAAATGTCTATATTTGATAGATTAGTTTTCCAATCTCAAGAAGGTATATATTGATGGTTCACAAAAGTATGAAATAATTTCAGATGGTACTCAATTATAAATAGATGATTCTTAGGATGAAAGAACTATAGCATGTGATAAAATGATCATTACTTTATTCAGTGATCTATCACAAGAAGGTGATAATAAAAAGGCACTATCCATACCATTGTGTATTAATGTTTATAAGCTATTTTTTCACTATGAGTACATGATAAAAAATTTCCAAATCAATAAGGTATGACTAAAGGAAAGAATAAACATACCACCGTGACTTGAGTGGCTTGAAAATATTCTTTGTAAATCTTTTCCCCACAAAGTTCACAAAAAAATCATTATGATGACCCAACTACATTATTTAGAAAATAGAATAAAATAAAAATTTATGTGTCAATGTTGGTTCCATAAATTTTATTGGTATTGTGCAGAATATTTTTGTACAATTTTCTAAATTATAAAGAATAAATATGTCTCATTTAAAGGGGTATAATTCCACATATGAAGATGCATAATTAATATGTTTAGAAGTATCTATATACATCAAATCGATTTAGATAACTTTAAAACATTTTTATGTATTCTATAGCGGTGGTAAAAATGTTAAAAAATTATTATCATAACATATATCCAAAGTATGTATGAAAAAGACCACATAAGATTGGAATGGATTAAAAAGTAACATTGGGATCAAATCAGAATAAAATTGTGAACATAGATTCCCCCAAAATTATTTCAAGTTGTGAAGCTGAAAAGGACTTGGAATCCAAATCATTGATGTTGAGGGAATATTTTCCCTCAGAAATTGAAAAATTAAAATGATTACACTCAAGAGAAACCATATGGAAGATCCAAACATTCGTCGATAGTTTTTAATTACATGATAGTTATTAGGGAAGATGATTTGGAATGAATAAGGAAACTGGAAGATACACAAGTTAAGTCTAGTGAAAAAGTAAAACAAAATACCCCACATGGAGAATATAAACTATATGAGAGCTTTCAAAAATAATATCCTGAATTATTGTGGTTTTGTATGAGAGATTTATGAAATCAGACCATATTAAATAGGGTTGTTTATCAATTCTATAGATCAAAAGAAATTCCTTAATAGGATTAAGAAAAAAATCCATAATAATGGTTGATAAGAAGAAAAAATCTCTACAAAAAATATAATAGAATAGTATAATTTTAAACAAACCCAACCGAAATCAGAATAGATGCTAGTATTTTCATGCATGATTACAAGAGAAAATAGAGAAACTCGGATGGCAAAAACAACTCAACCTTGATATTAATATTGATGAAGCAATAATAATCTTCATTATTCCTTTAAAAAATTTCATATTGTATCTTTGCTTCTAATGTCGTTAGTTAAAGGGGAATCAATTTCTCATAGAGAACCTATAAAATATTGAGTATTACCAATTCATTTTATCAATGTTGAATAAGTCTCCATCTTTGAACGATTCCTCAATTGATATTAAAATATAATTTTCATGGAGGATAATATTTGATGAAATGGAATATTGTGATGTCCTTTTATGGGATTCCAGGATAAAGAAGATATGATCTTTTTTGATCATATATATATTATCTTGAAGAATAAGTTCTCATGAAGATGATTCCTAGTGAATTTATTATAATTGTCAATATTTATAGTGACAGGATGATGATCTATTCAAGTGTATTCTTCAAATAGGACATCTTGATATACTTTTTTAAATATGTCCAATATTATGAATATGTTGATAATTTTATCCCTTTAGGGGGAGACTAATGACAAAATATAAAGCTTCTACAGTCATCAATTCAATTGATATTAAATTTAATCATTATCAAACCTTAATAATATCATTTCATTGGAAATGTTATGTCTTATATTAGTCTTTTATCCTTGGTTACTCAATATAATATTCATTTTACAATAGGGGATTAATTTATTTTACAAATGGAATAAGAAATGTATAGCTTACCCAAGGTAACTTATCTTGTTTATTTTTCTTGAATGTTTTTTATCTATCTTTAAATTGAGTGTAGGATTGTGAGGTTGATTGATCATAAAAATAATTATGTCAGATTTCTTATCATTATCCTTGAGTAAAAGTGAAAAAATATTTAGGATATATTTATGGTTTCTTATTTAATGAAGTATTATAATCAATTAATAAGGGACTACATTATTTTCTTAATAAAATCCTATTTCTTTCTACAATGAGAAAAACCTAAGTATAATTAGATTTAAATGGTTGGTGAAATATTTATTATATATATACTGATAACCATTTCCTATGAACTCTTTAGTGGTGACTAAAAAATAAATATTTCATTTACTTCAATATGATGATAATAGTATAAACAAAAAAGTTTTTTGAAGTGATGTATCCAAGATATCCAAGCCTACTATAATAGTTAACATATATTTAATGAATGGATAAATAGACCAGTACTCAAGAATTATTATTATTATAAGGAAGTTATTTGAATGAAATTTATGTTAAATGGTGATTCCTAAGGAATTTTTACAGATTTGGTTAATGACATTTATTTTTATACATGAACAATTATTCTAGTAATTCTGATGAATGATGAACTGATTTTCATGTCTAATACATGTGTCAATACTAAAACATTTTTTACAAAAAATAATTAGGTTTATTTTAATATTAAATAATATTACTAGAATTTATATTACAAAAATAATAGTGGATTTGATAAAGGATAATATTTGAAGAGATGTTAAGAATGGATTGTGATATTCTATACATGTAATTTTATAAGTATAATGGTTTACATGCATTTGATGTTGAATTCCATTCTATACTTGGTTTTTATCTATTTATTTATTGGGTTTTATTAAAATGTTATCCAATCATATTTAGTAGCAAAGCCCACCTCATTCAAGAAAGATGTGCAACCTGAAGGTAAACCATGAATGTGGGAGGTTTGATCGTTCGACCATGCATGGGGGTAGAGGAGCCATGGACTGTGTATAATCTTATAGTGGGACCATATATATAGACAACTATTTTCATAACCATAATTTCCCAATGTCTTGGCTAGAAGTTTATAGGGATGAAGACCATGGATTGTGTGAGATGTGTACTAGTTTTGGTCCATGGTAACCTACATTAGGATCATACTACATTGGTTTATTAGTAAACTGTTTATAATAAACTATGAGGAATCTATGTTTGAATGAATGAGTGGGGTAATTTTATTATGGCATTAAAATATAAAACATTTCCCGTACTATTCAAATCATGTAATGAGAACTGTCTTATCTCCCATACTAGTGATTTTAAATGAGTAGCATCTTCCAATTCTATTTTTATCATTGGATGATTTTTGTTTTCCAAAATCTTAATGATGAAATTATGGATGATCTAATCATGCATATATTATGAAATTTATCTACATGATAAAAATGAACTCGATCGAATGTATTATGAAACTTCATTATCATGGTGAATAAAAATATGATTCATTCAAAATGAAAATTAAATTGTAGGAGTCTGTGTGAGTTATTGAGAACCACATATGAACAATAGGTGTTCTGGAAAAATATTTGTATTTTTTATGATTATATGAACATGATAAAATTAGCACACAAGTGATGGACAATCGAGAAGAAAATAAAAAAATTGTCACATGATCCATGGTTTAAAGGTGAGAAAGATTATATATTTAGTTTTTGAATAGATCATCTTTATGAAATAATTTCTAGTATATTTTTCACTTAATATCAGTGGTGTAATGCTATCATCAATTTATATAAAAGGATAGAACCCTTGACTGATAGGTGACTCTACTGCACATCATATATCCTAGAGATAAATTTATTCAATAAAAGAGATCATATTTTAATTTCCATTCACATGAAAGGGTAGAGTCTAGCAAGTCTCTAAGTATACCTGTAGAAGGGGAGTCCCATTAACCATTTTGGTGGAACCAAGAAATTTTGATCAAATCATTCAGGAAGAAGAGAAGTAGACTTATGAAATCTCTAAAAACACCCTCGTCATGCTTTGCGGTGATGGATAGTTCTATGAATCATTTCATGGGTAGAACACCCTGACTGTCTTATAATAAAAAAACACCACTTATGATCCCTATTGATACATGATGGAAAGATGAACATCCATAAAAAAATTTGTTGTGTGAAGGATGAATTATATATATATATATATATATAACCTAACACAATAAAAGAAGAGTGAACACATGTATATAATCTTATATAATAGAGAATACATTATATTCCATGCAGTAATGTTGCATGAAAGAAGGAGGTAGTTCAGTTGAAGGAATACATTCAAAACAAATAGAAAGAAGATGAATTAAATTAAATGTGTTCTAATTCCTATATGTGTGATAATAATTTGAATTGTGAATACATTCATACATTGATATTAAATGCATATTCATATGAACAAATAATCCTGAATGTTTGTTCCAATGACCATATTTCACAAATAATAAAGCATAAGAATTGAACATGATTAGAAATATGGAGTAAATGAATGCATACATGATCCCATACACACATAAAATCATATTTTCATAATTTCTTAATCAAGAATATTTTTTTCAATGGTTTAGATTATTTACATGTTCTACTCAAAAGATGAAGTGATATGTTTAATTCATTGTTTTAAATTTTTAACAATAATCATTTTAACTAAGAATAAATATATACTACACATAATTTGATATAATTTGTATTGAGGATGATTGATAATTTAGTCAAAAGTTATATTTATATATCATTATCAATAAAGTGAAATGTATATTGATGATTCTATATTGAGATGAATTTTTGTGTTTCAATAAACAGAAAAGGTTTGGGATTCATGCCTGGAAGAATAAGATGTTTCATTGTAGTTGATTTTTCATCGAATACTAAATAGGTCATGACACTACTACCGTATTTCATATCATTGTTTTTCAACGATCAGGTATAGAATAAGATGATGACGCCTGATATATGTTAGTTTATCATCATTTGGGTTAGAAAGAATTATTTTATTTTCATTCTAATCCATATTCACATTATTGTTACTGACATCAGAATAAGAAGAAGTGTACCTTATTTTTTTATATAGGAAAGAATTAGAAGGTTTGATTGATTGCTATTATGAATGAAACATGTGAATCATATATACTATCTGTTGGGTAATGTTAGATAAAATAAAAGTTTTGTCTATTGGTTTATGTAATTGGTGTTAGAAATATCATTAAATAAATAGGTAAATACCTTTATTAGAGGTAGTATAAATATACAACCAAGATCTATAAATAATGAACTGTTAGTTGACTATAGTGTACTAAAAGATAAGAATTATGTTCTACTTGATGTATCAACATTTATAGAATTACATTCTAGTGTTTGTGTGGTTTGATCATTTCTATACTATCCCAGGGAATAGTTAGAATTATTTAGTATTGAACCTTATAAAAATATTGTTTGAATATTTTAATTCTTTCATATATTATAATTTGATAAGGAAAAGTGAATTAGTGAATCAAGATACTATTAGGTCAAATAGGTAAATGGATAAAAAGTTGTAAAAGGTTAAAAACACCCCAACACTGATTCACCCACCCTCTCAGTGTTATGAATATCCAAAAATGGTCCTTTCACACATTATTATTAAATTTTATTGCACGAATATAATAATTCATAAAGATTTTATATATCTACGTATATATTAAATATATTTTTATATTTTAATAACAGTGAAAGATTAGAGGTACCATCCCTGGAATATTCCTAATGATAATTTCGTTTTATAATAATAATTGTAAATCTTATACAACGTTAATGTGTTCAATATATTTTTAATATTCATTATAATGTTTTTTTAGGATAGATGATCATGGAATATAATTTATAGACTCTTATATTGCACTGATAGTATAGAAGGGTAATTTGTAAATCCAAAAGATAATATTTTATGATTCAAAGATTATCCACTATAATTAGAACATAAAACATGTTTCATAGAGGTGAGAAATTGTTCTATATTAGACAAACATATCCTTAAATATATTAAAGGGTTTGATAACTTCCATAAAGTTTCCATAATATTTATATGTGTTATTAAAATTATTTATTTTATTTTTCAATATAATTAATTCCAAATGTTAATTAGATTTTTAAAATATACTGGAGTTCAATTTCAATGTTGGGATTTATAGATCCTCTAATTTTTATTTAATCCCTGAATGAAGGCGTTGTATAATCACAACATTAAATGAAAAGAAATATTTTATATTTTATTCAATTATAATAAAAAATATGCATAGTTATCTCAATGTTATCACTTATGAATATGAATTATTTGTTAAAAAGTACTTTTTGTGAATACAATGAAAAAATACACATGTATTATGATTCATGAAACTCTATAATGCATTTTAGAATAAGATAATGATAAAATGTCTTTTATCCACGATAAAAAAATTTATGTATGAAATATGATAAAATGTAACAGAAATAATTTCCACCAAATTTAGATTCATATTTTAAATAATATAGATATCCTTTCAGAATAATTATCCAAACATAATGAATACTATATATGATATCGATATAGTAATTTATTTTTTAAATATTCCCCCTAAAGAATATACATGTTATTTCTTAAAACCAATAGTTTTTTATCTTAACATGACACTTTAGGAATAATATAACATCTAAGAGGCAAGTGGGAGTATGTTTAGTGTTATATGATTTCAAATATTTAATAAAAAATATTATTCTACTCATAATTAAATGACAAAGTTAGTTAATATCCTAAAATATTTTAGTTTATGTGGATAAAGGAAAATTAATAGGTTAAATTAATTTATTATGATATAGTAAATTTTAATTTACTTTATTAAGAAGTTTATGATGTGTTGATAAAATAATAATGAGAAGAGTTATATTTTAGTTCCAACAATATTTGATGGAAAAAGATTGATGGAAATACTCCAATAGTGGTGACGATGTTGAACATTGAAAGAGTTCTATGTAGAAAAAATATATTATTATTATTTAAATATTTTATATTATGTTTTGAATATTATGTTAAAGAATATAAATATTTTGAATATGATTTCTATGTCTAACCATTATTTATAATGTATTTCTACATACTTTTTACTAACCAATGATGTTTACTTGGAGGGTTTTATCATATGGACATATATATATATATATATATATATATGGTAGCTGTTATATAGATATTTAATGAATTTATGAGAACATAAAAATTGAAAGAAACATAGGGAATATCTTGTGTTCAATCAAATTGGATATTTTTAGATAATCACTAACATATTGTATTTTTAAATTTCAAAATAGAGTATGAGAATATAAAATGTATCACGTTATACATAATTTTTCTTCACTTTATCATTCATTCATGTTGGTTACATATATTGTTTCAGGTGAACTGATAACTGACCTCTCAAAGTATGATGTAATGTTATCCCTAGAAAATGTTTCAATGATTGATTATAGGTTTTGAAAAAAAAATAGGATATAATTTTTATGTTTCTCATGGTTATGTATAATTTCACCATGTGCAGAAAAATTGACTTTTTTGGACTGGATAATGAATCAAGTAAACCATATGAAGTCAAACACAATATGTCTTAGAATTATAGGGGTCAGTGTTTCATATTGAATCCTCGAGTCTATATTTAGAATGATATTTATCCTGATTAAATTCATACCTCAATACATTTCTTATAAAATATTTGAGTCTGAGGTAATCATTGGCGGTTGGGTATTTTATTAATCATATCATCAGTTGAGGATTCACGTGGATTATATTTCTTCTATTGTATTATAGTTATAATATCTATGACCCTGAATGGGATCAACTGTGGAAACTTATTATCATTAATAGATATGGTTCATGTCATGTTCTTATTTACCAGGATGAGTGTAATGTGAGGTGGTCATCCAGTTTGATGAATTACATGTGAGTGTGTTTATAAATATAAAGTCAAGAATATATAATTAGGATATATAGGAGTAACATAATCCATGACCCACTCCCAATAAATTTCTAGATAAATGGATATTATTATTATAAAATATTTTATATGGTACAACACATTGATGCATTTTTGGAGACACATGTGTTTGATTAATATCTCAAAAAATCTATTTATATCATGAGTAGCACTGATGTGTTACATGAGGACACTCTTTTCATGTATCTATGAATTTGCGAATTACTATGAATTCCAATGATATAAAAGCCTTTGGGTATACACTATGCTGATTATTTATTATGGTAATTGACTTTTATAATACTTAAAGGGGTTCGATAAATGGATTTAGAGTTTATCCAAATGGTATTTTCGATGGATATTCACAAGATTTTTCACTTTATTTAATCATGGTGAAATTGTTTATATATTTCCAAAGTATTTCAAAATATCCAATATGTGTTTTAGATATTATTTCACAAGTTATTTTATTTGGTAAAATATAAGGTGAAATGGAAAAATTTTCATGTGGCTTTAATTTAAGTGGTATATTAAAGAATATATACCCAAAATCCTAAAAGGTATACTAAAAATATTTTCTTATATCATTGTGGGTGTTATATAAATATCATATAAGAAGTTATCCATATTACCAAGGAATGTTATGTGTCTAAGACAAGAATATAATATGGTATGACATAGTGATATCATATTACCATTTTTCTTGTTTGTTTTTGTGTCTGAAATAAGATTTATCCTCAGGCTCATTGTATCATTTTATATGATTATTCTTACTACCAATGATTTATTAAGTAATTTAAACATTATGTATTTATGTTTAATTTTTTTCCATAAATGGACATGATTAAGAGTTCTATTGTTTACAATGGAATATTTTATAGATATATCTATAAAAAATAAAAACACTTATAATTGTTATTATTTGTTCATACATGCATCATAATTTATGTGTAACTGATTGGTAGGATTACCTATTATCATCTATCCCTATATAAGTTGTTAAAAACTATTTAGAGGGTTTTTTGAGTTAATCTATCATATTTATTATTTCATCAAATATGTTTTCTTCTATATTCCTTTACCACAAGAAATTTCATCATCTCATGGTTAAAAAGAGGGTCTTGGTCAAGTGTCATGTGATTTAGTGCAAAAATGGATACGCCTTAGAGGTAAGGTTCCTTTTTTTATTCCTAGTTATCTTCATTAATAACATCACTGAGGATGGAGGTTTGAAAATATATTAAGGAAATGTAAATATGTATTTTATATAGGAATGTTTGGGTTTTTAATATAATGGTGATCATGGGAATTCTAGTATTTATTTTATATTGCTATATTGAAAAAGTATAATTCATCTATTTGAAATCCATCAAGAATAATAAATATTTATATTTAATGATTAAGAAAGTATTAGGTGGTATAATGGTGTTGGATTATTTTAGATCCATCTTGTTTAGTTTTTAGATTTTTTCGATCATCAATATAGATATCGAGATTATATTGAACATTGATTCATATCTGTCTATGGATCATTGTTCCATGGAATATATAATTAGATATTTTTTCATGACTGATTATGTTGTAGCATACTATTTCACAGATAATGGGAAATTTTTTTATTTTTAACTTCTTCAAATCGTTCATTTGGTCCTGGAGGGTGAATTTTTTTTAATAATATTATTTTCATACGATATATTTATAATCACAGGGATCACAAGGTGTTATGTTTTTACTATTTTTCACTACTATTGTTTTTTTATTTTCCATCAATTTGATTCATACTATTATAAAATATATTACAATTAAATGTTATATCACATGAAGAAAAATATATGAATAATAAAAGAAAAAGTGAACTCCAAATAGTATTCTCTGACATAATTAGTGGGAAAATATAAATAGAAATACCTATCCCTTGACTCCAGCTAAAATGCATGTACTCCAACCTAATTTGGCCTAACAAAACATCCATATAATTCATGTAAAAAATATAAATAATTGATCTATGGATGATTATTCCACTATAATGAATATGATCTTCCTAAAAGGACCCTATTCTAATATGTGAAGAAATATAAATCATATATAGAAGAAACAATAAAAGAAGATAAATAATCATGGCCCATGGTAGTTATAACATATCATATCTCCCCACAATCACTCCCAACCTGAAATACTATGTACCTTATATCTATAACTAATCATAAAAATAATAACAAAATAGGGGTCCCTAGATATTTCTCCCCACTAAATCTAAAATTGTGGGATTACAACAACCCACAAGTGTGTCTGTGTGTGTAAATATATATTTGTCTGTCTATGTATATAGGTGTGTATATGTCATTATAATAAAACATTGGTATATGTTTTAAAATATCTCATATATAAAAGTGATAGGCTAATATATTAACATACAGTACAACATAAATTATTTGGTTATCCAAAATTCTAGTAAAACATGGTGGATGGATATTATAGAGTCAAACTCAGGTGGTGGTTTCATGGATGATAGAGAATAAAACATCATCCACAAAAAAATATGAAAAAAATATAATTATATAATAATAATTAGAAATATTTTAAAATAACATCATCAACAAAATATTTATATTCACATTAATCTATATACATTATGTTCATTTCAATTATGTCTTTATATAACATTAATATTACACTGTATGGATATTTTTCAATTTTACTAAGTTTATACATATCAATGGATTTAGACTTTTATTTAATAAAAATATTATTCTTATATCTACATTTATGCATCTATATATTCTTTAACTTATTTAGATATCCTAACCACATAATTTCCTCATATCACAACCACATTATGTCTAAAAATTCATAACCCAATCATTATTAGAATAAGATATTTAGTTAACACTTATTCATAACTTCATAAGCCAACACCATTAGAATACCACTTTAAATCTTCATAAATGTTAATGAAACCATGTTGGAATACATAATATACCGTCATAGAACACCACATTCATTAATATCTCTCATAATATGACATATAATTAACATCTAAGTTCTCATCCACATTCACACTATAAAAATTACTATATATATTTACCTATCACGGATATTACATTTGATTAATTAAATATAGAATATAACAACAAATCCACACCCTGTCATCTACAACCCACTTCAAAAAATCAATATGTTCAAATAACATTAATTTAAATTTAAATAATAAAAAATAATTAATTAAACAATATGTAAAAACCAATCATTTACCCATTCATCTCATATAGAATAAAGTATTAATATATTCATCAATATTAACTAATAAATGATAAATTAAAATTGATATATAAATTAGGGGAGTTTTTAAAATTGCTAAACATATAAAATGTTACCTTTCATCAATGAATATTCATTAATTTTAGCTCAAATTCATTAAAACCAGGCTATTAATAAAAACATTATAAACCATCCACAAATATAATTCTATAACTAAAATTGAGATAGATAAGGGTCCACCAAGCCAAGCCATGAAGTTAACTCAATAATTCACATAACAATGATCTATTATTTTATTATATCAATATAATGAATATATTTTTCAATGATTATAATTGTATATATAAACACCATCAATAACACTATATAATATATACATATTTAAGGAAAATCCATAAATTAAAATATTGAGGTCTCGAGTGGGTTTTAGTATTTCGAACCCATTTTTTTAAAAAAGAAATATCTTTGTAGAATAAAAAATTTACACTACAATAATATTGATCATAAATTCATGGGTATTTTTAATTATATCCACATAATTCACATAACCTTCTAATTAGAAATTTATGAATTATGAAACCAACATAATATTTGGAAATATATCACTCCTTTTTCCAATTAATTCCATCTTATTCATTTTGTAAATCAAAAACATGTTCCCTTTAAAATGCTAGGAAATAAAATCCATAATATAACAAAAATTTAAACATTACTTGTTTTATATACTACATTCCATGATACATATGTTATTAATTCTAATAGATATAAAAAATCCTTGTAAAACTACAAAACTATTTCCATACATTCATGAAATATTCAAAAAATAAATGATATGATTCAAATATTATGGGTGATAAATTCATCATTATCCTCTATCCCCTCTAATCCATACAATTTAATGCATCATCCACATATATAATGAACCAAAACATGTTTCACATACAAAATTTTTCCCTTAATATTTAAATTTTTATCTTCATTATAATTTCATAGCAGCCCGAAATATCCCATAGTAAATAATCTTAAATTCTATAACTTTAAAATTTTATTCTTCATTTAATAATTTAATATTTTTTAAACTTAAATTGAATAAACATATATTATTATTTCATTAATATTTAATAATATTTGTTTAATCAAGTAAATATTATTTAATTTAATCAACATAAGGATTATGGTGCCATAAGACTACATCCCTCATTAAAAAACCCAAATATTAGTTATATGATAAAATTAGAAAACTAACACTATAATCTATAATTAACCACTTATAACACACTAACATAGAAGTTTAAATTGGGATTAGTGAATCAATGTGTCCCCATGGTCTCATGTGATCAAAGGTTGAGAACTAATGTTGAGGGAAACAACACTGATGGGGAACAATTTTCATTAAATATGTAACCATAATAATAAATGGTATGGGAAAATTATAGTTTTTTTAAAAATTATATAAAATATATATATATATAATAAAATAATAAACAATACTTCCATGTAATAGTAGGAAATATAACTACATAAAATTCAACCAATGAAATAAAGGACCACTAGTCTCAACATGGACTCAATCATCAACACATCATTATATTTTCATCGAAGGATTGATGCCTTGAGAATGAAAATTATAAAGTATTTACCTTACCCATGACATGAAAAATACGTTCTATTTGTATACCAATATACACATGTGAAATATTCAAAAAAGATATCCAATAATAATATATGTCATTTTATATGAAAATAAATAATTCAATGAAAATGACATGTGAAATATTCAAAAAGATATCCAATAATAATAAATACCAAAAAACATAAAATATAATTAGTTCAAAAAAACATTGAACTATAAAAAAATATCTCCAAAATAATTTTTAAAAGGGAAAACAAATACTTTATTTTCTGTCCATGAATCAACCTTTAAACAAATTAATTTTTCATTTAAATTCTTTGTTTTAAATACACTCTAATTTTCAAACACAAACAACATATTATCAAAATAATTCATTAAAAACACACATCTATTTATTCATACATTGAGCACCCAAACCCATAGTAAAAAACATTGGATGATGACTAAAATCAGTCATATATGAGTTATAAATTATCATGATTAATTTATTGACTCTGTATTAAAAAATATATACATTGATAATATGATAAAAACATCAATATTTCATCATGATATATAAATAGAGTTATCATTATGGGTCTAGACACAAAAAATTTTCTCAAAAATTTAGACACACTCTTAAATATTCATATTGCAATATCAAACCTATTTTGAGGATTAATGTTCTCAAACAAATTACATAATCAAATATCCAATTATTTTCAAAATAATGAAATCATTAAAAAAACCAATAAAAAATCATTCAAGAAATGTTTTTAATTCAATGTAAATTATTTATTTATAAATCACTTTATATAATTAAATCTAAAATATCATAATAATTCACTTAGTTAAATATTCCACATTAATTATTCAAAAACCAAAAATATATATATATATATTTAATATTTTTAAAAAAACACCATTGATATCATAAATTAATTTATTGTGGATTTAGGATCATAATAGGGACAAAAAAAGAAAAAATATATTTAAAAATTTCATAAAATGGTTTTGGAATACATATTTGTCATGCAAAATTAGCCTGAAACACTCATTCCATGTTGATAAACATTTTATAAAATTAATATTTTGGTTAAATTGTAATTAAAAAATAAATATTAACATTAATTTTCTAATGAACTCTATTTTCTAAAATTAATTTTCCTTGTAGTATTTTTTAATTATTTAGAACACAATAATTTTCAAAAAAAATAACATCCAACCATGTTTCACTATGGATTCCACAACATTTCATTGAAGTGATTAAGTAAATTGTTTTTGTTTGTTAAAATTCATTATACCCTAGAAGTGAAAACCCCAATAAATTTCATTTGGATTCATCTCATAGTAGAAACATCAATCATTCCAACCAAATATGGTTTACTATTTTCACATAATTCTTCTCATCCCATTCCAAGATATCATATAATTTCGTTTAATGTAATATTAATTCCAATTGTAAATATTTATTAGTCATCGAAGTTTTACATTGGTACATATATAGAAGTAGTATTTAGAATCTAATTAACCATAACTTTATGTGTGATATATTATAAAAATGGTTGTTACTTCTTCAATTGAACATAAAGAAATATGATATGAATCATTCCATGTTACCTATCTTATTTCAATTGATATACCAATTCACTTATCCATTATACCAACATTACATGATACTAACATTCCAATACTCCAAATATAATAATTCTCCAAATAATGAAACACTCTAAGGGTGACATGATCACCAATATTAGTCTTCCAATGTCATCATCATTTAACAACATGAGATCTTGGTAAAATATGATGCATATCCTAGTGTATGTGAATCATGGTAACATAATATACATTCTACTTATCTATACTAATATTGATGTGAATTATTTATCCTGTATTATTCCAACATAATGGATACTAACATAATATATCAAATAAATCTCAATTTTTCCACAATTATTAATAATTTATAACTACTATTAAATAAAAAATCCACATTATGTTTATGATCTTACCAAGTTATCCCTAAGTAAAAAACACACACCAATGTAATGTCCTTAAAATTCTGAAAAATATATTAATTGTATCTATATTTTTGGGGATAAAAAATTATATTAATATTAAATAGGGTTTCCATAGTGATGTGAAGCATTTAATTGAGACTTTTTTAATTGAAATATTACGACCAATGATGTGTATCTAAGTGGTTACCCAAAGGGCCCGAAAGTCTATCCCGCTTGAAATTTTATCCTCCTAGGGATTCCTAGGTTTTGAGTTTTCTCGTCCGATCAGCTTCGGCGGCTCCGTCTTCGCCGGTTCAGTTTCTGGTTCTTCTTCCTCATCGTCATCGGTTCCAGTGACAGGGGCTCGGGTTCCCCCATTCCATTCCGTTCCCCGTGCCTCTTTCCTCTGATCTTCCTTGCCAGCTACCGGACTCCGTTACCGGCGATCCGTAGGAATTCGGGCTTCATCCCCTCGAAGTCATCTTCAGACGCAGATCCAGGTCTTCAACGCTGCCCAGAAGCTTTTCCCGTCCCCTTTTCCCTACATCTGTGCCAGATCTGGGAAAGGGAAGGCAGTTCCGAATCCCAAATCCCAAACCTCCTTTCAGCAAATTGATTCGAGCTTTCATTATCTTGAAACAACCACGAGAGTTCGAGGATTGACATAACTGTAACCGTAAACCTTACCTGTTCCGTGAAGGTTGGCGGTGACCTTTGGGCGCTTTGGCAAAACCACGGTTACGAAGTTCCCACTGCAACGCGGTGAATCGTGAAGCACCATCCGCGAAGGGTTCCCCGATTTTCAAAGGTGTGGTGGATCCCCGGGGCGCGGAGGGCGTGGACGTGAAGAAGAGTCCCTCGGCGCGCAAGTTGGAGCGCCTCGCAGCCTGCCCGTTTCTTGAAGCGCGAGGGGACTTGCGCGAGATCTGATAGTGTTACCCAGCGCGAAGGAAATTACCGCGCAGGGCTGGTTGTGGATTGAGATTGTTCCCAGCGCGTTGCTTTTGGCCGCGCAGGTCTTGGAGCGGCTAGTGGTCTTCCCCAGCTTGAAGGATCGGGTCGTGTAGGGCTGGCACAGAAAGAAACAGTGGCACGGAGCTTCCGGGCCGCACCTGACTGGAGGACTTATATCGGGCTGTGCCTGAACAGAGAAATCGTTGGGTTGGGCCTGACCTGTGTGAATTATCGTTCAAATCCGGTCTGTGATACTATTTGTAGATTCCTGGAGGTTTGGAAAAAATAGTGATTCTCCTGGTCGTGAAGCTTCGGTTGTGAAGAACTAGCTTGCGCTGGTTCGGATTGGGCCGGAGTCCCTGGGTCGGGGACCCCCTTTGGGCTTGACACCCCTTGGATAGGGGACCTCTGTTAGGCCAATCCCTCCCTAGGAGATTTCATGGCTCTCAACATGGAGACGGATCTGCTGAACCAATGGAAGAACCTCACATTGACAGACAAAGAAAAAGATCCACTTGCAACCCGTAGAAATGAAGACAACACTTTGACAAAACGTATGGCTTTATTGGTTGTCGGAAGACTGGCGACCGAGGCACCATTTAATCTAAAGGCCCTCAGAACCACCCTTCAAAATCTTTGGAAATTGGAAGCTGGAGTAGCCATCCGGGAAATTGAGAACAAACTCCTTGTTTTTGAGTTCTTCAGTGATAAAGACAAAGATAAAGTCCTCAGAGGACGACCTTGGTCCTTTAACAATCATCTCATTCTGATGGAGGAATTTAAAGGGGGAGACGAGATTCAGAATTGCACACTTACCCGATCCCCGTTCTGGGTAAGAATTAAAGGAATACCGTTCCATGGGAGATCAACACATGTGATGAAAGAAATTGGAGACCGGATCGGTCACTTCCTAGAGTGGGATTGCTCGGACCCAATACAATGGGGCCCCTGGGTTCGAATAAAGGCTGAGATCGATGTGTCTGAACCCTTAATGCGAGGTATGTTCTTGAAAATTGATGATTCCAACACCTGGATCTCGTTCGAATTCGAAAAACTACCAATCTTCTGCTTCCTTTGCGGACGTATAGGCCACATTGAGAAAGCGTGCGGGGCAAAGCCAGAGAATTCCGCCGAAAATATTACCCTACAATACGGTCCGTGGCTCCGGGCCAAAGCACACAGAGAGGCATATATCCCTGAGGCGGAGAGACAAATAGATCGGGACCGTCTCATTGCAGCCCATCTAAGGCGACCGGAATCTGGAAAACCTTCTATTATAAGGATGGGACCACCTGTCTTCCCTAAAGAATCCCCAGCTGAGCTTAGGGGAAATGGAAACACCTCCCAAGAGATTATCGTCAGATGCAATGATGGGGCTCGGCAAGACAGTCACCTGATTCAGGGTATCACAAAATCCGACTTCGTTTTAACTGCACCGAATTTAACGTTCTTTACTTCAACTGGGCCGCTACCTAAACCAAAAGAACCTCCAGAGAAATTTCCAAGGCAGAAACATGTTTCCTTGGATCCTCCTGAAGCTGAGCAGAGTCCAAATCGGATCCCAACTGATGCCCTTCTGCAAGCTGATTCTGGGATGACTGAAGCCTCACCTTCAGGACATGTTACTCATAGAACCTGGAGAAGGGCACGCGGCGGTGGTAAGGGCGATTTCCCAGGGAATCCCAAACCAGGAGATCTGAAAAGGCAAAGCGAGTCCAGTGGTATGCACACCAATCCTCCCAAAAGTAGGAAAGCATCAGGTACGTCATTAACCCCACAAGAGACAAAGGCGGAGGCGGGTCAGGCCCGGCCCCGCCTAGAGCAATGATTGCTTTATGCTGGAACTGCCGTGGGCTTGGCAACCCACGAACGGTTCGTATTTTCCAGCGCCATTGCGCTCAAAGTTTCCCTGATATGGTTTTCCTGTCCGAAACCATATTGGAAAACAAGGACATCACAAATCTTGCTCTAAAATGCGGTTTCCAGGGTTGTTTCCCGATTCCCCGACAGGGTCATTCAGGGGGATTATGTCTTCTCTGGAAGGATAATGTCGATGTTAGGCTCCTATCTTTTTCCCAGCGCCACGTGGCTGCATCCATTTGTGATCCCCACAACCCCCCCTGGACTTTTGTGGGCTTCTATGGCTGGCCCTCCCAGTCTGAAAAGTGGAAATCTTGGGATCTTCTTTGCAAACTCCGTCGTGATCTGTCAAGCCCCATTCTGTTTGGAGGGGACTTTAACGAGATCCTTTTCCAGAAGGAGAAAAAAGGTGGAGCTGTGCGCTCCTCCACGTTTATGTCTGATTTTAATGATGTTATCCTTAAGGCAGAGCTAATAGACCTGGGTTACACGGGTAATCCTTTCACATGGTTTCGAGGCAGTTCTGATGGAAATCGAATCGCTGAACGTCTGGATAGATTCTTTGGCTCAATGGATTGGATGAACCTCTTCAAAATGTACCATATCAGACACCTCACGTTAAACTGCTCGGATCACTGCCCAATTGTCATTAACTGCACCCATAATGAGCACGTTACTAGTTCTAGGAAACCATTCAGATTCGAAAGCTTCTGGTCAAAAGATCCCGAGTGCGAGGCGGTTATCCGTTCAGGCTGGAAGAATGGGCAAGCTGATCTGAGAACCAACCTTCTCCGAGTGGCGTCTGATCTGAAGACATGGAGCTACTCTAAATTCCGTCACCCGGACCGGCAATGCAATTTTCTTGAAAGGAATATTGGCTATCTTCTTAGCAAACCCCCGTATAGCAACATTCTCTCCAAAATTAGTGAAACCCAACGAGAGCTGGATGTTTCCC
Source organism: Viscum album (assembly GCA_963277665.1). NCBI lineage: Eukaryota > Viridiplantae > Streptophyta > Magnoliopsida > Santalales > Viscaceae > Viscum > Viscum album. The sequence continues at coordinate 4,255,827 of OY728145.1, forward strand.
TGCGCAATAAGGAAGGTTTTTGGGCTATGCGAGCGCGTGATATTCATATAGCAGAAGGGGATGCTAATACCCGTTATTTCCACCAGAAGGCTTCAGCAAGACGCCGAAAAAACTTTATTTCTGGCATTCTAAAATCAGATGGTAGTAAAGTGTCTGACACAGGGGGAATCCAAGAAGCATTCCTGAGCAATTTTCAGAAGCTCTTCTCTGCAGGCCATTCTAACAATTCTCCTGAGATTGAGGACTGCATCAAACTCGTGATTTCTGACGATATGAATAGACAGCTTTCTAAAGATGTGACGAATGACGAGACTCTTAAGGCCTTAAAGAAAATCCACTCTACGAAGGCCCCGGGACCAGACGGATTCCACGCCCTCTTTTTCAAGAATTACTGGCACATCATTGGTCCAGACATATGCAATCCGATGCGGGATATTTGGGCTGGGAAAACGGACCTGTCTTCTCTTAATGAAACTATTCTTACCCTCATTCCCAATATGAAAAATCCGCAAGGGGTTTCGGACTTTCGACCAATCAGTCTGTGCAATGTTTCGTATAAGATCTTTTCGAAGATCCTGGCGAATCGGTTGCGTCCTTGGCTACCCGACGTCATTTCAGAGAACCAAAGCGCTTTTGTGGCAAAAAGGTTAATCACTGATAATGCCATTATTTCTCATGAAATTTTCCATTCCATGAAAACACGAACACGAGCAAAGAGAGGGATCATGGCTTGGAAATTGGATATGGCTAAGGCCTATGATAGAGTGGAATGGAACTTCCTCGAATTTGTGATGCTCAAGATGGGTTTCTGCACCAAATGGATTGACATGATCATGCAATGCGTCTCGTCAGTATCCTTCTGTATTAATGTCAATGGGGTGCTCACCCGAGGCTTTTCCCCATCCCGTGGGCTTCGCCAGGGAGACCGTCTTTCACCCTTCCTTTTTATTTTAGTGGCTAATGTGTTTTCTAACCTCCTTTCCAGGGCAGCTTCGCTTTCCATAATTCATGGGGCGAAAGCGTGCTGCAAGGGCCCTCCGATATCCCACCTCTTCTTCGCTGATGATTGCCTTCTATTTTCTCGAGCTACCCCTAATGAGTGTACTGCAATCTGCCAGGAGATACAACAGTATGAACGGGCTTCAGGACAAATGATCAACCAGAGTAAATCAGAAATTTCTTTCAGCTCTGGAGTCCCCCAGCCGAAAAGAGAAGATCTCTGCTCTTTAGCACACATTCCTGGGGTCGATAAGCACCAGAAGTATCTTGGGCTCCCGACGGTGGTTGGACGGTCAAAGAAAGAAATCTGTTCAGCTATTGTGGATCGAATTGAAAGAAAAATACAAGGTTGGACCCCTAAAAAAATCTCCAAGGCCGGGAAGGAAATCCTCATCAAGGCGGCACTTCAATCTGTCCCTAGCTATTTGATGTCTATTTTTAAACTTCATGATGTGGTGCTTTCAAAGATTCAATCCAGCACATCTAACTTCTGGTGGGGTCGAAAGGACGGAAAAAATAAAGTACATTGGATCGCCTGGTCTGCTCTCTTTCAACCAAAATCTGAAGGCGGAATGGGCTTCCGGGACCTTTCTCTTTTTAATGATGCTTTGCTGGCTAAGCAAGGTTGGCGTATGATTAATAACCCATCATCCCTATGCACGCGAGTTCTCAGGGCTAAATATTTCCCACATAAGGATTTCTTGGATTCCCATCTTGGCTATCGACCCAGTTTTCTCTGGAGAAGCATTTGGGGTGGTCGTAATCTGCTGAGGAAAGGACTAGGCTGGAGGATTGGGAATGGTTTAACGGTCAAGATTTGGACTGATCCCTGGCTTATTGATCAGACAGGCACGAAGGCGTCATCCCCTATTTATCCAGGATCCGAACAAGCCACAGTCTGTTGTCTTTTTGAGGATCAAGGGGCGGGATGGTGTCTGGAAAAACTCTTCTCATGGTTTAATGAGAGGGATAGGAGAATTATTCTGAGTATCCCCTGTGTGCCAGACGCAGGGCCAGATCATCTCTACTAGACAAATGACAGCTCAGGAGAGTATACGGTGAAAGCTGGTTACCGGCGAGCTCTTACTGCTCAAATTACAGAAGGAGATGCGAGGCCCTGGACATCAATTTGGAAGCTTAATGTTCCCCCTAAAGTTCGCTTTTTCTGGTGGAAGGTGTGTACCGGTATCCTTCCAACTAAGAGCCTCCTTGCCTACAGACACTTTTCAAACGACAACTCATGCCCTTTCTGCCCTTCTGTGACTGAATCCCCTCTCCATGCTCTTATTCAATGTCCCGGGGCTCAGGAGGTTTGGAATGGATGGGGATCAACTATAGAGCTGTCCCTGGACGCCGCCTCAGATCTTACATCTCTCCTGATGCGATGGTGCTCCTCCTTTTCGCCGGCTAAAGCAGGTGCCATGTGCATTTTGACTTGGATTATCTGGGATAGGCGGAACGAGGCCATTTTCAATCATTTCCGGAGGCCCCCCAGATTTTGGATTGACCGGGCATTGTCAAGGATTGTGGTTTGGCAGGACCACCCTGAGCAACAAAGACTTTTCACTCCCTCTCCTCTTCCCCAACATTGGTGCCCCCCACCGGAAGGGATTTTTAAGATCAATGTGGATGCCTCTCTCCCTAAGTATGGCCCAGTTGGACTAGGTTTACTGGCCCGAGACAACCTGGGAAATCTTATCGCTGCCAAATACGAAGCACGTTATGCACTTTGGGAGCCCTCAGTCGCGGAGGCCGCCGCCATCCTTGCTGGGTTAAACTTCGCAAAAGATCGCGGTTGGGATTCCATTCACATCGAATCCGACTGTCTCACTGTAATCAATGCCATCAATCTCACGGACGGCGGGCTTCAACCTTTAGGCCCCATTATCCGGTGTATTCACTCGCGGAGACAAGGCTTCAATTCCTGCAATTTCTCATTTATTATAAGGGAGGCGAATGAATCCGCTCACAAGATGGCAGGCATTGGCCCTCCTTACGAGGATTTGCTTTGGTTCAATCATTTTCCATCGTGGTTATGCTACTGTATTTCTGCTGATCTCCATCATTAATGGATCCGTCTTATTTTGTCAAAAAAAAAAGTGGTTACCCAAGGGTTCTATGTTGAGGATAAAAAATAGTTATTTTTTATTTTTAGAGCTTATGACTAAATATTTTTTGGGTTTTTTATTAAAAATTATTAAAATAATTAAATAAGAGGTGTTGATTTGTGTCTATGAAAAAAATAGATAAAAAAATGGGAAAATTGTTAAAAAAATATAAAATATTAATTTTTGAAATATGATCAACACACTGTCATTACTAATAAAATAATATTTTATCCTCATTCAATTACTAGATTATAAACATTCCTACAATTATCTGTCACCATTTAATGTGTGTCTGATATCAGTTTAGAGTTCCCCTCTTAGAACATTGTCTGTCCACTTTTTCCATGAATAACCAATGAATACAAACCTCTCCTATGTTTATATCATTCCAAAAACCCCTAACTATATCATTAACACTATTCATATCTATCCAAAAATAGATATTCCATATTCCATGAGGCATGAAAGTATTGAGTTGGAAAATAATTTGATATTAGGAAAAATATTTTTTGAACAATTAATAGAATTAGAAAACTATTTTTATTGCATATGAGATCAATTCTCACTTTATTAATATTTAAAATAAAATAATGAAACCATTTATGCTAATATTAAATGGAAATTGAAATATATTTCCCCTTAAAAAGTTTAAATTACACTCTATCATGAGAGATTAGGGGAATACCTTGTTAAATAAAAAAATCACATTGAATAGAAAACTCTGAATAAGCACACATAAAGAACATTGAGAAAATAGAAAATTAAAAGAATTGGTATATCAAAATGAATCATATAATATATTTATCTATAAAATCTAACAAAAAATAGAAGCAACAAATGTATAATAATCATAGAATAATTATACACACACAACTATTTATCATTATTTAAAAGTAATAAATTTTATTCTGTAAATAATTTATTTAATTAAATTCATAATAGAATTTCAAAGGGTCTCCATCTTATACTTATTCATAGACCACTTGGTTCATTTCCTCTAGTCATCCTAAATAAAAATGGGTTGATGGAATGAAACCTATATATGTTCTATTTGTCAGTCACTATTTTATAGTTTCTTGAATGTAGGTATATTTGGGACCATTAGTTAATGCATTATATTTATTAAATAAAAAAACCTCCATGAACATGAATGATCTATTATGAGTTATATTCAATCCAAATAATTCATGGATACCAGATTCAATGTTTTAACCATATCCTGGTTTAACGATTAATTCCACTGAAAATTTCATGTACAAGGATATCATTTAGATTTCTTGAGTTTGGTTCCCCCAGATATAGCCAGTGTAGTCATTACATTTTGGAGTTGATCTTAATTGTGATGGTAAGGTGGTTTAACAATATGAGAATCTTTTAGGCCTAGTACTGGTGTGTTGGAATTTTAGTTTAACATTGATTTCCAGTCATCGTATGGTGGACATATGTTATGTTAAATAGTTTTATGATTGATGGTTGGTTGAATATATAATTAATGAATCTTATTCATGTAAGGGGTAGTTTTTATGTTGAGGGTATTATTATGAGTTTTTTAATAAATTTTTTTAAAAAAACTACAAAAACCATCCAGGTTAAAAAAAATTAAAAATGCACCCGAAAGGTGGTATCCCAGATGCCACCTTTGCACTGCTGGTGAAAGGCAGCATCTGCGATGCTGCCTTTCCCCTAAATTTTTTTTGAATATTTTTATTTTTTTGTTTTATTTTGTTTTGTTTATTTATATATATATATATATATATAAACAAAACAAAACAATTCAATAGAATTTCTATACTATTAAGGATCCAGCGCAACAGCCATTACAGCAGTCTGGATTCTGACAGAAACTGTCACCATGCCTCCCTTTTATAAGAGGGATTTCCCTGAAAATCATTCTGCATTTTTGATATGGGATTCAGGTTCTCCCTTTCTCACGTAGTACATTCTGCATTTCCAATGTGAGATTTGGTTTCAAGTATGTGAATTTGAAATACAATAAAATATAAACCATAAGACCAATATAAATGAAATTTTAAACATTGATTAACCATATAATAGATAGTTGAATAAAAAAGGAATTTCCTCAAAAATGTTGATGAACAATAATCTATAACCTTTCAAAACAGCCTACTTGAAACTTAAAAATGTTTCAAGTGTGTGATTTTTAAAGAATATATAATATAAACTATAAAAAAATATAATTGAAACTTTAAACATTGATTAAACATATAATAAATAGTTGAAAACAAAATGAATATCCAAAAAAATGTTGATGAAAAGTAATTTATAAGCTTTCAAAACTGCTTACTTGAAACTAAAAAATGTTTCAAGTACGTGAATTATAAAGACTATAAAATATAAAATATAACCCCAATATAAATGAAACATAAATAAAATTGATTAAACATATAAGAAATAATTGAAAACAAAGTAATTTCCTAAAAAAATTTGATGAAAAATAATTTATAAGCTTTCAAAACCGGCTACTTGAAACTAAAAAATGTGTCAAGTACATGGATTTAAAAGAATATAGAATATAAAATAGAAGAAAAATATAAATGAAACATTAAACATTTATTAAACATATAAGAAATAGTTGAAAACAAAATTAATTTCCAAAAAAAAATTAATGAAAAATAATTTATAATATTTCAAAACCGCCTGCTTAAAACATAAAAATGTTTCAAGTACATGACTTTAAAAGACCAAATACCCATGATTAAACTCCATTTAGTTGGATTTAAATTTAAATTTTACACTCCATTTTTTCCTTCCTTTTGTTCTTGTTTTGGTCATTATATATCAAATATAAATGGCTGCATGAATACGACCACAGACCCATGATTAAACATTATCTTCCATCTGTTCCTTGTGAGTTTATCACACGTTCTTCACCATTCTTTGGAGTCAAGAATTATGTGCATCAAATATTTGAGGTAAAATTGAGCACGACATATGGTTGCGAATATTATAATCTGAAGATCATGGATTTGTGCTCGTTTCTTCATTTTTTGACTGTTTGAAGGTAGTAAAACATGTGGAAAGAGTTCGGATCTAATGAGGCATAGGATCTGGTGGTGGGTAGTCTATATAAGTAGAAGAAGTTAGTATGGGAAGTCTGAATTAGCATGAGCAGGCACTGCAAGTGGGTCCGGGGAGGTGGCAGGTGGATTCGGGGCATGCGAATCCTTATAAAGCAAGCCAAAAAAGATAGGGGTTCCCAATGGCTGGCAGTGTTGTTTAGAGGGGTAAGATGGAGGATCTAATTCCAGTAAACATACCGGTGTGGCTGTAGAAACTCACGGTGGTCGGGTGTGACTCCGGCTGAGGTGGCCCATAGGAGCCAGCTCTAGGTGAGAAGGGTGGTGTAGGCGAGGCGGTGTGAGCAGGGTGGCCCGACGACATTAGGGCTCTGATAGGGCGATGATGAGAGCAGGTGGTCGGGTGTGGTGGCACTGGTTGCACCAAACACAGTGAATATGGTGGAAAATCACACCAGGTAGTGATCTATGTTAGAAGAAGGGGGAGGTGTTGGAAACCCTAATAACTAGTTTTTCAGGGGTGATACATAGGGAAAAGAAATGATATTAAGGGGAGAAATTAGTTTCCCATGTTTGGTGAGAAAATTTTAATGGGAGAGAAATGATAAGGGAAGAAATTGAGAGAAATGGATTTATCTCTTGTTATTGTTTATAAATCACCCCAAAATTGGAATTATTTGGGAAGAAATGATGGTGGTGGGTTGTGGATATTTTAAAATTCCAATTTTATCCCAATTTTTTATATATATGACAAACAAATTTATTTTATTTTCCTTTAAAACGATTCACCAAACAAGATGGAGATAAATCCAATTAAATTAATTTTTTACTAAGTTATTGATACAAACACAATGATAAAAATCACAATCATTTATTTTATTTTATTTTCTTTTATAAACAATAAAATCATTTTTTTCTTTTACTAAAATGTCTCTAAACACAGTGTAAGAGGGGTGCAGCACACTACGGGAGAGACAGAGAGGGAGGGGAAAGAACTTTGGTTAAAAGTAAAATAATAATAAAATATTATTATTATTATTATCATTATTAACTTTTAAACCTTTGTAACATCCTGTGTGGTGTCTGATAGACACACAGTTAGCGGCGGAAAAACCTCATTTCTGATAATGTATTTTTAATACTAATTTTTAGTGTCTTCCCTTGACCCAGAGTTTTAGTAAAAATAATGCTCTTAAAATAAATTTTTAATTATTATTTATGAACACTCACATGAGCGTAACTCTGGCATACGGCGTCCGATGGATACACTGTTAGTGGAAACACAATCCTAGAGTTGAGATGTTCATTTTGAGAAAAAATTTGGATTCCTTTTTGAGTTTGTGGATATGGTTCTTGGAGCACTCAAATAATAATATTAATTTATTATTATTATTATAAATTTCACAGGAGATAACACCCTCATGCGATGTCCATTTGGTGAATCATAAGTGGCACTGCGAACCTCTAATTAAGGTAGATGTTTCAAGAATAATTTTCTATTTTAAAATCAAGATTGATGTGTGGGCATCACAGAGCCTGTATCGGGTGAAATGCAGTGAAGTTTAGCTTCTTCACTAGGAATCTCTTTGTGGAGAATGAATATTTGATCTTGTGCACTTTTCCACAAGGATGTCAATTGTGTAATATATTTGGACATCTGAGTCCATTTGAGGAGGTGTGTTAGTGAATTTACCTTTTGTCCCATCTGACCAACGAAGAGTGTCATGAACTCGTCAGCCCTTATTGCTAGATGTGCCATGTACTCTGGGAGTACACTATTATGATTAGAGGAAATAATTCATAGTTTAGTACCTGAGTAAGTTAAGGTACACGGTCTGGTGATAAGGTGGGGTCACACATTGTGTGTACCCCACACGCACTGTGTACCACTCTATGAATCTTCTATCTCATGCATCTTCATCTTCTATACTCAGATATTGGCATGTGAGTATCCTATCCCGAGTGTTAATATGCAAATAATGTGACAGTGACATCATATATTTCTTATGAGATATGATGTAAGATATTCCTGGTGTGATGCCCATTTGGGGTTTTACTCAATGAGTACAGTGGTGTTCTTTCTGAGAGTTACGATTCAGCAGGGATGGTTAAAGCTATTCAGACTGGTACCCCCTGACACACTAGGTAGTGGGTCCTCGACGAACAAGAGTAGTACCACCCTGATGTACAAGGGAGTGTTTCTTATATGAACAATAGTAGTACCCCATGGACGCACTATGGTATGGGTCATTGATGAACAATATTAGTGCCACCTGATGCACCAAGGTGTCGGTCTTTGATGAACAAGATTAGTACCCCCTGACACACTAGGGTTTGGTTCCCCGATGAACAAGAATAGTACCCCCCTAACACAATAGGGTGTGGGTCCTTGATGAAAAACTATAGTACCCCCAAGATGCACTAGGGCATGGTTCCTTGATGAAGAATATTTGTAACAGCCGAAGATTTTATGAAAAATATTCTTTTTAATTTCACTAATGTCTTGTGTTGTACGCTACACCAAAAGGGGCTTGCACAACACGCATCCTTGACTTTCCTTGCATTACACGCAATCACGACCTTCCTCGATAGCGTGTGTAGTACACAATAACGAGTTTCACTAAACAACAATATGCTATTAAAATATTATTAAAACTAGCCGTTATGAATAGTAATAACCACTTTTTGAAATTTTTTAAATTTTATTTTTCAAAATGGAATTCATTTTTGGATTCGGAATATCGAAATTAGCTTAGGGTGAAATTTTGGTGATTTTCGGATAACTTTCATATTTTGATGAATAGTGAAAATTTCTAAATTTTAATTAAAAACAACTTTTTCAATCGAAATAATTAATAGTGATAAATTATTAATTTGAGTGGTTTAAAAGTATATTTAGAATATATTTTTACAATTCAATACAATTTTGGTCATTGGATGTAATTTCACATTTAAACCAGTTATAAACAAGTGTCAATCTTTTAAAAGTTATTATCTCTTAAAAACACGCCTTTTGTTTTGACGACGGGAATTAATTTTTAAATTAATTAATGAAACTGATATGTTTTGAATTTGGTAAAATAGAAATCATTTTTGAGTTCATAATATCAAATATATCTTATGCCTAATTTTTGGTATTTTTCTGAAAACTTTCAATTTTTGATGAATATTGAAACCACTAAGTGGTAGTTAAAAAAAACTGAATTTTTCATAAAACATAATTTTACCACTTCTGTGAGGGGAATTTTAAAAATCCTAGAGACACGGTTGATGTCAGTAAGTAAAATTTGGTTCAATGAGATGAAAATAATTTTTGATGAATAGTAACTTTTTACTTTTATTTACCACGGTTAAAAGTAAATAGGGTAATTAAGGGTAAAAATGATATTATTATTACCCTAAAACATGTACAAATTCTATTGGATAAGTGTAATTCGACCAAAAACAAGCTTAGGAATAAAATATGACCATTTAGGCCCACTTGGATTAGATTAGGACATTTATTATTATTTAATTCAAAGAAGAGTTAAAAGAGTTAAAATCAAAGTTTATTTACTAAAACATTTTTAATATAGGGTTATATATAAGATAAATTCGATTGTAAATATTAATTAGAAATCTAAAAGGATTTACTACATAATTGTATTTTATTTGTAATTTTTAGACATTAAATAATTTAATTTATTTATGACACAACAATGATGCAGTAACTATCTTATTAATGAAATATTGACATAATTGATGTTATAAATAATAAAATAAATATAATTTGAGACTTTTTATGAATTACACTAATTTTCTAGGTTAATATGACATGTTATTGTTGATTTAATTAACTTTCTTCTAACTTTTCATTCTGTTATGATTTTCACAAAAATCAATTACTAAATAGTGTCAAAATTGACATAAAATAGTTTTTAAAATGAATATTATATTATTAATTGTTATTTTATTCCTAAAAATCTAAGGTTCGGCCAAATGACTTATATAAGGTTATATATATTAATAATAAACAATTTGGGGTTCTTGTGGCTTCTTATAGTAAGTTTATTAACCTTATAGTATAAGAACACAAGAAGACACGGTAAAAGTAAAATTATTTAACTTAATGTTAAATCTAAATGATAAGGTTAAAATAGGAACCTAAACTTGTCTAAATTATATTGGATGAGAGTATTTAGACCCATACCCACCTTATCCTCGAAATAAATCAATTTGGAGCTATTTAAAACCGAACTTGACTTTATAATAAATTAATATTTTTAGTTATTCCAAAGGTGCCCCTCTCCTCCCTTATAAAAGGACACCTCCTCCCTCTCTTCCTCACACAACATTGAGCCTTCAATCTCGGCCAACCCCTGCCAAAATCTCTTCTCCACTTCCCTAGAAACATCCTATAGGTTCTGTTCTTCCTCAAAGACCAATTTTAGTTCCCTAAGAGGAGGTCTCAAAGAGGCGCTTCAAAGAAGAGGTAATTTCCGTTACCAATTCTTTCACCTTTATTTCTTCTTCCACTTCTTCTTCTTAGGTTGTTAAATTATGAAGTAATAACATCAGTATCACTCATATAATGATATGTTATTATAAGTATGAAACAATCCTAATTCACCATCTATCCATCCTATGGAAAACGAAATCACCGCGCATGCGTACGTACGGAATACCGTCTCCACGCCGTGGTGTAATCTGTTTTTCCACCAACACCTTACATGGATGGGTATTATGGTGTAAAGAATAACTATACATAGTTATTATAACATCATAATTATTCTTATATATTGTATCATCCACTCCAATTCAATTCAATAATTATGGAAATGATATCATCGCTCGTGCGTACGTACGGACTACCGTCTCCACGACGCGATGAGATTCATTCTCCATGTTAACCATTTAAGAATGATTATAAAGTATATATAAGCAATAATAATGAAATATATGACATGGTAAATCTACTGGATTTATGTATATATATATGTCATCTACTTACTTCCATTCAAGACAATAAGGAAAGGAAAACAGTGTTCATGCGTACGTACGGACTACCGTCTCCATGAACGGTGTGTTTCATTTCATTTATCTATCTATTGTATATATATATATATATACTGAATATATATGATATATAAATCATATTTTATATTATGTAAGTAAGTAAATCATGATATAAGTAATAATAATGTCAAGAACAACAAGTCCAAACACCTACGATAAATGAAACAATTTTACCCAAAACGCTCTTTAACATGGAATTTACAAAAGAACGGGTAATATAAAGTCATAAGTGAACCATATATGATATCATAACAATGAATATGATTCTGTAATAAGTAAATGACATTATGTAAATCATTATACAGGAGGTTCGGACACTTACGAAGAAAATCGGACCTAAGGCAAGGGAAATATCACAATCTCATTTTTATCCGAGATTGTTTATACTTTGGCATTTACTGGGGTGTATTTTATCATCCACATCCATGTTTCCTCAATATGTAATATTATTTCCATCCACCTAAAATTTTTTTAAATCCAATTTTACCCTTCGGTGAGTTTTTAGTAAAAGATATGAAAGGAATCTTTTTTCGTTTTTCGTACGAGGTATTTATTGACTTTTTCGACAAAAGTACAAGAAAAATGTTTTTTTTAACTTATACGGCATGAATGGATTTTTAAACATTATTTCCAATAATCTTCCTTTACAAGTTTTCAAGTTTATTTTTAATCAACTTCTTTTAGTTTATAATTGTACGACATGTTAAGAAAGGAAAAGTGTTTTTAAAGTAGAAAGGATATTTTCCTCAATAATGAAGATCAAGTGTTTTATCAAAATTATTTTCCATCTAAGATAATAAAGGATTCTATTTTTATCCCTATTATTACATTGATTTGATTATGTTGTGATGGAATTATTTTTATGAATTCCTTTATCGTATATGAATTTTTTTATGATGTCATGATGTTTAAGATTCCCATTTTTATTACATGGGTTATGCAATGATGTATGATTTATGATTTTGTGGCACACATAATAATTGTATCATTATGAGATGGGTGGGACCTATATCTCCCTCCAATGCATTGGGTAAATATTTTATACCTCATGAGATAGACATGGCTGGAATGGTAGGTTATACCGGTTCAGTGAAACAGGACTGAAACGAGGGTGACTCGGTTCAGAAAGGGACTTTGTCCACTAAGATAGTCTTGGAAATGAGTATTGACTAACAAGAAATGATTCTCTATGATTATTTGTGTATGACACAAAGTTTCATGATTTATGTTATGATTATTGGGATTTTATTTCACTTCTAAGATTTATCCCATGTTATGAAATTATGCTCTCTTTTGCAGGTTAAGATTTCCAAAATGTTATGTTCTTATGAATATGATGTGATTGATATTTCTTTTGTTTACCCTTACTGAGAATTTGATCTCACCCTTTTATGTTTTCTTTTCCCCAGGATATAAAGAAAGGTTTTAGGTAAAAAAAAGGAAGATCTTTATGGGAGATGTTGAAGATCTTTCACCACGATTAGAAGATTATATTCCGAGTTTCCAAAGACACTAAACTATTACGGTCCTTGTGTGTGTGTTTTTGTTATGTACTAAGTATTCCACAAAAGTAATGTAATATCAATGTACGTTAAGATTCGGGTCTCTACAATATTTGTACCCCCCTGACGCACTAGGGCATGGTTCCTTGATTAATAGAAGTAGTACCCCCTGATGAACTAGTTTGTGGGTCCTCTACTTTGACTTTACACCTTTAAACTTTGCAGCACAATAACGAGATGTGGTTTTTTATACCTTTGGACATATTAGAAAGATGGAAACCTTCCCCATTGATACTTGTTGATGTGACGTGCCCTAAAACCATGAGGGTGAGATAGTGCTTCCCAAAGTGGATAGTATCAAGGTACGATGATTGATTCCCTTTGACTTGCAGTTCAGGGGAGATATGTGGGACGCATGGCATAGATGGTGGTTACTTCTAGGACTAATGGCAAATTTTTGTCCAAGGTTGAGATATGAGATGGGGATCCCCTTACTCTCTCATTTGTGTTTATTTGAATGAGCATTTATATATCCTATTTCAGTACCCACTCCTTTGGTTTTAGAAACTCTCCTTCCCGGATGGATGAAGACACATGGGGTACGCACCTTCTTTCCATGTCTAGTCTCTCATTGTTGGATGAGTCTATTCTCCTTCTATAGGCAGTAAAGACTCAATGAGAAGTTTATCTTGTCACCATTTCAAGGTCCTTTGGTTAGGACGAGTTTTATTTCACTATCTTGTTTGTTTGAGCTTACTCTTTACTGTAGCTTATTTTAATGATTGTTTCCCTCTTCAGCTCTATATCATATTTCTCCCCTCTTCAGTACCACTTTTTCTTCTCCCTTGAGCCTTCAAGGTTTCCAACTATGAATTTTAATACTCACCCCTACTTGGGATTTTATCGTACATGGTGTGCCCTTGTAAATGACAGATAGGTAGATCATGACTTTGAGGAACTAGGGATACAAGGTTTTTGGACTGTGTGAAGTGGTCGTGACTTGGGATCTAGGAGCATGGCTCTCCAAGCTGTTTAACTTTTCATATGTTGTCGGGTTATGGAACCTTTCTAGTTGGGAATGTATTTTTTCATCTTTTTTCCTTTTAGTTTACTTTACGACACCTATTTCTGTACATTTTATAGTTTGATGCATACTTTTTGTTTATTTATAGTAGTGTTGTACCTTTTGTTCCAATTTCCTCTACACATTTTCATGGACCTAGCTGTGTGTGTGTGTGTTTGTATGCGGGTTCTTAGGTAAAGGCCTCCCTGAGTTGGATCTGCCTTCGGCACTTTTCTCTAACCCTTGGCCTATATAGGAGGTCTTGGGGAATTTGTGGCTCAATCCTATCTTGGTTCAAGTCATGACAATGTTTTATCAATGAATATTCATTCCTTGGGATATTTTTCGAATGGTACCCTTCAAGGGATTAATTGGGTTTATAGAAACTATGTAAATTTGTATCGAGAGTAGCTCTCATTCCATTGATTCCAGTGATGGTGTGTCATAACTGTATCCATTCACCAAGACCTTGATTACCCTCTTTTCAACTCATCTTGATGACGCATTTTTTACAGGTAAATCTGGTATATTCATTATATAAGATTGATTTTTTTACTATCCTTATTGATTCATCTCCCCATTGTTGATATATATATATATGCTCATTTGACTATAGTGTTCCTTAATAAGTTTCAGGATTTAACTGTTGTCATAGCCATCTAGAATACTATCATTGGTTCATGATGATGATTTTGTGAGTGATGAGAACTCAGTTCAGGGTTCATCATATGATCCTCGTTCTTCAAGGTGGGTAGGTAGCCGTACCTACACATGTTGAGCAGAATATTGTCCTAGAAGAGTGGGATGGGGATGTGCGTGGGTTGAGCGCACTTCACGACTTCCAATTCCAGAGATCATTGAGATTCTGTGGTGAGACAAACCCTTAGACACCAGAGTTTTGGATAGAGATGGTGGTCTGCCTCTTCAGGCTTGTTCGGAAAATGACAGATGAGATGTTGTCTTTAGCAGTCAGCCTTTTCCATGGAACATTTGGGTTTTAGAGGATCTTGGTTACTCATATGCATGATGAGTTGACACTCTCATGAGTAAAATTCCAATAGTAGTTTCGTGAGGAGTGAAACCCTTCCTGATTACTCTCTATTCGACTGCAGGGATCTCCTTCAGCTTCAGAATGTAGGGATGATGGTGTATGAGTATGCGACTAGGTTCACAAACCTCACATGGTTCCCTTTGGAGCGGACCATCACAGCTAATTCTAAGCAAGGAAGTTTGAACAGAAACTCAATAGAGAGATCATGGCCAATATTGTACCCTTGTTGCCTCCCACCTACATTGAGGTATAGAAGCGTGGGCTGGTGACGGAAAGTTTTCTATAAGTGAGATGACAGTTAACTGGTTTTAATAGTGGAAGAAACAGAGAGGAGACATTTTCTATTGTTATCAGGTGCCAGTTTAGAGGATCATGATATAGGAGGCCACCCCATGTTCAAAATTGGTTACACGGTTAGGTGCAGCACAGAGCACCGAAACATCCATGAGAGGTTAAGTGCAATTTTTCTTACGAGCAAGGTCACATGGTATGAGCCTGTCCAATTAGGTGGGTTGAGATTTTCAGGTAGATGGCATATGGACCACCAATATAGAAATAATTTCATTATCGAGGATCTTTTGAGTGGGGATAGTGTAGTCCACAGGGATGCGGTGCTAAAAAAGGAGAAGTATGGACTATGGTTAGTGGAAGATGTTGTGAGGTTATTCCACCACCACCAGTAAGCCCAAGGAAAACTCAAGGAGCTGGTGGTCGGGGTTTCAGGCAGTTGTATGTGTCAGATTTTTACAATCCTATAGTGGGTGAGATGATAAGGGTTACACCCTATGCCTCTTCTACCTTTCTCTATTGAACTTTTAGACGCTATGATATATACCCATTCCTCCCTACTTCTTTCTTGGGGTTTTACTACGGTGACCCGGGGCATCAGTGTAACCTTGTGTTGTTGTTGTTAAAAATTTCTTAGTATCTATACAAAAGAGAGGTTCTTACCCCACCAGTGGAGTTTTTCTTCTTGACCTACTTTTTTCTTTTCATACCACTAGTGGGTGCGATAGAGTGTCTAGTTTGTGGTTACACTCTGTCTAAATGAGTTAAGGGAAACAGTGGTATGTTAATTACTATCTATGTAAATACTCTTGCGTTCAGATTAAATTACTTACATTCCCTACTCTTTGGTACCTCTAAGTGACCAACTTTAGCCTTGATAGAGTTATCAGGAATAAGTCGAGATGATAGATACACCCTTGAAAAAAAACTATGTGACTAACTAGTTGGCACTTGTAGTAGTAGTCTACGCCTTGAGGGTGGGGAGACACTATATTCTAGGAAACATCTGTGTGGTTTACACAGACCGCTAGAATATCAAGTGAGTCTCCATTTAGAGAGACCCAGACCTGAGGCAGAGACATTGGTCAAACATCCCACAGGACTACGAATTCGGGTTAGCCTATACTCCGGGAAAGGGAAAATTTGTAGAAGATTCCCTTAGAAGGAATTTCCAGGCTCGCCTAGTGCTAGAGAATTTAGAGCAGTTAGCTTCCCCACAGATGACCCTGGTGGAGTAGGAGGCTATTTTTTCATCAGTCTATGGTGATGACTCATTCGCTTCTCGAGTGTGTAAGAGAGTATTGGTTGTGATGCATCAACTATAAAAATTTTCCATGACCAAATATCCTTAGGGGATTCACTATATAGATATTCTGAATGAGGGAATCATAGAACTTGTTCAGTGAGAAAATGTTTATTCCAGTCACAACGCGAGATTTAGAGGTTCGTCTGGGGTCGTGAACTATCCCCCAAGTTTCTTCAGGCCATTGGATATCGTGCAAAGGGTTGTAAGGGTTTCCTACTGCCTTACCCAACCCCAATATCTTGATCGGGTGCACGAAATCTTCCACGTCTCATAGTTGAGGAATTATGTGCACGATCCTATGCACATCTTTGACTAGGGTGAGCTGGACATTGAGGATGGAGCTACCTTTGTAGACCACCATGTGAAAATCGATGATTGACAGGAGAAAACATTGATTGGATGGGTTGTTCCCTTGGTTCATGTGATGTGGAAGCACAAAAACCTGTAGAAGAGCTCTTGGGAATGGGAGAGCCAGATGTAGGACTAGTATCCTGAGTTTTATTCCTAGTTTTTTTTTTCTTTTTGGGGATGCAAATCATGAAGGATGGAATGATGTAAAGACCTGAGTTTTAATTAAAATATTTTTTAAAATTTTCAGTGGTGAGTGTTATATTAAATGAAATAATTCAATTAAGAATTTAATTAATTAATTCTAAAACCCTAATTAAGCTTATAAATAGGACATTAGGGAGGGAGTTTGAGATTGGAATCATAATCCTCCTGCCAAAGAAAGCTATTCTCCTCTCATTCTTGTGGATGAACGACAATGTTTTATGTGAAAATCTTCCAACATGCCTTGGCCCCAAGAATCTACTTGGATTTCTATTTCGATTTGACACCCCATTTTGGTTCCATACATTCGTTCTTTTTTTGTTAAATATCAAACATTGATGGCCACACAAACATAGACGTCAACCCATGATTAAAAATTATATTCCATCTGTTCATTTCCCATTCTTCACCATTCATTGGTGTAGAGAATTAAGTGCATCAAATCTTCAACATAAAATAGAGTTCTGCATTCAGTTGTGAAGATCATAATCTGACGATCGTAGATATGTGATCATTTCTTCATTTCAAGTCTGTTTAAAGGCAGTACGACATGTATAAGGAGGGAGGATCTATTGAGGTGTGGGATCTGGATGTTGGTGGTTCGTGGCTGCCTGAGAAGGCGCTGTGAGGGGGTTCGGTGAGGTGGCCAGTGGAGCTGGGGCATTCAAAGCATTAGAAAGAGGACTGCTAGCATTGGGGGCATCCGATGGTACATTTCAGAGCAGAGAGATGGAGGCGCTGAGGCTGGGCGATGGGTCGGTGACATCATGGAGGTTCACGGTGATCCTGTGTGACTTCGGTTAAGGCGACAGGCTAAAGGAAGCTCCAAGATGGATGCCTTTTTCAGGTTTGTGGATCAGGTCACCAAAACGCTAAAATAATAACAATATATTATCATTATTAGAACTTTCACCCATGATAACACCCACAAACAATGTCCAATTGATGAGCTGTCAGTGGAACTATGACATTGGAATTAAGGTAGTTGTTTCATGGCCAATTTAAGATTTTTAAATCAAGATCGGCAAGTGGGCCCCACTGAGCCCGTCTTTGGTGAAATGCGGTGAAATGAAGCTTATTCACTGGGAATCTATTTGGGGTGAATGAATAGTCAATCATGTTCTCTTTTACACGAGTATCTAAATAGTGTGATATGTTTGTCCAACTTGGGATGTTTGAGGAGAAGTGTTAGTGAAATTATGCTTTTTCTTTTCGGGCCAGTGACGAGTATCGTGTTCTCTTGAGACCTTATGGCCAGATGTGCCATGTGATCTGGGAGTACACTAGTATGCTTAAGTGTATAATGCATAGTTTACTACCTAAGTATGTTTTGGTACATGATCTGGTGATGTGACAGGGTCACACATCGTGTGGACCCCACACGCACTGTGTACCACTTTCTGAATCTTCTATATCTCGCATCTTCTTCTTCTATTTCAGATTTAGGAATTATAGTAGCCTATCCTGAGTGTTAATCTGTGTATAATTTGACAGTGACATCATATATGTTTTTTGATATACGATTTAAGATTTTTTGGGTGTGACACCCATTTAAGGTTGTACCCGATTACTACAATGAGGTGATTTCTGAGAGGTGTCATTCAGTATGGATGGTTAGAGCTATTCAGAGTGGTACCCCTAATACACTAGGGTGTGGGCCCTCGATGAAAAAGATTAGTACCCCCCCCCCTAAGTTAATATTTCCAGTGTCTTTGATGAACAAGAGTATTACCCCCTAATGAACTACTGTTTGGGTTCTCGATGAACTGGGGTAGTACCCTGCTACCACTTTCCCACTGCTTTGCCGCTTTCCCCTAATGTCGAATGCCATGCGCATCTACCTCCAAAATTAATTCCCACAAACACATAGGAAAATAACCATACCCTGCACCTCATGAAACTCACAATGAAAACCACCAAACAAAAAGTGACCAGGTAGTTTATAGGAGGCACCGCAACCCGCATAATGTGTATCCAACATTGGGTATAATACCTCAGGACATCACAGCCCATATGCAAAGTAAGGATCCTCAAGTAATCACAGGCTATAAACCTTATACCTATAATATCCCTTAAAAACTATATATAGGTTATATGTGTTTGAAATAACTAGAATCCATTACAACCCTCTACATATGTATATGGTGAAAACTGACCCACGTGCCTACCAGCACAAGTAACTACCAAGAGAAGAGAGTGGGGCTAAAGGAGGTTGTCAGCCTTTCATCTTCCCATCTAAATGTTGGGTAAAATACCCTCGTAAGTATGAAAATCCCTGGGGTGTCAGTTTCCCTAACCGACAGGGTGGGGTAACATATAGAAACACAAAAAATACAAGATAGTAATGCTCAAACCCAGATTATAGAAAAAACCTAGTCTTAAACTCAACTGAAGATAAAGTCTCTTGAACTCCTAGCTACCACTGCTAAGACTAGATATCCTATGATAACATAACCATTTAAATAGATTTATTAAATTAGTTTATCCATTTTTATAATTCTTACTCTACGATAATTAATTATTTAAACATAAATAGTCATTATTAATTCCTTGTTACTTTTCATTAGCATCACACCAAAGTTCCATGCCCTCCATGAATAACCAAACCAAGTCCACAGCTTCTTAGAAATATTAACTCAACATTGCATCCTAGAAATCTCCAAACCCATGGGATAACATCATTTATTCAAACATTTATTAATAGAATTATTACATTCCCATATTCCAAGACACTCTAGAAAAACATTCTAAGCTACTAAGCATAAGGGGCTCAACACGGTGAGTAGGTGAAGTACCTGGCATGTCTTTGAAACCTATAGCAATAAAAAAGACACCATCTATCCATGATAATAAAAACACGGAAAGAACATTTCATACCCCATGCCTATTCACCTATTTTTTGGAAGGACTGTAGAAAGACAAGATACCTTGAGTTGTAGGGAATGGAAAGTAGATAAAAATCACTATAACAAAAATCATCCACATTCACACCATTGGGTAAGCCCAGATTCAACTAGTTCAATCATCTTTGGTGTCCTCCCCGAGACCCACGTGCATATACCGATGCACCTCACCACTCTAGGTGTCAAATGATTCCATAATAAATGGGCCTCCCTACCCCCACGTATCACAACAGCCCTCCATGATCATCCATCCCAGGCTCACATAATTTCACAAGTAGTAGGAACAAACAAACATGGCAACTAGGCTCTTGACACCAAATAAGGAACTCATCCATCATGCATAACGAGCACTCGCAACTCCAAGGAATAAAGCATTTGTCCTTTACAAGCAAGACGGTAAATCATAACCCTTCGAGGCATTAAATTTATCACACAAATGATTATTTATTCCATTTTTAATTAAATGATTCATTACTCATACATAACCATATTCAATTGATCATCTTCAAATATAACAGTAATAAAAAAAATTATTCAACATGCCGCTTTATCTTTTTTCAATTAATTTACAATTAATTCCTACTTTATGTTCTTTACCAATTTATGATAAGAATGATATGTTAACAGAAAAGGCATAGATATCAAACTATCTAGAAAATCATGAGGAAAAAACATATGATCGATACAAATTTATTCATCTAGTTAAAATATTTATTATTTCAATTCCATTGTGATCGAGTGGGCTATAACATGTTGAATCAACATTTGTACGTAAAATAATTGTGAAGCCACGAATCCCCCACCTCAAAAGGTTTTTGAAATTCTTTATAAAAAATGATTCATGCTATGGGTCACGACCACCTCCCCTGCGACAACAACATCCACCTAAGGATGATGTAGCACGACCGCACCAATTGAAACCAAAGAAAACTCCATTAGAAATATGGATACCACATGAACTAACATGGAAAGTAGAAATGACAGAAGAAAGATCGAAGAAAACACATGATTAGAGGTAGATCATACCTTCCATCGATGACCGATCAACACTTGATGCTTGCACCAAAACAGGGGGTGCACATGCAGCAGGAAGAAACTACAAGGGGAAATGATCTGAGGATGGAAGTTCAATTGCACAACACCTATTATATGAAATGAAAGGTTCAATCATATATAACCAAGGAATAATAAAGAAGAACAAGGGAGGAAGAAATATTTTAACTTTAGAAGATTTAATGAATCAATGGTTTAAGATATGATGGATTTTCCATTAAAATATTAAGGTATTAAACCACGAGGTTTGACAAACTAAAGTCACTCGAAAACTTAAGAATATTAAGATAGCAGTTTTAGGCTTTTAATCGGCCTTAAATCCTATAAAACAAGGCTTTAATTATGTTTTACATCAAATAAAAAATCAACGGGGTGAAACTGTAGGGGGAAAGAAACATTGTTCACTGATGCTGACACTGACAGTTCAAAATGTCACGCAGACACCGATAGTTCAAAACATCACGCCAATACAGGGAGTTCAAAACATCAGGCCAACACCGACAGTTCAAAACATCACACCAACATCGAGAGTTAAAAACATCACGCCAACACAGATAGTTCAAAATGTCATGCTGACCCTAATAGTTCAAAACATTATGCTGACACTAATAGTTCAAAACGACATGCTGACATTGATAGTTCAAAATGACACATAGACAATGACAGTTCAAAATGCCATGCTGAAACCTAAATTTCAAAACATCATGCGGACACTGACCATTAAAAACATCACACCGACACCAAGATTTAAAAATGTCACACTGACACTGATAGTTATAAACGTCATGCTGACACTAACAATTCAAAAATTCATGTCGGTATGGAGAGTTGAAAATGTCACGCTGACACCGATAGTTCAAAATTCCATGCTGACACCGACAGTTCAAGATTTCATGCTGATAGTGATAATTCAAAATGTCACATAAACACCTACCATTGAAAATGTAACACTAACACTGATTTTTTAAAATTCCACACTGACACCGATAGTTCAAATTGGTACACTAACACCGACAGTTAAAAATGTCACGCTGACACTAAAAGATGAAAACATCATGCTGACACCGACAGTTCAAAAGTCACACCAACACAAATAGTTCAAAACATCACACTGACACTGAGAGTTCAAAACATCACGTCGACACTGACATTTCAAAATTTCATTCCATCACCGATAGTTCAAAACTAGAAAAAAATCAATGTGTTGAAATAATCCGCATTGTCCACCCAGAACACCTCAAACCCCATATTTTAGAAAAGGAATGGACCGGAGAGGTCTAGGACATTACATCAGATACCTCTCAAAAAATTCTCATCCTTGAGAATCAAAAACCAACCCATAGAGGAAGTAGTAAAATGGGCCCAAATAACCACCCCCCGAGATACCTCTAAAGGCTCTCACCAGAAAAGGAGTTCAATTGCTTTACTAAAGGAACAAGACGGAACCATGAGAAAGATAAAACAAAATCCTAAACAACCTCCTAAGAAAGATACCTCTCAAAAGAGATCACACTATAAAAATAAACAATGAAATCCATCTCATAGATAGGAAAAGTCTCCAATCACAAACGAACATCATTACAAGAAAAGAGGTAAACATTAAACAAATTGGGGGACTGAGCATGTATCAGTGACTCGTGTTCTAATGTACTCTCCTCCACACCACCATGTCACCATAATACATGAACCAAGGGGATAGATGCTCACGAAACACCTTCTTCATGTGGTCTTGGATCTCCAAAGTCCACTCCATGAAGTTTTCATCATCATCAACGTCAATCTCTCCCAAATCATTGACATGAGAGTCATCGTGAAGATAAAAATGGATCTGTGACACATGAAAAACATCATGTACACTGATCATCTGTGGGGGAAGTGTTACATGATATTCCACACCTCCAACATAATCCAACACCTCTAAAGGCCCAAAAAATAGGTGAGAAATCTTACCCCCATGACCAAAAATTCAATACCCACGATGGTGATCCAACTTCTGAAACACGTGATCCTTAACATTAAACTCCAAAGGTCTCGTCCTTTGATCATCATATAATTTCTGATGATCCTTCACTACCTTCATCTTCTCACGAATATTTTGAACCATATTGTTGTGTTATGTACCAATTTTGGTCTGAGAATTTAGACTCTCAAATTTCATTCTAGAATAATAGATAATGGAAAGGTCGGTCATACAAGGATTCAAACGGTGCCATACCGATGGTGGAGTGAAAAATATTGTTGTAAGTGAAATCCATCAAGGTTAAGTGCTTCATCAAAGATGCAACAAAATCCAGGACACAAGATCACAACATGTCTTTGAGACTCTGGATGGCCTACTCTTTCTGCCAATACATCTACAGATGAAAATAAGTGATAAGGCATAGCTGAGAACTAAAAGCATGATGGAGACCTCTCCACACCCTAGAGGTAAAATGAGGATCTCAATCAGAAATGATCATCCTCAGGAATCCATGGAGTCTCACAACCTCTTCCAAATACTTCCTTAACAAAACCTCCACAACGCTTGACTCCGTGATCTTTATGATGTGGGATGATTTCGTTAAATGATCCACTACCACCCAAATAGTGACACAGCTTCCCTAATCTCAGGGTAACATAGTAATAAAGTCAATTGATATGTCCACACACTTACAATAAAGTACATCTCATGACTGTAGAAATGAATCTGGAGCACAGTTCTTAACCTTCACCTTCTGGGAGACCAAATATCAAGACACAAAATCTACAACTACACGCCTCAAAACAGGCCACCAAAACTGACTCCTCATTGCTCGATTCATATTTTTCATGCTAGGATACACCACTAAAGGTGAAATATGGAACCCTCTAAGAACCTTCTCACACATCACCAATGGAATTAAAATACTCCCCTGATACAACACTCAGTGTTGTTCATCCTCAAACGAACCATTAGGGGCCTTGCCATAAAAAATCGGTCTCTCAAGACCTCCACCTCTAAATCCCCCAAATAGGAATTTTCGACCTGCTGCACTAGGGATGACTACACCATTATCTGAAAAAGACAACCTCTACCCCAAACTTCTCCCATATCTAGATGTAGTACTGATATTTCTTCCATAAATCTCCATGAATCACCTGAATCACACACTGCATCACTATGTAAATTTATACACAGTGCATCAGCTACAGCATTCCCCTTATTATGTGTATACAAAATTTTGAAGTCATAATCCTATAAGAATTTCATCCACTAATGCTATCAAAAATTCATGTCACACTTGGAGAAAACATACTTCATGGTCTTATGATCAGTGAAGACCAAAAAACACTCTCTAATGATGTAATGTCTCCACAAATTCAGGGAAAACACCAATGTCGCCAACTCGAGATCATGGGTGTAATAGTTATATTCATGGGGATGAAACTACTGAGACCTATAAGAAATGACTGATCATTGTTGAATTAGAACACAAACTAACCCTAGATGTGATGCATCATAAAAAACATCAAATTGGACTCCCCCTGTTGGCAGAATAAGAACCATAGAACTTACCAAATTCTTCTTCAGATATTCAAAACCTACCAAACACTAATCAATCCACAAGAATTTCTAATTCTTCCTATTCAATTCAGTCAGTGGAGTCGCAACACAAGAGAAATCGACTACAAACCTCCTATAGTAGCCTTCAGGAGCAAGAAAACTATGCACCTCTATCACTATATTGGGGGCTTCCCAAGAAACATATACTTCTATCTTAGATAGAGCCATATATATTCCCTATTGGGAAATAACATGCCCCCAAGAAATGAACTTCTTGAGCGAAAAACTCACACTTTGAAAACTTCCCAAAAAGTATTTGTTGACAACGAACTCCCAAAATGGTGTGCAGATGCTATGCATGGTTATCCTCAAACACAGAGTACAAAATGATTTCATTGATGAAAACCACCATGAACTTATCCAGGGACTCACATAACACATTTTTCAGCAACTCCATGAACACATCTGAAGCATTTGTCACACCGAATGACATTACAACGAACTCGTAATGCCCATGACGACAATGAAAAGTATTCTTTGGGATATCCTCATCCTTCACACGCATCTGATGATATCTTGACTTCAATTCAATCTTAGAAAACCAACATTCACCCTTCAAATGATTGAATAAATCATTAATCCACAGAATAGGATAACGATTCTTCACTATAAATTTTTTCATGTGATGATAATCGACACACAACCGCAAATTGTCACCAACAATCTTCACGAACAAAACTGGTGCACCCACGATGAAACACTTGGCCAAACAAAACCACAATATAATAGACCATAGAGCTATATACCAGCCTATCTTAACTCAAAAGGGGCTATTCTATAAGGAGACATCGAGAAAGGAGAGGCTCCTAGATGTAGTAGAATCCAAAACTCGATCTCTCATAGAGGGGGAAATGATATAACCTCTTCCAGAAATACATCAGGGTACTCTTATATAACCCTAGGAAACACCAACTTTTGATCCTCTGAAGAACTCAGAATTATCTCAACCATCAAGGATGACAAGGATGTAACACTTCTCTGACCTATCCGAGGGTTACACTCACCAAAAATAACTTTTGGCTCTCCATCAGCATCAAAGAACACCACCTGCCTCTAGAAGGAATCTATGATAGTCTTCACCGAATATAAAAAATCAATACCATGGATGAAATTGTATGGATGTATCCATAAACATATGAAATCTCCCATACGATAGGTGCTTCCCCAATAGTAGCTCACAGTCTCAACATAATTCAAACAATTCAGCTCAACCTCTAACTAGTGTAGTCAATGCTAAGGGCACTGAAAGCCTTTCTACCTCAATTAACATATCATGGAAAAGGGAAGGAGTTAGGAAGGAGTGTGTTGATACTAAATCAAACATGAAATAGACCCAAGTAGAAAACAAGAAACAGGTAGCTCGAAAGACATCTGGTTTTCCTGTAGATAGCATTACTAAAGCATGAAGCTAACCACGACATGCTCCATGAACTCTCTGACCCTGATGAAGACCACCACCATGGAAACGATATACTATTTGAGGATGGGGAGCATCATGGGTTTGTCCTATGATTTCAATATCTTCTCTCTGTTGATCTAAAGCTAGTGCAACATGTGCCACTACCTCAGCTGGAACTGCCTTAACAAAAGAACTTGGAGTGAAACATTTGGTGAATGATGACTGTTCTGAATGGTCAGGAACTCTCGATGTTGATGACCTCAACCTCCATAAGAAAAACAATAGCCTAATCCCTTAGAAAATGACTAAGATCCTCCATCCCTAGAGAATGAGATGATGATGCATGGGGCCTACACCCTGGTGAACGAAAACACCTCTTCTCTAAAAACTAGGGACCCTAGACCATAGATCTACTTTGTGAGGAATCCCGATAACCCCCCCCCCCCCACACACACACACACACCCCCACACTTATAAAGATTTGGTTTTGGATAACATATTATAGATGAAATATGCATTCTCCAGCACCTCCAGATATGTATTTAGCATAAACAGGGTGAATTAGTGATAGATCTCTGGATGATTAGCATCCTCAAAATGCCTCACCCTAACATCCTCATCTAGAAATAGGTCTGAAGCATATCATAAAAGGTTCGTGAAAAGGATTCCAAACCCCCACACAATGGATCTCCCTTGTTGAAGGGTAAGAATCTCTTAGAAATTATATGCCTTTGAGGTTGAAGAAAGAAACTCGACTCTGAACATTTCTTGAAACTCCTCCCATGAGGTCATCAAATCTTTGTAATACTCGAGGAATGAGAACCACCACTACCTTAGTGCCCCACACAACATCATCCCAACCAAAGACATCAAGTCCTGCTTTCAAGAAATGATCGAACTGAAGGCTATCTCAACTTCATCCAATCACTCTTCTAGAACTACGTCTAAAATGGATCCCTCTTACTTCTGCAGACTCTGGAATAAAAGCTCGTGGAGTTTCCTCCTCCAAGTGTTGTCATTTTCAACCTATACCCTATGGAAATCGGCTGGAAAAACCTACTAGAAATATGTTGTGCGAACTTGAAGAGGACGTTGACCTAGTTCCATACCTAAAAAATAATAAATAGTTATAGATCCAACACCTGGAATATAGAAGACTTAGAATTAATTAATTAATTGTTTTGTTTTATTAATTTTAGGTTAACCAATCTGAAGTTCTACCCATTCCAACAAAGACACAACAAAGAATGATGCATGATCCTTTCCTAGGTCTCTACCCTGCACCAAAAATCACTTCATTTAGTAGCTGCAGTAAGTTTAATGGTCCATGAATGAGATCATAGGGGCCTTAAATACCCATGTTTCAGTTGGTCTCCCATGTTTACAATGCTTGTTAAACATAGTTGTCATTGTTTCCCTACCAACCCATGCAACCTAACCTATGACTAACTATAAACATCATTCTCTCCATCAACCTCCATTGTTACCACTCTGTCATGACCCCCTCCCCACAAAGTGTACCACTCATATGTCTTAAATGTTAGAAGGGAGATAATGACCCCGAAGTCCTGCCTCCAATAGGCCCCGGTTTGGTGACTAGAACCGAGGGTATGGTGAACACACAAATAGAGGAATTACCCTCTAAGAGAACACGTGTGAAAGAGACAGATAAGATAGAAACACCAACCAATGCCTGATCATATAATAGTAGAAAGAAAACCCAAGTACATATATGTAATGTCATTAAAAAACTACTACAATTGAGATATAAAACTGCAAGTACCAAAGGAATGTAAAAACAACATCAACTGAGAAGCCTGAACAGATCCTGAAACTCCAAGCTAGTAGTAACCGGACTAATCTCCAACCTTCTCTATGTGACCTAAAAAATAGTTTATATATATAAATACGGTGGCTATAATATTATATTCAGTAGGATCATCCCTGGATCCTCTCATGAAAATGTAAACAAAATATTATAAAGCATAATTAATGACAAGTGAAACTAACTTGTCACCTAAATAGGTATAATAAGTTCCCAAAATCACCATGGATACTCTCAAAATGTATCACATACAAGATTATTTATATAAAAATGAATTTAAAGGGTACCCTGCTACCACTTCCCCACTGGTTTGCCACTTTGACCAAATATCACAAGTCTTGAACATATCTCTCCAAAAGTGATTTCCTGCAAACACCTGGGTGAAGAACTATAGTCTGTACCTCATGAAACGTGCCACTATAACCACACAACCAAAATTAACCAGGTAGGTTCTATGATCCACCACATCCATCATAATGGGTATCAGACATTGGTTATTATACCTCAAGCCATTATAGCCCATACGCCGTGTAAGAATCCTCAATCCATTACAACATATACATGTTATGCCTATAGTATCCATTAAGAGCTATATCCATGATATATGCGTGTAAAATAACCACAATCCATTAAAACCCTCTACACACATATATTGGGAAAACTAACTACCATGCCTACCAGCACAAGTAACTACCAAGACAAGAGAGCGGGGCCAAATGGGGTAGTCATCCATTCATCCTCCCACTAGAATGTTGGGGAAAACACCCTCCCATGTATCAGAATCCTCGGGGTGTTAGTTACCCTAACTGACATGGTGGCGTAGCATATAGAAACAGAAAATGTTCAAGATAGAAAACCTCACAACCAAACTCTAAAAAAAACCTAGTCTTAGACTCCATTACAGCTAACGTATCCCAAACTCCTGACTACCAAATCTAAGACTATATATCCTATGAGCACACAAGTATTTAATGAGATTTATTATCCCTTTTTATCATTATTACATTACAATAATTAATTACTTAAAACTTAATTAACCATTATTAACTTCACATTACTTTTCATTAGAATCTCACCAACGTTTCATGCCCTCCAGGCATAACCAAACCTAGTCTACAACTTATCAAAAATATTACCTTTTCATTGCATCCTAGTAAGCTCGAACCCCATCAGTTAACATCAATTATTCAAAAATTTATAAACAACATTATTACCTTTCCATATTTCCAGGAATTCTAGAAAAATATTCTAACCTACAAAGCAGAAGGGGTTCAACATGGTGAGTTGGTGAACTACCTGACGAGTCATTTCCACCTATAGTAAGAGCGAAGACCCATCTATCATTGAGAAGCTAAACACAGAAATCACATGGTATACCCAATGTGTCTTCGCCTCTTTTTGGAAGGAGGTTAGAAAGACCAACTATATTGAGAAGTTGTGAAATTAAAGTAGACAACAAACACCATAACAACAATCATCAACATTCACCCCAATGGGTAAGCCTAGTTTCAACCTATTCCATCATCTCTAGTGTCCTCTCTACACCTACGTTAATAGACCGATGCACCACTCCACTCTAGTTGTCAACTACTACCACAACAACTGGGAATCCCTAACCCCACATATCACAAAATCCCTCTAGGATCATCAATTACAGGTTCACATATTTTCACAAGTAGTGGGAACAAACAAACATTGGAACGAGGTTATTGGCCCCAAACAAGGCACTCAACCTTCATGCATAATGAAAACTCATAGCTCCAAGGAATAATTCACATGGACATTACAAGAAACAGGTTAACTCATAACTCTTCAAGGCATTACAATTATCACACAACCGGTTCTTTATTCCATATTGAATTAAATGATTCATTACTCGTACATAACCATATTCAATTGATCAGTATAAAGGAATCTGATTTATTAAACATGCCTCTTTATCTTTGGCCAATTAACTCGCAACTAATTCTGGAATTACGTTCTTTACCAATTTACAACAAGAAAAATATGTTAATAGGCAAAGAATAAATATCAAACTATCTAGAAAATCATGAGGAAATAACATATGATTGATACAAATTAATTCATGCAGTTCAAATATTTATTATACTAATTCTATAATGATCTAGTGGGATAAAACAGGCTAACTCTATAGCTTCACATAAAAGAATAGATAATCCAAGAATCGCCTACCTCAAAAGGTTCTTGAATTTCTTTATACGATAACGATCAACATATTGGATCACAATCGCCTCCCCTTGTGGCAACTTCATCCACCCTAGGACACCGTGACTTGACCACACCAACTGAAATCCCAGAAAACTCCATTAGAAACATTGAAATCACATTCCATACCATGGAAAAAAGAAAAATGAGAATAAGTATTGAAGAAAACATAAGAAATGAGGTAGATCATACCTTCTATTGATAACAGGTCGACACTTACTTCTTGCACCAAAATGGGGTGGTGCTCATGCAGTAGGAAAAAACTTCAAGGGGAAATGATCCAAGGATGGAAGATTTATCACATGACTCCTATGGGAAGGAATGAATGGTTCAAGAATATTGAACCAGAGAATAAATAGGATGAAAAAGGGAGGAATATATCTCATTACTTTAGAAGATTTAATGGAGTATAGGCTAAATATATGCTCAAATTTCCATTAAAATAAGGTCGCATTAAACCACATGGTTTGACCAACTAAAGGCACTCGAAAATGTAGTATTATTAAGATAGGAGTTATGGGATTTGAATTGGCCTTAAATCCCTTAAAACAAGTCCTTGAGTTCATTTTACATCAAAGAAAATGTCAATGGGGAAAAACTATTGGAAGATGGAAACACTAATCAGTGACGCCGACACTGAGAGATCAAAATGTCACACCAACACTAACATTTCAAAACATCACGCCGACACTAACATTTCAAAATGTCACATTGACACCAAAAATTCAAAATGTCTCACCAACACCGAATATTCAAAGATTAACACTGATAGCACTAGTTCAAAATGTCACAATAACACCAAAAGTTCAAAACGTCACACTAACACCTATAGTTCCAAATGTCACACCGACACCAATAGTTAAAATTTTCACATTAACACAGATAGTTCAAATCCTCAATCTGACATTGATTCGTCAAAATTTCACACTGACATCGACAGTTCAAAATGTCATGCTTACACCAACGGTTCAAAATGTCACATTGAAACCAACAGTTGAAAATGTCATGCTGATACTGAGAGTTCAAAATATCATGCCCACAACAATAGTTTAAAGCGTCACTCCAACACCGAGAGTTAAGAAAATCACACCAACACCGACATTTCAAAACGTCATTCCCACACCGACAGTTCAAAATGTCACGTTGACATCGACTGTTCAAAAGGTCGCACTGACAATGATAGTTCTAAATGTCACGCCAACCCAGATAGTTCAACACGTCACACCGAAACTGAGAGTTCAAATTCTAATGTTGTGCCCATAGTTCAAAATGACATGCCGACACTGATAGTTAAAAACATTATGTCGACACTGATAGTTCAAAATTTCACACAAAAATTGACAGCTCAAAACTGGAAAAAAAAATTCAAAGTGTTTGAATAAGCCGAATTGGCCTCCCAAAACACCTCAAACAACATATTTCAGCAAAGGAGTGGAATCTAGAGGTCTATTCCATTATACCTTGTGCTTCTACCATGAGCCTTTGTGGAATCCTTCTAAGTATTTTAATACTAACCCCCACTTGGGCTTTGTATGCACTTAGTAGGCCTTTGTAGAAGACATAAAGGTTGATCGTGTATTTAAGGAGCTAAGGATATAGGGTTCTTGGACTGCATGTGGTTGTCATGACGTGGTATCCATAAGTAGGGATGTCCCATCTATTTTAAGTTTCACCTATTTTCGGGATGTGGCACTTTTCTAGTTGGGTTTTTATTTTTTCCCCATTTTCCTTTCAATTTACTTTAAAACACATTTTCTTATACTATTTAGAGTCTTATGCATACTTTTGGTTTGTTTATATTAGTTTTTTACCGTTTGTTCCTCTTTCCTCTACACTTTTGCATCAAGTTGGTTGTGTGTGTGTGTGTAAAAGTTCTTAGGAAATGGCCTCTCTGAGTTGGTTGTGCCTTTGGCACTTGTCACGCACCCCTGGCCTATAGAGGCATGCTTGGGGTGGTTGGGGCTCGAGACTAGCTTGGGTCGGTTCATGAAAAATTTATCCAATTAAAAGTGGATAAATAATTAATAACAAAACAAAAAATTAAAAACCTCATTATATATGAAAAAAACCATTACATGTACCTCCATGAAACCATATGCATAACCTCTAACCATATAACCATGCTCGCTTTGTTATTGATACTGATGTGAGAACCTAAAATTGAAAAATATAGTTTAGGCATGAGCATTGACATTATTTTTAAGAATTCCCAAAGATAAATTCCATATTTTATAACATTAAATAAAAATCAAATCATACCCAATTGAAAATAAGATATATCAAAATAAGGTCTTTCATTCTATTTAAAAACTTGAATCAAGCTTCTATTTTAAGAAAAATTACATTCAAACATGATTTCAAAATAGTTTTTCAAATTTTGAAAGTCATTTTAAAAAAATAATTATAAAAGAAAACCAATTCTAAACCAGTTGTGATACTATGAAAAACAAATCTGAGATGTTACTTTATAAAAAATCATAAAATAGGGGAATGTGTCATATATATAAAATATTTCTTATTGGATCTTAGGTGTTGGATAAGATTGGATATGACTAAGATAAAAATGATTACATCATCAATCTCCACCAATTAAAGATATTTTCTATCATTTCAAAAACAATTGGATACACCTTCACTAGTTGAACCAAGGGGATCATCCCAGGGGTAGTGAGGTTATCAACTGAGGGCCTCTAGACAATGTAAAATCAACTATTACAGCATGTGAACATAGGGTCCCACTTAGCTACTAATGCATTCACATGAAAAATTAATGGTGGATACTTTTGATCAAACTTTCATATAAATTCATGTCACATTACATATAACATAATTACATATTCATTATCAAAATAGATCTCCCAACATATGCACAAACCCTCTCCATTCACACAAACCATGGGCATGCTTGTTCAGCCTGATCATATTAATTATCACACATTTAATATATACATCATGTTTTAAATTCAATGTAAATTCTATAATTGGGGTTTCCAATTTCCATAAAAAAATATTTCAATGTGATAGAAGGGTCGTATCACATTAAAAGAAATGCTTACATTTTAGAAAGAACATTTTCCCAAATCAATTGAGTTGTGAAACCACATTTTAGAAATAAATTTATATATGAATATACACAAATATATATGTTCCCATTATCTAAAAATACATATTCACACTTCCATGATTGGATATTTATATAAGGGTAACTATATATATTGATTTATATTTATATATGTGTATGTCACATTAAAAAAGTCACATGATTAGAAATCCTCTCTTAGATTCCTATAAAATTAAACAAAAAATTTAAACCCATAAAAAGGATATATCAAAAGACCATAAAACCAATGTGGATTTTCACTTTTAATGATAATAAAAATTTAGAGAACCATTTGAATTTTTTAGATTCCTTATAATTAAAAATAATCAAGAAAACATGCATAAACAAATGAAACCGATGTTGGATGATTTGTAAATAAATTAAATTCCTGTGAAAACCCATTTATCTGAACCATAATAATTTTATACAGCATATACATATTATATAATAATGAAATCCCTATTTTAACAACCCAAAAAATCAAATCATTCAATTCAATGTCATACATAAATGGATCCTACCGCTAATATTGTCTCCTACTAAAATGGTGGCACAAATCTACCTCATTATTGTCTATTTTTCCTAGAAAAACATGAGAAACCAAAAAAAATTACCTAATTAAAAAACTCTTTAATGATTAAGAGTGTATCAAGCTCTACTGAAAACTGATAGAAACTTCATTACCTTCGACTATCCGGGTACGAATCATCCATAATGGTTCTAATCAACCCTAAACATAATTAATTAATAATTAAAAAACAAAAAAATCATATTTGGGATTAGATGGGCTATGCAGGCCACATGGGGGAGGAGAAAAAACATGAGGAAAATGTAAAAACTGTAGATTAAAGGAGGATAAATACTCACCATAAATAATTTCACCCTGAATAAGTAGAGAAATAGTGACCAAAGTGATTGTAGAGGGAGATCCCATATTCATGGGATCCCCCTGGGTTATTGGATAAGTAGTTATAAGTATAGGGGAAGGAGGATAAGAATTTCCCCCATTTAAGAAGTTTTAAATGTACCCTCAACCAAGGAGAACTACAAGGTAAGGGTTAATTCTATAATCTCTTTACTTATCCGAGGTTATTTATGCGTGAGTATCTACTAGGACCTCTTTATCATTCACATCCATGTTTCTTAAAAAATGTATTTCAAAATATTTCTACTATTTCCTAGACTATGGGTTAAATTCATTTATACCATTTTTTGACTTTTTATAATATGTTTATAAAGGAATTTTTCTGTCATTTTCCAAACAATATCCTTTATGACATTTTCAACAAAATTAAGGAATGAATGTTTTTTTAACTTATATGGTGGGTGAGGCATATTTTAAGCCGTTATAACACCTTCGAAGATTCCCTTATGAGATTATAAGAATATTTTCAAAATAAATGTTTTATTTTATAATTATGTGACTTTTAAATGGTTTCAAAATATAAAAAGGTATTTCTTTTAAATAGTTTTCATTTCATCTATGTCAACATACTTTGATGGATTTTAAACTTGTTTGAAGTTGATTTATTATGATACAAATCTTTCATATTGTATTGAAGATTTTGTGATATGTTTGACTATGGATGTGTAATTTTTATACCATTCATGGTTTATGGATAAATTATTGACAATTCTTATGCTAGTTTTAATATTAATGTTTATGTTATGTTTAAACCTTTACATATGAGGAATGAATTGGACTTAGAAAGTGACGGGTGGAGACCGCTATAACTTCTTTATGCATCGGTAGGTCACATGAGACAAACTAGTGTCTTGGAAAAAGTATTTGAAAAAATATTATTTGTAGTCTTGGAACGAGGCCTTGACTATGTGGTTATAAAGTATGGCATTATGCATTCCATCATTATGAAATTGGCTATTTGATATTACATGTGATTATTCGACTAGTATAATATCCATGTGAATAAGTAAATGGAATCATTTGATTTATCTTTTCCATATTATGCTGAAGTTTAATTTTAAAAGGATTATGTTTTAGTCTTATACATTTCCTTAAATGTTTATTATTATTTATGAATGTTTCCGCTATATTTTTATCCTTAATGAGCATTTGACATCACCCCTTTCTATGTTTTTTTCCCAGTATGTGAAAAAGTATATTATGACTGTTCGGTGGGGATAGTATAAGGGATATGAATGTGGCCAATAGAGACAATGTTGTTGTTGTTTCTCAATTTATAAGGTACTGTTAAACTTATTAATGTATCTAGTACTTCCAAGGCTAGTAAACTGATCGGTCTTTCGGGATTTGATCCCTTGTGATCATGCCAATGTTATGTAATAATGCACCGACTCTGGGTAACTGGGGTTGGGACATTACAGTTGGCATCAAAGGAAGTTTGGTAAAAAAATTGGAAACTAGTTTTAGAAAAACTCTAAATAGAGAACATTACCCTAAGATATACTTTGAGGATTAGTATAGAATAACTTCCTATAATTTTGGTAATGTAGAGATTTGGTGAGTTTTCCAAGAAACACATCCCTGTATGGATAGGAGCAGGTAGAGGGAGATCTAGAATAGAAGTACCTAGGAGTAAAAACTCTGACAAGGAGTTTTAGACTTGAACCGGGGTATCCTGGTACATGACAACGGGGCCTTTCTGTACTCTTGGTTATGACACTCTTGTGGGGTATGCTTAGGATAATTCTAATTTTCTTTAAAAAAACATTATCAATGTTTTGTGAGTATATAATTCCTCAAAGAATTTGTTTATGATTATGGATTATATCCACAAATTGTTTAATTTATGTTAAGTGTTTTACAAGTTTGGAATTATATATTGTGATTCATAAACTAATCTAGTGTATTCCATTATTTAGAAATGGCGCATAGTGTAAGGAATGGAAACTGTATCAATGCACGAAATCCATGTAGGGACTTCCCTCCTACTCAAGATAAATATAGTGGAGCCGGTGATGCAACTGGTGCTGATCAACTTATCACCATATTGGGACAACTCAATCAGGTTATGAATAAGAGCCTTACCTGTATGGAGCACCCTGATCCACAACGTGGAGGATCAATGTTAGAACACTTCATGAGGAAACAACCACCAAAATTCAATGGGACTAAAAATCCATTTTTAGCTGAGTAATGGATAAGTTCCTTCTAGAAAATATTTCATTCTTTGGAGAGAAGTGAAAGGGAAAAAGTTGTCATGGAAGTTTATCGCCTCATAGAAGATGAAGATCAATGGTGGTCATTGATTCAAAATAAAACGAAAGATGAAAAAGTATAAAATATGGAATAGATGGAGTTTAAAGATATCTTCTTAGAAACATACTTTTCTCGTGGCCATCAGGAGGATATGGAAAGACAATTTTTGAGTCTAAGGCAAAGCAAGAGAAGAAGAGATCTGCTGAACACTCTAGAAATGGAAATAAGGGGAAGAAGGGAAAAGTTTAATATCCATCATGCAGTAACTTTGGGAAGAAACACCCCGGTACTTGCCTGAAGGGAATGAGAGTCTGTTACAAGTGTGGTGATAAAGGATGCCAAGATCGTGATTTCAAGGGGAAGAAATAGGCTATCAATGTTGAACACTACAGTTTTAAAGAACTGGGAAATTATGAAAATGAATGTCTTAAGCGTCAGAGAAACTTACCACAAAAAAGGCCAGGGGAGAAATTCAAAGCTTATGAAATCACAAATGCTGAGGTTGAAGCTCTGAAAGATGTGGTGGTAGGTAATTTAATGGTTTCCTCAAGTTTAGCCAATGCTTTATTTGATTCTGGATCATTGCATTGTTTGATATATTCCTAGTTTTCAAAGAAAATTAGATATTTCCAATTTGATTTAACAAGGGAGTTGTCAGTAAAAACTCCTAAGGGAAGTATCATTGCAATAATGTTTTTTCAATAAGTTCCCATTAAGGCATATAAACATTATTTATCTGTCGATGTCATCATTATACCCATGATTTAATTTGATATAATCCTCATTATGGATTGGCTTTCAGACTATGATAAAAAAATTTATTATAATAAGAATAAGGTTACAATTTTCTATGATGATAAAGATTACCTTATTTTTAGAGAAGAAATGTCACCATATTATACTTATCTAGATACACCCTCAGTAGATCTAATAAATTCAATTATTGTGGAGGAAGAGAATGAAATAACTATGGGTTAGGAAAGTAATGTTCAAATAGAGGATGTACCTATTGTGCAATAATATGTTGACGTGTTTCCAGAGGATTTACATAGACTTTATCTAGAACAAAAAATTGAGTATTCCATTGATTTAATTCCTGGTTCAACGCCCATATCAAATACCCCTTATATAATGGCCACTATGGAATTAGTGTAATTAAAGAAACAACTAGAGGAATTGAGTAATAAAGGGTTTATTCGCCCTAGTGTTTTTACATGGGGATCCACTATTCTTTTTGTTAAGAAGAATGATGGATCTATGAGGTTGTGCATTGACTACATGGAGATTTGTGATATAAAAATAAAGAACAAGTATCCCCTACCATGTATTGATGATTTATTTGATCAACTTCATGGCGCTCAATATTTTTCAAAGATTGATCTTTGACCTGGATATCATCAGTTGTGCATGAAAAAGTAAGACATTCCAAATACAACATTTCAAACTAGGTACGGTCATTATGAGTTTACAGTAATGCATATTGGGATGACTAATGTACCCTCGGTTTTCATGGATCTAATGAAAATATTTTTCATGTAATATCTTGATGACTTTGCAGTGTTATTTATTGATGATATCTTGTTATACTCCAAAAGCTACAAAGATCATGAAAATCACTTGCGCATTATCCTAAATACTATTAGAAGAAATTAATTATATGGGAATTTTAGCAAGTGTGAATTCTGGATTCAAGAGATTTCTTTTCCTGTCCATATTGTCTCTAAGGATGGAATCTCTGTTGATCCTTCTAAGATAAGATCAATATAAGAATTGCATGTACTGATGAGTATAACTGAAATATGAAGCTTTATTGGTTTAGCAGGTTATTATAAATGTTTTGTCTAGAATGTTTCTTGATTGGAAAACCCATTAACCAATCTCACACATAAAGGGGTTAAACTTGTTTGGAAAAAAGAGTGAAGAATTATTCGAAGAACTGAAGATAAGATTATTCAATGATCCTATCGTGACTCTACCATCGGTGAATGATGGGTTTTTTATTTATAGTGATGTTTTAGAGAAAGGACTTGGTTGTTTCCTTATGCAGAATGATAGAGTTATTTCCTATGCATCATGACAGCTAAAAATTCATGAACAAAACTATTCCAATCATGATCTTGAGTTAGCAGCTGTAATATTTGATTTGAAGATATGGAGACACTATCTCTATGGTGACAAATGTGAGATATATACAGATCACAAGAGTTTAATGTATATTTTATCAAAAAAAGAACTCCACGTGAGGAAAAGGAGATGGCTCAAACTACTCAAGGATTATTATTTCACTATACACAAACACCCAAGGAAGGAAAATAAGGTGGAAGATGATTTGAGAATAAAGGATCATGGAGTTTTGAACAAGATGAGAGTTGAAAGGGATCCTATATTCATGGATCAAGTAAAGATGGATCTAGGAATAATCATGGAAGGTGAAACATCAATACTTTTTCAAATTGTTTCCATACCCTCTTTACTAAAAAGGATAAAAAGTTCTCATATTGAAGATGAAGAGTTTCAAAAGAAAATTAAATCTGTAAATGATAGGAGATTGATTGAATTTTTATATGAAGATGGGATTTTGAAATTTGGGAAGAGACTTTGTGTTCCTGACATACCTAATATAAAAAGTTAATTGTTGTATGATGCTCATAGCTCCAATTTCTCTATACACCTTAGTAGCACTAAGATGTATAGAGATACGAAGGAACATTTTTGGTGGGACAACATAAAGAGAGAGATTGCTGATTAAGTGTCAAGATGTATGGTTTGTCAATAAGTGAAATCTAGAA
Source organism: Viscum album (assembly GCA_963277665.1). NCBI lineage: Eukaryota > Viridiplantae > Streptophyta > Magnoliopsida > Santalales > Viscaceae > Viscum > Viscum album. The sequence goes on from OY728145.1 coordinate 4,294,848, forward strand.
GACAACATCCTAGAGGAGTCATGAAACCTCTTCCCATGCCTTAGTGGAAATGGAATGTCATTATGATAGAATTTTTCATGGGACTACCAAAGAATCCTAGAAGGAATGATGCAATATGGGTCATTGTTGGTTGTTTTACCAAATCATCTCATGTTCTTGCTATAAGAAAAGATTTAACACTTGAACATCTAGAAAGACTATATATTAATAAAGTTTTAAGACTTCATGGTTTAACCCTATCGATTGTTTCTAATTGTGATCTCCATTTTACATCAAGATTCTGGAAAAGACTTCAGAAGGCCTTGGATACTGAACATCGTTTGAGCACTGCCAACCACCCTCAAACAGATAGATAATCAGAATAGACTATTCAAACCTTAGAAGACATGTTGAGATCTTTCTCACTTGACTTTCAAGGTATGTGGGATCAATATTTACCTCTGGTATAATTTTTCAATAATAATATCTACCATTAAAGTATTCTGATGGAACCATATGAAGCATTATATGGAAAGAGATGTCACACACCAAATTTTTGGGATGATTTTGGTGAAAGAAAACTCGTAGTCCTAGAACTCATTGAATAAACAATGGAAAAGGTGAAGATTATCCAAACCGACATCAAAGTAGCTCAAAGTAGGCAAAATAGCTTTCCCGATAACCAAAAGAAGGATTTGGAATTTCAGGTAGGAGATAATTCTTTCTTGAAGGTATCTTCATGGAAGGTAGTTATATGATTCGGTATGAAGTGTAAATTAAGTACCAGGTACATCAGACCTTTCGAAATTCTAGAAATAATTGGTGTTGTATCTTACTGTTTGGCAATTCCACCAAGTCTCACTGAAGTTCATGATGTGTTCGACGTATCACTATTGAGAAAATACATGTCAAACCCAACACATGTACTCACTTATGCAGAATTAGAACTAGAACCTAACCTTTCTTATTATGAAGAGATTTCCAAGATTCTTGATACTAGAGAACAAGTGCTGAGAAACCGGACCACTCGTCTGGTAAAGTTCTATGGAGAAACCATAAGATGTAAGAGGCAACGTGGAAACCTGAGTAACTTATGACGAAGAACCACCCGAATCTTTTTACGTAGCAGTATTCTAGAAATTTCGAGGATGAAATTATTTGAAGGAGTTAAGAATGTAACACCCAAGCTTCCACGATACTTTTTCCTTTGAATAATTAAATAGCTTGCATTGTATGCAACTTCGAGTTCTAACACAACACGATAAATAAAACTAGCCATTTTAAAAGAATTTATGAATAGTAATACCCACTTTTTAAAATTTTATAAATTTTATTTTTCAAAATGGACTTCATTTTTGGATTCGGAATATCAATATTATCTTAGGGTGAATTTTTTGTATTTTTCTGAAAACTTTCAATTTTTGATGAATAGTGAAAAACACTGCGTTATTGTTTAAAACTGACTTTTTATCTAAATAATTATTTATTTTATTTAAATTTATTTTAAGTCAAAATAGTTACATAATACCTATATTAGTTTAATTTAATTCATTGGAGTCATTTTATAATAATATTACATATATAAAATTTTATTGAACTTTTTACCGTCTTTTACCCACCTCCTAGAAGTATTTGAAAATTTGCATAAAACTTAATTTTATCTCTTCTATGAGTTGAATTACAAAAATCTGAGATACACGGTTGATATCAGTTAGTAAAATGTGGTTTAATAAGATGAAAATAATTTTTGGTGAATATTAACTTTTGAATTTTATTTACCCCGGTTAAAAGTAAATAGGGTAATTAAAGGTAAGAAGATATTATAATTACCCTAAGACATGTCCTAAATCTATTGGATATGTGTATTTCGACAAAAATAAACCTTAAGAATAAAATATGATCCTCTTTGGTCTACTTGTATTAGAGTAGGACATTTATTATTATTAAATTTAAAGAAGAGTTAAAAGTGTTAAATTAATGATTTCATAACTAAAACATTTTTAATATAAAGTTATATATAAGATAAATTCGACTATAAATATTCATTATAAATATAAAAAAATTTCCTACATTATTTTATTTTATTTATAATTTTTAGACATTAAATAATTAAATTTATTTATGATGTAATGATGATGCATTAATTACCTTATTAATGAAAGATTAAAATAATTGATATTATAAATATCCAAATAAATATAATTTGAGAATTTTAATGAATTAAACTACTTTAATAGGTTAATATGACATGTTAGTGTTGATTCAATGAATTTATTTCGAAGTAATCATGCTGTTATAACTTTAACAAAAACCAAATACCAAATAGTGTCAAAATTGACATAAAAGAGTTCTAAAAACAAATACTATATTATTAAATGATATAATATTCATAAAAATATAAGGTTCTTCCAAAGGACTTATATAATTATATATATTTTATTAATTAACCATTTTAGGTTCTGTTGTCATTTTATAGTATGTTTATATACCATTTATTTTAATAATATAAGAGGACATGGTAAAAGTTAAACTATTTAACTAAGAGTTAAAACTAAAAGATAAGGTTAATATGGTAAGATAAACTGGTCTAAAACCTATTGGTTGAGAGTTTTTCGACCCATAACCACCTTATCCTCGAAATAAAACATTTTGGATCCATTATAAACTGAAAATGATTTTATTATAAAATAATATTTCAATCTTTTCCTAAGGTACCCCTCACCTCTCTTATAAAAGGGCACTTCCCCTTATCTTAATTCCACACCTCCAAAGCCATTTGGATCGGCCAAAACCTGCCCAAATATCCTCCCAACTATCCTCACTTCAACTTAGAGGCCTTACTTGGATCAGAAAGCCAACCTAAGGAGCCCTTTTGATCAAATCAAAAGGAAGAACCCGAAGAGGAGGTAAATATTTCATCACCTATTTCAAGTTCTTTTCTTCTTCCACTTCCTATTTCTTTGTTGTTTCCATAATAAAATAATAAATCCAGTACCATATACATATTGTGATGTTATTATAAATATGGAACAACTAAATTCATTATTCTATCCATCCTATTAATGACAAAGTCACCATACGTGCGTACATACAGCTTACTGTCTCCACGTCTTGGTGTAGTTTGTTATTAAAACACTTAATTATTTGGATGGGTATAATAATGAGTATAATTTATGTAAGTAATAAATATAACAATTTAATTATTCTGTATATATGATATACCATCCAATTACATATGATTTCACCATCAATATAATGATATTGTCGCTCATGCTTACATACAGATTACAGTCTCCACGAACGCGATGAGATTCATTCCCCATCGTAATCATTCAAGAATAATTTTTATTTAAAATAATGTTTAAGAACTTAATATCATTCTGAATATTAATCAAATACATCCTATCCACAACAAACATGTCTTATGTAACCAATAATACAAAGGAAATTGAATAGTTAACACCAGAAAGAATGATACTACTAAAATATTATTAACAAATCAATATTGGAAGATCATATATGATATAATATTTATGTATGTGGTTATTGTATAATTTAATAACAATTATTTAACTATTATATAGGAGGTTAACTTACCATCGACCAAGTAAAAGTACAATTTAAGGGTTAATTTTACAATCTCTTTACTTATCTGAGGTTGTTTATACGTGAGTATCTACTCGGACCTCTTTATCATCCACATATGTGTTTCTTAAACAAATATATTTCAAAACATTTTTACTATTTCCTAAAATGTGGGTTAAAGTAATTTCTACCATTTTTTTACTTTTTATAAGATGTTTATAAAGGAACCTTTATGTCATTTTCCAAACAAGATCCTTTACGATCTTTTTGAAAAAATTAAAGAAAGAATGTTTTTTAACTTATACGGTGGATGAGGCTATTTTCAGCCATTATAACACCTTCTAAGATTCCCATACAATATTATGAGAATATTTCAAAAATAAAAGTTATCTTTTATAATTATGTGAATTTTAAATGGTTTCAAAATAGAAAGAGGTATTTCTTTCAAATAGTTTTCATTTCATCTATGTCAACATCCTTTGATGGATTTTAAACTTGTTTAAAGTTGATTTATTAGGATACAAATATTCCATATTGTATTGAAGGTTTTATGATATGTTTGATTGTGGGTGTGTTATATTTATACCATTCATGGTATATGGATAAATTATTTACATTTAGTATTCTAGTTTTAATATGAATATTAATGTTATGTTTAAACCTTTTCATATGAGGAATGAATTGGACTTAGTAAGTGATGGGTGGAGCCCACTATAGCTCCTTAATGCATAAATAGGTATCATGAGACAAACTAGTGTCTTGGCATAAGTCTTTGAAAAAAATTTATTTTTAGTCTTGGCATGAGGCCTTGACTATATGGTTATGGAGTCTGGAATTATGCATTCCATCATTATGAATTTGGATATTTGATATTACATGTGATTATTCAACTAGTAGAATATCCATGTGAATAATTAAATGGAATTATTAGATTTATATTTTCCATATTATGCTGACGTTTAAGTTTAAAAGGATTATGTTTTAGTCTTATACATTGCCTTAAATATTTATGCTTATTTATTAAAGTTTCCACTATATTGTTATCCTTACTGAGCATCTGAGCTCACCCATTTCTATGTTTTATTTTTTCCAGGATGCAAAGAAGTATATTATGAATGACTTTTAGGTATAGTCTAAGGGATATGAATGTGTCCAATGGAGTAAATGTTGTTTTTTTTATTTTATAATATAATATAAAACTTATGAATGTATCTAGTATTTCCAAGGATACTAAATGGGTCGGTCTTTCGAGATTTTATCCCTTGTGATCATGCCAATGGTATGTAATAATGCACCGACTATGGGTAACTGGGGTTGGGGCATTACAGATTGGAGGTTGTCCATGGTGGTAGAGCACAAAATGGAGAAGGTAGGGGCGGATTTGGTTTATTTCCAGAAGGGAAAAAGGGTCAAAACACATCAATTTTTAATTTGTTAGACACCCTTGCACGGTTTGGAAACGTGTGACCAAACCGTGTAGCCTGTTCTGGCCACCCAAAGACCTTTCATAATCCTCCATATTCAGGGGGTCCAGGGAGGAAAACCAAGGAGGAAAGATAGGCCAAGGATAGGGGAGAAAAATTGTAGTACCCCTAGTTTCTGGTAACCCTTGTTTTATGCTTTTTAAGTACATGAAGCATATGAGAAATGGTTGAGAAATTTTGGAGACTTTTAAGGCGTTAAAGGGGAAAAGGTGGTGACGCACGGTCTTTGCAAGGTTTTCCCAAAACGTGTGGAAGTTGTGCAGGTGGTGGTCACTTGGACAGAGGAGACCGCACAGTGTGCACACGGGTAAGGAAAACCGTGCGAGGAGACCGTGCAGAGCGCCCCTTACAAGCAGTGACTACTGCATGGTTAGTGTATGGTTTGCCTAGACGTGATGACTAACCATGAACAGGGTCAACTTAGATCTTATTTTTAAGGATCTAAACCTTTTTATAATTAAACCCACTCATTTTTGCTCCTAGACAGCCCTACCTCAGGATTCCTCTCTGGTGAAGGTGGAAGATCATTCAAAAATCTATATCTGAGAAGTGGTAAAGAGACATGGTGTACCAGTGTCTATAGTCTCATATAGATATCTTAGGTTCACATATTGTTTCTTGAAATCATTTCCGCAATCCCTTGGAACTCAGTTGACAATGAGCACGGTGTATCATCCTCAGACGGATGGGCAATCCGAGCGGATGATACAAACTTTGAAAGATATGTTTCGGGCTTCTGTAATGGATTTTGGTGGCTAATGGGAGGAGCATATACCCTTAGTGGAGTTCTCATACAGTAATAGCTATCAAGCCTCGATACGCATGGCTCCTTTTGAAGCATTGTATGGGAGTCCTTGTCATTCTCCACTATACTGGGTGGAAACTGGTGAAACTTCACTAGTTGGGTCGAGCCTTGTCCAAGAAACAATAGAGAAGATACAGTTTATTAGAAAGAGGATGGAGACAGCTTATAGTCGTTAGAAATCTTATGCAGATCACTGTTGAAGACTGTTGTCGTTCGTTGTGGGTGATCATGTCTTCTTGAGGATCTCTCCAAGGCTTGGACATCATTGTTTCCGGAAGCAGGGAAAGTTATATCCTAGATACATTAGCCCTTTTGAGATACTGGAATGAGTTGGAGAGGTGGCATATCGGTTGGAATTACCACCACGGTTCAGTGCAGTGCATAATGTGTTCCATGTATCTCAGTTGAAAAAGTATTAGCCCGATCCTGGCCATGTGATCAGATGGGATCACGTTGACCTAGATCCAGATGCTTTGTTGGTACATATTATTGTGCGGATTGTGGATAGGCAGGAGAAAGTCTTTCCTGGAAAAATCATCGCTCTAGTGCGGGTATTGTGGCAACATGGTCAGATTCAGGAAGAGACTTGGGAACGCGAGAAAGAAATGAAAGAGCAGTGGCTAGAAATCTTTCAGGAAAGCGATGGTTTTCTACTTTCTGGGGACAGAAAGGCCAATGGTGGGGAGAATGCAATACCCCCAGTTTCTGGTAAGTAACCCTTGTTTTATGCCTTTTAGGTACATGTATCATATGATAAATGGTTGGGAAAGTTTGGAGACTTTTAAGGTGTTAAAGGGAAAAAAGTGGTGACGCACGGGCTCCGCACGGTTTGCCCAAACCGTGCAGAAGCCATGAAGGTGGTGGTCACCTGGATAGAGGAGACCGCACGGTGTGCGCACGGGTTGGTAAAACCATGTGAGGAGACCGTGCAGAGATCCCCATCCAAGAAGTGACTACTGCACGGTTAGCGCATGGTTTGACTAGCCGTGTGGACTAACTGTACGCAGGGTCAACTTAGATCCTATTTTTAAGGATCTAATCTGTTTTATAATTAAACCCACTCTTTTTTCTACTATAAGTCCCTACCTTGGGATTTCTCTCTGGTGAAGGTGGGAGAATACTTACCAGGCGTTTTGGAAGTGATCTGGAGGGATTCCTTGGAATTTTGAGGCCGGTTGATCGAGGTAAGTCTCATTTCCTTTATTTTTCTTAGATATCCTTCTTCCCTCTTGATGGATCCTTATATCTATGCCCAAGGTGGGTATATCTAAGGTAGTGTATTACTTTTAAGTCAGGTTTTGGTTTTTTTGGTACTAGTGGAAGGAAAATAAGGAGGTTTCGGGGAGTGGTTGACCCGGTTTTTTTGGCATTCTTCATCCGTTGGTTGGTTTGGCCTAGTTTTTTGAGGTAGGTGGATTCACTCATGAATCCTCTTGTTAGAATTGATTGGATTAGTTTCAAATTGGTTTGTTTGAATGGATTTGATTGTGAAAATCGGGGAAGAAATATTATTTAGTGATGATTTATGGTTTTGATGAAATTGTGAAATCATGGGGAATTGTTGTGCAAAGTGATTTGTCTTTTTGAATTTAAAATGATGATTTTTAATTGTTGATTTTCTGAACTTGAAATGGCTTGATGAAATTGGTTCATTATTTGGTTTTCAATAAAAGTATGGTTTTATTAAAATGGTTTTAATTGGTTTAACACACTTGGTTTTGATGGAAATGGTTTTCAATAAAAGGTGTTTTATTGAAAGGATTGTTTTGGCCTGATTGTTGTGAATGTGTGGTGTGTGTTCATGTTTCATATATGGGGCTTGGTTGAAATAGGACCTTGTGCTTGGTGCCAAACGTTTAATGGCACATGGTACTTTCAAGTACGTGTCTTGGTTGAAATATGACCTTGTGCTCGGTGCCAAAGGTTTAATGGCACATGTGAAATAATTACCTCGTGACGACTTGGTAGATCGACGAGAAACCACTCATGAGTATGGAACAGTCATAACGAAGCATGCATGGTTGATTTCACAGGTTTGGTAAATGGTTGGAAATTCCAAAAAGTGATATTGTAAAATGGTTTGAAATCTTTCTTGGTTATTTTTCTGTAAAAAATAACTTGTTGGAAATTGGTTTCAAATTAACTTGGATGTTTTTGGGTATGAATAGTTTTGGGAAGCTTGTTTATATTTTATTATAAACTGTTTTGAGAAAATGTTTTATATAAACTATTTTTATATAAATGTTGATAACTCTTCTATCCTAGTGGTGTGAGTAGGGAAGTCATTGGGGAAAACCTGCTGAATTTTATACTCACACCTGCTTTGGCACTTTGGTTCTTTTGTAGATGTCATTTTCTGGGACACAGGTAAAGTAAAAGCATCTCATTAATAGTGGTTCGTGGTGATGCTTGGGAGATGTGGTGGTTCTTGGTGCATGGAGCTCGGTGTGGAGCCATGGAGAGTGTCTTAGCTTGTTTGGGGTCTTTTTTTAGTCTTCTATTTGGTACACTGAGATTGTGTTAGTTTTGTATTGGTTGTGGAACAGTGTAAATCTCTCTTGGTAAAGTATGAGTTATTTGTTTCTTTAACATGCATCATATAGTGGTTGTTAGTGATGTTTTGGATGGTTTATTTCTCCAAGGGTAAATCGTCCCCCACTTGTATTGAAACCCTTCTACATTTATTTCCAGCCTTTGGTGCCTTGGGGATGTTGGTTAAGGCCTAGTAATGACTTGTTAAACTCTCAAGCCAATGGGAATTAGCGGGTCATTACGAAAATTCCCAAAACAAATCACTCTTTCCAACCCCAAACTCATCCAACTCTTGGGTACAAATAACCTCAACAACTTACCCCACAAGTGGTGCCATAGGAGTGTCACTAATACAACTCCAAAACACCACAACATCACACCATCCCTTTGACAAAATAGGAGGAAAATTACTATAAAATACCCCCAAGACCAAGGTCATAGGTTAAGAACACAGGAGACACAAAAATTCCCAACTCGGAACACCCGGAAACTAAGGGAAAGCTAAGAACCAAAATTAAACTTCGAACAAAGCATGGAATTGAAAATCCAGCGTGGTTTTCAAACCATAAACAATGCAGTTTGGGTGAAAATTACCATTTTCCCCCACTTAAACCTTAAGTTTATTTATTTCCTTTCCTCCTACTTCCAACTACGAAAAACCAAATAGGTTCTCTTATTTGATCTTGGAAACCCTCCAAGATTCAATCATATGAAACTCCTTCATCTGGCCAACATTTCTCATATCGCCAGAAGCATCAGATATCCCAAGGTAAGGCTAACCTAACATACTTATATTTCCTCAGTAAATCTCAACATCTATTGTTCTATTTAGATACATTCTCATTCATCCTATTTTCAGGTCATTGGACCAAAACTCATATATCATCTAACTTACTTTGAATCTGATGTCAATATCAAGTGAGGATTCATCTATGGACCTAAGGTAATTGGTCACATATTTCTACATTTGAGTTTTTTCCATTTCATATTTATTTTCTCATGCATTATTCTTCCTCTGACGAGCTTCAATATTGGGTTGGTTCCTTGAAGTCTAAATTACCCTAGTGCCTTGATATATATTAAATGGTTCATGTTTAGGGGTTTATACATCACACATAACCTATATGGACACCCATAGGTGTTCCACCTTAGAATTGGTAATTTCGGTCAAATAGATAAAATTGAATAGAATCCAATCTTGCTTCTGGATTGACTTTTACATTAACTATCCCTTATCTCATGTGTATTTAATTGAACTCATGACATACAATTTTTGTTTTGACTCATTATTATTAGAGTTTACCAAATGGGAATTTCAATATTTAACCTTGGGACTTCGGCCTTGATACCTTTCCTTGAAATGAATTATCCATGTTATGCAAATTGAATCAATTGGCTTGAGATCGAGTGTCTTACACTTTTGGGCTCATTTTCCATAAGATGAACACCATGGTCTTGAAATATATATGATATTTTAACCCATGCCTTGTGACTACATTTTAATAAATTACTTATGTCAATTGAATATTTTTGAATGGAATTGAATATGGCTAGTTACATGCATGAGAGGCTTTTCCTCGTGTTTTGAATGGAAGATGGGCCATTCCATTATCAATGTTTAATTTGAAATTCATAAGATGTTTTTTTCCTTATGTTGTGGGTTATAAGTGGTTATGCCACTATTATGTCAATGATCCGTATAAATGTGTTTGGGTGGGAGGTATTTTATCCCGTTATAGTTATATATACAGAGGATGATGGTAAGGGCCTCATCTGGGCATGGTGGTCCAATCTCTTCTTACCTATGTTTGGGCTTACTTCCCCTTGAGTAGAGATTATTAGCTCATATACTGGTGTTGGGAACCTACACATTACATCCTGGTCCAACTGAGAAATATATGTACATATGTATATGTATATGGTGACATGATTAGACATACCATCTATAAGATGAATCAGGTGGGCCTTCCAGGTATCCTTTAGAAACCTGAACATGAGGTTATTTATTTATTTTTAATTTCTTCACTTTCCTGGTAATTACTCCAAATGGAATTGTTAGGAGTACCTCCTCAGTTTACACATAGACACTATTGGTGGTGGCCTACTAAGATTTATCTCACACCCAAATCAGGATTCTTTTGGCACTGAGAAGATTTTTTGCCTATATGGATAGAGGAAAGAACCAATCTTCAGGTTGTTGATTCTTACACCTTAGTTGGAGCCAAGGGGAGGAGGATCGAGCATGCGCTTGAGACGCTATGAAACATCTTTTGTATTTTGTTCTCTTTTTAAATTTTTGTTTAGCATGCCTATTTCATGTTTCAAAGTTTCATTTTTACAAGATTCCCATGCATACATGTTTGTATTAGGCATTGTCTATGATTCTTTTTGTCATTATATTCTATTATCATTTTCTTCTACATCTTGGTTATTAAATTATTGTTTATGATTCCCCAACTATTTATAACTTATGTATCTACTGAGTTACTCTAGCATGGGGGTATATTCTCTCTATCGTACTACCTATACACCCTCATTGCTACTTGGAAGCCCCTAATATATGGGGAGACACCATAGGGGTCCTTTATCCTACTAGGCTCAGGGCACAAGTTAAGTAGAAGACGGTTCTAGGACGTTACATCCCACCATTGAATCACCATGTTGACTCATCCCTCCTCATCTAACAGTTATTCACTGATGAGAACCTTTGTGATGTAGTAGACCTTAGCACTTAGTGTGTGGATATTTTACATTTGTTTGATTTATATTGATTCCCCACTGATTTTAGAACTACAAAATACTAAAGTCTTAACCATGAGTCATGCTAGTGCATTTGGAATTACACATACTTTTGGAAAAAAATTAGTGACCAGGTGGTTCTTCGATGTATACTCATCCATGATTTTACCTCTATTTTAAACTTCTTCCACACTCTAGCTTATAGGGTCCTATTCATCTCTCAATATAAATCTGAAAAGGTCCTTGAATTCAGAATTTATTAGAAAAAAATATATTGAAACATCCATTAGTTTTTATTCCATGTACATGATTTCAATTCATGGAGAAGATATCTAGGAGGATTGAAATTCCCCAACAAACCATGTCATTTTCTGATATATTTTATGTATAGATAATTAAATCCATGGTTCAATTCCAAATTTTATTTAGCTTTATGTACGTCCTATTCACTACTTATTATATCTATAAATGGTTGAATAAAAGAAACTAGGACCAATTACTCTCAAGTGGTTTACAAAATTGTGAGATCTTATATTTTTAGTAGGTTTGGTTTCCTAGGGTTTATCATTAGTGATTTGGGTTATCATTTCTATAATCACAATATCAAAAATTTTATTTTTATGTATTGGGTTTTTGATAAAATTTCCAGTACAAGTCATATTTAAATTAATAAACTAGAAAAATTTTAAATTTGGAAATTAATTTAATCTTGAAAAAATAGAACATACCAACAGGAAAGATTATAGTTTTCACATAGATAGTTCTCATTGAGAATATCATAATTTTTTTAAAACCTCTTTAAGAATGAAACCTTATTAGGTTGACCTTTAGCGAAAAAAATCACCTTCCATTGGATGTAGAACATCACACATATTTAGTTGTTAAACAATGTAATATGAATCTATCATATGTATGTTTGAATATTAAATTATAAATTTATGAGTTGGAATAAATTAAATGTGATTCATATGATAACTCACAAATATAAAAAAATATAAAAAGTCAATCCATGATGAGAAAATTTAGTATCAGAGGTTTCATGTTGGTGAGAGAGTCCTCATATAAAATTCCCTACTAAAGCTCCACCTATGTAATCTTAATTAATGGTGGATAGGTCATTATATCTTTACTAAGTTTTATACTTTTTGTCTAATACATATTTTTCATGAGTATATAGTAAAAAGATATATCATCAATGGGAAGCAGCTTAAACACCTTTACAAATATTTTTTAAATCATATAATGGAGGAAATCCCATTGAAGGGTGTTGTCTATGACACAAATTAGAAGGTAATCACTTATACCTAACTTTATTTAAATTTATATTTATTTAATTTTAATTTTTTTATTTTTTTCTAAATGTTAGGTGTGGGGAGTGATATATAATATAGTTAGGATTTGATATTTTAAAAAAAATTAAAAAATTAAAAAAACTAAAAAATAATATTGTGTCTCAATTTTTTCTATCTTTTGTTATGTAAACATGGAGATTAAATATAATATCGTAAAATATTTTACATACTTGAGTAAATTATGAGGTAAATTATTATTTTTTATCAATTTTTGAGATATAACCTTAAATTTTATCTTATAATTATTTATTTTTAATGAAATAAAATTTAAGTATCCACATTACAAGATCATTTTTTCTACCTACCTTCACTCTTATATACATAACACGATAATAGTTTATTGTGACTATGGAGGAATAGATTTATTTAATATGTTATCTTGGGGATGATTCACATTTTATGAGAATATGGGGTGGAGTTTTAATTGGAGGGATAATAATCTAGTCATATATATTTTATTATAATTAATTTGAATCTAATAGAAAAAAGTTAAATGAAAACAAATAATGGAGTTGAACATTTCATTAATCTCATTTATATTAATCATAAACCAAATCAAAATAGAAGGTCAAAAGTTGTGATTTATTCAACATATTTTTTCAACTCATCTTCTTAAAAAAATAAAACAAATAAAATGTGTGAAAAATTTATTAAAAAGAAAAAAAAATAGTGGAAAAGTCTTCTGTTATAATTTATTTGATATGAATTTTGGAAATATACTTGAAAATAGTAAAATAAATAGGGTTGTTTATATCTAGGTACTTTTATAAGGAATTATAATTAAAATTTTAATGGGGTTTTATGAATTTTATTCTAAGAGAAAAAATTCCTCTTTGAATACATAATTTTTAAACTCTAACCCACCAACCCTAAACCCCAAATAAATATTTTAAAATGATCATGATTTTCATATACTTTTTTCTATTTTATGGATATATCAGGACTGAAAAATAATATGGTCTGGATTGCCTAAATTTGATATCAGTATGGAATTTAATAAATTTCACATTCGAGAGATGGGTGATTCATAATTCCATCTGATATAGGTTGTGACATGTCACATAGGTGAATCAATGAATTTTAATAAATAATAATGTTAGATAAGATTAATGAAATGATATTTGGTTTCATAAATGATATGTTATTTATTTCATTTAAATAGTACTGTAAATTTTCTAACTGTTGATTTAAGAGTCGGATTTAGTTTGGATAAATAAATTTTACCATGATTTCAAAGGTTTCAGTGTGGTTGTGTAATAACACAACAATATATTGTTTATTTTAAATATTATAATTTTTAATTACATTTTTTTGGGTTTTAGTATCTCATTATTAAATCCTTTTTTAAGACTAGAATGGGATTAAGTGAAAGATACCATGAGACAGGGGTGGATCATGGTATGGAATATTATCCAAGGTAAAGGCTTTTTCTATATTCTCTCATAGTATTAGGCGATCTTGACCTATTGATTATAAAGTTTACTTTTATTTTCATTGATAATAATGTTGATCTAATTATTGTATTTCTTATATTTATTCCTCGATTAGTTTATTTTTTTGTCCTTATCCAACCATAGCTTCTCTCATTTACAAAATATTTAGAGAAAAAAAGCACATAAAAAATATTTTTTTTCTATCTTAATTCACACAAAAGGATAATCCATGGAGTATAAAATAATTTTTTTTGATCCACCAAAAATCACTAAACACAATGATTAATAGTAGGTCTTGATATATTTCCATGGTTACTAACCTTATATTGTTTTTGTTTTTCACACTTCTACTGAGAGATCATAGCCTTACACTCCCTCCTTCACTCACTACTTCAAAGTGAAAATTAACTAGCACACATGAAAAATTGAATTGTATCACCAATGATGAAGTGAATAGAGTATTTTTTGGTTCCCTCTGTTCTTTGGGATTCCCTTACACACACAATCTTTGAATAAATTATCTTCCAGCATCAACTTCCATTTAGACGTCATGGAAAATCTTTTCCTTACTTCTATCTTTTATCCATCATTATTCAAAAATTTCTATAAATTTTCAACAGTATAACTTGAACTCCTTATCTTTTACTAAATGGTAAAAACCTCCTTCCTCTTCTCTGATATTGAACTGGATATTCACATTACTAAATTGTAGTAAAGAACTCATTCCCCTTTTTACTTCAACATCAAGATGTATCACAAGTATACCAATATTGATTCCATCATTTTTTCTATTATACTATTCTTATATAGGTATAATACACATACAACATCACATCAAATATTTTAAATATATAGAAACCCTGTATATTCTCATGAATCAAAATTTCTTTTAGAAACAAGTCAAGAAATATGCAATTAATTTATTTATAAATCTAGGTTCTTACCTTTTTGAAATACATTTCATAATATCCCATGTGATATCATCTATAAATATCAATATTTATTCGTCTGAGTGATCCTAAACTTCAATATTCCAAGTCTATACCTTTCATAAAATTCATGAAGGAATGTGGACACTAATATATAGATTCTTGAATGACACAAACATTGATAGTTATACATCGTCCCCTGAATGAATCATACAAGATGACTCATATGTCTTCACTCGTATTTAAAACCTTGGGTGCCTCATGAGTGATAAATGGAACTTAATCACCCGTATATGATTATCAACCAAGCCTCCCACAATTTTGATGAAATACTTGTCTTCATGGTCCTAGACCCTAATGTTTTCATTATCTACAAAAAAACATGACTCTTTATATGTTATGGTTAGATGGTTGTAGGAATTTTTTGTCAAGATTATACATTCTATAGGAAAAAATTATTCTTTACCTTTGTACATTTCATTATTTCTACCTGATATGTGGTTAAACATTATATAGAATTTTATTCATCTTTGCAAATAAATTCCAAACTCATTATTTAATTTCCATGTATTTCCATAAAACATGCTTGTTGAGATATGAAAAAACAAAAAATGAACTCAAGATTCCCATGGAAAATCAAGTGTTGGAAGTAGAAAACAAAGAAAATATAATCGTTTCATTATGTCCATACACATTCTATTAACAATTCCCACATTATCACTATCCCACATTAAAAATTCTCTAGTTAATCAACATTCATATCATCCATGGAAAGAGGTAGTCATCTGTTAACCTCCAGTATAGCCTCCCTTCTACACATCCATAGTCACGGTACCATTCTACATTGTGGAACACTCTTCTAGTACCTCCATGCACTCTTAATGCCTCTTCCATCATCGTTAGGCTCTCTTGGCCTCTCTATGGTCACTCTGGACAAGCTATTCTCAAACACTGCTACATCCCACTAGGTGATTGGCAGATTTGTTGTGATAGCATTATGTTATACCCTTTTTTATTTAAATCTAATTATGTACTCATATGTAGTTGTTAAAGAAGAATCATACCTAAGTGAATACTTTTCAAAATAAATAGGCTTCCATAGATAGATTCATTAATCATGTGTGTATGATATTAAGTGATATTATTCTATATAAATGAAACATACATAGGTAAAACTCTGCCAAAAAACATACTACACTCCATCCATTTTATATATTTTTATTTCATCCACAAACCAAAACACCTATTTATATATAAATAACCTTTAATAATTTATTCAATAACTACCTTATCAAGTTTGACATCCAATTCAAACTCAACCTTGTGATTTCTATAAGGATGAATCCATATAAAAACTCCAAGAATCATAACTTTCATTAACAGTTTCTTTATCCAGCATGAAATTTAATTATAACTCCATCCAATATAATATATATTTTAGAAAAACATTAAATTAAACAATTAAGGATCCAATAATTTCACCCTATATATTTTTTTGGCAATATTAAATTAAATACAATTTTACTAAATCATCCAACTTCACCAAATAAAATGATACTTATAACTGAAAAAATATTTTTCGATTAAAGGTGACCTCTTTATCCACCTTATATAAAATGAAATATAAAGGTTCAACTCTATAAATATTTGAATTCATGGTTTCTCCCCCTTTATTAATGAATATCATGGTGAGATATCAATATATTCTTAACTCCCATTTAGTCCTCAAAATATAAAAGGATTTCTATATTAAATTCATCAGTTTATATCAATACCTTTGGAAATAGTTCCCTTACATCTTATTAAATAATCATCACTTCATATCTTGGATTTAGAAACTTATTGATGAACCAAATTATAGTTTTTTTACTTTATCCCCTAAAACACGTTATCATATAATTAAATAATTTAATAAATAATTTTAGTGAGTGAGAACACTATATAGAATTTTGGGTTTCAAAAAATAATTCATTCTTATCAATCTAGAACTCAATGTATGTAACAAAATTTTATGTTAACCCCAACAAAGATCTTTATGTTAATAAATTGATTTACATTAAAAAAAATTAGATAAAAAACTTAAAATTTCTATAATAAAACATAACATATAAAATCAATCCCATTATCAAAAAAAAATTAACATTATAATATTTAAAAAAATTATTGTGATACAAACCACATGTTGTATATCAATAATAAGGCCAATGGATACCACTTTATAATAATAACCAAGTGATTACAATTGAACTTTATGTCTTCTAATTTCTTCAAAACGAATTTTATTTTTCAAATAAGACTGCATATCATTTAAATATCCATTACCAACTCACTTAAAATTTCAAATTAACATATTTGTTCATTCACTATCTTGAGGATACCACTTATTGATCCTTTTCTAATAGTTTTTAGTACCCTTTCAAAGAAAAGTTTTTATACCAACTGTAATATTATAAAAAAACTGACATGAAAAACATGCATGAAGCTAAGTTATATATTAATATATATTTATCCTCTTAAATGGTCTACCTTCACTAAATGACTTAACTGATATAAATTATGAGGCTTCAAAACTATCTTAACATAATTAGGAATACTAGGACTTGGATTTGAAACTTAGATCACTCTAAAAAAGTATTGATACCCACTGATTCTCATTATTCCAGTATACATAGTAAGATTACAACAATGATTGTTCAAGGTGATAGATTAATTTACCTTGGAACTAGTTTCACATATTTTATTCATGTTTATATAGATTCACAAGTATTATACATAAAAACATTATTTTTAAAATTCCATATTTGTCTTGGGACACCATTTCAACATGCATTTTTTCATCTTAAATCTAATCTAAAAGTAATTTAATGGGCTTTTTTGAGATCATATACCCCTTGGATTTTGTCTCCCACTCAATGATACACCACATCAAACCAATCAATTAGAAACAATAAATCAAAATAGGAGAGGGTTACCTTCCATATTCCTTAAGTTGAGGAAGACTTAATGTCACTATAGACCACTATTTTTCATTTGTATTTCACTTGGTAATCCATTTTCATATTTGAAGTTATACTAATGGGATTTAACACCACTTTAGCATTATTGGCCCTATTATTTTCAACATTACCCAAATAAAACATGAACTTAATTGGATATCCTAACCACCAAGGAGTTCATGACACTTCTCAAGTTGACCTTTTGTTTTACATTTCATCCTATTGCGTGGTTTTGTTTTGGAAAATGTTTGTAACCCCTTTAACATATAACTTATATTAAGACACTAATTTTACATGGGATTTTTTATTTTTAAAAACATGTGAATACTTTAATTTACTCCAAATATTTTTCTTTTCTTTTCAATATATCATTGGATTAATAAATTTTTTTAGCTCATTTTTTAGTATATTTTGGCATGGAATTCTTATTCAATAATCCCTTGAAATTTATTTCTCAAGGGAATGGATTCATCATTGAGTGTATGTCATAAATTTATTTTCATTAAAACTAAAATTCCCCTATGTTTTCGATTAGAGAATTTTTTTTAATGGTAGAAATTTTTAGAATAATAACCATACCTTCTTTTTTGTGATGCGTAACTCAACCTTTCAAACTTTCAACAATCATCAAAAAAATTAATTTATTCCAATGATTCAAAACACAACTAAATCTGTGTCCATGCATCCCAAAAAAGTATTATATGTGTACAAACTATCTTGTGGAACTCATTGAGTTTCCCTTACCTTTTATAGGGTCCTTCTTTTGTGAATTTTCATTACCTCTTTGATTTTACTTTTTCTTAGGAATTTCCTATTATTCTCATTCCTTAAAGAGTTATCGTCATATTCAATACCATATTTTACCATAGAACATAGTCTTTATGACATGAGAATATTTTCATATTTCCTCTCTTAGACAGAAAACTTCTTCTTCTTTGCATTATTTTCTACCGAAGGATAATCAAAGAGTTATTGTAAGGAATATATATGGTTGGTATTTCCATTTGAGATCACTTTTTCCACTTTCTACTTGATTGACATTTATTATTCTTAAAATTTCTATAATATACTAAACTTTTAGTCAATATGAGCATTCAAATCTTTGTGGAATGTCTTCCCACTAAACCCATGACCCACTAATGCATGGGAATGTTTGTCCAGAATACCACTTTTATCCTTTATCTTTATGTTCATTTGAAGAATAGAATATTTCATGTGTACCTTTTCCTATTGCTAACTTTTGTTTTCTGTATTCAATTCTATCAGTTGTTTACCAATATTATCCTTTATAGTCTTTAAGATTTCAACTTATTTTGTTTTCATATTCTTCCATGGAAAATCATCTTTGATATTTTTATCTTTTTGGAAATATCCTCTTATTTTTTCGATCGAGAGTCTCTTTTATACCTTAGGTCAGTAGATAATTAAACTGGTCTCTTGTTTATAACTTTAAATTTTCAATGATAATTCTTAGAAATTTGATCTAAATCTCTTCATATTTTTTCTCCTCTTTAAGATTTATGTTTTTAAATTTTACTTATAGATAATATTATTTTAAAATTTTTAAATCTATCACTTTTTATTTCTAAGGTATTTCCGTATAATCAATGCGTTCAACCCCACATAGAATATCAGTATCTTTAGTCAGGCATGTAAAATTACTGAATTAATTAATAGTTTCTGAATTTTAATTATCTATACCTTTATCCTCAAGTCTATGTGACTCTGTTTTGATATCATGTTATCAATAGACTATTCCACAATATGTAATTCTTATAAGGACCTACTTCTTCTAATGGTTTCTTCCTTCTTCAGGGATTAAAAAAAATTAATTGAAATTAATACCTAAATTTCAATAATCAATCATGTTAGGTTAGAGAAAAAAATCATATAAAAGTTAACCTATGTTTTGATATCGCTTCATAATCCTAACTGAGGATTAAGTGAGGCATAAATTGAGAGGAGGTGAATCAGAGTAGGGAATATTATCCAAATTAAATTATTTGAATTAATTATCCCATTTCCTTATGTGATATCGACATTATACTTTTATAGGTTTCTTCATTTTTCTTTTTGGTTAATATTAACCCAATTAGTTTCCATATTTTCTTTATCCCTTAATTATTATATCTTGTGATTTATTTGTCCCACCTTACTAATTTGTGTTTATATAGAATGTAAAGAATGAAAAAGTATAAATTATGTAGAATATTTTTACTCAGTTATCCCAACTTAGCTAATCCATGGATTATGTGATCATAAATATGTCAATTCACTAAAAACCACTAATTACACTGATTACTATTAGGGTTTGAGCTATACCTGAGCTCACTAAATTTGAAATATTTTTTGGCTCACCACCACATAGTTCTCACTACCTCACACTCCCTTTCTTGTTCACTACTCTAAGGGGAAAACATCTATGCACACAAGCCAAACCAAACATTCTTACCACTGTTGAATTTCACTTAGGATGTGTTAGTGTACATTGATCTCTAGGATTATCCTTCACATATAGACTATGAATCCCTTAAAAATAGTATCAAATTCCCATTATTTGATATATAAACTCCATAACTTCCTCTTATATTATTTTCCAATGTGATTATTGAATTTATGCAAATTTCCAATAGTGTAACTAAAAAGATATCTAATTTACTATACAGTAGAAACCTCCTTCAACTTCCAATAATTGAAACTTGATATTCACTTTACTACACAATTTTAAAACTATTCTTCTCCTTATCCCTTCAATGTACATAAAATTTTACAATATATTAGTATCAATTTTTTATTTTTTAATTCTTCTATTATGATATAGGTATAATACCCATGAAAAATAAATATACATATTTTAAAAATATATAAACCTCCTATATTATTATAGATCAAAATATATTCCCAAAATGAGTCAAGGATGACCTAATTAATTCCTATAATAAAATCAATTATTTCCTTTTTGAGAAAACTTCTATCATATCCATAATAATATCCTTCACAAATAGGATTCTTCATTCTTTTTAATAATCCATAACAACAAAATTTGGTGTATATCCTCTTTATTAAAT
The DNA here is from genome assembly GCA_963277665.1 of Viscum album. Classification (NCBI taxonomy): domain Eukaryota; kingdom Viridiplantae; phylum Streptophyta; class Magnoliopsida; order Santalales; family Viscaceae; genus Viscum; species Viscum album. Next base: position 4,315,750 of record OY728145.1, read on the forward strand.
TCATTAACTATTGGGGCAACTAGTACGTTGATCCCTTCATGAATTATATGGTTTCGATCCTATATAGACCTCTGAGAAACTCATACATGATGAATCACATGTCATCACGCATATGTATACCCTTATGTGGATCATACATGATTACTAATACATTTTCACTTGTATGTCAAAATCATACATGAATCCCATTGTGAGGGTTTAACACTGGAATCTATGGTTATGGAATCCAAGGTTTTAATTCATCAAAGATACAACAACTCAACATATCAAGTGGTGAGACACTCGTAGTCATTTTTTAGTCAATTTTCATAAATGAAAAATTATAAAGTACTTTATTCTATCCATACATTACACTACTATTACTTATGATGTGGTTATAGTTTATACAAATTGTTCTTTATATTCCCAAAGAAATGCAAATATCATTGTAGATTTACCATGTACGTCCAATAAATGAGGTATTTTAAATATGCAGAAACTAGGTATGAACTCGATATCGACATGAAAACTCAGGCTCTAGAGTTATATGATAAATAAAACATCAATGTTTAATTTCTCCCAATAATGTTTTTAAAAATGATTAATAGTTCCCACATTATAATCTTCCTACATAAAAAAATTTCATGGACAGCCGCTTACATATCAACTAAGGCTCATAGTATCCTACTGTTCAACTCCCATGTAGTCACCCAACTACAATACCATGTTTATCATGTCATCCCATATGGTAGTGATAACTTCTAGTGATTCCATATACTCTTCATTCCTTTTTTATCATATAAAGTTTCTCTTGAACTCTTTTTGTATACCCTAACCAAGTTGTGGTCAATCTCATTCATATCCTTTAGAGTGGCTTCTACTTAAATATGTTATCCTTTAGAAAGACCATTATTTGTTTTAATGTGATCATCGAATCATATAAATAAGGAAAAAATACTCACATACAAGTAAATAATTTTCCAAATATAGATGATTATATAAGGAGATTCATCACACATAAAAACATGAAAATAAGTAATATTGTTCTATAAAAATGACTTATACACATATAAAACTTTCCTATAAATTATAATACACTCCACCAATCAAATATATTTTTATTTCTTCCACAAACTAGAAACAAGTTTCTTATAAAAAATATCCAAAAAATACATTTTATAAGTGATTCCTTATCTTGCATGACCACTAATGCCAACTCACCCCTATGAGTCCTATAAGGATGAATTCATAACAATTATCTAAAAATACACACATCATTTAACAATTTACATATCAATATTTATATTGGCTTCCAACTAATTCCAATATAACATGTATTTACAATAATTCCAGCATAACCCATTAACGATCCACCACTTATTCACTAAATATATATTTTCTATTCATTAGTTAGAAATGCATTAAAACTGTAAAGATTACATTGTGGTATAAATGGATAACATGTGTGTAATTTAAGGATAATTTCTTTTAAACTAATGAAAAAAATAAAATTATTGTTTTTTATTATTATTGTTTCAACGGGATTTAATTTCTTTAAGTGGACCAACAGTTGGATCTATTCCCAAGAGGCCCAATAGAACCTAAAAAGAGAGAGAAATATGAGTAGGAAATATTAGAACACAATTATATATTTGGTATAAAACATGGGATATGTAATTTCAGTTAGGATAATTATAATATAATTTAAATAAGAATAAAAAATCCACATGTAAAAAAAATTATTGTTAAGATAGTTATACATACAGTGAAATGGGAGAGAAATATATATAGTATAGCCTACCTACACCTATTGGCCATTGAACTTATCATATATCTATTTTGTCTAAATGTTTAATAAAATTACTCCAAATATTAATTATCAAAGTATTCTTAACAATAGGGTAAGATAAAGATGATTGTGAGGTTTTATTTGTTCATATTTTCTCCCTTCTCCTTCAATGGAGTTCAAACTGCTTTTGATAACTCGGGGGATGAATCATGATATAATCCCAAGATTTGACATGTAATTTTAATAGAAATATATTTAATTAAAGTTTTTTATTATATTTATATTAATTTTTTTTTGTTTTTATGATATTATACTAACATAAGAATCAATTGAATTTGAATCATCATGTTTTCTTGCATAATTTGGATCATGTGATGATTTCAGTGTGTTATTCTATCATGATTTCTCTTTCATGAGTGTTATTGTGGATTGTGTCACTTGATGAAGTCCATAATTAGAACTCATAAGGATTCATTTTATTATAATGAGGAAATTAGAAATTAAGGAACAATCATGGTCAAAACATAAAGTTCGTGTATTTCCATGATGAGTTTAGGTTATGATGTGGGAAGAAAATCACACAATCACCTTGTGCTTCTAAAAAATACAAAGAGTCTTCCTAGTAGTATTAGGTAGTGATATTTATAATGAAGTCAAAGACATGATATTGGGTGAATTTTGGTTGTTTAATATTTTACAGATTTATAATAATTCTCATGTTATGCAGAAAACATTTATCTTTCTCCTTAAAGGAGAGTGATAAGCAACAATAAATAAAGGAAATGAACACAACTATGTATAGTGGTTCAAGGAACAAAGATCCCTTTTTCCACTCCACCAACCCTAAAATCCATGATATTGGTGATTTAACAATTAGGTCCCATTATTTTACGACCTTCATCACCACAACTGAGTGCAAGCAGTGGACAGCATACAATAAGACATTACAAAGCCTTCCAGTTCTTTTACAGGAAACCGTAAATCCAAAACTTAGTGAAAGAAGCTTACAATTAAACACAACTATGTGCAACCAGTAAAAACTCAAATAAATCAATATATGTTTATTTTTTTGGAAATTATTGGTTAAACGTCACATTTTTTAGTAGCATCTACTAGATGAAATCTTATATTAAATATACAACAAAAACAAATAGATCTTCAATGATTCATTGGATTTCATCAAAAAGAAGAAAATAAAACAACAAAGAGATGTTTAAACATGTATGTATATAGATTTTATCTTTAAAAAAAGATTAATCATTCTTATAGAATAATATATAACCATAAAGTGAAGTAGTAATGATAGAAACAATAGTGATTCAATCAGATAGTTCAAAACATGTATGTCTCCAAGGTACAGCTCTGAAGGTGATCAAAAACAGTTTTTCTTTATATATATCCTCCATGTATTGTATATGTGTGTGTCTGTATATATATATTACAATGAAGAGTGTATTGATATTTATATTGTAGGTCGAATAGCTCTAGGTTAAAACAACTCTAGAAATATCTCACAATAAATCGTGAATATTTGAATTTAGAAACTTTCAAGAGATTTATAACTTTCTATAAGAATAGAAATGATTTAATCCACTGAATATGAGTCCTTAAATAATAATAACTATCCTTTGAATCAGTCATAATATGGCTTTGAATAGATCTTTACATCCATCAAGACCATTTCTTAAATCATGGATAATATTAAATTTAGAAACCCATTATTGAATAGTCAAATGTAGGGTTCTTTAATGTGATGAAAAAATACAAAACGTAGGGTTGACAACTCATGGTTGAAAATAATATTAGGGTTGATGTACCACATGGTTTTTTCAGAAATTTTTTGTTCCTTACTTACATAGGTTTTCTTGTCTATACTTTCTGTATTTTCGAATGTAAGGTTCCATCCAAACAAAGGGTAGATTAACTATAAATTCTTGATAACATAGAGTATAATATCTATACACATTTTTTAGAATGTTTTTTATTCCTTACATCATGATTATTTACGTAGGGTATAAACAATGTTTCCAGGATATGATAAAATATATCAAGATCACTTCAAAAAATATTCCTCATAAACTAATTGCTTGAAAATACTTCCCAAAAAAATATTTCAATGTATAATAATTCCCATAAATTTACTTAGAATAAAATTCATTATTAACACAAATGTGACCATTCTTGATCATAAAAACCAAAAAAATAACAAAATTATCGAATCAACACATTCTCTACAACCTCTCACTTTTTAATTATCACAAAACCCGTAACATATATATGTAAAATTTAAAAACAATTTTCAAATAAATTTATTTCTCTATTTTTTTCAATATTATTTCTTTCATAAAGGAAAATTCTCCCCCATTATATGTATTAAAAATTCTTCCCACATAATTTTATTCATAGAACTTCTCCCCTATGAAGATAAACATGTAAACTATAAATTGTGATTATACGATATAAACTTCTCTTATATGTCAAGAATATGAGGAATAAAAAAGAATAAATTGTTCCAGCATTATAATATAAAATATATAAACTTCTCTACTTTTTTATGACATAAAAAAGATTAGATTAGTAATATTAACTTCCTATAAAGAATAAAATGACTATTTTCTTACAATTATCCGTAAATAATAGCATATAATATTATTTAATGAATTAAAACATTTTTTAAATTAATTTTTTTTCATAAAACAAAAAACATTACTTATAGTAACCAACTGGTATAATTAATGAAAAATTAATTTAATGGTTTATATAATAAAACTAAAAAAATATGAATAAACTCTTAATATTATTTTCACTAAAAAATATTTTTAAAAACATTACATATATAATTTATTTATAATTAAAAAGAAAATAAATTAAAAGGATTAAAAAGGAGAAAACTTTTCATATTAAATTTCCAAACACTGAACTTTTTTTCTTAAAGCATATAGAACTCTTGACAACTTTTCTAATCTATTTTTAACATCTATTTTTCTTTGGTAAGAAAAGGAAAATCACTATTTAATCAGAAACAACTTTTTATTATCAACATATATCTTGGTAATTGATTCTCATCTGAGAAACGCTATTATCATTTATAGATTGAACACTTCAAATTCTTCTTTTGAGATTAAACTATCCTTCATATTCATATATTTATTTCTTAATGAATCAAAAACTATTTTTGACACAGATGATTTTTGTAGATCATCATATGAATTTCTTAATGAATCCAAATCAGTTTATAGCTTTACTTTTCCTTAATTTAAGATTATAAATATCAAAAAAATACTTTCATAATAAATTTAATAAGAAGATAAGTCTAGTACATCATCACCATGAAATTCTATATTTCTTTCAGAAGACTTTTCATAGAAATCATTAGGAAATGAAACAAATTCTTCTTCTAAATGATTTTAAAGATTAAATTTTTTCTTTTGTTAGAATGATTTTCCTTTTAATATGTAGAACATGATCATTTCATTTTGTGTCATCTAGTTTCTCTTTCTATATTTTACAGTTAATGTACCCAAATCATATAAATATAAAAATGAAATACTTCATGGATCAGAGATTTTAGTGTAGAGGTTTTTGAATAACAAACTAATTTACCATTTTTCACTCCTATAAATAAACCAATTAATGATTTAATGATAAAAATTTACATTGTAATAATGAAAAACATCAAATGAAATTGACTTATGGTACCCATATTCTTTTGGTTACAATAGTGATAACAATTAAATTTCTAGGTAACCAAACATGTTTATTTTGAGTATAAATTCTTCTATTAAATTAAGATCATTCATTTGATTAATAAAAAATTTTAACACCATAAATTTGTGGTTTTATAAAGTAGAAATCATTTATATAATGGCCATAAATAATATAATAAAAACATTTAACAGTAGACATGTTTTTTCTATTTAAATCATGAAAAAATAATTCTAATATAATTTTGGTCTTTCACCATTACTTTTAATTCCAATTTTTTCTTTATGTATTTTATTTATTCTAAGGATTACATTTAAGTATTTTTCTATTTTGATCAATATACTAGAAGACTATTTTAAATCATCAACTTCAAAAAATATTTATTTAATATTAGTATCATGAAAATCATAAGATATTTTAGAAGTAATAGTCTTTAAATCAATAATATGTTTTGACATATTTTCTTTATATAATATAATAGTATCATAAGATTTTATAATATTTCTATGATATTTATTTATGATTCATATTTATTTTTTAACCTAAGTTAAAAAGGATTTAGTTCATCATATGATAGTTTTTCACAACTAGATTTTTGAGAGTAAGAATATTGTACCTCATGATCAGTATGAGTCAAAATACATACCATTTTATTTTATGATCAGCCTTAGAATCTGTAGAAGATTCATCATGTAAAATAGAAGTATTACTCTAGGTAGAATTTAAAATTTTCCTAACTTTTATCTTGTAATTAGATTTTCTTTGTTCTTTGAGTTAATGATGGTTTTTATTTTATATATATTGTTTCTTGCACTCATAACATACATTTTCTACAATTCTTTTCTTTTTCTTTTTGTATAACTTTCCAAAGTTTTCAGCAAGATCAGATAAATAATTATTTAAATCTAGAGGACTTAGATTAGATGATTCATCCATAGTTATTTTGAGAGTAGCTTATTTATGTTTTATATTATTTTTTACTTTAACATGCATCACAACTTCGTATATCATTAAATACTAAATAAATTATTTCACGGCTAATTTATTTACTGGTGTAGATCAGCATAAAGTTGCAGATATTCTATTCCACTACGAGGGTAGTACTCTGAGTACTTTTAATTCTAGAGCTGATTGTGAAATTAGATCTCCCAACTAAGTAATATTTTTTGAAATATCTATCAATATTCTATTCATTTAAGTGATAGGTTTATCCTCATACATTCTTAATGTATCAAACATTTGTTTCATAGAAATATATCGTAACCGTTTTACATTTTGAGATCCTTAAAATTCAATAGAAACTGTTTTCCACATCTCATAAGCAGTAGTACATTGAGATACTCAATCGAATTCATCACTTCCAAAACCACATACAATATAATTCATGGAAATTTAATTGATATCATACTATATTTATTGATTATTATTCCATTCTTACAAATCCTCTTTAGTAATATCATAAGGTTTAATAGTCTTGAAATAAACCCATATTCCAATATCTTTGGAATAAATATTCATACAAGAATTCCAGTATCCATAGTTTTCACCATTAAAATAAGGAGTAAGAATCATCAACATAACTTCCTTAGAATAAACCATTTCAATATTCCTTTGTCTGAATCTTTAACTCGGACTTGATAGAGACAATAAATATTCAATAGATTCTTCTGATACCACTTGTTCATATTAGATAGGAAAAAGATTTTTCAAAAGTATAATATACTGGTAGAGATTTTCCCTTGATACCAATTTTTGGTATTGAGTAGAAACTAATTTCCAGAATTAGTAATATCTCCAATAGAGTCAAACCTTTGATACCAATTCTTAGGTCAGAATAGCTACAATGAAGACAAAGATACAATAGGTGTGAATTGAGGTTTTCAAAACATTTAAAGATTCAAAACACCTATCTTATTATAAAGTAAAATTTTCCTTATATATTTAATGAAAAGTGAGTAGAATAAATAAATTAATTAATTGAACACAATGATGTATAATGGTTCATGGAAGAAAGATCCCTTAGTCCACTCCACCAATTCTCAACTCTAAGATCATGGTGATTTCACTAGAAATTCCTCTTATTCTAAGACCTTTAAAACCACAACTGGGTACAGGAAGTTGAAACCTTATAAAAATAATTTTCAAAGCCTTTTGGTTCTTTTATATGGAATTGTAAATCTACATCTTATTGTAAGATTCTGACACTTAACCATGACTAAGTGCATGAAGTCGAAACTCAAATAAATCAAAATATTTTTATTTGTTTTATGGCACAAGTTGAACATCAAAATTTTTAGTATCAACTAACAGATGAAATCAGATCATCAATATAGAATAGTAGTAAATATATATTAAATGATGTATACGCTTTCTTCAAATATCAGTAATAAAAACACAAGATAGATGTTTAAAAATTTATGTATCCAGAGGGCCTATTTACAAAATATCTTCTTCATTATTACATAAGAATATATAATAATAAATTTTAGTAGTAACAATAGTAATAATAGTGAGTCAATAAGATATATAAAAATATATATCAATCCAAATTGTATCTCTGAAAGAAATGAAACACAGTTTTTCTTTATATATATCTCTCATTTATTGTATATTCATATATATATATATATATTCCAATGAATAGAGTCTTGATATTTATTCAGTAGGTCAGGAATCTCTTGGTTAAACCAGATCCATAAATATCGCATTATAAATCATGAATATTTTAATTCAAAAACATTCAAGAGAGCTATAACTTCCCATAAGAATAGTGACAATTTACTCCATTGAATATGGATCTTTAAAACCATAATAATAAGCCTTTTAATAAATAATAATATAGAATTGAATAGATCTTTACTTCCTTCAATAATGTTCCATAAATCCCAAATAATATTATATTTAAAACACCATTTTTTGAATAGTTAAAAATAGGGTTCCTTCATGTGATGACTGACTGAAAATTAATTTTATATATAAAGAATCAGTTTTAAGGAAAAAGTGGGAAACCTCATTGGTTTAATCAGAGATAATTAAACACCAATAGTAATAACAAATTATTGAAACTGATTTTTAGATTATTAGAATAGTTATCCATATATAATTTCTAGTGAAGTGTGTATACCTTGGTATCTTGGTTATCTTTAAGGAGGTATTCAAAATGATAAACCATTTTTACCATGTCAGAATGAACTCCTCTACATTTATATTCCAATCACTAAATCCTCTTATTAGAAAAATATATTTCATATGGATCCACAAACATATGTTTTTTTTATCCACAAGAATCAATATCTTGGTCATCTTTTCATCCTCCCCATGAGAGGCTTTAATGTGGGGAAACTCATCCTCCATTTCTTCCTCACAGTGGATAATAAGTTCCAATGAGTTTTCTTTTATACCTCCCTCATTACCTGTATCGAACTACAGTAAATCCAAAACATCCTTATTATATTTTTCCATAATTGTGTTGGAATCACTAACAATTGTATCTATATCCATAGGATCTTCTCACATCTATAATGTAGTATCAACTATACCACTGAATTGCTCATGATATTTTGAATCTCTAAATTTAGCCATCTGGTTTTCACCTTGAGGTATCAAACTCTTTCGTTTTCCTTGGACATTATCATAGGATTCACAATCCAATTACTTGAACCTAACCTATTTCAAAAACCTTATCCCCATTAGTTTATTAACATGAGAGTAATCCTTGCTCCCCTTATATTTCCCCTTGATCGTGATGAAACTCCCCATATCCCCATATCCCTTATTCCCTTTCTTTATCCTTGAACTGTAAAGACCCCTACCATGCCTTTCAACTGTACTAAAAACTAAAAATTTCTAGAAGTGTACTCTTCTATCTTTACCTCGTATAATCTTTTCTCTTCATTGGGGTACACTTCCCATTCAGAGTCCCCTGGATCCTACTCCAAGCCTCCGGTTTCCAAACCATTAAAGTGATTCCCAAGATTAATAATAGTAATTTTCCTGATAGAACATAGCATCCTCCTTGTGTTCACCCATCTCCCTTGTATAGTTGGACTAATCTGGTGAAAATGTTCATGGAATCCTTCACTAGTTGAATTCATCACCACTTCTTGTGTTAATCGGTCACCAAAATTAATAGCATATTCATATGAAGAAGGATTATGTAATATGATGTTAGGTTCTTGAGATTGTATTGCATACACCCTCTTAGTCCCCCTGGATAAGACATGGCATGCACTATCAATGAATTACCAGCCAAACTATATTTCATCCAATCAAAAAGGTCCACCAACATCAGATCTGGGTTCAGTGGTATTTCCCCATTATGTATAGATTTATTATTTGTTATACCCTTATTACTCAGCTAAAGTTTTTAAAAGGTGTTGAAAATATCATTCCCTTACACTTAATTATTTATCAATATAGTAACCCATTCCAATCCCTACAATCATGATGGAAAGAAGAACCTAGGTGACCTAGATGTTTACAAGTTCAGCTGTAGTTTTTCCACAACTCTAAAATCACAGCCTCTTTATAGAAAAATTTTTTCACAACTATAATCCACACCCAATCCACCATAAATTTTGAAACATCCACATCAACATATATACACAGATCTATCATATGACAAATTGAATTAGTTATACTATTATAACACATGTATTGACCTAAAATATTACCAAGAATGTGGATAATAGTGGGGTTTTGGAAGGGTAGAGAGAGTTCTGGGAAACATACCACAACCCTGAAGTAGGGGTATCTTGTTTCATGTGGATTTCATAGGTCCAACTAAATAAGAACACCCAAAAACCATTTCATGTTCATGGGGCTCTGGACCAGGCTAGAATCAATTCCTCATCTGAGGAAAATCGTATCATGATGTGTCGTTTGTCTAGAATACCCATTGCTGACTAGTCCTACAGGCCCCAAGAACCAAATATTATCCTATTAAAACTATCAATTGGGGGGTTACTCTGCCTAAACTGAGCCATTAAGGTCATATTCATTAGTCCTGAAGCTTCTGAGAACACTAAAGTCAACAGAGAAAGTAGAGATGATCCATCATGTATATCCAAAACCTTCAGGCTAATCTAGATAGTCAGGATTGTTGGGTTGATATACCATACGTTTATTACTTCAAATATAGGGTTCATTATAAATAATTTTCTTTTCCTCGGACATAAGTTTCTATAAAAATGTATGGTTGATTGACCATACTATCTTGATAGCATAGGGTATAAGATTAATTTAAACTATTTTGAATGTATGTTTGATTCCTTACAGTATACTTGTATATGTAGGGTATGAGTAGTGTTTCTATAATATTCTAAAACTCATCTAGATCACTTCAAAAAAATATTCCCCATAGACAAATAACTTGAATATACTTCCAGAATAAATATTTCCATGAGTAATAATTTCATGAAATTCACCTAAAATATAATTAATTAGTAACAAAAATGTGGATGTTTTTATCATTAAACCCAAAAATAAATTAATGAAATTTTTGAATCAACACATTATCAAAAAAGGAAAAATCTTATAATAACATGGATTTAGTTTTTAAAATCATAGATTAAAATATCACACCCTTTTACTTCATTTGATAATATATGAGCATCAAGGTAATTACCTAGCATGATCAAATTCTCCTAAATCTTTTGAAATCCTACCATTTAACTTCATAATTCATCATTATTGAATAACCCAAACACCACATTTCATTAAAAACCATTATAAGTATTCATAATTAAAAACCTATTTTTTAAAAAAAAAATATAAGGCTCTATAGAGATATGAACTAGGGTTCATACTATAGTATAATAATTCTAGTAAAAAAACAAACATCTAATTAAACACATTCGATAGCATGATCAGTAGGAATCTTCTCTCATTAAAGATATTCTAGTATCTCATGGAGTTATTTATGGGAGAATAATAATAGAACTTTGTGATAAATATAAAATTCACTAAGAGCTAAGGTAAGTAAGAACCCATGTCTTTATGGTGTTTAGCTTCTTATTTTGTCCTTGAGCCATTCATATGACTTGCATGAATTAATTCATATACTCATAATGAATTTTTTCAATCATTGGACATTTTAGGCATTCATAAAATTAATTTACTAATACCCCATGTGTTTCATCTTATGAAACATCTCATTTATGATATCCAATATAGGGATATTCAAACTTCAACATTCAACATTTATCTAACATTTCAAGGTAGTATAAATCCATATGATATCCCACGAATACGGCATACAATATGCCTAATTTTTTTAGGAATTTAATTCTATGCAACATGATCATATTGAAAAATAAAATATGGCTCATATATGTAATATCTATGAGGTTTCAGTATATATCTCTATCAATCCCTCACTTTCACTAAAGAATCATAGACTTAGTTCAAATCACCTTATCATGCACCGCAAAAAGATAACTTTTGAAACCATACCCAAATAAACTTTTAGAAATCTCTAAAAAAATTGGGAAAGATATCATTAGATTCATAGTGAATCACATCATATTAAATGCATAGTGATTTCTCGTATATGTTTCCTTTTGGATGAAATTAAAAACATTTTTAGATAATCTCATTGAGTAAAACATTATCCTCATTCAGTTAATGAAAATGTGTGACCCCATGGCCTTTTATATCATTGAAAGAAAATATGAATTCCATGATCCATAAATTACTTCAATGAGTGTCATATAAAAAAATCAATGATAATCAATATAAAAAGGGATATGGTGTGATCTTTATAAAACACATGTATCTTTGTACCTATATCCCTCATGTACACCATATGTAAGAATTCATTTTTACTTCATGTCTTTACCTAATAAAATATTTGAACATGGGACATGAAGTATGTCAATCCCAAATATCCAACTCATACTTTCCTAGTTATCTAATTATAGACTGGCCAAGTCGATGGATACACCACATGTCATTCACCTTTATGGATATCCATATCACATGACCCTCTCCTTAAAAAATAATAACATCATATACGTTATTTAGGTTTAGTCGTTTGATTCCTCGGTCTATCTCAATCGAGGTTCCATGTTACACACTCATCATAAAAAAGGACAAAACCTATCATGGTTAACCTCTACCGATGGAATTATTAGAAATATACCCAACCAAACCTTATTTATCTAAGCCTAAATCCTTTCATATGAAATTTTTCATAGTATAAAGGATCATATTCGAGTTATATAACTAATATAAGGTATAAGGAAACGCGAATATGAACCATGCACCACTCTTATACCAAATAAATAGTGTATGATATTCTTTGTGGAATATACATAGTGGGTCACCTAGTGTACAAAAATATTTTTTTCACCTCATGGTCATATTACATATCATCATAAAATAATACCACTCATGATAACATTAACATTTATTCAAAGACTATAATTATATGTTCTTAGTGGCGTGGTCTTTATTTAATACATTTTACCACATTAATTTTGGGTATTAATTTTATTTTTAATTCCAAAATATTACTTTAATATAGAATTATAAAACATTTTCCATTTTATATTGAAATTTTTATGAATAATTCATAATTTATGGTGGTGGTATCTTTCGTTCATATCGATTATGTTAAAATAATGATTTCTTTCACACTTATTGTAAGAAAGGTCAAAAGGATCCTTGTTTGGAAACTGATAGGAACGTTCCTTTTAAAAAAAATTGTAAAAAACCACTCATTTGTAAATATGAATTTAAAAAATAATAGGAGAACAATAAAAACATTTTTATAAGACATCTATTTGGAAGAAAATAATTATTTTCGACCAAAGAGGGAAAGAAATGCGGATTTTCTAAAAAAATATTTTCTCAAAACTTTTAAGTTCCCAATGGTTTATAATGGTACTATAAATTGAAAATTTTATGAATAACTATATGATAATAAAATATATTGGTTTTAATATATAAATATCAAACTATTTCCCCATGGGATACTTAAACATAAACAATCCTTAATAATGATGAGATTGTTAAATAACCCCTTACACTTTTGGTAAATTTTGAATCATAATCCCCTTAAAATAAATAAACTAAAATGGAACTTTTAAATACCATTATAATAAATATATTCATGATATAACAAATCAAAGCAGTATTATATACTCTATAAAATAAATAAGTGGTGAATATGGAATATGTTTCATGGAAGTAAAAGAATTATGAGAAACGATTACCTTGGGCCCGATTTTATTTATATGTGTTACAACCTCATATATAATAAATAATGATTTGTTATAAATATATTTTAGAACCATAAACATATTTATTATCCTATATATGAATTACATATTACTTTTTATCTCCCATTTATTAATAATTCTTCTTTAATAACACTATTCTGGATAATAACGGATTTTTTATTCATGTATGTTTCGGTTCATTAGTTTCTATCATTATAATTTAATCATGTTTCCATGATATCCAGAATGTTAAATAGAATATAAATATCATATATATTCATTGTAGAAGTATACATAATAGTTCTTAAAAATGTAGAAAATGAGTAACACCATTCATGGGGACGGTAGGTCATATATATGAATGAACGTTGTTTTTATTTTTGAATGAAGGAAAGAAAAAAAGTTAAATAATATTTAACCTTTATAAAATCATTATTATATCATATATATCCTATATATTCCTTAAATATTTCATTATTATCATCCATTTAAAATTAAAATGAAAAACATTTCACATCATTTCTTGGAGGCGGTAGTCCACACGTACACACAAGTGATGTTATCGTTTCCTAATGGATCTGAATGTAAGAATTTATATGTATTATTACAATATATAAGTATATTAATGTCTTAAATATCATATAAATATTTTGAAATTATAATTATATCCATCTATGAGAGGTGGTGATGAGAAACAAATTTCCTCAGTTCATGAGATGATAAATCACAATACACATAATCGATGGTTTTGTTTTCCATTTTATGGATGAGGACTTCTATATAGGTGTAGAGACCATGAAATGTATTCCATGCAATTTTTTGAAAAAAATTCCTCAACCAGGCTAAAAAATTTTGTACTGCGACTCTACATTTTTTCATGGGGGTCAATGATGGTAGTGAAGGCACCAACCCGAAGGGACAAGATAGCAGACCGACATTGATCCCAAGTAGGGGTGCAGGGGCGCAACACCCATGGTATGGAGTAATAAATTTGGCTATGTCCCCAAAGTGGAGCCCAAGGTACCTATGCACAAATACCTACATGCCACCATGATGGTGCTGAATGAAGTAGTTATTTTGGGTATGTCCTCAAAGCGGTGCCCAAGTTAGGCCAAATCACCTATGGCATGCAAGCCAGTTGCGCACTATAATTTTGATGTGCAATATACTTGTGCGCCCAATATAAATTCACCCAGGGTCTCTTATTTTTCTATAAATAGACCCTTGGGGCCTTCATTTGTACAGAAGAATTTCCTTGAAGCCTAATTTCTTCTCTCTTCTCCATAGTACTTCACCCAAGTCTTCCAAAACCCTCAAGGTTGTTCTTTATCACCTAGAGTAGAGGAATTGAAGGAGGATCATAGAACTTGAGTTCCTTTAGTGTTTGAAATCCATAACACTTTTACGACTAAAGTACCCAACCTCCCTAAATCAGAAAAAACTTGTGTGCCACCAATTCCTCTCAAAGGAACTTGAGCACCTCACTTCTGGGTATACCTATGAATACTCATAAAGGCATGAGTCAAGTCTCTCCCAAGTATTAACATCCAGGTTGTTCGTCAAATAAGGTGACATCAGGTCTCCCAAGCCTACTTTCACACCCATACCTGCACATCAGATACTTACTTGAGCGCCCTTATTTAATTCACCTAATCCCTTTATTTTACAAACCCTTTCATCAAGATTTCTTCAAATCCATTCATGGAAAGGCTCCTTCTTCATTTGATCCCTTGTCTGAAAGAGATTATGTTGAAACCTCCACCAAAACCTCCTGACTTATCAAATATTTGGGAATGGAACATCAGAGTGTCTCATATTTGGGTTTTTATATCTTTAGTCATAGGTTTCCCACATTGTTCTATAATGGGGTTATGATTCATGGACTTTTGATGTGTTTATATATCTGCAATAACATTGACCTTTCTCCCAGGAACAGTGTTGAGAATATCCCAGTTTGGAGGATTGAAATTTGGTTCATGACCTCCCCTTATCATCTCTAAAACCCAGAACCTCGTGTCTCTGGTAGGGAAGGTATGGTTCACACCTACTTTCCTTTTGAACAAAGGAAAACTCTCCCTCCCCTACCAGGACGAATTTTATGGAATCCAACCTGGTGTAATCCCTTAACATTTCATGTAGGAGGTTTTAGTCTTTCTCCACTCTAATTATTTCACCTTAACACTTTTCTTACATTGGACCCTTGTTAAATGTAATGTGAATAGAGATAAGGCTCATCGCCTCACCCTCTTCCACGGTTTCCTTGGCCTCATCCACCTTCGTCATTGTAGGCCCATCTTCTTCCACCAGCAGAGGAGGAAAAGTGTGGGTGCCTTGTTGAATCTTTGAAATCCTAGTGTTTCTCACATCGAGCATGACTCGCATCTACATAGAGTTGTTTCATGACCACAACACTTCCACAAACACCTCAGAGTCTTGAACTATGAGAAATCTGATTCCCACTATAATGGGGATATGTAGGAATCCTTCCTAAGGCCTGAGCTCCATCTAATTTCATCCATAAATGGGAATACTCCTTAAGAGTAAGCCCCAAATTAAACCCCCAAATAACCAAGTCATCCTTTTTAGGAAGTAGGTCAAAACTCATTTCTATCAAATGACTATACTCTCTGATGAGACTCATCAAACAACATGGGATTTTATTTCCTACCAGTGGGAATATGTAGGAATCCTCTTTAAGGTTCAAACCCAACACTTCATATCAACCCTATTATTCCTGACCCATATTCCCAATAGGGTTTAATCCAACTTAGAAACCCATATTATTTCCATGTTCCTTGGGCTGCTTAGTCATAATTCCCACACTAAACCTTGACTAAGCACATTTCATATAGATGTCCTTAGCGCATGTCATTAAACTATATGGCTATGTCCTTATCACATGACCGTAAAAAGGATGATGTTCCCCATTAAGAGGCACAAAACTATGAGGGTTCTGATTCCTTTCACAAGGATACATAGGTATCCCATTTGTGTGTATGATCCTAATATCAAAAAAACTTCCATCTCCCTAGACGATGATAAATTCTAGAGTGTCCGTTGATGGAGAACATCGAATAAATATGTATGTATCAATTAATAAAGAACCTAAAATACATACAGATCATTCTAAATTTCACACATGCTAATAATTGATTAAAAATTCCAAGGGAAACATACCTTATACTTGGTGAATTAATAAGGATTCATGAAAATATATAAAATCTATAAGAGAGTCCTGAAGTATTCAATAATTCTCCCCAAAAGGTCTGATGAGTATGACCTCCAATCCTCTCGACCAATGATTGTTCTTAAGTATCTCAAGTTCAAACTTATACTTTCTTTTGGAAATCATGTCCCTTTTGGGAGAAGAACTATTGGATGTTTCTGGTTCTATATATAAATCCAATGGAAACCACTCAGAATTAGTGATTCTTAACCAGAACACATTTTCGGAGGAATGATGAAACAAAAATGGTGAACCCGACGTGAATCCTTAACCAAGTTGATAGTGTTACGCATCTATCAGGACCCTATAAATTGATAAATGAAGGCCATAAAAATTAATCAATAATGCATGTATTCATATGAATGATTTTACTTTAATTAATATCATTGGTTTTTTCATTTTTACAAGAACTCCCTTCACTCCAAATGGCTTCCTTAAAGTCTACACCTATGAATGCCCCAACTGCTGCTCAAGATGGGTCCTCATGTGCTGGAAGGATGCCATCACCAGATTGGCATCTTCAATTTTGGGTCTCAAATGTACTGGTATGGTAATACCATCAATATGGTACTATCCCAACTCTGGAGGCTACTCGACATGCTCTCCAAGTTTACAAAAACCCTTGTTCGTCCAGTCAGGGACAATTAGTGGTCAAGAAGAAAATAGTTCCAACCACCATATTCAACCATCTCGGGTCCTTATCCCAAGAATGTAGCTACCATTCCCTCCCATACTATAGGTAGGTGGATCAAGAGGACACTCATGGCCTCAAATAAAAGATGAAATGGTCCTTCCTGAGGGCTCCTACCAACAATCGTCGTCAGTAGAATTGTGTGGCATTAAACCCCCAACATGATGGGGGTGTTTCCTTCAGTTGTTCGGCCTAGGTCCCTCAGACTTGGGCATGCAAGATGAACCATCGGGTACAATTTCCAGCCAACAGGTAATAGGTTCTTACCTTTTCCCCCTCTGGAAAATTCTATCAACCTAACATGGTGGAAAACAATGAACAGGCACATACACCCATCTGTCCCAATTCCTCTGGCTAGAAGACTCATCTGGAAGAAACCAACCAATCCCTCCATTTAAATCTAGTGGAGTACCATGAGAATACACATACATCTGTATACCAACTACCATCCAATTAGCAGGCTTGTCTGAATGCATTCAAGTAAGCCGGCCAATCTAATATGGCGAAAAATGGTTTTCTGGAACGTTCACCTACTTATACTCCCCAATGTTTCTAGTAATCTCGGCTGTCATCATTAAAAGAAGTTTGTCAAACATGCTTGGTTGAAAACAACTAGTAGTAACATAAACCTACCAACATCCATCAGGCCTACCAATAGTCTAATTTAGCGTTATCTAGAGAATTCATTCAGAAAGCTATGATGACAAACCAGGGGTAGACTCAACTCTCTTCCCCCATTAATGCTGGAGTTCTAGAATCCCTCAGACATTTATCTATTTTAAATTAAGATCCTACTCTCTCACTATGAAATTATGGGAGTAGTAGCAGCAATTCTTAAGTTCCCCATCAGACTCTTCATCATGAAGGCTTACTTCATGAAAATTTGGTCAATCTAGAAAGCATATCCCTGGATGAGAGCCACAGTTACCCTCTATGTGGCTAAAAGACCCAGGAAAAAGAGTATTTATCCCTTACTATAATCCACCATGGTGGTCCTCCCCATGATGGAATTTAGTGAGAAAGTTCTCTCTGTAGTTGTGTTTCAAATTTTCAATATAATTCTCCAATTGACAATGTAGTAATGAGAAATCCATCTTATCTCAAGGCACATGCCAACATAAGGCTAGTCATTTATGATTCCTTATCCCTAACAGGTGAAATACTTTCTCAAATAGAAGACATCCTAAGTTGACAGTCATTCTTTGAACCTCCCTTGGGTCATTTATATTCTAATATAGCGTAGAAAAAAGAAACTGATTAGATTGTTTGTAATTAAACAATCTATAAGTGTCCACTCTAGTCAATCCAAGTGGAGAAACCTTTGGAAAATGATGATGAAGATATGTTGAATATGAGAAAACAATTGGATAAAGGTGAAATAATAGTCATGTTATCTAATTTGTAAACCTCTCAATACAACATTCTTGAATTGGTTACAGAAGATTGCATTCATGATCTCCACCTAAACTTATGGAAGAATCTTCATCATTTGAAATCTAGAGTATTACCATATGATGAATATCAAAGTGATGTAAAGGTAATAGAAGGGTAGAAATTCCCAATTGACTTGGAATCTCCCACAGTTTCTAACATCCAAAGGATGAGAAGCATAAGGGAAACCTTCAACATATATTCCTCGATGTACTAAACATGTTGTGCTAGTTAATTTCTGATACCCTGTCCAGGGTTCATATTAGGGGATGGGGTGCACATAGAGGCTTTCATTTCACTATGCTCCAAAATCATTAAATCCAACCAAAATTGGTCTCATGAAATGTTATTTCTCATGTCCAGATATAATCAACATATTTGTTGTGTAATTAATGATACACTCAAGAACAGACCTCGACTAGCTCTCATCAAAGTGAGGCCCAAAAGGATCATTTTGTTGAGGTAATTTTTAATCAGGCATCTGAAAACATTAAACATGACTTCTTCTTATAGGATGCAAGACATCAGATGGCGCAAATTTTTGAAATAGCTAAGCAGCCTTCTGAAACAGGTGATTTAAGTGATTGTCGGATAATGAACCCAACCAATTTTTGGACCAAAATTCACAAAATCAGAAGATCAAATACGCGAATATCATCCATAGTAGTTCAAGAATCACCGCAGCCTGTAGGTATGGGGTCTTGTTTTACTCAACCTTCAAATTCAATAAAAAATGTTCAAAGGTTTGAAGAAGAAGAACAAGAATAGCCCCAGTCTGTAGGGATGAGGTCTTTTTCCCATCTACAATCCCTTCCTCAACAAAATTTAGTTTTCTACTGATTATGGAAGAATCCAAAAAGTGAATGCAGAACTAAACTATCCAAGGATTCCCTTCATATTACAATCCGTAAAACAGTTACCAGGAATTTTAAATATTGGATAATAAGGTCTAATGGAGGATACAGAAGGAGACGATATTACAAAGATACTAATAGAATACCCTTAATGCATTATGCATCAGTAAATGTCATTAATACCATTACAGAAGATCTTCTAGAGAATACGTCTAGTTCAGGGGAGTTAGAAGATAATGTTTTTATCCATAACATGATACAGACTAAAGAAAATGAAGGAGGTGTGCATACCTGAAATCATAGGCTCACATAGAATCTAGGTATACCTTCCAGAAACCAACTTCCCAACTTTTGAAAGGCATCTAACAAGGGGAAAGGTAAAGGTCAGATCACATCTCACTTTTCCACTGGGGAAGGTCAATATCTCTCGCTTGAAGAAATATTTTCCCAACAAGAAGAGGAGATGAAGGAGTTAAAAAACTCAATTAAAAGTTACTTCAAAGTAGAATTTATTTTATACATTATCCCCAAATAGATCCTCAGTTGTACATCCAGAAGGAACTCCTCAGCAATGAGGATTTGTTGCAACTATAGATGCGGATAATGATTTCCCTCTATTGGGAACATAGCCAGGGCAGGATTAAACACATTCTTATAGACATGTCCCCTTGGGTTATCCAAGACAAATACTAGTGGCACCACCACTAGTGTTTTTTCCTATCATTGTGCCAGTTCAATATCTAGATGATGTACCTATACAGTTCCCAAATCATCCAGATATTCCCCAAATTCTTATGAACACAATTAAGTCATTAACAACTCGATTGGATGCTTTTGAAGAACTGTTTTCACCAGTATAGCCAAAAAATAAATCTTGCCCTAAAGGGGTGGGTCTGATCCGTCCCACAACAAACTTTTTGAATACTACATTTCCAATCCTAAATTATTTGGGAGATCTGAATTTGAACTTAACAAATTTTGTTTCTCGTTGTGATCCTATTATGAGAACCCCTCAACAATAAGAAGCATTAAAACTCAGATTCTTTCTGCAATCAATATAGATAATATATTTTTTGTGATATACAAGTTTAAATTCTCGATCAATTAGTGGATGGGAAGACCTCTATCAGAAATTCCTTCTCCAATTCATCATAATGCTGCTGAAGACAACAATTTATGATCTTAAAAATTGAAAACAAGAGATAATGAAAGAGTTTCATATTCCATTTTCTGATGGAAAGGATTGACATATTCCTTAAATCTAGCATTCTCTCAAGAAGAGTTACTGACAATTTGTGTGGAAAATATGTGTGAGGAGTTATGCACACCATTAATCCCTGTAAAATACACAGGAGTGTTTTTTAGACCTTTCTTAAATTGACCAACAAGTAGAGGATTCCATTGTGGAAACTAAAGATAAATATAATTTAATCCCATCAGCTATGGGAATTAGAATAAGGAAAGCATAAGATGAAACAATCACACTCAAACCAGAACCTATACCTTATTCTACTTCAAGACCTTTATCATACTGAAGGGATCCGCCCCCCGAGTGTCAGCTGCAAGGACCACCTCATCAAGATGATGAAAAACATAAAGGGAAGAGATATTTTGAGGAGTTAAATAACAATGTTTATTATTTTTTGAATGAACAGGTTCCCAGTTACTTCATTTAATCTTTGGAGAAAAATTGGATCAGTTTCCAAGGGTGAAGAAACCAAATAAAGAAGGAGATGAAGATCTTCCAAATTATTGTCTCTTTCACCAAAGGTTGGGGTATCCCATTCAGAAGTTTTTTATTTTTAAAGACCTCCAAAAAAATGGTAGACTCTGGACAAGTGAAACTAAAATCTTCTTCAACCCAAGTAGCATGTGTTAATACTACTGATCCATATAGAGAAGGTGAATGGAAGGAAGTCAAAAGAAAAAATTCACATGAGTATAATGATTGGATGATAAGGAAAATGGTTAATCGAACTCATTCCATTCTATGAACATAGTTAGAACAACTAATTGTGTCTTCTTCCACTTCCACTGCATCAAACCCATCTTCATCAAAAGATTAGTCCGATAAAGGTGAATCCTCAAAGAAGCAATGTGATCCAAAAGATAAAGAGTAGTCAAAATAGGATGATCTCATGTCAAGGCCAAATTTTTCCTTGACTATGGAAGATTTCATGCCATTTGTTTCAAAAGCACGGGCACCACCCTGCCAAATGGAACAACCAGAACTCACCTATCAAGTAGAATCTTTATCATATGAAGAATTTATGTTTGGGTTTCTTAATGTTATCCACATAACATATCCCTATAAAAATGATGATTCTGATTATGATGAGATTGAATTCCTTGTACCTAACTTGGGAACTAGAGAAAAATCCAAGTTCAAGGATACAAGGGAAGATATAGATATTCTAGATACTACTATTTTACCTCTACTCATGATCGAACCCTATATGCTGCAGAAACTCATGGGAGATCCCCTCAATGAGCTCAGTAAGAACAGGGGAATTCTCCCACGCATGAAATGATTGGTCCTAACATGATTATCTTAAAGGACCGATAAAATGTTACTTCATCATTCTCTTATCAAGTAGATAGTCCTAGTCAATCAAATCTTCCAAAAGTAGAAGTATTTCTAGCTTCTTCCCTGACATAGGGTATATCTACATTGTAACAACCTGAGATTTTATAAGATATATTATTTTTAATTTCATTCATATCTTCTATTGTATGACACACCAAGATTATCTTGCACTATACGCAACACCGTATTAGCTTGCAGTATACGCAACACTAATCTTGGATCGTGTTACACACAATTTCAAGTTTGTTTGATAGTAGTTATTCTACGCAAAATTGAGTGTATATATATATATATTCAATTTATAAATTAAATATGGTTGGATTTTTTATACACAACAACAAAGGAGTCTTGCACTACACGCAACTCTAACTTGTCTTGCATTACAGGCAATCGCGACCTTCTTCGATAGCGTGTGTTGTACGCAATATCGAGTTTCACTAAACGACGATATATGGTTAAAATATTATTATAAACAAACCGTTATGAATAGTATTAACTAAATTTTGAATTTTATAACATTATTATTCATCTTACACATTTTCTAGAACATGGTATGAGAACAAAATAAATTTTCTTCGGGAAAAATAAGTATTTTTAAAAAAATGCAGTTTTGCCGCCTTTTGATGGCGCACCCATTTTAAATATAATTTTTGAAAAGTTTATAAGTTAAATTTTAAAAAATTAACTTCTTCTTTTGAATCAGGATATAAAAATTTACATTGGATAAAGTTTTGATAGTTTTCAGATAACTTACATATTTTAATGAATAGTAAAAACACGCTATATTTTAATTAAAAACAACTTTTTTCATCGTAATAATTTATATTGTTAAATTATAATATTGAATGGTTTTAAAGTATAAATAGAATATATTTTTACCATATAATATAATTTCTATCATTATCATTGATTTTACATTGAATTCGTAGGTTAAATCAATTCAATCTTTTGCAATGTTTTAAACAAAAACCCATTTTCATTCGACAACGGGATTAATTTTAATTTAATTTATCCAACTTCTGTGTATTGAATTTCAAAAAATGGATTCCATATTTGGAATCAGCGGGTCCAAATTATGTTAATAGGCTACTTTTTATTTTTGGGAATTATGAATAGTAACTACGGTAAATTCTATTTACCATAGTTAAAGGTAAATCGGGTAATTAAGGGTAAATATAATATTATAAAAATACCCTAAAACATTTCAAAATAATATTAGATGGATAAAAGTAGACCCATATCACCTAAGGGTAGGATCAGATTCATTTTATGGACTTTTTAACATGAAAATAATTTAATTATTATTAAAACCAAAGAAAGTAACAACATGTCACTCTCTTAAATTTTATAAGTATAATAATTTTAATTTAGTAATAGACTTCATAAAACTTAGAACATGAATATTCTCCATAAATCTAATAAAATTATCTACACCATGATAATTTATTTAGAATTTTTAAGGATTAAATAATTGTCATTAATGGTGATACATTAAGGATGTAGAAATTATTTATTAAGTAAAAAATCAGTAATATATTTTTATTGAAATAATAATACCCATTAAAAGGCCAAAAAACCTGACCACAACTTATTGGTAGAGTATATATACACCATAAGCATCCAAGAACCTAATATATAACCGTTTGGAGTTTTATAAAAGTTATTATGACACTTATATTATTTTATTTTAAAAAATGTCAAAGTTGTCACCTTCATAATTTAATAAATTTAACATTTTAAAAGTAAGGTGTTTTAGATGATAAATCCTACCAAATGTATTAATATTAAATATATAATATTTATCTTCATCCTAGTATTTTACATTTAATTTTTATGCAACAAATAAGTATATTTAATAATTATACAAAAATGTTGTAGTAATTATTTTATTAAGAGAAATATCAAATAAATGGTTTTACAAATAGTAAAATAAATATTATATGAACTATTTAATGTGATCCACTAATTTTATAGAATACTATGACATGTTAGGAACCTATTAAATATTTTATTTTGAATATATCCTTTGTGTGGATTTTATTTAAATTCAAATAAATGAATAGTGTCAAAATTAACACTATCGTTATTTTATAAAAATAACATATTATTAAATTGTTTAAAAATCAAAAAAATATTTAAAAATTATAAATTAAAATTTATATAGTATAAAATGTCATAAATTATCTAATTATGGATAATTCACAGCGCATAGGTAATTATTTATAACAATCTAAAATTAAGAATCTTATTACCATAAATAAAATTTAATACATTAAATAAGGATAAATCATGTTGATAATGTTTAAAATAAATTCCATACATGTCTAAATTTTATTGGTTTATGAGATTAAAACCCTATATCATCTAAACTTATAATATGAGTCATTTTTGGAGGTTTTTAATTGGGGTTAGATTTATTATAAATTAATATTTTAATAGATTTCCAATGGTGCCCCTCTCCTCCCTTTAAAAAAGGGAACCCCTTCCCACTTCTATTCACACACTTTTGAGCCTTGAAGCTCGGAAAACCCCTTCCCTTTTCTCTTCTCCACTTCCCTATCAGTCTTCTGGAGGTTCTTGTCTTCTCAAAAGACCAACTCTACTTCCTTAAGAGAAGGCTTAAAGGAGGTGCATTGAAGAAGAGGTAATCTCTTCTTCCGATTCTCTCAAGTTTCTTTCTTCTTATACTTATTCTTCTTTAGTTTTATAATTATATAGTAATAACATAAGTATTACTTATATAATTATATGTTATTATAAAAATGAAAAAACCCTATTTCACCTTCTATCCATCCTACAGAAAAAGAAATCACCGCACGTGCGTACGTATGGAATACCGTCTCCACGTCGTGGTGTAATCTGTTTTCGACCACCACATTACTTGGATGGGTATAATGGTGTAAATAAATAACTATATATGATTATTTTAAAGTTATATTAATTCTTAAATATTATACATACGCTTCAATACAATTCCACGATCATGGGAATGATATCATCGCTCGTGCGTACGTACGGACTACCGTCTCCACGACGCGATGAGATTCATTCTCCATGTTAACCATTCATGAATGATTATAAAGTATATATAATGAATAATAATGAAATATATGACATAATAATGATACTATATTTATGTATATATATGTGTATTTCATCTACTTAATTCCATTCAATTCAATAAAGAAACGAAAACAGCATTCAAGCGTACGTACGGCCTACCGTCTCCTTGAACGGTGTATTTCATTCCATTTATTGATATATCATATATATATGTATATGATTAATATATATTATATATAAATCATGTTTTATATACTAGAATTAATTAAATTAGGATATAAGTAATAATATCAAGAACAACAATTCGAAACACGTACAATAAATGAAACGATTTTACCCAAATCGTTGCTTTTACATTCGAATTTACAAAAGAATGGGTAATATAAAGTCATAAGAAAACCATATATGATATCATAACAATGAATATGATTCTTTAATAAGTCAATTAAATTATTTAAATCATTATACAGGAGGTTCGGATACATACAAAGCATATCAGACATAATGTAAGGGATAATTATTCCAATCTCGCTCTTATTTGAGATTTTTTATTCGTAAGTGTTTACTTGGATTTTTGTTATCATCCATGTCCCTATTTTCTAAAAATGTTTTCATGTATGTTTAATGGACTTTTTACCCATCATTGAATTTTACCACATGTTATGAAAGGAATCTTACTTTTGTTTACCACACGAAGAACTTTTTGACTTCTCCAGCAAAAGAACGAGAAGAATTTTTTTTTTAACTTATACGGCATGAAAGGATTTTAACGGTTTTATAAAGCCTTATTTTCATGAATCTTACTCCAAAATATTTCATGACTATTTTTAAAAAAATCCTTTTCTTTTAAAATTTCATGACATTTTTTGAAAAGAAAATTATTTTGAAGAAGAAAGGATATTTCCTCAAGAATTTATTTCAAGTGGTTTATCAAAACCATTTTTCATATAAGATGACATTGTTTAATATGTGTATGTTTCAAGTATATTGTCTCTTTTATTTACATGGTTTCACTTTTCTTATTATGAAATGATATCCATTTGTTTTATATGGATTATGTTATGATGGAATGATGTTTATGAAACCCATTTTTATTCTTTGGGTTATGATGAATGATTTATGTTTATGTTGTGGCACAAGTAAGAATGATTTCATTATGAGATGGGTGGGACCTATATCTACCTCCAATGCATTGGGTAAAGATTTATATCTCATGATATATAAATGGATTTAATGGTAAGTTAATTTGATTCAGTAATACAGGACTGGAACGAGGAGTGAACTCGATTCAGAAAGGGACTTTGTCCACTAAGATGGTCTTGGCAGCAATGCCTTGGCTACTATGGAAATAATATCATGTGCTTAATGGTTGGCAAAATCACATGATTTATTCCCATGATATTTTATCATGATTAATGATTCTTTATAATCTATGCCTTATTTACTGCCATGTTTTATGTCATTGCCCAATATTTTGATTTTTAAACATTATGTTCATGTTTTTAAGTTCAAATGTATATGATTTGTTTTATTTTATCCATGCTTACCCTTACTGAGCATTTGAGATCACCCTTTATATGTTTTATTTTCCCTAGGATTTAAAGAAAGGTTTTAGGTAAGAAAACCAAAAGGGGAAGATCATTATGGGAGATGTTGAAAATCTTTCACCACGATTAGAAGATTACGTTCCATGTTTCCAAAGACATTAAACTATTATGATCCTAGTGTGTCTGTTTTTGTTATGTATTAAGTATTCCGTAAAAGTAATGTAATGTCCATGTACGTCAAGATTTGGGCCTCTACAGTTGGTATCATAGGAAAGGTTTAGATAACCTTTGGAAACTATGATGTGAAAACTTTAGTGAAATACCTATATATATTTCTAAGGTATGTCTAGGGATGTCTCTAAGGTTAGGTATAAGTATAGGTTATAGTTTTATAATTATGACAACGATCATGAATAACCTATGATTAAACCTATGATGTTATAGATTGAAAGTAATCCCCTTGATTATATTGTTTTCCTAGCATGATTTATGCCTCTCACACTATTCTTTTTGGGTTTTAGAAAATGGCTGGAAACCAGAAGATTCATGTTAATGGAGAATATGATGGACAATGGAATGATATTCTTCATGATCAATCAAATGAAATGGAATTTGGAAGGAAAAACATTGTTATTATGCCTAATCAGAAATCTCATAATATGATCAAAAATCTAAACTTTGGCAAGATTCCTGACTCAGCTAATAAGAGAAAGATGGATTTTCATGATGATCATAGAGGAAAGAAAGTTAAATTTCCCTCATGTAAGTCATGTGGGAAGAGGCATCAAGGGGAATGTTTCAAAGTAATTGGAATATGCTTTAGTTGTGGAAAAGAAGGACACAAAGCCAGTAATTGCAAAGGAAAAGGATCAGTTAACACCATGGACAAGGATAATGGTATTTCTAATACATCGACAACGGTTAAATGTTTTAAATGTGTAATGTACGGGCATTATGCAAACCAATGCCCTAAGGGAAAATCTCATGAAGAGAATCAGCATGGATGTATGGGTAGTATTTATTTTGATGATGATGAAGAGACTACAAATGATATGTGAGATGAAATAATTATTGAAGCTCGGTCAATGGTTTAAGAAGGTAGTGGAATGATTTACGTTTATAAAGAGTTATGTTGTATAGGTAATGGTACTATGGAATAAAGACACATATAAGGATTGTTACACTATTGTTTTTCCTTAAGTATTTGAAAGTATATTTGGAATGGTACCGGTAACCATGAAAGGTTATTCAGATATTTCTGGAATGTATATGATATGCCCATAATGAAGGGATAAGGATACAATGAGATTTTTTATTGTATTATTGATCTCATGACTAATATAAGGATAAAGTTATATCATGGTTTGATTATATAGAAATTTTGGGATTTTGGTATGTGGAAAGAGTTAACTTTTGACAGCATTAATGTTTTCACTAAGGTTCAATGGGTATTCATTTTTCAAGAGAATACATGATTAAGGTATTCACATGTTTGGAATGTAACCAAAAAGATATATCGTATATATGATGGTATTCACGTGTTTGTTATGTGACCATTCAAGTAATTGTTTTCTTTATACTATGAGATTGGACATATGTATTTTGGATAAGCCTAATGATTAGAATGGATTATTTTGGACACAATTTAGTATTGTTTAAGGCTAGAAATTTTTTCTATATTATTGATGGAATGTCATAATGATGTAATTTTAGAAAAAAATGACAACCTGCAGGATGGGCTACAACCCGTCGCGTCGGATAAGGCTGTGGGAATCGAACCCACAAATGAAGTGTGACTAGCCTTTATCACATACCAATGGCCTACAGGAAGTCCCTGGTTAGTAGAAACTGGTTTTATTTTATTAAGCGGTGTGATATATGAAGTATAAGTTCATTTTTGGAATCGTATATGATTAACCTCACCATAGATGGACTTATGTATATTTGATAACTTTTTCTAACCTTTTGTTTGAAACAGATGGAATGACCCATGATTCTATCACACGATCTTCTAACACTTCACAAATAACAAATTCAACTTCATTTATTTAAGAGATAAAGTGGAAATTGTTCAAAGCATGAACAACAGTGATATTGTACCAAAATCAAGTAAGTATTTCTTCTAATTCAAAATTTTCAACTTTAGGGAAATGATATTGAAACCCAAAAAAGTTTTCATAGTTTTCTTATATCTGATGAATCAGATGGTACCTTAGATCATCACAAATTGATTTCTTTGTGATTGATGGCTTTTTCATAGCCATGTTCACCACCACTCTCCATCAGAACTTAATGGTTAGATTTTTCGTCCATATCCATATTTTCCCATATGTTCTCCTATATGGAAACCCAGTGATGAGTTACTTTGGGTAATCGTTACGTTTCATACTTTAGTTTTTAAAATTAAGTTTTAGTATTCCTTTTTACGATGTGGGTTTCTATGAATAGTAAACAATTTATAAACTCGACGAATTTCGAGGGAAAAATTCATTTTAAGGGGGGTAGAATGTAACAACCTGAGATTTTATAAGATATATTCTTTTTAATTTCCTTCATATCTTCTGTTGTACGATGCACCAAGATTATCTTGCACTATACGCAACACCGTATTAGCTTGCAGTATACGCAAAACTAATTTTGGATCGTGTTACACAGAATTTCAAGTTTGTTTGATAGTAGTTATTCTACGTAACAATGAGTGTGTATATATATATATATATTCAATTTATAAATGAAATATGTTTGGATTTTGTTATATGCAACAACAAATGAGTCTTTCACTACACACAACCCTAACTTGGCTTGCATTACACGCAATCGCGACCTTCTTCGATAATGTGTGTTGTACGCAATATTGGGTTTCACTAAACGATGATATATGGTTATAATATTATTATAAAATAGCCGTTATGAATATTATTAACTAAATTTTGAATTTTATGACATTATTATTCATCTTACACATTTTCTATAACATGGTATGAGAACAAAATAAATTTTTTCGGGTAAAATAAGTATTTTAAAACAATTGCAGTTTTTCCACCTTTTGATGGCGCACCCATTTTAAATTTAATTTTTGAAAATTTTATAAGTTAAATTTTACAAAATAAACTTCTTCTTTTGAATCAGGATATAAAAATTTACATTGGATAAAGTTTTGATATTTTTCTGATAACCTTCACATTTTAATGAATAGTAAAAACAAGCTATATTTTAATTAAAAACAAATTTTTTCATCGTAATAATTTATATGGTTAAATTATAATATTGAATGGTTTTAAATTATAAATATAATATATTTTTACCATATAATATAATGTATTTCATTAGCATTGATTTTACATTGAATTCGTAGGTTAAATCAACTCAATATTTTACAATGTTTTAAACAAAAACCCATTTTCATTCGACAACGGGATTAATTTTAATTTAATTTATGCAACTTTTGTGTATTGAATTTTAAAAAATGGATTCCATATTAGGAATCATTTGGTGAAAATTATGTTAATATGCTACTTTTTATTTTTTGTAATTATCAATAGTAACTACGGTAAATTTTATTTACCATAGTTAAAAGTAAATCGGGTAATTAAGGGTAAATATAATATTATAAAAATACCATAACACATTCCAAAATTCTATTGGATGGCTAAAGGTTGACCCATATCACCTAAGGGTAGGATTCGATTCATTTTATGGTCTTTTGACCATGAAAATATTATAATTTTTATTAAAACCAAAGAAAGTGACAACATGTCACTCTCTTAAATCTTATAAGTATAATAATTTTAATTTAGTGATAAACTTCATAAAACTTCAAACATGAATAGTCTCCATAAATCTAATAAAATTATCTATATCCTGATAATTTATTTATAATTTTTAAGGATTAAATAATTGTCATTAATGGTGATACATTAATGATGCCGAAATTATTTATTAAGTGAAAAATCAGTAATATAGTTTTTATTGAAATAATATTACCCATTAAAAGGCCCAAAAACCTGAAAAAAAACTTATTGGTAGAGTATATATATACAATAAGAATCCAATTACCTAATATATAACCGTTTGGAGTATTATAAAAGTGATTATGACACTTATATTATTTTATTTTAAATAACGTCAAAGTTGTCACCTTCAAAATTTAATAAATATAACATTTTAAAAGTTGGTTGTTTTAGAATATAAATCTAACTAAATGTATTCTTATGAAATATATAAGATTTATCTTCATCCTAGTATTTTATTTTTAATTTTTATGCAACAAATAAGTATATTTAATAATTATAAAAAAATGTTGTAGTAATTATTTTATTAAGAGATATATCAAATAAATGGTTTTACAAATAGTAAAATAAATATTATATGAACTATTTAATGTGATCCACTAATTTTATAGATTAATATGAACTGTTAGGAACCTATTAAATATTTTATTTTGAATATATCCTCTGTTTGGAGTTTATTTAAATTCAAATAAATAAATAGTGTCAAAATTGACACTATCATTATTTTATAAAAATAACATATTATTAATTTTTTTAAAAATCACAAAAATATTTAAAAATTATAAATTGAAATTCATATAGTCTAAAATATCATAAATTATCTAATTATGGATAATTCACAGCACATAAGTAATTATTTATAACAATATAAAATTTAGAATCTTATTACCACAAATAAAATTTAATAGATTAAATAAGGATAAATCAATTTGATAATGTTTAAAATAAATTCCCTACATGTCAAAATTTTATTGGTTGATGAGATTACAATTCTATATCATCTAATATTCTAATATGAGTCGTTTTTTGAGGTTTTTAAGTGGGGTTAGATTTATTATAAATTAATATTTTTTTAGATTTCCAAAGGTGCCCCTCTCCTCCCTTATAAAAAGGGAACCCCTTCCCACTTCTCTTCACACCCTTTTGAGCCTTGAAGCTCAGAAAACCCCTGAACTTTTCTCTTATAAACTTCCCTATCAACCTTCTTGAGGTTCTGGTATTCTCAAAAGACTGACTCTACTTCCTTAAGAGAAGGCTTAAAGGAGGTGCGTCGAAGAAGAGGTAATCTCTTCTTCCGATTCTCTCAAGTTTCTTTCTTCTTCTACTTATTCTTCTTTAGTTGTCTCATTATAAAGTAATAACATCAGTATTACTTATATACTGATATGTTATTATAAAAATTAAACAACCCTATTTCACCTTCTATCCATCCTACGGAAAATGAAATCACCGCGCGTGCGTACGTACGGAATACCGTCTCCACGCAGTGGTGTAATCTGTTTTCGACCACCACCTTACTTAGATGGGTATAGTGGTGTAAATAAATACCCATATATGATTATTGTAAAGTGATATTGATTCTTAAATATTATACATATGCTTCAATACAATTCCACAATCATGGGAATGATATCATCGCTCGTGCGTACGTACGGACTACCGTCTCCACGACACGATGAGATTCATTCTCCATGTTAACCATTCATGAATGATTATAATGTATATATAATGAATAATAATGAAATATATGACATAATAATGATACTATATTTATTTATATATATGTATTTCATCTACTTAATTCCATTCAATTCAATAAGGAAACGAAAACAGCGTTCATGCGTACGTACGGCCTACCGTCTCCATAAACGGTGTCTTTCATTCCATTTATCGATCTATCATATATATATATATGTATATGCTGAATATATATTATATATAAATCATGTTTTAAATTCTGGAATTAACTAAATCAGGATATAATTAATAATATCAAGAACAAAAAGTCGAAACACGTACAATAAATGAAACGATTTTACCCAAATCGCTGCTTTTACATCGAATTTACAAAAGAACTGGTAATTTAAAGTCATAAGAAAATCATATATGATATAATAAAAGTGAATATGATTCTATAATAAGTCAATGACATTATTTAAATCATTATACAGGAGGTTAGGTTACATACGAAGCATATCAGACATAAGGTAAGGGATAACTATTCCTATCTCGCTCTTATCCGAGATTGTTTATTCGTAAGTATTTACCCGGGTTTTTGTTATCATCCATGTCCATATTTTCTAAAAAAAATTCATGTATGTTTATTGGCATTTTTACCCATTTTTAAATTTTACCACAAGTTATAAAAGGAATCTTACTTTTGTTTACCACACAAAGTACTTTTTTACTTTTCTGACAAAAGAACGAGAAAAATGTTTTTTTTAACTTATACAGCATGAAAGGATTTTTACGGTTTTATAAAGCCTTATTTTAATGAAGATTCCTCCAAAAGATTTCATGACTATTTTCCAAAAAATCCTTTTTTTTTAAATTTCATGACATTTTTTGAAAAGAAAATTATTTTGAAGAAGAAAGGATATTTCCTCGAGAATTCATTTCAAGTGTTTTATCAAAACCATTTTTCATCTAAGATGACATTATTTCATATGTGTATGTTTCATGTATAATGTCTCTTTGATTTACATGGTTTCACTTTTCTTATGATGAAATGATATCCATTTTTTTATATGGATTATGTTATGATGGAATGATGTTTATGAAACCCATTTTTATTCTTTGGGTTATGATGAATGATTTATGTTTATGTTGTGGCACAAGTAAGAAGGATTTAATTATGAAATGGGTGGGACCTATATCTCCCTCCAATGCATTGGGTAAAGATTTATATCTCATGAGATAAACATGGCTGGAACGGTAAGTTAATCTGATTCAGTAATATAGGACTGGAACGAATAGTGAACTCAATTCAGAAAGGGACTTTGTCCACTAAGATGGTCTTGGCAGCAATGCCTTGGCTACTATGGAAATCATATCATGTGCTTAATGGTTGCCACAATCACATTTTTTATTCCCATGATATTTTATCATGATTAATGTTTCTTTATAATCTATGCCTTATATACTACCATGTTTTATGTCATTGCCCAATATTTTGATGTTTAAACATTATGTTCATGTTTTTAAGTTCAAATGTATATGATTTGTTTTATTTTATCCATGCTTACCCTTACAGAGCATTTGAGCTCACCCTTTTTATGTTTTCCTTTCCCCGGGATTTAAAGAAAGGTTTTAGGTAAGAAAATCAAAAGGTGAAGTTCATTATGGTATATTTTGAAGATCTTTCACCATGATTAGAAGATTAAGTTCCGAGTTTCCAAAGACACGAAAATATTATGATCCTAGTGTGTCTGTTTTTATTATGTATTAAGTATTCCGCAAAAGTAATGTAATTTCCATGTACGTCAAGATTTGGGCCTCTACATACATTTGGAGCTTCATCTTCCAAGACACCTGCAAAACCACATCTCCATTCTAGAAAATTCATACCTCCAGACCAAAAGTATGATGCTTTGAAATAGTTATCCCAAGTACTAGACAAGTTGTCAATCTTTAATTCCTTGAATCTATCAAAAAGTTTTTATTAATAACTTACTGAGGCTTTTTCAATTCTTCAAGAGTTTGAAACCGAGGTTACTGCTACTAAGGTTTACTGTATAGAGAATGATCCTTCAGAATTTCATGTAGTCATATTTTTTATTGATGAATATGAGGATGACGTTGTAAAAGGACACACCAGGCCCTTGTATCTATCTAGAAGGGTTAATGATACGTACATCCAATGATCCTTCATTGATAATGGCTTAGGGGTCAACCTCATTCTCATCTATACACTTTGTCGATTGGGCCTCACTGAATCTGAATTATCTCCTTTTTCATTGATGTTTCAAGGTTATGAAAGTAATGAAAAATAACCTCTAAGAAATATTACACATAGAACTCAGTTTGGAGATCTTGTATCTAATTCAGATTTTATGGTTGTCCATCATGACACAGTCTTCAACATTTTTCTTAGAAGGCCTTGGCTACATCAACATACATCCATTCCTTTTCCATATCACCAATATCTCATGTATTTATTAAATGATAAAATTGGGACATTTTATGGTGACAAGGATCCATTAAAAACATGTTTATCTCAGTATATTAAAGTAGAATTCAATCACACAAGAGGAATGAGATCTAAGGAAAAAGATGTAACAATAATCAATGTTGTGAATAGCTTGGAAAAGATCCCACCTAACCCCTTCAAACATCTGAGTATGGATTATGTGTTTCATTTCAATCAAATTGAAAGGATAGACCTAATCAAAGCACACACCTAGTGACTTCCATAATGTGAATTTTGTAAATTGAGCCAGACATCATGGGAGAAATTTTTGATTTACCAAGCAGTAGTGGAAGATAAAATTGAGATGTCTTCATTTCATCCACCGAACTTCAGTAGTATCTACTTAATAAAAATTCCTATAAGAAGTTGTCACAATACAATAAGAAGAAAAGGATGTTTATTTCCAACCCCTCATCTCCTATTCAATACTTCAAGAAGACCCTTCATCATCAGTAGGGTCAGAAATGGTTTCATCTTCTTCAGGATGTTCAAATACTGAATCCTTCCTTATATTTTAATGTTTTTCTTCATCACCTACTATGAAAGAAGAAACAGGATAAGTGACATGTAAGGAATAAGAAGAATAATATCATAGTGAATATCCTCTTTCATTTTAGGAAGGTGTCTCTAACACTGTGTATGATCTCATAAAAATAAATTTGTGTATAAAACAAGATCTACTCCCCAGTCTAATTAGTGATTCCATGACTTCAAAATAGAAAGATATGTATAATTAATTTCTAAAGAAACATCAAGATATATTTAATTGGAACTATACAGAAATTCCAGGCATTAATCCTGATGTATCCACTCATCATTTGGGTTTTCCATAAGATCATTGAGGATTCATGTAGGCAATAAGAAGAACACACCTAACTTATGCTTCTAAAATTAAAGCTGATGTCGACAAAATTATCAAGGCTATTTTTGTCCAGGAGGTCAAATATCCCAAATTTCTAGCCAACATTGAACTATTAAAAAATAATAATGATAAAATCAGAGTTTTTATTGATTTTAGAGACCGTAACCGGAATTTTTCCGAAGATTACTTTCTAGTTCCAATCATATAAATTTTAATGGATTCAACAACCAGCTATGAGGCTCTCTCCTTCATTGATCGATAGTATGGGTAAAATAAAATCCGAATGGCCCCAGAGGATGAGAAGTCTACAGCTTTTAGATCCCATCAAGGTGTGTTTTTCTATCAGGTAATGCCCTTTGTCTTAAAGAATGCAGGTGAAACATATCAACATTCCATGCACCATATCTTCAAACCCTTCTTAGGAAAATTTGTCAAATGTTATGTGGATGATGTGGTAGTTAAATCCTAACAACTTTTTGATCACCTGATAGATTTGGAGACCATATTCATTAAAAATTGGCAACATAATTTGAAGATGAATCCCTTGAAATGTGCTTTCAGGGTAACCTCAAGAAAATTAATTGTCTTCATTTTATGCCATCATGGCATCGAAGTTGATCCTGAGAAGACAAAACCTATCATTGGCATGCCACCTCCTCAAAATGTGAAATAATTAAGAGGAATTCAAGGAAAATTGGACTATATTTAGCACATCATCACCAATTTGGTAGGAAAGTGTTTACCCTTCACCAGATTAAAGAAGAAGGGAGTCACCTATCAATGGACTAAAGACTTCCAAGAAGAATTTAATACCCTCAATAAATATCTATTGAGGCCACTGATATTAATGCCACATGTTAAAGGAAATACACTTATTCTCTATGTGAAAAATTTAGAGTGATCACTGGTTACCTTCCATACACAAAATAATGATGTTGTGATTGAAAATAGCCATTACTATCTCAGTAAAACTATGATTGACACATAGAATCGATATTCAATTATCGAGATGTTATGTCTAACATTAATCCTTGCAGTTCAGAAATTGATGAACCACCTACAACATCACGAGGTCCAATTGGTATCTCGTAATAACTCGCTCAAATTTATCCTTAGTCACCCTATGCTTAAAAGACATTTGGCATGGTGGGAAGCTATTTTGCAATAGTTTTTTATACATTATGTTCCCCAGAAAGCAATAAAATGACAAGCCATGGTAGAATTCCTTGTTGAACACCCATATGCATAAGATACATCATTGGAAACTGATCTTCCTGATGAATAGATCTTCTATATTCAAGATAATACCCAAAAAAGGGAAATGTACATTTATGGTTCTTGTAGATGACCTACAGGGAAGAGAATGAGAAAACCTAAACTCAAAAAATATGGGTTAGGAATTGTACTTATCTCCCCAGAAAAGGGAGTGTTTCCATGTTCCTTATTGTTTTCAGAAGGTGAACCCAAAATGAAGTAAGATATCAAGCTCTCATTGGAGGTCTGAAATTGGAACTCTAGGTACAAATGAACCACCTCGAAGTAAATGTTTATTCATAGTTGGTAATCAAACAGATCAATGGGGATTATGCTATCAAAAATTTACGAGTTAATCCCTTTGTGTCATTATTTCAGAGTTTCAATGGATGAATTTTCCTCAGATCCAACATTTTCTTATGTCATGTGATAATAAAATGCCCAAGTTGATGCACTGGCTAATGAAGCCACAACCCTAGAAGATCCAAATCGGGATGAGACAATCATCAGTATTGCCCATCGTCGTGTGGTTTAACCTTTGTTTAAAACTAAAATGGAGGAAATTAATGAAATTATCCGTATTTCTGATATGTATGGTCATACTATATGATGGATGAAACTAATCATGTAATACCTTCAAAATGGAGTGCTTACACCAAATAAAGTTGAAAAATAAAAGATCTGACGAAAACTGAATAATTTCACTCTTTATGATAGTCCAGATCACCAGAAGATCCTCTAAAAATGTGGCTTCTATGGAGTCCTCTTCAGATGCATTAATGGAGAAGAAACCATATCTCTCATGAAAGAAGTACATGCAGGAGCTTATGGTGCTCACTAGTCTGACCATAGTCTTTCTGATCAAATATGAAGGCTTGGATACTTTTGAACTTCATTGATGTATTATTTCACACATTTCACCAAGAAATTCCATCCCTTCCAAGTGCACGCCAACATCATTCATCAACCCCCAGAGCTGTTACATATAAATAAATACTCTTGGACATTTATCACATCTGGAATAAATGTAGTATGACCTTATCCTCCAGCTAAGACTAAGAAGTTAAATATATTCTTACTCCAACATATGTTTTCTCCAAATGGGCTTAATAAATACCTCTCCAAGAAGTCAAATCCAAAGGCATTGTTAGATTTTTAAAGTCTAATATCATCACCATATTTGGTGTCCCTCATGCTATATTGACTAGAAAATGGAACCAATTTCTATTCTATTGAGATAAAGAATTTATATCAAGAGCACAATATCTAATCCAACCATTCATCTCACTATCATGCAGCGGAAAATGGAAAGATATAGTCTTTCAACAAAACTCTATCAAATATAATCCAAAATATGGTGGATACAGATAATAAATCTTGGCATGGTAATCTTTTTCATGATTTATGGGTAATCGGACTACAACTTGTACTGCCACTTGGGCAACTCTATATTTTTTGGTGTGTGACAAATAAATTGTTTTTTTAATTGAAATTCAATTTCCTTCTCTCTGATTTGTAATCTTTGATTAGTTATCTATAGATAAAGTGTCTCAGAAATGATTTGATGAGTTTAAATGATTAAACATAAATGGATTTCATACTCTTCATCATTTATAAGCCTATCAGAACAGAATAGCATGGGATTTTAACAAGAAAGTTTGCCTTTTCTCATTTCTTCAAGGATAATTTGTATTGGTCCTCAGGACTCCAATGATACAAGGAATAAAACCTCAAAAACTTAAGCCAAAGTGGGAAGGACATTACCTTGTACATAAGGTCTACTCTAATGGATATTATTCCTCAATCTCAATGGATGGAGAACTTATTGCAACTCCACCCAATGAAATATTCCTAAAGCAGCACTTTGTGTAACTACACATAATAATTCCCTCGCTACATGACTCCAAATTGTACAACACAAAGTCCTAGTTTCAAGACATTAAATTTCATAACAACCATATGCGTCCATGCTTCATGATGTTAAAATGCATAGCATCATTTTCCTTGTCTCACCAAGTTAAACTTCATTAAATCATTTGTCCTCTCTACATGACATTAAACTATATGGTTAATGTCTTCTTTATTTTATGTTAAGATCTTCCATGTGCAACCCTCACTTACATAATTTCTACTCCTTAGTGGCACATGAGTTCCATTTCTACCTATGTTTGAATCAAATATGTATAGGGGCCTCATTTTAAGAACTATGTGTGGATTTATTATCATTCCAATGGGATACATAGAGATTCCTATATCTCCAATCTTGGGGCCAGCTACAACCATAAAAAAATTTATTTCCCTTTTCTCTTCCTGTATATTAACCAGATCTATACAGAGTGCTCTTTTAAGATACACAGTTTGATCTTCATACCATTTTTTATTAAGCTTAACCATTCTTCTAGAATGTGTTAAAATTCCCCATATCCCACATCAAACTCGATTAGTGTGGTAAATGATTATTTCAAAAACCATGTTTGGCTTGATTCTCATCCATATGATATACATACTGAAACCTAGGTTTAATTCCCCAATCCAGCCACAATATTCCTTTTATCACTTCAAAATCACTTCATGTCCCTACTGCATGACTCTAAATTGCAAAACATAATGTCCTTGATGTATGAAATTTAAATTAAAATCACCCAAAGAACTATGTATGGATTAATTATCATCCCATTGAGATATGTAGTAAAATATAGGCCTTATCTTCTAGTCCCATCCATGGGATAAATGTTTACCTATCTTCCACATATAATTAACAATATATGTGGGAGTCTTCATTTTGGGTCCTCTCCTTAGAGATCCCACCATGGAAACGAGAAATGTCCCCATTTTACATATGATTTGTCTCTATGTAAGGGACTCCAAACTCATGGATAATGTTTATTCAAATATTTATCATGTGCATTGATCATTACCCCTTTTGTATTTCACACTCCTAATCTTGAATATCTTCATATCTTCATAATCTTTCTTACGGTTTTTGGTGTCATAGTTTATGATATCTGAGAACACTTTTTCTTGACTATGCAGTATGCGTCCCTAGGTGGCCTTTCATAAGTTGCCTAAATGATGGGCTTGTTAGTCAAAAGATTCAACTATTTGGCTATGCAGCACATGCCCTAGTTGGACCTAAATAATATATCCCCCATAACGGGTTTGTCAAATAATGGTAATTTTGTTCTTGGTTAAAGTGTATTTTTTCCCATCAAACATTGATTAAAATATACAATAATATGTATCTTAAAGCAGTCATCCATGTATATGTTTTCCATTACCTTTCTCTTGATCTAAAAGTCTTCAAGACCATGGTTTACACATTTCCTTCTCCATGTGTTCAACCCAATGTGAAATAACCTTGGATCATTTGACTATATCATTCACTATTTACATTTTGGTCTTAGTCATATGACAAAAAAATGCAGACACCATACTTCCTATGTTTGGGTCAGACCTTTATAAAAATCATATTCCTCCGATTCTTTGGAAATCATGATTGGAAATACTCTTTCTGTAATCAGGTACCTTTCTCCATAAACTGAACTCTGTGCTATGGAAAATCTGAATCTCCGTAAACTTTCTTTGGATTTTCGCAATATAATGTCAAATATTTGAGATCTCTTTTGCCTAACTACATAGTGCATGCCCCTAGATGGCATTTCATAAGTTTCCAACATAATGGGCTTGATAGTTAAAAGATGCCACTATTTGGGTATGCATCATATTCCTTAGTTGTCCCTACATAATACAAACCCCCTAATGGGTTTTTCTAATAATGGTAACTTTTTTATAAATAATACTTCCTATAATGCCTTTATCCATTTTCCAATATCATTATTAGGATCCATAAATTCTCAAATCATAGTTTACAATTTTTTTCCTTTCCATTCTTGAACATGGTAGTATGTTTCAAGAAATATTATCAATAAATTAGAGAGTCTCAAACCTTTTTTTCATAGATAAAGTCCTTAAACTAAAGCCACCCAATGTCCCCAATGTATGACCTAAAAATGAACAGTATAATGTCATCACTGCATGATGTAAAATTGTACAGTATAATGTCTTCACGGCCTGACTTAAAAATCCATAGTACAATGTCTTAACTGCATGACTTAAAACTTCATAGTACAATGTCCTCACTACATGACATAAAACTACAAAATGTAATGTTCTAACTACATGAAATAAAACTAAATAGAATGATATTAGAAATCCCCATTTTTTTGACATATTTTAACCATTCCTTACACAATAAATTTGTGTAGAAGTGGTTTTTCCATTCATGACCTATATCGGTATAGATAACCCTTTATTATTTAAATCCATTTCCTAGAAAAAACCACCCATTGTGGTCTTGAGTCACCCAAATCTTATTTTCCCCTGTCTATCAGAAATAAAAAGTTAAATTACTTAGAGCTCTTTTGTATGACTATGCAGTATCTGCCCCTAGGTGTCCTTTCCTAGAATTCACCTACATAATAGGCCTGTCAGTCAAAAGATGACATTATTTTGGTATGGAGAATATGCCCTAGTTGGCCATATATATTACATCCCCATAACGAGTTTTTCAAATAATCATAACTTCGCTTCTAGGAAAGACCTCCCCTATGTTTATACAAGTTTTAGATTTGGGGACTATAAAAATAATGACTCAGGATTCCCGTTGGAAGTATCTAAAGAATATTGGAACAATTCATAGCCACAAAGCTCTTTTTGGGACCTAATTTCAAAATTTATGGTCAAATCTATTCAACCTTATACACTATACATTTTATTCCAACATGCATGAATATAAACTTCCAATAAAAAGAGACATAGTACTCGCTAGATTAAAACCACACAATGGTAACTCTAGAAAAAAGTCAAAGTCTCTACTCGCTAGACTTACATTTTGTACGATTTATGTAATATTGTGAAATAAAAAGTGAAATGATAACAAGTTTGTGGGGTTTTTTTATATAACCCTAGTAAAAATTAAACTATGCTTGCTAGGCCCCATGGATTAGCCAATAATTAGAGCATCCTTCCAAACATGATGTAGCTCCAAATCTAACCAAATGATTTTGGAATGTGTCAAAGTTCCAAACTTTTAACTTAAAACAAGATTCTTTTTCTTTCAAAAGGAATTAAATTCTACGAGGGGGGTATATTGTTGACCCCATGAAATGTCTTCCATGAAATTTTCCACAAAAAATTCATCAAATGGGCTTGAAAGGTTCATGGTGTGACTCTGCATTGTTTCATGGGAGTCAGTGATAGTGCGAAGGCACCGAACGAAGGGTCGGTACCACAACCCAACACTGATCCCAAGCAGGGGTGCGGGGGCACAACCCCCATGGTATGGAGCAATAAATTTGGATAAGTCTCTAGAGTGGTGCCCAAGGTACCTTCATGAAAATAACTATGTGCCCCGAAGATGGAGCTGAATGAAGTAGTTATATTGTCTACATCTTCAAAGCAGTTCCCAAGTTCGGTCAAATCACATGCGGTACGCAAGCCACTTACGCGCCACAATTCTGGCATGCAACATACTTGCACGCCCAATATCAATTCAGCTAGGGTATCTTATTTTCTTGTAAATAGACCATTTGGGACTTCATTTTTATGGATGAATATCCCTAAAGCCTAATTTCTGATCTGGTCGCCCTAGTACTTCACCCAAGTCTTCTAAAACCTTCAAAGTAGTTCTTTAATAACTAAATTTGAGGAATTGAAGGAGTATTATAGGACGTGGGTTCCTTTAGTGTTTGAAATCTATAACACTTGAACGCCTAAAGTGCCCAACCTCCCTAAACCAGAAAAACTTGTGTGCCACCAATTCCTCTCAAGGGAACATGATAAACCCATTTCTAGGAATACCTGTGAATACTCCTAAGGTATTGATCCAAGTCTCACCTAAGTATTGTCATCCAGGTTGTTCGGCACTTATGTTGAAATCAGGTCACCCAAGCCTATTTGCATCCCTTTAACTACGCATCATATACTTGAGTGCCCATCTTTGATTCACCTAATCCCTTCAGTTTACAAGTCCTTTCATCAAGCCTTCTTCAAATCCATTCATGGAAAGGATCCTCTTTAATTGGATCCCTTATTTGAAAGGGATTATGTTTAAACCTCCACCAACACCTCCTGACTTATCAAACCTTTGGGAAGTTCACATCAGCGTGTCTCCTATTTGGGTTTGTATATATATAGTAAGAGGTTTCTAAATTTGTTTTACAATAGGGTTAGGATTCATGGAGTTTTTGTGGGTTTTCATATCCACAATCACATGGACCTTTCTCCCAAGAATAGTGTTCAAATGTTCCCAGTTTGGTGGATTAGGGTTTCAGTCATGACCTCCCCTTCTCATCTCTGAAATATGAAACCTCAGGTCTCTAGTAGGGAAGGTAAATTTCACACCTACTTTTCATTTTGAACAAAGGAAAAGTCACCCTCCCCTACTAGGACCAATTTTAGGGAAGCCATCCTGGTGTAAGCCCCTAACTTTTCAAGTAGTAGGTTGCAGTCTTGCTTCTCTCTACTTCATTCACCTTTCCCCCTTCCTTAAATTAGACCATTGTCTAATCAAAAGTGAATAGAGGGAAGGCTCTTTGCCTCTCCCTCTTCCACAGTGGCCTCAGCCTCATCCACCTTTGCCATCATAGCCTCGTCCTCTTCCACCAATGGAGGAGTAAAAGTTTGGTTGCCTTTATTAAATCTTTGAAATATTCTTGTTTCTCACATCGATCATGATTCACATGGACTTTGATATTTTTCATCACAAAAAGACTTTCACAAAAACCTCACAGTATTGAACTATGAGAACTCTGATTCACAGTATAATTGGGATATATAGGAAGCCTTCCTAAGGCCCGAGCTCCATCTCATTTCACCCATAAATGGGAATCCTCCTTAGGATTAAGCCTCAAATTAAACCCCCAAATCACAAAGGCGTATTTTTCAGAAATTAAGCCCAAACTTAGTTCTCTCAAAAGACTATACTCTCTTATGAGACTCATAGAACTAAATGGGATTTGATTCCCATACAATTGTGATATTTAGGAAGACTCTTTGATGTTTAAACCCAACACATCAAATCAACCATGTTCTTATTGATCCATATTCCTAAGAGGGTATAATCCAACTTGGAAACCCATATTCTTACCAAGTTCCTGGGGCTGCTTAGGCATAATTATCACACCAAAACGTGACTAAGAACCTTTTTCTTAGATGTCCTTACCACATAACATTAAACTATATGGATAGGTTTTTTTCATCTGACCTTAAAAGGTATGATCTATACTATTAAGAGGCACTGAACTATGAGGGTTCTAATTCCTTTCACAAGTATATGTAGTTATCCCATTTATGGGTACGATACCAACATAAAAAAACATTTTCCTCCCTATCCAATGATAAATTCTAGAGTTCCGTACTGAGTGGATTAAAAACCAGTATTATCACAACAATTGTTAAAAGATTCTCTAAATAGTATATGAGAGGGTACTGTTGATGGGAACCTTGAATACATATGGATGTCTCCAATAATGAAGAACCCTGAAT
Source organism: Viscum album (assembly GCA_963277665.1). Taxonomy (NCBI): domain Eukaryota; kingdom Viridiplantae; phylum Streptophyta; class Magnoliopsida; order Santalales; family Viscaceae; genus Viscum; species Viscum album. The sequence goes on from OY728145.1 coordinate 4,360,485, forward strand.
AAATACAGATGATTCTAAATTTCACACATGATAATAATTGATTAAAATTACAAGGGAAACGTATGTTATACTTGGTGAATTAATAAGGATTCATGAAAACATCTTAAATCTATAAGAGAGTCCCAAAGTAGGCAATAATTCCCCCAAAAGGGTGTGATGAGTCTAACCTCTCATCCTCTCGACCAATGCATGTTATTAAGTATCATATGTTAAAACATAATGAATTCCTTCCTTTGGAAAGAAGGTCCCTTTTGGATAAATAATTTTTGGACGTTTCTGGTTCCACAAATAAATCCAATGGAAAATGCCCGGAAGTAGTGATTCCTAACCAGAACACACGTTCTAAGGAATGATGAAACCATAGGTCATGAATTTAAAATAATAACATTTAAGTATAAGGTATATTATTATGTTATAATTTATTCATATATAATAGTGATTTGGATTAGATAAATGAATAACTAAAATTAAAACACGTAGTAATAAACTATAAATTTTTTCAAACAACTTCTTTAGAATTATAACTAAATCCTTCCTAGATTTGGTTTATTATCAAAAAAAGACTCTAGTTCTTGGTGATGGAAATATTTAAGGTATTTTTACATGTATTATTATAACCAAATGTCTTTGGATGTGTTAATATGAAAGGATAGGGGGTTCCCTTTTATAAGTGGGGGAAATGATGCACTTGGAATTTTTTAAATCAAAAAATATTACCCTCATTTTTTACATTATAAAAAGACAAAAAATGGATCATTATCAAACATTAGATGATATAAAGTCTATATATTGATTTATAGTAAAACTTAAAAAATTATTTAGTTCATTTAACCAGTGTATTCTTAGTTTAACCCTCCGGTAAACTCATTCTAACCTTAATTGCAAAAATTCATTGGTACTATTTTCACACTTCATTATGAACAAAAATTAATTTTTTATTATTATATAATATTAATTATTATTATTAAAAATGTGTAACCCATTTTCCAAATTCAATTAATAAAGTGGCATAATTTCATTTAAAATTAAACATGAATACTCGATGAAAAAAATGGTTTTATAAAGGAAAAGTCTTTTTAAATATAAAAATTTTTATATCCAAATTAGACATATAATTGAGTCCAATAAACTAAATTAGATTAATTATAAGATAATTGAATAAATTTTACTTTTAAAACAATATATAAATTGTTAACTATTTAAATGAAAATGTATTTTTCACTAAAAATCAGTAATTTTTCACAATTCAAAAAAATATCATTTAGACAATTTTAAAAAATTCACTATAAGATAATTATGACATTACAATTTCAAAAATTAATTTTAAATTTTAAAATTAATTTTTTAATTTTGATAAAAAAATTAATTCTAAAATATGTCTTCAAAACATGATGAGATTTCTTTTTAGGGAAATACATATTTTAAGTATAAAATTGGATTTCTTCTTATATATGCCTAAAAAAATGTTCGATGAATGATAATAAATTTTACTAAATAAATCATGTATAAATTTAATTAAAATAATTCACTAATAATAATTAAATTAATTTTGTAAGATAATAACACATTGCACACATAAAAATAATTTTTTAAAAAATTATTTCGTTTAATTGGAAATGATTTTTTTATATTTGTAATAAAGTGATAACCAATGAATTTTATTCATAAATGTGTAACAATATACTTTTCAAAATTTATTTAGTCCTATTCATAGATTACAATTTAATGTCTATGTTATAATTTTCATATTTAATTTATATATTTCATGGGTCATTTAAGCTCACTATTATATGTCGTGTATTCTATTGAACACAATGTTCTTTTAAAATCATAGTGTGTAGAATTCCATCCAACTATAATAAATTAAATCCTAATAATTTTAAATTATGCTAAAACAAAAGAGGGTTTGCTATCTGAGAATAAATGTTTTGAAATCCCACATCATAAAAAAGAGTTAGTAAAGCCTCCTCCTAATAAGAGGGAAAGGGAAGTATGAATTTCATCTATAATAACACACTAATAGGTTTCTAAGTGGTAAACCATTAGTGGGAAGTGAAAATATGTATATGGTAGAAAGGTGTATGTAATTATGAATAGTGATATAGATCATTGATCATGAAAAATTGAATTCTAAATATAAATTTAATAACAACAAAACCATAATCTGATGAGGTGTAAAATAGACCATTTGATTCTTTTAAAATGAAGGTAAATGTATAACATTTTTTAAGATCATTTACTAGAAGTTGAGGGATTCTTATACTTTCAATATAGAGAATAATAAAAAATATATTAAAACTTTATATATTTTATTTTATAGAAACAATTTAATCCTTTGGTTCTACTTTGATTAATTTCAAATTAAATTTTTATTCCAATAAATGAGTATCCAAGATGAATTTACTATACCTAAATCACTAGAATAAACTATTAATGGGTCATAAGATCTATAAAAGAGTGTAACTTAATTCTATTTTTCTCTAAATATTTATGAAAAAAAATGGTTAGAAAAAGTTATCCAATTTAATACATAAATCTCTAAAACCTTAAAAGTACCTAATAATCATATATTATTTAAAGACACCATACAACACAAAAAGAAAAAAACCAAAAAACAAAAAGCACAATGTGGATTATGGAGGTCTGAAATGGGGGAGCCCTAGAGCATCACCTTTGACCAGGTTCTCCCCCTCTAGAAATAGTAACACAATATATAGAGATCAAAGGGTGTTCACCGCATGGATTGACAATGAGGTAAGAAAGTCGGCGACCTTGTTCCCCTCTCTCCACGTACGGAGAATGTCAGTGTTTGCATCCAAGAGACTGAGACATTTCCTAATGATGTAGGATATGGACCATGGGATGGGACACTTACCTAACAGAGAGTTGTAGAGAATGAGGGAGGCGGTTTCCACTGCACTAAGGGTGAAGTTCCTCTGCCTAGAAAGTTGGAGACCAGAGAGCATCGCCAAGGCTTCAGCTTACAGCGAATGACCCATTCCATAGCGGGCAGCAAAAGCATCCATAACTGCCCCATTCTTATCGCGTATAACACCACCCCCACTCATGGTTCCCATAGTGCACGAGCCATCGGTGTTCAGTTTAGGGCCTAAAGGATGTGGGTGCCATCTAACCCACATCCCTTGCTTTCCCTCACCGATGGGGGTTGCTGATTGAATATTTGTTTGCAAAAGGTATCATGGTGGGGGTACCCCACAAGCCTTTGCCAAGGTGAGACAGATCCAGTAGCAAGCATTTAACCCTTGTAACCACCGCCCGCTGGGAATAGAAGGCCCCTTCAAATATCACTTTGTTTCGCGTCGTCCAAATGCACCAACAGCCCGCTGCTAGGACCAATGCATGAGCCTTAAACTCTGCCCCTTGGCCTCCTGCACCGTGAAACTATCTCTCAAGGAAGGGAGACTCCCTCTGGTCAGTGGACGCCCAGCCAGTGAAGCCCCTGAGGGCCGACCATACTAAATTGGCCTAATCTCCCATAAAGAACAGGTGTGCCACAGTTTCCTCCCGATGCTCCCTACAGTAGGAGCAAATTGACACCATCTGAATTCCCATCCGTTTGACATTATCGTTTGTTGAAATAGCACGGTTCCTAATCTTCCAAACTAGGAAATTATATTTAGTCAGGATTTCTTTGAGCCAGAGAGTTCCCCCCCCCCATGAATCAGTTTTGTCAAGGGTTTTAGAGATCCTATGGAAATCCTTCAAAGAAAACCCACCAGAACTTGAAGCCATAAAGATAAACCTATCCTGATCATCATTCATGTAGATAAAATCAAAAACTTCATGTTGGATGGTGTTAAGAACCACCAAAACAAAGGTGGGATACAAACCAGCTTGGAGAAAGGTAATGTCGTTAACAGGGCAGTCTGGGAAACCAAGAATCTCACCAGACCAGTTGTGGTGCCAAAAAGAGATCCCCCTCTCCCGACAATCCATCTTGAGTACGGTTGCAGGGATGCGATTAGAAGGGACACCACATGCCAAATAGAGGCAGCGTGACCAGTCCAAAGCCCCTCACTCTATTTATACCGTAAGGCCATAACCCTACCCCATGGAGATCGGGCCTCGATGGTATTCTAGGCGAGCTTAGCATGCATGGAATTAAGAGTGCCTGAGAGGCTCCTTATGTTGATGCCTCCCTCCTCCAGTGGCTTGTAGAATCTCTCCCAAGATGCCCAGTGGCGCTTCCCATCCGAATGAGCATTGCAGATAAAAGTGACCAGGATCCTGTCAATACGTTAAAGCACACCCTATGGGACTTTAATGCCGGAAACCAAATGGACCAGGATAGAGGTTTGGACGCTATTCACCAGAGTGATCCTACCACCAAACGATAAGAACTTTCTCTTCCAATTCATGACCCGACCAGTAATGGAAGCACCAATATGATCAAATAAGCATACTCGTATCCATCCAGGGGAAATGGGATCACCAAGGTAGGTTATTGGGAAAGATCAGTGATTCATGTTCAACTGGTTACTCAAGGAGGCGCTTCAAGAATCCGAGCATCGGTTTGTGATGTAGAAAGTACTCTTGCTCCGGTTAATGCATTGGCCACTCCAGTGGATGTATTCCTCCATGATCCTATTTAGGCCATGAATGGACTACCGATTTGCATTGATAAATATGATTGTATCATCAGCAAAAATAATGTGAGAAATGTAGCTCTGCCTCTGCCTACACTGGTAAGGATATATGGAACCGTTGCCAATGCCCCTTTTGATATGCTAGATAAGGGAATCCCATTCCATGATGAAGATGCTCAGTGAGAGGGGGTCCCCCTATCTCATAACACGTACCGTCTTAAAGAATCCACGATACTTTCCCATGAAACAAAGAGAAAACCGTGGATAACTGATGCACCTGAAAATAAGATCAATAAACAAAGAAGAGAAACCAAATCTAGCAAGGAATTTGACGATAAAACTCCACTCCATACGGTCTTAGGCCTTGTCCATTTCTAGTTTAACAGCAAGATTTGATCCATGGGTCTTTAAGTTGAGATCTCCAATAACATCCTGTGCCAGAGTGATCACCCCCTGAATGGATCGTTCCTTGATGAAGCCATGTTACTCATCCGATATCAGGGTGGGGAAGTGGGCTGCGAGTATCCAGTTGATTATCATTTCCATGAACTTGTAAGGGACATTTCACATACTTACAGGCCTGTAGTGGTGGATGGATGATGGATCAGGTATCTTGGGAATCAACACCAAGGTGGTAGCATAGGCAACGCGAGGTAGGCACCTGCCCTTGATGAAATCCTGGACTGCCGCAACCAAGTCCCCCTTCACCAAATCCCAGGTTGCCCTGTAGAAAGACCCCAGAAAACCATCCGGCCTAGGGGCACTCTCTGGATTGATTCTCAACATTGCCTCATGAATCTCCTTTTCATTTGGAGTAGAAAATATAAGGTCATGGTCCTGGATGGAAACAGTGATCGGGATTACCTCCAAAAAATACTCATGACCGATTGGATATCCCCCCATCATGTGGGGATTAGGCCCCCCAGTAGGTCCTTGAAATGCGACTCAACCATGCTCCCAACAAGTTCCCAATCTTCGGTGAACATGTCGTCTTCAAGTCGTATGTTCGGCCTAATCAACATTTTTTTTCCTTGATGCACGCGTGGAAATAAGTAGAGTTGCGGTCTCCCTCATGCAGCCACTTTATCTGTGCTTGTTCATGGGCCACCTATTCCTCTATTAAGATCATTTCCTCTAGATTGGACTTCTTTTAAGAAAGATCCTCAAATAGTTCGTCCCACCAAACTGAATCCAGGCGGATTTCCATAGATTCTATATCCTTTGAAAGGGAATGCAAGTCACTATGTTGGGGGGGATGACTACTCCGCCATGCCTAGAGATCACCTCTCAGTCTTCTAAGTTTGTTGTGAAAATCCAGCTAGCCAACTCCTGGAATAGACTGGATCCAAGAGTCCCTGATAACCTATTGGAAGCCCAGAAGGCTGGGCCAAGTGTGAGAAAAAACACAGCGCTGGGTCCAATCCTTATGCGGGGAGAGTGAGATCAGAATAGGGGAGTGATCAGATAGGCTATGAACAAGATGCGAGACATTGGCATCAGGGAATGCCGAAACTTCCTGGACATTCGCAAGACAACGATCAAGTCGACACCAAGCGTGTCAGCCTTCTCTTTGATTATTGCACCATGTGAACTTGTCACCAATGAAACCCATGTCTATAAGAACCTTGCAGGCCATGAAATGAACAAACTCCTCACTGGAATTATGGGGTAATGTGACACTCCCTTTCTTTTCATCCGGATCAGAAATTAAATTAAAATCCCCTCCAACACGCCAAGGAGATTTCCCCAGGTCAAAAGCATCGAGATCCCTCCAAAAATATTCTCTCTTCGTAGCATCACAACTTCCATACACAAAAGTGGCCAGGAAATGAGAGTGGCCAGTGATTATTTCAGTGGATATACTCTGATCTGAGGCCTGAATCAAGTTAACCTAGGTAGAAGAGATCCAGAAGATCCAAATATGTTGGTTGGATGGGGCTGCATGCATGCAGGCTCTAAGTTTGATCCTCCTCACAAACTCTCCAATTTTGGAGGCTGGCTGTTTCAGTTCCAGAACAACCACAACAGAGGCTTTGTGGGATTGAGCTTCAATGGCCAAGAAATAAATTTTTTCCCTAGATCCCAGGCCATGAGCGTTCCAGATGATTACAGATATCATTGGGATTGGGGAAGCCCGACATTGGCCCCAAGAATCAAGGCTCCATAGTTATGAAAAAGGGGGCGGGGGCCCTTTTGTTTAGAATGAGACTTGGTATGATTAGCAATGTGTTGAGGAGAGACTTTGTCCGCAGGAGGGTTCGAGGGGTCCAGGGGACCAGGGCCACTAGGGGAAACCACCCGAGATGGAGTGGCCACTATGCCAGGGGGAAACTCTGTTATCTGAGGAGAGGCACAAGCTAGAAAGGACAGCTCCAGGCATCCAGACCGAGCTGGAGAAACCATCAGATCCAAAGAGGGGGTTCCTTACCTGGAAAACTGAGGACTAGGTCTCTCGGAAAGAACTCCATCTAAGAAGAGGGGCCGGAAGGCATGGGGAAACTAGACAAGCAGACAAAAGGATCTCCTTTCCTTTGAAATTTATCAGAAGGGTTTTATAAGTCGACACCAAGGGGGGCCCAAGGACAGGAAGGAGGGGGCGGGTTTAGAACAAGGGGAGGGGCCAAGAAGTCCAGGCTTGGGGGCAGGCACGACACTGGTGGCAGAAGAGGGCCAGGGAGGCACCAAGGGCTCACAGGAGGAAGGCATAGGAGGGGAAAAATTAGGCGAAACTGGTTGCAATAAGGATGGGGGGTGGCTCGGAGGCAAGGGGGTTGACCCTTAAAAGTACACCTAATGTATACTTAATCCATTCCATAAGTTTTTATCCTTAAGCTCTTCCAAACTACATCTAACCAAATTTAGACCCCAAAATCAAAACAAATTATTATACATTTATCCAACAATAATATATATTATATTTTAATGTCACATACCAAACATGTGAATACATTGATAATATATTCCCCTAAAACATTATAATAACCTGAATTACCATAAATTCATAATGAAAACATACATTCATCCAAAAATTAATTATATGTTCATTCCTTAAATAAAATCACATATTATTGAATATTTTTCATAAATCCAAATTTTTTTGAAAATCCATGAAAGATAACATAAAACAATTTTTCATTAAACTACTAATTAGTTCTAAGTTCATCAATACAATCCTTTTTTACTTAATTAGCATTAATCATCTCTTTATCCCAAATAAACATCATGAACTCCATATTTGCTGCATATTAAGTGTTATCTTTCAGTTAATCATGTGTTTTTTCAAAAATATTACTTTGAAACTAAATAACTTTTTTTGGTTATCATTACCATTCAACATATTCATTCAAATCCTTAATGTAAAACAACTATAGTATATTCCTTTTATGTTTCATGATTTTTATAACTATAATATCATTGATAAAATACTTCAAAAACATAATTCCTAAATCAAAATAGATGAGTAATTTATTACACTTTGGATATAGTAATAACATAAGATTGTACATTAACCCTTAGCTTATTGTTAGGTATATTCTATTGATTCATGGGGAATTTTTTTAGTACCCCATCTCCTTACATTTGAAACATTACATATTGGAAGCTTATTTATTTCCCTTGAAATTGTGATCATGGTGGCCTTTCTCTCCAAACTTCTAAAAAACTCTCATTCCCAACAAGCTTGTTCCATAGTGTTTCTTTAAAAAATTATCACATGAGATAAAATAATTCTTTCTATTCTTAATCTTATCCATTTTTTCTCTTGCATCCCCTTCTTCTTTTGGTTTCCTTAAAATCTATAATAATTGGTGAATTTTTTAGCTATCAGGATAAAACAATATATGATATCTTCATAATATGAGAATGTTTGGATGAATATTTTACTTCAAACTATTGGGTTAATCCCATAAAAGAAAAACCCAATATTTCTATTTAGATTATGTACATAGTATATTGCATGCCTTAATAAATTTGTAAATTTTTCTTCAAACATAAGAACATTGTCCTTTAAATTTTTTTATATTCAAGTATTCTCTCTCTATATCCACACATTTTTCATGAGGAAAATATTTTTCCAAGAAATATTTCTTAAAACCATTTCATTTCATATTAGTTCTTTCTTCCTCTTCCATAGTGTTTTAAATCAATGAAAACCATTGATCCGAATCTTCTGAGAGGTGATAAATAACGATGAAATCCTTATCCATTTCATTACTTCCAAAAGAAATAAATATATTCCCAAAGAAAAATATTCATTGCCTAAATAAAATGGATTTTTATTCCTATAAAATTATATAGGTTGCTGATGCATGAAGAATTCTAACATTTTTATACCATATTATAGATTATTCTACATCTATATATGGGAAAGGTTATAAGAAATAACCCGAGTCAAATATGCTAATATAGTTATAATTTCATAAGCTCTAACTGTATCTATAACTCTAGATTCATTATCTTACCAAGAAGGTAAATACCTACATAGATTACATGCACTGATATGGTTTCCATTACTTAAAATTGGAACCATTTAAAAAAATGGAATATACTAGATTATATCATAACATTATTAAACATAATTTATAATTTCAAAACTAGTGAAACACTTAACATAAATTGAAAAAATTATGCATAGTTAATCTCATAATCTTAAATGGGGTATCATTGGGATTATTATTAATTCATAAAAATATTTTCAAATCCTCCATAATTTTTTTTAATAAAAGTGTGAATTATACAAATTTTATCCCCCATGAGTGTAAAACTAGGTGTTTCGCAACACCCATTATCTTGCACCATGTGATGATCGATTCAATGCTCAGTGCACCCTTTTGGTGTTATTTCCCCTATGTATATCTATTCCAAAGCCACATCAACTTCTAGTAACAAAAAAATGATTTATTTATATAAAATACAAATCATCTCTACATTTCCCAAACATTATTATATTATCCTATATATTTTTTTTCAAATTCAGTCATATGGTTGTTTTCTCTTACATATGTTTCCCTAAATCTAGTTCCTAAGCTTTCTACTAAAATTTATTTGATACCAAATCTAAATACTCTGACCCTAGTAGCCCATATTTTGTGGTTACTTTGTTACGTTGGTTCAAGATACATGTGATCACATCATAATGGACTAAATAGTTTAGTAGTCTTAGAAAAATACATACAAAGATGAAATGAAAATTACAATTGAAAAATTAAAATTCAAAGTAGAATTTTATTTTCAAACACCATTATTCCCTTTATAATTTCCCTTTATATCAAGCATAATATACTTCTTGGAATCCTAGTGGAATTAAGTAAAATAATGGGGTATGCTAAATGCTCAGTAAGGGTATGTGTACGATATTATCTATCATTAAAAAATAATGAATGATCAATATAAAATGGTAAATAACTAAAGAACATGTCATTTAATGAATAACATAAACATGAATAAAAATATAATAGGAATAACTAGAGAAAAAAATAACTTCACATAAATAATCAGTAGAGGATGAAACATATCCCTAGATATTTAACCATTCAAATAATCATCTAGAAATAAATAACTAATATTATAATGAGGGGATTTATAGTACTAGAAATCATGACCATATCTTTAATCCCTCATGTGAAACCATTATAAATTAAATGTGTAAGTACACTAACAAAAACCCAATCTAGTTTGTCTCATAAAATCTACTAATGCCTCTATAGGCTATATCAGGCCCCTGCTATCACATACTAAGTCCAATGCATTCCACATATAAAAGGGGAGAAACAAAATCAATGTAAAAATTCAAATTGAAAAAATATAATTGAAATATTAGTAATTTCTCAAATAAGTGAACAAAATCATGATAAACATTAATATTTAAAAACACCCTACAAATGTTAATATTTTCCCTAACCAATAAACAAAATCATAGACCATCCAATGTACTATGGTGAATGGTATCAAACTAGTAAATCCACTTCAAAATGATTTTAAACCATACAATGAAATAATAAGGATGTTATAATTAAAATAAATCCCCAATAGATCATAAGGTAAAATGAGGGTTGTTTTCATTGAGGAATATAAATACCATAAAAAGATCATTAGAAATTTTTTTGAGGAAAATATCCTATTCATTTTGAAATCCACTTTTAAAAAATTAAAATTCCAAAAATAATAGAAAAAAATATATTTGAAAAGAACCATGGGAACATTTTTAGGAATCATCAAACCATTGAGTCGTCATGAAATCAATAATTGTTTACTATATCAAGTGTGTTAAAATAAATATTTCTTTCAAAATTTTATAATAGGGTTCAAAAATATCCTTGTTTGGAAAACACCAGGAAGATTCATTTTTTTAAAAAAAAAATAACAGTCCAGTCATGGATAAAAATTAATTTAAAAACCCATAGATGAATATTAAGAAACTGAAAACTTTTTAAAAAAACATTGATTTGGAAGGAAAAGAGTTTGAAAGGGGATAAAAATAAAGTTGAATTTTCTAGAAAAACATTTTATCAATAATTTTAAGTACCCAAGTGCAGAAAATGAGGGTTTTTTTCATTGAGGAATATAATTAAACATAAATAATATTAAATAATGATGAGATTGTGAAATAAACCCTTACCAGTTTGGTAACTTTTTAATCGTAATCCCCTTGAAAGAAATACATTCAAATAAAACTTTTAAATAAAATGAATATAAATATATTAATGATATAAAATATAAAATGGTATGTATATACACCCCAAAATAAATAATTCCTGAATATGGAATATGTCCCACGAAAGTAAAAGTGAGATGAGAAACCTTTACCACATGTCTAATTTCCTTTACATGTTTCCGAACCTCTGGTATAATAAATATAGATTTATTACACATAAATTATAATTATATATATATGTGTGTGTGTATATCATTATATATATGATTTAATTATAAATTTTTATTATCCATTTATTAATAATTCTTTAATAAAAACATTATTCTAAAAGATAATTGATTTGTTTTTCATGTATGTGTTGGTTCGGTAGTTTCAGTTCTTGTATTTTGGTCCTGGTTCCATTATCTATATAAATTTAAAAATTATATAAAAATTATATATATTCATTATATATTTATTCATAATATTACTATAAAGTTATAGGTATAAAAATGAGATACATCATTCATGGAGATAGTATGTCATACATACGAATGAATAGTGTTTTCATTTTTTGATGGATAGAATGAAAGAAATGTAAATAATATTTAACCTTTATAAATTAATTATTATAATATATATATATATATATGTAATATATTCATTAAATATTTCTTTATTACCATCTATTTCAAAATAAAATGAAAAATGTTTCACATCACTACATGGAGGTGGTAGTCCACACATACACGAAAGTAACGTTATCGTTTTTCAACAGATTTGAAGATTAAAATTTAGATGTGTTATTATAATTATATAATTATATTAATTTCATAAATATAATATAAATATTTTAAATCCATAATTATATCTAGTAATGAGAGGCAGTGATTAAAAACGAATTACATTAGTTCGCAAGGCTGTAGTCTACCGTACACATGATCGAGGGTTTCATTTCCCATTTGATGGAATGTTAGATGAATATAGGTCATTAAAATAACATAGTAGAATTTCATTATATGTTAGATACTTGTTTCATTATTTTATCATTGTTAATGGATATTTTAAATATTTAATCTAAGAAATAAAATTAAAATGCATGGCTAAGAACTGTACCTCTTTTTCAGAAAACCTCTTTAGGTTTATATGGAAAGACTTTATATATTGATTTTATGATAAAAATAAGGACCCTATATAATTTTTAGGTATATAATTGAGGTATTAGTTCCGGTATTTTCTAAATTAAATTTATTTGAATGTGTGAATAGTAGAGGATAGTGGGTTCCCTTTTATAAGTGGGGGAAGAAGGCACTTTTAATTTTTGAAAAGAATACATTTTACCCGCATTTTTCAATGAAAAGAGATTCAAAAATGGAAAATTAAAAAAACTTAGAAGATATAAGGTCTAAATATTTCTATAAAATATTAATTGTATAAGTTTTTAGGTCATTTTACCCCTTATCTTTTTAGTTTACCCCCTTGGTAAGCCCGTTTTAACATTAAGTGTGGTAATTAAGTTTTACTGCTTCTATTGTTCATTATGATAAAACATTATGTTTATATTACTACATAATATTAATTATTATTATGGAAATTAAGTATTCCATTATAATTAATTCAATTAAAGTATTTTTCTGAATTAAATTTAAAATTAAACATGAAGAATTGATGAATAAAATGGTTTTCCAATAAAAATGTTTTCGAAGGTATAAAAAGTTTTTATAAAAAATATAAAATATAATCTAATATAATGAACTAAATTGGATTAATATTAATATAATTTAACTAATATTACATTAAAAACAATTTTAAAAAAATATATCTTTTTAACAATTTATATGAAAATGTGGTTTTCAATAAAAATCATTATTTTTTTCTAATCATCAAAAAATTAATACTTTCATTAAATTATCAAAAAATCACTCTAAGATAATATTTATCTGTTTATTTAAATAAATAATCTAATTTTTTAAAATAAATTTTTTAATAGTGATAAATATTAATTTTCAAATATGTTCGTAAAACTTGATAAAACCACTTTTTAGAAACCTGAATTTTTAAAGTATAAAACTAGATTTATTCATATCTCATTCCTAGAAAAGATATTATATAAATTAAAATATAATTTATTGAATATCTATTATAATAATTTCATTAAAATCCTTCATGTAGGATCGAAATAATGATGTAGATGCTCAATATACAAGAGGGGGGTGAATTGTACACTTTAAAAAATTACTTTAAACAAAGGAAAGAGATAAGTTTAACAAAGTTAAACTAAGAAAATTCACAACACATCTAACACCAAATGAAAAACTTGGAATAAGGAATGAAGTTACAAACTTCAAGTTCTATGTATTTTCTTAAAACTGGAAAGAGATTCCGAAGGTAGGTTCCGGAGATATAGTTCCGGAAATTGAAACTTAACAAAAGATTACAATATGAGATTCTACCTTAAAGCGTATAGAATCTAAATGAAACAGAGTACTAGTAAGGAAGTATAAGAAAGTTATTATTTCCTTATAATACGAAATGCAGTGGAAACAAACAAGTAGTAAAACTACAAGTAACAAGATATAAGTCTTTTAACCCAAAGAGAAGGGTATCCAACAACCTTGGATAAAGGTCCCTTGATTTATAATTTCAAGCAAGTCTGTCTTACCCACACCAGGGTAAGCCCTCGATAAAAAGATTGGAGTCTCTGTCTTGCTATCCCCGCAAGCCCTCAACTTCAAGGTAGTTAGAAACCTCTCTCTTCCTCAGCAAGGAAGCCCTCGAACTTCAAGGTAGTCGGAACCTCTGTCTTCCTATCCCCCTCGAATGTAATGACCAACATTAGGAGTCGCATGAAGCTTTGAGAGTTAATAAGAGCCTCTCTCTCTAGAAATCACTTCAAGCGTGTAATCACATGAGTAGAAGATCAGTCAGCATATCAGCCAGCTCAATCAGTCCCGAGCTCTTTCAAATGAGCTCTTATATATAGGTTCGGTCGGCCTCCTTTCCAACGGTCATATTTTCCTTAAAAATCGGAGGGACCTGTACACGTGTAACTTAGCCAATGGTTAGTTTATAACAGAATAGATGATATCGTTTTATAACAAAACAAGTGTAACAGAATGTACGACATCGTTTAAAGTCTAACTCAAAAGTTCGGAATGAAAGTTCAGAGTGTAAACAAAAATAATTTTTCGGAGTCTAAATAAATACGAAGTGTATAAAAAAAGATGATCAGATTCTGTTTAATAGGAGAATTTGGAATGAGAATTCGGAATGAGAATTTTTTAACAGAATTTGTAATGAGAATTCATCATCAGAATTCGTAATGAGAATTCATCATCAGAATTCGTAATGAGAATTCGTATCCAGAATTCCGAGTAGAACTTTATCAGAGTTCGTATCTGGAATTCGGAATTAAACTTCATTACAGTTCTCATCTGGAATTCGGTACTTAAAACAGAATGTTTTTATATCAAAGTTTCAAATGATTCCGAGAATATAGAAATGAAACCGAAACTTATACTTAAGAAATATATGAATGGAAATATGATAAGGATGATTTTTATTACAAAAGAAATATTCCTTATAAAAGATATTTTCCTTATAAAAATGATTTTCCTTATAAAAGAGAATTTATTTATAAAAGATATTTTCCTTAAAGAAAGGTGTTTGTGATTTTCAAAACAAGAAGGAATAGAAAAGTCATAAGGAAAACCTTATTGACTCAACAATCTCCCCCTTTTTGGAAAGCACAAACATCCCTATGAAAAAGAAAGTCTTAGAAGAAAGAAAACATTAAGGCTTATCTCTCTTTGCTTATGGATGTTGATGAATATGACTAACTCCCCCTTAGGCTTTGAAACACAAAGGATCGTATTCTAGATTTCCAGAATGATATTTCATTAAGAATAAGAAAGTATTCTTTAATGAAAAACTCCCCCTTAGATAAACTCTATTAGAGTTTGGTTTCCTTCTCATCCTTTGTTAAGATTCTTTTTTCCCTTTTCTTAGGGTTCTTTTACTTCTCCCCCTTTGTGATTTTCAAAAATAATTCAAGGGAATGGAAAATATAACAAAGTACCTGAAAAATTAGTAGTAACAACAAAGGAAACGAGCAAGCACAATTTTTATTAAGTTTGAAAGCTCAATAACAAAGAAGTTTAGATACAACAAAAGACCATATCTCTATATTTTGGATCTTTTTTCCTTCGCCGTGAGACCTTTAAGAATAGTCTTTATCTTCTTCAAGTCTTTATG
Source organism: Viscum album (assembly GCA_963277665.1). Classification (NCBI taxonomy): domain Eukaryota; kingdom Viridiplantae; phylum Streptophyta; class Magnoliopsida; order Santalales; family Viscaceae; genus Viscum; species Viscum album. Next base: position 4,375,977 of record OY728145.1, read on the forward strand.
ATCTTCCTCGTCTTGCTTCTCTAACACAACAATTCGTGCATTTTGAGCTTCAATCTTTTCTTCCTGGGCTTGAAGCTTTTCTTCCTGAGCTTGAAGCTTTTCTTCCTGAGCCTTCAAGATCTGTTCTTGCTTTAACAACTTTTCATGAAACTCAATCCGATGATCCCTTTCATAATTCCAGTTTTTAGAAACAGAATTCAGCTTCCCATTCAGATCTTTGACTTCTTGAATCCGTAAATTCTTTTCATCTGTCAAATTTTCTTCAAAGGATGAAGTAAGTTGATTTATCTTCTTGTCTTCTGTCTCAAAGGCATCCTTCACATTATCTTGGAATTCATCAAAGAGCCTCATCTCTTCTACAGTCCTCCTCGACCAACTAGTCATCCTCTTGTAAGATCTTTTGTGGGCTTCATAGCCGACAAAGAAAGTTTTGAACTGAGCCTCTATTTCAACACATTTGTCCATAACCATAGATACGGAGTCTGTTTTTTGATTCAAAGCATGTTGGAGCATCTGGAATCTTGAATCAATACTTGAGAAAGTCGGAATAGATCCTACCAACTTCTATAATGACTGAACAAAAAATTCATGCCCCAAAGAAGATGACTCTGAATCCTAGACTTTGCTTGGAGAATTTCCATCTTCAATTTTCTCATTATTCTTCTTAGAAGAATCACCAACTTTCCTTCTCTTTACAACAACAGAGCTCAGGGTATCAACAAAAAGTTTCTTTCCTTTGTCCTTTTTTGGAATGGTTTGCTATTCCGGAGTCTTTTGTTCACTACCAGAAACTTGAACAACATTGTCTTCATTATCAGCAACTTTTTGAGCACCATCCTCTACATTCTCCATTTGAGCAATATCATGTAGAAGTTGTTCCTCTTCTGCATGATAGGCTAATTCTTGTTCTCCTTCCTCCTCATCCTTCCCTGGAGTGACTAACTTCGATGGTTGAGCTTCTGAAGTTTAGAGGGACAAATGTTCTGAAGGTGTCCCCTTATAATCATCTACTTGCTTCAAAACATCTCTGGTGTCACCACTACCTTCAGCAACTGCTTCTTCTTCTTCCACTTGCTCAATCTGCTCTACTTCCTCAACATTCTTAGCAACTGCCTCTTCCGTAGTGACAAAGTTTCTTCCTGGAGTCTCAGGTAGAGATTCCAAAGAAAAATATATTGGAACATGAATGTTTCCGGAAGCCATCTCTGTAATCTTTAACAAAGTTTGAACCACCTCGGCTTCAGACATCTTTTTCTTAAGCTTCTTTTCTTTCACTTGTTTTTCTAGCTCATCCGCAGTTCTTTCCTTCAAATCCTTAGCCTCCGCAGGATCCAAGCCAAACTTAGGCTCCCCTTGGACTCTCTTCTCTTTGATTTCCCTCCATTTATCAACTACTTCATCTAGGTAAGCTTTCTTCTTCGGTTTTGGAGGTGCGGAATGAGCTTCCTTAGATTTGGGATTCTCTGCTTCAACTTCAACTTCTTTCAACTTCCTCTTCCTCACTGGCTTAGAGGATTCAGGTTCAGCAACTTTCAGAACCGTTTCTTCTTGAGCAGGTAAGTCAACAAACTAACCAGTCTTCTTGTCGAAGGCTACATCCATTATTTTGATAGTACCATCACTCACCAACATAATCTTTAAAACTCTTGGCTTAGAATTTCAAGCCTATTTGAAGGACTCAAGGCACCGAACAATCAACTTTGAGAGGATTACTGGATACATTATGATCTGAGCTCTCAGATTCCCTTCCTTAACATTCTCAAGAGTAATAAGAATGTGTTTCATCAAGTTAAACTTCCTCAGATTTATCAGAAAATATAGAATATAAATCCCACTCTTCTTCAGATTATCTTTGTCACCCTTTCTTGGTACGATAATACCTTGTACCCATAATTATAGGATTCGAAAATTCGTAGTCAGAGAAGCAATCTTTAGAGCCTTGTCATCTGACAGTCCGAGAGTTTCCAATGCCTTTTCCTTGTCGAAGCTTCCCTTTGAATCCAGAAAAACATGAGAAATGAACTCGGCTTATCCTTCATTGTTCAGCCCTACCAAGCTGGATACCTTGGCATAAGAAAGCTTATAAGTCTTTCCATAAGACTTAAATGATAATTTCTCCCTGTCATCTTCCTTATAGAAGGAAACTGTGTCATAGAATTCTATAAGCAAATCCGAATAAACTTCATCTTGATTTCCGGGCTTGGATACAGAAAAATCTTCCCATCCGTTAAGGTTTATGTTCTTCGATATAAGAGAATCCTAGTTGTTGAAGAAATCAGGATGAACCAACCTTTCTCTATATACTAACCACTTAGAAATCGGCTTAGAGGAAGACATGTCTTGAGAAGCTACTTCCACAGACATTCGGATCTGAAGACGTCTGAGAAGTTCGGAACAGAAAATTCTGAAGTTCGGAACGGCTTTAAAATGGAGAGGCAGAGCTTTGAGACACTAGAGCTTGAAAACCGATGTGGGACAACCATTTGGGGTCCCCTTTATATAGGCAACGAGAAGACGGTTCAACTTCCTCAGTTGATCGAACGGTTGTGACAAGCTGAGATCAGATCTGACGGTTGAAAACCAATTCTCAAGAAAACTTGAATCCGATATTTTGAGGTTTTTATTAAAACAAAGATTTAAGAAAACTTAAAAACCAAAAACAAAATATAAGAAAATACCAGTAAGTAAAGTATGATTACGAAAACTTGAGTAATAAAATCATACCTTTCATATTGGCTTAGGAGGATTATTCGTAATGGGTAATATTGAAAAAAAATGACTACGAAAAATCTTTATTACAAAAAGACATAGTTCGCAAAACTCACTATGAAAAAAAAACTCAATACGGAAAACTCAATACGAAAAGTTCATTACGAAAAGCTCATTATGAAAGCATTGGTACGAAAATCTCGTTATGGAAATACCAGTATGAAATTTTCCATTCTGGAAGTTTTTAATACGAAAATTTCCATTCCAGAAGTTTTCTATATGAAAATATCCATTCTGGAAAATTTTAGTTCCAGAAATTCCCATTCTGGAATTTTAGTTCCGAAAAGTTTGAAAACAAATTTTGAAAAATTTAGTTACTCTAACAATCAAATGTACTCCCCCTATGAAAAGAAGTTTATTACTATAAGGAAACTTTTTCAACAGAAATTTAATTAAGAAAGATTACCTTATGGTTATCATTTCTAACTTCTGTTTAATGTATTCAAATCTATCAGAAGGCAGGGATTTTGTGAAAATATTAGCAAGTTGATCTTGTGTTCCGATAAACTAAAGAATAATATCTCCTTTTAGTGTGTGATCCCTAAGAAAGTGATGCCTAATATCTATGTGTTTTTCACGAGAGTGATGTGTAGGGTTCTTACTTAGGGCAATGGCACTTGTGTTATCACACAGAATTTGAGTTTTAGTAAAACTCAAGCCATAGTCTGTGAGTGTGTGTTGCATCCACAACACTTGAGCACAACAACTTCCAACTGCTACATATTTGGCTTTAGCAGTGGAGAGTGCTACAGAATGTTGCTTCTTGCAGGACCAAGAAACTAATGAATCTCCTAAGAAATGACAAGTTCCGTATGTAATCTTTCTATCCATTCTACATCCACTAAAGTCAGCATCAGAAAAGCTTTTTTGAACAAAATCATTTGCAGAAGTATAAAATAATCCAAGATCCATTGTTCCCTTAAGGTAGCGAAAAATTCTTTTTAATGCCTTTAAGTGAGATTCCTTAGGATTGGATTGATATCTTGCGCATAAGAATACTGAGAACATTAAGTCTGGTCGACTAGCTGTTAAGTAAATTAAACTTCCTATCATACCTCTAAAAGATGTTTGATCTACTGGTTTCCCAGCTTCATCAAGATATAAAGAGTTTGAGGTACCAATAGGAGTACTTATACTCTTAGTGTTGTCATAACCATACTTTTTGAGAAGATCTTTAATATACTTATGATGAGATATGTAGGTTCCTTCTAGTTTTTGAGAAATTTGAAAACCAAGGAAAAAAGTTAACTCACCCATCATACTCATTTCAAACTCAGATTTCACTAGACTTGCAAAAGATTCGGTTAAAGATTGCTGAGTAGAACCAAATATGATGTCATCAACATAAATTTTAACAATCAAAACATTTTTCTTATCTTTCTTTATAAAAAGGGTTGGATCTGCATTTCCCTTAACATAGTTATTTTGAAGAAAAAATCCAGTGAGTCTATCATACCATGCTCGTGGGGCTTGTTTAAGACCATACAGAGCTTTGGTATGTCTAAAAACATGACCAGGATGTTTTGTATCTTCAAAGCCAGGAGTTTGTTTAACAAAAACTTCCTCTTGGACATAACCGTTAAGAAAAGCACATTTCACATCCATCTGAAAAAGTTTAAAATTAAATAATGCTGCAAAGGCAAGTAGAATACAGATAGATTCAAGTCTATCTACTGGATTATTGGTTTCTTCATAGTCTATTCCCTCTTGATGATTATATCCTTTAGCAACAAGTCTAGCTTTATTTCTTACTATGACTCCATTTTCATCACATTTGTTTCTGAAGACCCACTTTACTCCAATAACAGAAGTTTCCTTAGGTCTTTCAACCAATGTCCAAACTTTATTCCTTTCGAATTCATTTAGTTCATCTTGCATGGATTTGATCCAATCATCATCACCTAAGGCTTCATCAGTGATTTTAGGTTCTAATTGGGAAAGAAATTCTAGATGTTATACTTCATTTTATAAGGAACTTCTAGTCCTTACAGGTTGATTTATATCACCAATGATACTATCACTGGGATGATTCTTAAGAAACACCTGATTTGGGTTTTGAAAAGCATGTTCATCAACATAGGGTAGAAAGTCTTCTGGGGTAAATGTTTCAGAAGTATCTTCTTGAACATTATCCTTATCAAAAGGTTCTTCTATCAAAGTTTGACAATCAGTTTTTGAAAACACATCTGAGGATGTAGGCTGGGATGGTTTAAAAACAAAAGGATCAGACTCATCAAATTTTACATGCACTGTTTCTTCAACAGTACAAGTATTTTTATTAAAAACACTATAAGCCTTATAAGTTTTGGAATAACCTAAGAAAATTCCTTCATCGGATTTTGGTGCAAATTTATGTAAGTTATCTTTAGTATTCAAAATGAATACTTTGCAACCAAAAACCTTGAAGTAGGAAAGTCTTGGTTTTTTACCATTCCATAACTCATAAGGAGTTTTATTAAGAAAAGGTCTAATCAAAACTCGATTTATATTATAGCAAGCAGTACTTATAGCTTCAGCCCAGAAATGTCTAGCTATAGAATATTCACTCAACATGGTTCTAGTTATCTCTTGAAGAATCCTATTTCTTCTCTCAACTACACCATTCTACTGAGGAGTTCTAGGTGCTGAAAAATTGTGAGTAATACCTTTTTTACTACAAAAAGTTTCAAAATCAGAATTTTAAAATTCTCCTCCATGATCACTATGAATAGTTTTCAATGGAAGGTTTTTCCCATTTTTAACTTGAGATCTAAAATTTTTGAAATAAGAAAAATCTTTAGATTTCTTTGCTAGAAAATAAACCCAAGTAAATCTAGTGTGATCATCAACTAGAAAAAACACATAGTATTTGCCTCCAATACTTCCAGTTTGTGTTGGACCAAAAAGATCCATGTGCACTAACTACAATGCATTAGTTGTTGAGACTTCACTGATCGACTTAAAACTAGATTTATGTTTCTTTCCATATTGACAAGGATCACAAACTTTAGAAGAATCAAACTAAGCTCTGGTAGATCCTTAACTAGTTTCTTCTTAGTGAGTTTACATAGGTTTCTAAGGTTACAGTGACCTAGTCTTCTATTCCATAACCAAGAATGATCTTCAATTGCACTTAGGCAAGGTAAATCTTGGCTCTTGAGGTCTTCTAAATTTAAGGTGTAAACATTCTCATGCCTATTGGCTGGGAGAATAAATTCTTCCTTGGAATTGTGAACTAAGCACATATCATTCCTAAAATTCACAAGGTAACCTTCATCACATAACTGACTTATGCTAATGAGGTTGTGCTTAAGACCTTTAAAAAAAAGAACATTTGAAATCAAAGTTTTACCTAAAAGAACAATATTACCAATACCAACAATATCTCCATTAGCATTGTCTCCGAAAGTTACCTTTCCTCCTTTCGTTTTCATAATCTTTTGAAAATAGCTTTTGTTACCAGTCATGTGCCGAGAACATCCACTATCCATGAACCATGTATTGTTGCTGGTACTCTCTTTATTTTCCTGAAATCAAGAAGAGAATTAGACTTTCGGAATCCAAACTTGTTTTGATCTGAGATTTCCGGATAACAAAATTTTAGGTACCCACATCTTCTTAGAAAAGTAAGCTTTGTGAAATCCTAGAGATTGGGTTTTGTTTAAAGAACAATTCCTTGCCCAGTGACCACCACATTGACACTTGGTACAAAATGGGGTACTTTGAGGAACAAAATAATTGTTACTAAAAATTGGTTTTGCATGGGTATAACCAAATCCGGATTTATTTCTCAAAGGTCGTATTTGGGAATACATTTTATCAAAATTTTCCTTACCATGGGTAAAGTTTGATAAACAATTCTTTAAGGAAAAAATTTCAGACTTGAGTTTTATAACCAAGTTTTTATCCTCAAAATCATTAGTTTTAGAACTAGAGCTAGGCTCAAAGACACTTTTCTTAGAAATTACTTTTTCTAACTCTTTAGAAAGTTTGTTCTTCTCAGAACTTACTTCCTCAAGATTTTTTGAAATACTTTCAAAATCAGCATTTTTATTATCAAGATCTTTAGAAAGATCTGATATCTCTTTTGTAAGAATATTATTCCTAGATTTTTCCTTATCAAGTTTTTTATTGAGTTTGGAATTCTTAATATCAAGAAGTTCAGAAAACCTAGAAACTTCTTCATAAGTAGGTAAAGTATTTTCTTCATCAGAAGAGGATTCTTCATCTGAAGAGTTATAATACTTACTATCATTAGAATTTAAAGAAACATTGGTCAATGATTCAGCATTCCGTACCTTAGTCATAAAACAATGATTTTCAATAGGTAATCTGGCTATAAGACCAAGATTCTTCTGTCCTGAAGATTCATATTCAGAAGATTGATCTGAAGAGTCACCACCACTGGTACTCTAGGTATCATTTTCTTTCAGAACTTTCTTAGATTTGGCTTTATAATACTTCTTTCTGTTCCATTCTAAATGTCTTTCTTTCCATTCTTTCTTTTTGAGCAAAGGGAAATCTGCTCTAATATGTCCAGCTCTCTTGCATTCATAACAAGCGACTTCTCCATCTTTCTTATCTTTCATTTCCTTCTTCTTATACTTGGATTGGAAACTTCTTTGGCCAGCTATCATGTTCATCCTTCGAGCAAGATTTGCTAACTCATTTTCAGAGACTTCACTCTCACTAGATTCGGATTGGAAAATAACTTTCTTAGACTTGGATCTGGTTACTCTCTCAGGAGTCTTAGCTTTCATCTGATTTGATGATGTTGTAAAAGCAACAGTACCATTTCCATTTTTCTTTTTGATGTTGTCAGCATCTCTCTTCATTCTTGTTTCATGTGGAAGAAGAGTTACAAATAACTCATCAAGAGAAATTTGAGTCACTTTCCTGTTCTCATCTATAACTGTTCTTTTGGATTCCCACTCATTGGGCATAATATCAATTATCTTGTCCACAAGTGCTTCATCATCTAACCCTTTCTCTCCTATAGACTGTAAACTGTTGACAATAGTCATAAATCTCTGTTTAACTTTACATATTGGTTCACCATACGGAAAATTGAAGCCATGGTATTCATCTCTAAGCATATCTCTCCTAGTTTCAATCACTTTAGAAGTTCCAAAGTGTGTAACTTCTAACTTCTTCCAGATACAATTAGCTGCTTCACAAGAATAAATTTGGCTATATATATTTCTAGTCATTGAACAAAGTAATTTATTGTGTACCTTATAATTGAGTTGATACTCTTACTTTTCCTGGTTAGTGAAAGTTCTAACTTCCTTATCAGGAATTTTATAATCACCAGTAAGAATAACAAATTTGTCCACTCCAGAATTCATAACAAAAGTCTTCATTCGATATCTCCAGTATTCATAGTCATTACCATCAAAGATCGGTGGTCTTGTAGGATTTAGATTATCAATGGAACCAACATTAATTCCTGCCATACTAAAAAACCTTTGTCACACAAACTTGTTATTAGAAAAAGTTCGTAATCACAAAGTTCGGAATGAAAAAATTCGGAATGAGAAAGTTAGGAATGAGAAAGTTAGAAAGAAAAACTTATACATGAGAATAAGTATTTCAGAGACCTGCTCTGATACCAATTGTAGGATCGAAATAATGATGTAGATGCTCAATATACAAGAGGGGGGGTGAATTGTACACTTTAAAAAATTCCTTTAAACAAAGGAAAGAGCTAAGTTTAACAAAGTTAAACTAAGAAAATTAACAACACCTCTAACACCAAATGAAAAACTTGGAATAAGGAATGAAGTTATAAACTTCAAGTCCGATGTATTTTCTTAAAACTGGAAAGAGATTCCGAAGGTAGGTTTTGGAGATATGGTTCCGTAAATTGAAACTTAACAAAAGATTACAATATGAGATTATACCATAAAGTGTATAGAATCTAAATGAAATAGAGTACAAGTAAGGAAGTATAAGAAAGTTATACTTTCCTTATAATACGAAATGCAGCGGAAACAAACAAGTAGTAAAACTACAAGTAACAAGATATAAGTCTTTTAAGCCAAAGACAAGGGTATCCAAAAACCTTGGATAAAGTTCCCTTGATTTATACTTTCAAGAAAGTCTGTCTTACCCACACCAGGGTAAGCCCTCGATACGAAGATCGGAGTCTCTGTCTTGTTATCCCCGCAATCCCTCAACTTCAAGGTAGTTGGCAACCTGTGTCTTCCTCAGCAAGGAATCCCTCGAACTTCAAGGTATTCGGCACCTATGTCTTCCTATTCCCGGAAGTCCTTGAATGTAATCACCAACATTCGGAGTCGCATGAAGCTTTGAGAGTTAATAAGAGCCTCTCTCTCTCTAGAAATCACTTCAAGCATGTAATCACATGAGTAGAAGATCAGTCAGCATATCAGCCAGCTCAATCAGTCCCGAGCTCTTTCAAATGAGCTCCTATTTATAGGTTCGGTCGGCCTCCTTTCCAACGGTCATATTTTCCTTAAAAATTGGAGGGACATGTTCACGTGTAACTTAGCCAACGGTTAGTTTATAACAGAATAGATGACATCGTTTTATGACAAAACAAGTGTAACAGAATGTACGACATCATTTAAAGTCTAACTCAAAAGTTCAGAATGAAAGTTCGGAGTGTAAACAAAAATAATTTTTTGGATTCTAAATAAATACGGAGTGTATAAAACAAAGATGATCAGATTCTGTTTAATATGAGAATTCGGAATGAGAATTGGGAATGAGAATTCGTCAACAGAATTCGTAATGAGAATTCATCATCAGAATTTGTAATGAGTATTCATCATCAGAATTTGTAATGAGAATTCGTATCCAGAATTTGGAGTAGAACTTTATCAGAGTTCATATCCGGAATTTGGAATAAAACTTCATTACAGTTCTCATCTGGAATTCGGTACTTAAAACAGAATGTTTTTACATCAAAGTTACAAATGATTCCGAGAATATAGAAATGAAACCGAAACTTATACTTAAGAAATATATGAATGAAAATATGATAAGGATGATTTTTCTTACAAAAAAAATATTTCTTTATAAAATCGATTTTCCTTATAAAAACGATTTTCCTTATAAAAGCGATTTTCCTTATAAAAGCGATTTTCCTTAAAGAAAGGTGTTTGTGATTTTCAAAACAAGAAGGAATGGAAAAGTAATAAGGAAAACCTTATTGACTCAACACTTCAAAAATAGAGATTAATATAATTTATTATGATAAGAACACATTGTGTGCATAAAAATAGTTTTCCAGAAAAATATTTATTTTACATTCAAAAAAAAATATTTTTATTTCTAAAAAAATGATAAAAAAATAAATTTATTTTATGCATGTGAAAACTATTTATTTTTCATTATTTAGTTAGTCCTAAAAATATACCTTGATTTAATGGAATGTTTATAATGTTCTTATTTAAATAATATATTCTTTCTAGTCATTTAAGCTTAGTATTGTGTATCACATATGTTATTGAGAAAAATGCTCTTTTAAAATATCTGGGTATTAAATTATCTACCCCTTGAATATCCAACTTATTAATTTTATCTTGAACTTGAATAACCAGTTTTTACTATGTTATAATTCCTTTGTTTAAATCTTACATCATAAAAAGCATTAAAAAATCTCCTCTTAAGAAGAAAGAAAGAAAAATACAAAGGTCATAGAGAATAACAAATAAATAGCTTTCTATGTATGAAAAAATTAGTTGGGTGTGAAAATATGATACTGAAAGAAAATAATAAATAATTTTGGAGAGTTATAGAGATCATTGATCATAAAAATTGAATGATAAAGAGAAATTTAATGACCACAAAACCAGAAACCAACAAGGTGTGAAAAATACACTTTGATTCATTTAAAACGAAGGAAAATGTATTTAAGTTTTATTTCTATATCATTTTCCTAAAGTTGAGGTATTATTTTACTATAAATATATATAAAATAATAAAATATACACACTTGATATATTTTATTTTATAATCCCAATTTCATCCTTCGGTTTTGGTTTGTTAAATTTCTACTTTGTTTTTTATTGCAGGAATTGAGTGACCGAGATAATGTTTTAATTCTTGAAGCACTAAAAATAGCTTTTAATGGGTCATATGATCCATAAAAGTTTATAAATTCCTTTTTATGTCTTTAAATGTTTACCAAACCCAAAAATTGTTAGTATAAGTTATCCAATATAATAAATTAATCTCTAAAACCTCAACAGTACACTAAAAGGTATTCTTATTCCCCTTTATAAATAGTTAACCTAAATACTCTTACAAATTACATATGACTGAATTAAAAAATACAAATCTATAATATTTGAGTAATCATTTATCTAAAAACAAAATAATGGATCTTATAAATTCACATTCCGAACATGTGAATACCTTAATCATATATTCCCTTGAAACATATTATTAACCTAAATTACCATGAAGCCTTGTTGAAAACATGAATTATTCAACAAATTATATCTCTATTTATTCCCTAAATAAAATAATATATCAGTGAATATATTTCATAAATCAAAAATTTCTATAAAATTAATCCAATATAACATAAACTACTTTTTCATTAAACCAATAATTAGTTCCAAGATCATCAATATTATCCTAATTACTTCACTAATGTCAATCATCCCATTTTCCCAACTAAAAAACATTAAATCAACAATTGAAACATATTAATTATTATATTTCCCTTAATCATGTGTCTTAAAAAAATTACCTTACCACTGAATCGTTTTTCATGGATATCAATGTCATTAAATATGTGTTGTCAACTCCTTAATGAAAAAATAATACAATATAATCCTTATAAGTTTCATTATTATTATAACCTGAATACCATTAATAAAGTAATTATATAAAATATTTATTGAATCATAATTCAAAAGTAATTTATTCCACTTTGGATGTAGTAATAACATAAGTTTGACCTCGATCACTTATATTATTTTGAGGAATATTCCCTGGATACTTAAGAGATATTTTTGAATAGTTCCCAAAATCCATATAGTGGAAACATTTCACATTTTAATAATATTTATTTCCCTTTAAATCATGATCATGGTGGTCTTTGTCTCCACACTTATAGAAAATACTCATTCATAGTAAACATGGTTCACTATGTTTTGTTGAACAATTATCAAATGTGGGAAAATCCTTCTTTCTCTTCTTTCCCTTATCCATTTTTTCTCTTCCATCCTCTTATTCTATTGATTTACTATAAATCCATGATAAATCGATAATTATTTCTCTATATTGTCTGAACATGATATTATATCCTCATATGATGAGAAATTTTGGGAGATTATTGTCCTTATAATGATTAGAATAACACAAAAAATGAAACTGTCAATCGTTCTATTTGGATTACTTAAATAGTCCACAACATTCCTTAATAAACTTTTAATATGGGATTCATAATTAGAAATATTAGAATATTCCTTTTGGTTCATACTAAGTAATTTTCTCTCCAAATATTCTTGTTATACATGAGGAAAATATTTTTCCCTGAAAATTTCCTTAAAATACTTTCATTCCATTCCCCTTATTTTCTCCTCATCCTTCATTTTTTGAATAAATGTACACTATTGATATATATCCCATGGGAGTCTTTAAAATACCATAATAACATTCTTCTTTTCATTACTTCCAAAAGTTAGAAATATATTCTCTAAGGAACCTATATATTTCTTAGCTACAAATGTATTGGTAGTCCTATTTACTGATAGAGGATACCGATGCATAAAATGGTATGTCATTGCTACATAGCATTGAGGATCAGTAGGTTTATTTATATAACAAATGTAATTTTCCATAACTCGATCCATCTTCCCTAGTATAGTTACAATTTTATCAGATCAAGCAGAAACTCCAACTCTAGATACATTATCTTTCCTTGAAAGTCAATACTTACAAGGATTATATGCATCGATACAGTTTCCATTCCTTCCATTAGGAGATATCTATAAACAATGGAATATACTAAATTATAACATTATATTATTTTTAAAACTTAAAAATAAGTGATACACCTAATATAAATTGAAAATTTTCTACATAGCTAATTGCATAGTAAAAAACTGGGTATCTTTTGGGAATATTCTCAATTAATAAAAATATTTTAAAATCCTTATTAATGGTTTGTAAATAGAGTTTTAATTATATTAATAATATCCATTGGGAGTGCCAAACATTGTGTGTAACCAGGCTCATTTTTGTACACCAGGTAACGATCCAATTAAAGAGAAATACACCCTTTTCATAGTTATTACACTCATGTACATATGTTCTAGATCCACATGAACATATAGCATCTAGACAAGAATTTATTTCTAGTAAATCCACATATTCTCTACCTTATCAAAAATTTAGGATGTTGTCATCTACTTATAATTGTCCTACAAGTAAATTATTGGGTTAAGTTTTCTAATATATGTTTTTCCTAAATCGTTTTCTAAATATATCTAATAAAATTTCTTTGAAACCAAATATAAAGACCATGGACCTAGTATCCTAGATTTTGTGGTTACATTTTTAAATTGGGGAAAGATAGAAGTGATTGCATCTCAAATTAATTAATAGTTTAGTAGACTTGGAAATGTAGATACATACTTGAAACTCACATTACATTTCAAAACATAAAATATAAAAAAGAAAATTCTTTGAGGACATCATTATTTCTTTTAAAATATCCTTGAATATTAATCATAATATACTTGTTGCATCACGGGTAAATAAAATATAAGAAATGGGTGATATATAATGATTAGTGAGGGTATACATATAGTGGAATCTATCATAGTAAAATAATGAATAATCAATATGTCGTGGTAAATAACTAAAAAAATATACAATTTAATAAATAACTTGAACATGAATAAAGATATGGGAATATTAAATGATGATCAAAATAATGAAATATAAATAATCATATTATATTGAAACTTATCCATATATATTATAACTAATTGAATAATCACATGGAAATCAATAACTACTATCATACTATGGGAATGAACAATTCTAGAAATCATAACCATACTATCAAGGCCTCATACCAAGATATCTTACAAAAACAGGTAAGTACATATCCAAAAACCCAATATAGTTGGTCTCATGAGACCTACCGATGCATCAAGGGGATATAGTAGGTACAACCCATCACATACTAAGTCCAATCCTTTCAACGTATTAAAGGCTAGAAACATAATCAATGTAAACAAAATTATTTTAAAATTAGATTAATAAATATTAATAATTTCCAAAATTAATAAACATAAACAACATAAACATTCATAATGGAAAAAATTCATACATTTTTTAGTACTTTTTATAATCAATAAAAATAATCCTAAACCATCTAGATCAATATGGTGAACGGCATCAAAATACTAAATCTCACTATAACTGATCATAAACCATCAATATAAATAATAATGATGGTATCATTACAATATATTTACAATTTATTATAAGTAAAAATTATTTTTATTGTCTTTTATGTATATAAATATTTTTAAGAGATAATTAAAACCATTATTGAAGAAAATACCCTTTTCATTTTTAAATCAAAATTTTAAAAATTAAAATTTGAAAAATATTTGAAAAAATATTTTCTTTAAAAAGAACCATGGTAACATGTAAATTAATCATCAAATCATTGAGCATTTATGATGGCAAGAAAATTCTTCTCATGTTGAGTATGTTAAAAAAAGATTCTTTTCACATTTTTATAAGAAAAGTCAAAAAGTTCCTTGTTTAGAAAATTATAGGAATATTTCTTTAAAAAAAATTAAAAATCCAATAAAAGTTAAAATTTAATTGAAAAAATCATATTATAATACTAAAAACATTTTTGAGACCATTTTTTGAAAAGATGAATTTGGAAGAAAAAAATATTTTCGACTGAAGAGAGAAATAAAGTAAGATTTTATGGGAAAAAAATTGTCTCAATAGTTTTAAGTACCCAAGAGAGTAAAATAAAATTATTACTTGAAAATATATTGAATATACATATGGTAAAATCATATATTTGGTTTAATATAGAAATTTCAAAGTCTTCATCAAAGGGAAACGTAAACATAAACAATCCTGAATAATGATCAGATTGTGAAATAAACCCTTACCACTTTGGTAACTTTTGAATCATAAGCCCCATGAAAGAAATAAATTCTAATGAACCTTTTATATAAAATGAATTCAAATATATTCATGATATAATAAATCAATGGTAAGTATATGCACCACAAAATAACTAAGTGGTGAATATGATATATGTCTGATGGAAGAAAAAGTGGGACGAGAAACCCTTACTTCAAGTCTGATTTCCATCATACTTGTTCCAATTTACCATATAATAAATATTTATTTATTATTCATATATTATATAAAAAAAAATCATTTATATAATTAAATATATGATTTAATTATAACATTTTATCACCAATTCATCAAAAATTCTTTATTAATAACATTATCTCGATGATAAATGGTTCATTTTTCACAAATGATTTGGCTCAGTAGTTTTGGTCCTTATACTTTCATCATGGTTATATAATATATATAATTTTACCCATGATATAAATATATTATATATTAATTATATAATTATTCTTAATATTCCATAAATGTTAGAGATAGAAAAATGAGTTACACCATTCATGGAGACGGTAGGTTGTACGTGCGACTGAATATTATTTTAATTTTTTCGTTAGATGGAAAACAATAAAGGTAAAAAAATATTTCATCATTAAAGAATAATTATTATATCATATATATAATTTTTGTTCATTAAATATATCCTTATTTCCATCCATGTCAAGATAAAATGAAAAACATTTCACATCACTACACGGAGGCGGTAGTCCACACAAACACACGAGCAGTGTTATCATTTTCCAATGGATTGGAAGGTAATAACATATATGTGTTATTATAATTATATAAATATATTAAGTTTATAAAAATCATATAAATATGTTAAATCCACCATTATATCTATAGTTTAGAGTTGCTTAGGAAAAACGAATTACATTAGTATGTGAGGCGGTAGACCGTTGTACACACAACTGCTCTTGATCTATGCAACTTTTTGTAGGTGTGACCTCATTTTGGGTAAATTATTTGATATTTGGTAAGGGGTTAGCCCATTTTAGGTAGTGTTTTTATATATTCAAATCTCTTTCTAAAATATTTTGAGTATCTTTAGGTGTGTTCTACTGTTTGGGTTCCATATTCCTACGTAGGACTCTTAGTTTATAAAATGACACCTTTGTTTGGACTAGTTCTTGTGCAGTGTTTTGACCCTATTTTCGGATGTGAACATAATGTAATGCTTGGTTTTATTAGGTTAGGCATGCATAGGGCATGGTTGACTGCTTAGTGAGTTATGTGACCCCCCCCCTCCTCTTCCCAAGGTATGGGTGACTCGGTACATTTCTAGTCAGGTTAGTAGTCATATGGGAAGATATGACCTTAGGTTAAATCCTTTTTTATGGGCCATTGATACTTGAATTCATAGGGATGATAAGCCTAGGGGTAGTATAGATGATGTGCCATTTTGTTTCAAGGAATATGTTGGTACACACGGTGCTTTTATATTTGTTAAAGGTTGAAATGAACTATTTAGGTTTGGTGTTAACCATTTAATCTTGAGATTTTACAATTGAATTTTGGGTCACCACTAGAGTAGGGTGATCTAGGAATTAGAGGAAATCAACTTGTCCCAATGTCTAGGATGATGTTTTAAAGAGGATCAGGTGTTTTATCACATTGTTCAGTTTTTTGAATTTTATGCCTAATTCCTTGAGTTATAGGAGTGTGACTCATAGAACCACCATGTGTATTCCTAGTGAACACATGATCAAGTGTGTTGTTAAATGTATGGTTTCTTTCCCTTTTAGAGTTAACACTTTGTAAAATAATATTATTCGCATCTAGGACTCGTAGTCAGTGGTCCATAGATCATGTTCCATGGTATTAGTTCTCTACTCGATAAATATGATGATAAGGACACTCATAAGGAGGGTAGAATCTTATCAATTATGGTTAAATGTGTTCTTCCAAATAGAATACACACTACCAAGATGAAACACTTGGAAATGTTTAGTTATAATATTAAATTCCCTTGGGGATGGTGAGATCTGAGTTATACCATTGCTTTAAAGGCAACACAATAATGAAGGGTTGGTGGAGTAGGAACCTTGGTAGACACTGTTAGTCAGGGATAGACTTAGGTGGTTCACCTTGAGCGATCATGGGATACCTCTGGTGGTAAAGGCTTCATGATCAGTTAACAGTGATTTGTTGGTAGGGTTAGTTTGAAACCATAATGAGTACTTCAGTCTCTTGGTATAATGAGTGTCTTAGATCCTTTTGGATTCCATTAAAAATACTCATAGATTACTCCCATCTAAATGACTATCATGTCCCTTATCTCAATATCGTCTAGGTACACTAGGAGAAAGTCAGTTATTCACATCACTAAAATTTAAAACTCATTGGGATTAATAAGTGGTCCCTATCAGATTTCACTCTGAAAGTATGGATGTCCTTAGGGGAATAGTTAGCCTTAACTGATACATGGGTTCCCAAGTGGTAACACTATGGACGAACTCATGGAAACTAGTTATTTTCCTTTAACTTAATCACCAGGTAGATGCCACTTTGGACCCAGTCAACATTCATGGTATTTGGATGTTCAGCCTTATAATGATGTATCCCCTATAAATAGAATTTAACGTTTGTCTTGGAGGAGATTTTTGGATTCATGTTTATGATTCTGAGGTTACCCCAAACATTAATCAATCTTTTAAGTGATTTTAAAAAGGGTATCGATCCAAGTGCGCTAGATCAGGCATGCACCCATGTTCATGTTGGGGCACCACAACTTAAAGTGAGGGTTTTCGCTAGAGACATACCTGGAATATAGTTACAAGATTCGATGAGCATGCTCAGATGAATCTCGAAGTTCCACCATCAAAAAAGGCACCAAGCTTAGTTTTGGAGCACACTAGCCATCTATGATGAGTATTTTGAGAGTATTTAACCAGAGACATTTAGAATATTTTTTCCTTTCTATTGTCATATGTGGTTATTGTGGAACCGCTTAATGGCATGTTGTCATGTTGGGGAAAGTACAATAAGTTTTGGCTGAAACTTTTCATGAAAATTTAGCTTGGCCAAACCTCTGAGGTCAATTGGGAGTCGACCAATCATTTAAGATGATAATAATGCCAAGTGCCCCGTTGTATTGTTAAACTCTTGCTTAAAAAGGTAGTTCCAATAGTATAATATTGTTACTGGGTTTTTGAACATACAAATTCTAGAACCTGGTGGTAAAAGAGACTATGATTTGACCATGTCTCAAGTAATATAGACTCAGATAAGCACCATCTCAGTGTTTTTGTTCATAAAAACAAGCAATGGATTGAGTTAATACTAATTATGTACCGTATAATTAAGTGGTGTTTGGAGGTTTTTTGGGTGTTTGGAAATGAAACATGTCCATTTGAATAATATTTCATGACCTGCATAGGTTGAGTGAGGTTCTATTAATTTCCCTAAGGCTTCTCGGGGATGTGAATCTTTAAGGTGGGGAGATTGTAGTGCCCCGTGTTTTTAGACCGAATGAAATTTTAAGGAATTTTATTTTTTTTCATTTATTGGATGATTTATTTTCTAAAACAAGATTTATAATGGAATTATATTATTTTTAACACATAAATGTGTCTATTTAGACTTGGTTTAAGGCATGTGGGGTCCCTCGAGTGTTTCATCAAGATCCGAGATCATCGGGGCCTGAAATCTCACTTCAAGGAAGAAGTAGGCAGGGTGAGAATTTTTTTTGAAACAATTTGGCACTTATAGGAAACCATGTTTTAACAACCCAAGATGTTATGGTATGCCTCTTTTAAAATTTAATATCTTCGATTGTTATGCTTCACACAACACCGAATTTAAAACTGTAATATACTATTAAATATGACCAATAGAATAGTAATGTACCATTAAGAATATTAATATGAACAATAGAATAGTAAATTCACCTATGAAATTATAAAAAAACTTGGGTAAATTATAAATAAAAATATGGTATATTTATATCATGCAATAAGAAAATAAATGTTTTAAAAATGATAAATTAAGTGTTGGTATTTTAGTGAATGATAAATGCGTATTCAAAATTTTATAATTAATTTAATGATTTTATGGAAATTTTATTTTCATAAAATAGTTTCATAAATTAATATTTTATTTAATTATTATTATAAGATAATTTTATGAGACCTTAATTAATTTTTCAATGTGTAATAAAAATAGTTATAATATTAACATCAGTATTTTTTTAGTAAATCATGATTTTACTTAAAAATTCAATTTCTCATATATATAAAATTATTTTCATAAAATGGTGTTAATTTTTGAATTCTACACATTAAAAAATGGTTAGGGTGAATTTTTGGGATTTTTCTAAAATAGTTGAATTTTTAGTGAATAGTAAAATATGGTAATTTACGGTATTTAAATTATAATCCAAATACATGAATTAGAAACATCATGCATGATGTAAGAACCAAAATCTCTAACTCTTTTTAACTATTTTAATATATTTAGTTATAATTCTCAAACTATTCATATTCTTGAGGCAAAATAATAAACTAATGAATAAAATTATGAGAAAACACCTCTCTCCTCCACTATAAATACCACCCCTCGCCACCTCTTCTCCTTACACATTAAAAGATTGTATCCTTATCCAATTTCTTATCAATACTCTTAGAAATACCCTACCCCACTTACATGAGCCTTTGGTCTCAAAAAATACCAAAACCAATCACCTTATGGAGGCTCTTAAGGAGAAGAATTCAAAAGGTAAAAAAACCCCTTTGTTTTCTTTTCTTATCTTATCCTTCCCTCACCTCCCCTATCCAAAGTGAAATAATAACTACATTATATTTTATATACTATAATTTTATTATGTAAATGTAAAATAAATTATCAAGTCTCTTCTCCTTTTCCTTTTATTTTAAAGATGAAAACATCGTCCAGCAGGTGTCGATTTACCACCTCTGTGGATAACATGTTTTCATTTTTCAATATCGCCTTAAAGGCTGGAAATAAAACCATTTTTATATTAAAAACATATTATAATATATTTATTACATCTTACCTAATGTTCTATAACCATTATATATACAAAATATTAATTAATGAAATAAAACTAGTTGGCGATGATTGAAAGAACGCCAAAATAATATAAACAATTATCACTAACATCTTATATAATAATTCATCCTCACCAAAAATAACAAAATAACTTATATAACCATTTGATATTATGTAATATAATTAATTACATATAATTTAAATTATGGAAAACTATTTTCATTTTATATGATCTTCCATCTGTATATAAAAGTAAACCGATCATGAAAACCAAGGAAAAGAACACTCTCGAATGATGAAATTTAATCTTATAACCCATAAAAAGACCATAAATTAACTTAATAAAATTATACTAAATAAATTAAATGTTGAATATGTTATAAATTAAACTATTAAAGAATCTAATTTCATTATCCAGGACATTAAGCACAAGTGCATAACACTTTCATACATAAGGTAAAGGATTCCTTCTGAACCTCCATTTTTTCCTTCAAATTGCCCTTTCTCTCTATTTACCCCAATGTAATTATTCATTAATTTTATATAATTATTATACAATCAGTGTATATGGTCCAAAAACATATATTCATATCAGTTCATCTCTCTTTAATGGGATAATATATGTTTTATAAGGTTGTCTTCTCAATTATTCCTGATAAGCAATCCCAATTTAAGGGAACTTCCCAGTTTCTTACCCATTTTCAAGAACCATCCATAATCTTTTTTAAGGGAAAATTATTTTTTAAAATAAATAATTTTTTTCATGAAAAATATATTTGTTCATTAATAGTTTTATACTAACAAATACAAATGATTTTTTTTCCAAAATATCTCTTCTTTGAAAAGTAAAAAGGATATTTCTCTTAAGAATTCCTTGATGATTTTATTATAGTATTATCATATATTTCAAAACCTTTATTGAATATTATGATTTATTGATATTGATCTCTTATGATTATAATATACCATATTTTATTAAATGTTTTATGATCAGTTTAACTGTGTATGTGATATCTTGATACCATTCACCATATTACTCATAATGGTTAGTGATTATGTTTAATGATTAGGGAAATTTATTTATGTCTATGTTATTTATGTTTCACCTCATTCATATGAGGAATGAATTATACTTAGTAAGTGATGTTTTGGTTCTGCTATAGGACCTCGATGCATCGGTAGGTCTCATAAAACAAAATAGATATGGACTTGTCAGAGGACTTCCCCATTTATTTTTAGATATGGATTTGGCCTAGGCCTTAACCATTTGTTTTTAGATGTCTTGTTTTCGGCCATGAAGGTGTGTTTTAGATATATATAATTATACATTCCCTAATTTTTATAATTTATAATTCATGTTATTATTCAACTAGTAGAATATCCATGGTTAAGTTTCTTTCTCAAATAATTATTTATGGCATTATTTAATTAGATTTCACTCCTTCCATATTATGATCAAGATTATGATTTAACAAAATGTGTTTTTAGTTATTCACCATGACTTATTGTTTATGATATATTTTTTATATTTATTACCTTTACTGAGCATCTTATCTCATCGCTTTCTTATATTTTATTTTTCCTTGGGTTACAAAGATGTTTATTATGAATGAATTGTAGAGATAATCTAGGAGTTTATTGATTCTTCAAGTATATTTTCTATGTTTTTTTCTTTTAATTTGTAATTTAAAACTTATGTTTGTGTCTGGTTTTCCAAATGTACTAAACTATTCGGTCCTTTGGTATATTATCTCTTGTTCATATTAAAAATGTAATAAAGTAAGGCACCAACTCCGGGCTAATGGGGTCAGGGTATTTACAGTTGGTATCAGAAAAATTTTAGAAGAAACATTGGAAAATATATTTAGAAAAAATAGATTATGGAACATAACCCTAAGATATATTTTTAGGATAAATATATAATAACATATATAATTTTGGTAAGGTAGAGATTATGTGGGTATTTGTATCAATATATCCCTATTTGGATACTACAAGTGGAAGTAATTCTAGCACAAATATACCTAGGGGTAACAACCCTAACAAGGTGTGTCGGGCCTAACTGGGCATAACCTAATACATGAGAATGGTTCTTACTATGCACCTGGTTTGACACTCTTAGGGGATATTCTTAGGATAATTCACATTTTCTTTATAAACCATTATAAAGGATTTTAAAGAAAATATGTCCCCAAAGAAACCCTATGATTTTCTATGTATTATTTTTTCAATTTATGTTAAGTGTTTTGTTGGTTCAAAATTATTCATTATAATTCAAAACCTAATTTATCATATGCCATTTTTTAGAAAGTTCACCTAGTTTATGGGATGGAAACTCTAACAATTCATGGTTCCCATATAGGGATTTCCCTCCTATACAAGATAATGATGTTAGAGCAAAAGTTGCAACTAGAGCTGAGCAACTTATAACTATACTGGGATAGATAACTTAGATTATAAATAATAACCCTACCTATATGGATAATACTAATCCTTAACATGTAGTAACAAATGTTAAACCACTTCATAAGACAACATCATCAATCATTCAATGAGACTAAAAATCCATTTGTAGCTGAGCAGTGGATAAGTTCCCTAGAAAAGATATTTCTGACTTTAAGAAGTAACGAAAGGGAGAATGTTATCATGGTATTCTTTCATCTCTCAAGAGATTCTAATCAATGGTGGTCATTGATTCAAAACAAAAAGAAGCAGGAATAAATTTTAAATATGGAATAGAAATATTTTAAGGAAATTTTCTTAGAGAAATATTTACTTCATGAACAGTGAGAAGATATGGAGAGGAAATTCTTTTGTCTGAGATAGAAATAGTATGAAAACATTAACAAGTATTAATCCAACTTTAAAAGGTTATAAAGGCATTTCATGGACTACATAAATAATCCTAGGAGAAATATTGATCGATTCTTTGATGGTTTAAAACTATTCCTCTAAAGGGAACTGGTCTCCCAAAATTTCTCATCATGTGAATATATAATCTCATGTTCTATAAATAAAGGGAAATAATTATATAAGTATTATGATTTTAATGGAAAACAAGTTAATAATAGGGTGGTAAAGAAAGTAATATATAAATGGAAGTATAAAAAAGGTAATTTTCCAACGTTTGATACTTTTGTATGGAAACACCTAGGTCCCTGCTTAAAATGAAAATGAGTTTTCTAAGTGTTGTGAGAAAGTCCGTCAAGCTCATGATTGTAATGGAAAGAAATAATCTACCAATTTTCAATGATATAATTGCAGTTATATGGTACATTATGCAAATGAGTCTCTATATCATTAAGGAAACTTTCCCAAAAAAAGCTAAGGGGACAGTTCCAAGCTTATGCAATCATAATTGATGAGGTTTAAGTTCATAACTCTATGGTGGTAGGTAATTTAATCATCTCCTAAAATTTAGATAAATATTTATTTGATTCTAGATCTTCTCATTCCTTTATATCTTCCCAGTTTTCTTTAAAAATTATATATTTATAATTCACCTTAACAAGGGATTTTTGGGTAAATAATACTTGTAGAAACCTTATTTCAACAAAGATGTGTTGATTGGTTCCTATTATGACACATAAATGTGGTCTAATTACTGATTTTATCATCATACCAATGGTTGATTTGGATATAATCCTTGTTATAGACCATCTTTCAAAATATAATGCAAAAAACTATTACAAAGAGAAGGAAATAATGATTCATGATAAAGGTGTAGAATTTATCATCTATACTGGGGAGAATTCATCATCTAATTCATATTTGGATCCACCTCTGGTATCTCTTCTAAATGAAATTCTTGGGGAAGAAGAAAAAATATCATCTATGGATGAGAAAATTAATCTTAAAATAGAATATGTAACTTATGTGTAGTAATACATTGATTTATTTCTAGAGGCTTTACCTAGACATCCGCTAGAGCTGTAAGTTGAGTTCTCTATTGATTTAATCCCTGATTCAAGGCCAATATCAAATAATCCTTAGATAATGGACATTTTGGAATTAGTGTAGCTGAAGAAACAACTAGAGGAATTGAGTGGTAAGGGATTTATCTACCCTAGTGTTTCTCCATGGGGATCCCATATTTTATTTTTCAAGAATAAATATAGATTCATGAGGTTGTGTAATCACTATAGAGAAATCAATGCTATTATAGTAAATAACAGGTATCCTATGCCTTGCATTGATGATTTATTCGATCAAATTCACGAAGCCCAATATTTTTCAAAGATTGAACTTCGATCTAGATATCATCAATTATGTGTGATCAAGGAAGATATTCCAAATATAGTGTTTCAAACTAGGTATGAACATTATGAGTTTACAGTAATTCCATTTGGATTTACTAATTTACCCTCTGTTTTTATGGATCTAATAAACAGAGTGTTCAAGGAATATCTTGAAGATTTTTTATGGTATTTATTAGTGATGTATTGATATATTCTAAAATCTATGAGGACCATGAGAACCATTCGAAGTTTTTTCTAGAGACTTTGAGAAGAAATGATTTATATAGGAAGTTTAGAAAGTGTGAATTATGTCTTCAAATAATTTCTTTTCTTGGCCATATTGTCTCTAAGGATAGAATCTCAATTGATCCTACAAAGAAAAATGTATTCCATGAATTTCCTACACCAGAAAACATAACTAAGGTACGTATTTTCATTTTTTTAGTAGGTTATTATCGGTGTTTTGTTCCGAATTCTTCCCAATTATCTAACATGTTAACAAAGATTACTCATAAATGGGTTAAGTTCATATGGACAAAATGATGTGAATAATGTCTTGGAGAATTAAATAGGAGATTAATAAATGATCTGATCTTGAATCTACCATTGGTAAATGGTGTATTTATGATTTATAGTGATGCGTCAAAGAAGGTACTAGGTTGTGTCCTCATACAAAATGATAGAGTTATTGTCTATGAACCAAGGTAGTTAAAAGCTCATGAATTTTACTATCCAACTCATGATCTTGAGCTAGAAACTATAATATTTTCTTTAAGATACGAAGATAATATCTCTATGGAGAATGATGTGATATATATATATATATAGATCACAATAGCTTGAAATATATCTTATCATAGAATGAAATAAACATAAGGAAAAGGTTATGGCTCTAGCTACTCAAGGATTATGATTGTTTAATACACTACTACTTAGGGAAGGATAATAAGGTAGGTGGTGCATTGAGTTGGAAGGATCATGGGGTTCTAAACAAAATGAGGATTGAAATGGATCTTATTTTCATGGATCTAGTGAATATGGATATGGGAATTATCAAGAAAGTTGAAACATATCTACTTTTTTAATTGGATACCCAACCTTCTTTATTATAATGGATTAAAATTTCTCAGTTAGAAGATGAGAGTTTTCAAAGGAAAATTAAAGTTGTGAATGATGGGAAGTTTCTAAACATTGTGTATGAGGATAGAATTATGAAATTTGGGAAGAGGCTTCATCTTCCCTCTACCCTAGATAAAAAGGGAGTTATTGGATGATTCCCATGGTTCAAATTTCTTTATACACCCTTGTAGAACTAAAATGTATATAGATTTGAAGAAAAATTTCTGGTGGGATAATATGAAGCATGAAATTTATGATTATATATCAAGATGTTTAGTTAATCAATAGGTGAAGGATGAAATAAAATATCCTAGAGGATTCATGAAACCTTTTTATATTCCTACATGGAAATGGGATGACATTACTATGGATTTTGTAATTGTATTTCCAAAAACTCCAAGAAATAATGATGCAATATGGGTAATTGATGATCGACTTACCAAATTTACACATTTCCTCACTATAAGGTAGGCTTTTCATTTTTAATACCTTTCACGACTCTATATTAATGAAGTTATAAGACTTCATGGTGCACCACTTTCAATTATGTCTGATCTTGATCTGTTATTTTCATCAAAATTATGAAAAAGTATTCAGAAATCATTGGATACTAAGATTCATTTGAGCACAGCTTATCATCCTCAAACTGATGGGAAGTCTTAAAGGACTATTCAAACATTATAAGACATGTTTATATCATTCTCACTTGACTTTAAAGGTATTTGGAATCATTATTTACCTTTGGTAGAGTTTTCCTACAATAATATTTTCCATTAAAGTATTCAAATAGCAACATATGAATCATTGTATAGAAATAGATTTCGTACACCAACTTGTTGGAATGATGTTGGTGAAAGGAATCTTTTAGGCCCAGAACTTATGGAAGAAACAATGGGAAAGGTAAATACTATTCAAACACATATCAAAGAATAAAAAATTAGGTAAAATATCTATTCCAATAACTAGAGGAAATATTTGGAGTTTTGGGTGGGAGATCATGTCTTCTTGAAGGTATCTCCACAGAAGGGTGTTATAAGATTTGGAAATAAAAGGAAACTAATCCCTAGGTTCAATGGACCTTTTGAAATCCTATTGATAATTTGAGTTGTGGATTATCATTTGGTGATGCTACCTAGCCTTTCTAAAGTACACAACATGTTCCACATCTCCTTGTAAGAAACTACATGATAGACCCAGTGCATGTTCTCACTTATAGAGGAATAGAATTGGAACTTGATTTATCTTACTATGAAGACCCTATCCCGATTATGGAAACTAGAGAGTAGGTGTTGGGGGATTGCATGACTTAGTTGGTAAACGTGCTTTTGAAAAATCATAAAATTGAAGAGGCAGTGTGGGAATCAGAGGAATTTATGATAAAGAACTACCCAAATATTTTTATGAGGTTAAATTCTAGAAATTTTGAGGATGAATTTTTTTGGAGGGGAGAATGTAACACTTCAATATTTTATGGTATGCCTCTTTTAAAATTTAATATCTTTGATAGTTATTCTTCACGAAACACTGAATTTAAAACTGTAATATACTATTAAATATCACCATTGGAATAGTAATCTGACCATTAGGAATAGTAATATTACCAATAGAATAGTAACTTTTCCTATGAGAGTATAAAAAAAACTTAGGTAACTTATAAATTAATATA
Source organism: Viscum album (assembly GCA_963277665.1). Lineage (NCBI taxonomy): Eukaryota > Viridiplantae > Streptophyta > Magnoliopsida > Santalales > Viscaceae > Viscum > Viscum album. Next base: position 4,402,920 of record OY728145.1, read on the forward strand.
TGGTATATTTATATCAAAGAATAAGTAAATAAATGTTTTAAAATGATAAATTAAGTGTTGTTATTTTTGTGAATCATAAATGTTTGTTTAAAATTTTATAATTAATTTGATGATTTTAAAGGTATTTCATTATCATAAAATAGATTTTAAAATTAATATTTTGTTGTCTTATGATTATAATATAATTTTTATTATACCTAAATCAATTTTTCAAGGTGTTATAAAAACAGTTATAATATTAAAATCAGTATTTTTCGAGTAAATGATGATTTTATTTAAAAATTAAATTTCTAATATTTAGAAAATTATTTCCATAAAATTGAGTACATTTTAAAATTCTACATGTTTAAAAGTTGTTAGGGTAAATTTTTGGTATTTTTCTAAAATAGTTTAATTTTTGGTGAATAGTGAAATATGGCAATTTATGGTATTTAAATTATAATTCAAATACATGAATTAAAAACATCATGCATGATGTAAGAACCTAAATATCAAACTCTAATTAATTATTTTGATATATTTGGTGGTAATTATTAAACTATTCAAAGTCTTGAGGCAAAATAATGAACTAATGAATAAAATAATAAGAAAACACCCCTCTCCTCCACTATAAATACCACCCCTCACCACCTATTCTCCTTACACATTCCAAGATTTGAGACTTATATAATTTTGTACCAATACTCTTACCAAGACCCTCCCACACATCCAGGATATTTTTCTCTCAACAATGAACCAAAACCAATCCCTTTAAGTAGGTTCTCGAGGAGAATAATTCAAGAGGTAAAAATCCTCTTTCTTTTATTTTATTTTATTTTCAATTTATTTTATTTTATTATCCTTCCCTCACCTACCCTATACAAAGTTATATGATAACTCCAGTATCTTTTATATACTATAATTTTATTATGTTAATGGAAAACCCACCATCAATTCTCTTCTTCTTTTACTTCTATTTTAAAGATGACGACGTGGTCTGTGAGGTGCCGATTTACCACCTTTATGGATGACATGTATTCATTTTTCAATACCGCTTTCAAGGTTGTTCATAAAACCATTTTTATGTTTAAAACAGATTATAATATATTTATTACATCTTACCTAATGTTCTATAACCAATATATATACATAATATTAATTAATGAAACAAAACTAGTTGGTGATGATCGAAAACCCACCAAAATAATCTAAACGATTATTGCTAACATCTTATATAATAATTCATCCTCTCCCCAAATAAAAAAATGAATTATATAACCATTTAAAATTATATAATATCATTAATAACATATAATTTAAATTATGGATAGCTATTTTCATTTTATATGATCATTCATATGCATATAAAAGTAAAGTGATCATGAAAACTAGGGAAACGAACACTCCCTAACAACAGAATTTAATCTTATAACTCCTCAAAAAGACCATACATGAACTTAATAAAATTATAATAAATCAAATCAATGTTTAATAACTTCTAAATTAAATTATTAATGAATCTAATTTTATTATCCAAGACATTAAGCACAAGTGTAGAACACTTTCGTACCTAAGGTAAGGGATTCTTTTTAAAGCTCGGTTTTTCCTTTGGTTTGTGATTTATCTCTCTTTACCACGATATAATTCTCAATTATTTTTATATAATTATTATAAATTCAGTTTATATGTTCCAAAATAATATATAAAAATTATTTCATCTTTCTTTGAAGGGACAATACAAGTTTTATAAGGTTCCTTTCTCAATTCTTCCCGATAAGCAAGCCCAATTTAAGGGAACTTCCTAGTTTCTTACCCATTTTCAAGTACCATCCATAATATATTTTAAGATACCATTATATTTATAAAATAAATAATTTTTTAATGAAAAACTATATTTTTTCATTTCTGGTTTTATAAAATAAAATAAAACTAATTTTTTCCAAAGGAACTCTTTTTTGCAAAGTAAAAAAGGGTATTTCTCTAAAGAATTATTTTATTATTTTATTAGAGTATTATCATATATTTAAAAACATATATTTAATATTATTATTTATTGATATTAATATATTATTATTATCATATAATATATTTTATTAAATGGTTTATGATCATTTTGACTATGAATGTTCTATCTTGATACCATTCAGCATATTACTTAGAATAGTTGGTGATTATGTTTACTGATTGGGGAAAGTTATTTAAGTATATCTTGTTTATGTTTCACCCAATTCATATGAGGAATGAATTGGAATTAGTAAGTATCTAGTGGGGACTATTATAGCCCCATGATACATCAGTAGGTTTCATGAGACAAAACAAATATAGAGTTCGCTAAGGCCTTTCCCATTTATTTTAATATATGGATTTCATCGAGGCCTTAACCATTTATTTTTAGATATATTATCCAAGGCCTCGATGGTATGTTTTCGATGTTTAGAATTACTAATTACCTAATTTTATTAATTTATAATTCATTTGATTATTCGACTAATAGAATATACATGGTTAAGTTTCTTTCTCATGTAATTATTTATGGAATCATTTAATCAGTTTTCACTCCTACCATATTATGATCAAGATTATGATTTAACGACATATGTTTTTAGTTATTCATAATGTCTTATTGTTTATGATAGATTCATATGTATTTATTACCCTTAATGTGCATCTGATATAACCCCTTTCTTCTGTTTTATTTTTACCCTGGTTGCAAATATGTTTATTATGAATAGCTTGTAGGGATAATATAAGAGTTTATGTATGTATCCAATAGATTTTATATGTTTTTTCTTTAAATTAGTAATATAAAACTTTTGTGTGTATCTTGTTTTCCAAATCTGCTAAACTATTTTATCCTTTGGGATTCGATCTATTGTTCATAGTACCAATGTAATAAAGTAAGGCATCGGCTCCAGGATACTGGGGTTGGGGTATTTACAGTTGGTATTATAGAAAGTTTAGTATAAATATTAGAAACTAGATTTAGAAAATATAGATTAGGGAACATAACTTTAAGATATACTTTGAGGATAAACATAGAAGAACATTCTAGAATTTTTTTAAGGTATAGATTATGTGGTACTTTCTAGAAATACATCCTCATCTGGATACTACAAGTGGACATGGTTCTAGAATAGATACACCTAGGGGTAACAACCCCAAAAAGGTGTGTTAGGCATAACTTGGTGTAACCCGGTACAAGACAATGGGCCTTACTATGCATCTCGTTTAACACTCTTGGGATATATGCTTAGGATAATTTATATTTTCTTTACAAACCATTATGAATGATTTAAAATAAAATAATACCCCAAAGAAACCATGAGTTTAGCTATGAATAATTTTTTCAATTTATGTTAAGTGTTTTTCTAGTTAAAAATTATGTATTATGATTCATAACCTAATTTATTATATTCCATTTTTTATCAATGGTGCCTAATTGAAGGAATGGAAATCGTATCAATGCACGTATCCTATGTAGGTATTTCCTTTCTATGCAAGAAAATGATGTTGGATCATGAGCTACAACTGGAGATGAGCAACTTATAATTATAATGGGACAGTAGACTCAGGTTATGAATAATAACCTTACCTGAATAGAGAATTTAGATCCACAACGTGGAGGAGAAATGTTAGACTACTTCATGAGACAACATCCTCCATCATTCAAGGGGACTAAAAACCCATTTATTATTGAAAAATGGATAATTTTATTATAGAATATGTCTTATTTCTTTAGGAAGTAACAAAATTGAGAAGGTTATCATGGTATTTTATCATCTATCATGATATTCTGATCAATTGTGTTAATTGATTCAAAACAAAAAGGAGGGGGGAAATTGCAAATATGGAATGAAAGTATTTTAAGGAAATTTTCTTAAAGAAATATTTCCCTCACACACAGAAAGAAGATATGGATATTCAATTATTGATGCTGATATAAAAATAGAATGAAAACATTGATAAGTATGAATCCAACTTTATGAGGTTAGAAAGAAATGTCGTGGACTATATATGTAATCCAAGGAACAATATTGCTCGATTCTTTAATGGTTTAAAACTATTCATTCGAAAGGTACTGATCTACCAAAATATCACATCATATGAATATATAGTCTCATGTGCTATGAAGATAGAGAAATAATTATTTAAGTCTTATAAATTTAAGGGAAAACATGATAAAAAGAGGGTTAAGGATAAAATAATGGATAAAGGGAATAATAAAAAAGGGAATTTTTTAATGTGAAATACTTGTGGAAGGAAACACCCCGGTGCCTACTTAAAAAGGAAAAGTATTTTACTACAAGTGTGGTGAGAAAGGATATCATGTTCATGATTGCAAGGGAAAGAAGTAATCAACCAATGTTTGATGTTAAAATTATAGGGAGATGGGACACTATGAAAATGAGTGTTTGAGTCATCAAGGAAACTTGCCTCAGAAAAGGCCAAGGGATAAGGGCCAAGATTATGTGATCAAAACTGCTAAGGTTGAAGTTCCTAATGATATGGGGGTAGGTTCTTTAATCATATCCTCAAATTTATCTAAATATTTATTTGATTCTGGATCATTGCATTCCTTTATATCTTTATAGTTTTCTATAAAAATTATATATTTCCAATTCACCTTAACAAGAGAATTGTTAGTAAATATTCCTAGTGGAAACCTTATTTCAACAAATATGTTTCTAGAAGTTCCTATTATGACACATAAATGTGCTCTAATTTCTGATTTTATCATCATACCAATGGTTTATTTTGATATTATTCTTGGTATGAAATAGATTTTGAAATATATTGAAAAAAATAATTAGAAAGAGAAGGAAATTATGATTCATGATGAAGGTATAAAATTTCTCTTATTTAGAGGGGTGACTTCATCATCTGAGTCAAATTTGGATCCACCTCTAATAGCTCATCTAAACAAAATTCCTGGGGAAGAAGAGGAAAATCATCTATGGATGAGGAAGGAAATATTCAAATCGAAGATGTACCTATTGTGCAGAAATAAATTGAATTATTTCCAAAGGATTTACCTAGACATCATTCAGAATTTGGAGTTGAGTTCTCTATTGATTTAATCCCTAACGCAAGGCCAATATCAAAGACTACTTATAGAATGGACACTATATAATTAGTGGAGCTGAAGAAATGTATTGAGGAATTGAGTAATGAGGGATTTATCTACCCTAGTGTTTTTTCTAGGGGATCTTATGTTCTATTTGTCAAGAAGAAAGATATATCCATGGGGTTTTGCATTGATTATATAGAAATCAATGATATTATAATAAATAACAAGTATCTTCTTCCTCACATTGATAATTTATATGATCAACTTCACAGAGCCTAATATTTTTCAAATGTTGACCTTTGATCCGGATATCATCAATTGTGTGTGGTAAAGGAAGATATTATAAGGAAATCATTTCAAACCAAGTATGGGCAATAGGAGTTTACCGTAATTCTATATGGATTGACTAATACACCCTCTATTTTTATGGATTTAATAAATATAGTGTTCAAGTAATACCTTGAATATTTTTTTTTGTATTTATTGATGATAACTTGATATATTCTAAAATTTATGATTACCATGAGAACATATTGTGGGTTTTTCACAAGACTTTGAGAAGAAAAGAGTTATATGGGAAGTTTATCAAGTGTGAATTATGGCTTCAAAATATTTCTTTTCTTGGCCATATTGTCTCTAAGGATAGAATATCAATTAATCCTTTGATGCCAAAGGCAGTCCATGAATGTCCTATACCAATAAACATAACCAAGGTACATAGTTTCATTGGTTTATCAGGTTACAATAATCATTTTTTACAAAAAAAATCATGATTAGCTAACCTGTAAACAAAGATTACTCATAAAGGGGTTAAATTTTTATGGAAAAAAGAATGTAAATAATGTTTTGGAGAATTAAAGGGGAGGTTAGTAAATTCTCTAATCTTGATTATACCATTAGTAAATTGTGTATTTTGTATTTATAGTGTTGCATTAAATAAATGAATTGGTTGTTTCCTTAAGAAGAATGGTAGAGTTATTGTCTATGAATCAAGGAAGTTAAAAACTCGTGAACAGAACTATCCAACTCATGATCTTGATTTAGCAGGTGTAATATTTTATTTAAAGATATGGATACACTATATCTATGGTGAAAGATATGAGATATATATAGATCACAAGAGCTGAAATATATCTTCTCACAAAAAGAACTCCACACGAGGAAAAGGCGATGACTTAAGCTACTCAAGGATTATGATATATCAATACACTACAACCCACGAAAGGTGAATAGGGTAGTTGATGCATAGAGAAGGAAGGATCATGGTGTTCTAAAAAAATAGGATTGAAAGAGATCCTATGTTTAGGGATCTAGTGAATATGGATATGGGAATTATCAAGAAAGTTGAAACATATCTACTTTTTCAATTGGTTGCCCAGCCTTCTTTATTGAAAAGGATTAAAAGTCCTCAATCTGAAGATGATAATTTTCAAAGGAAAATTGATGTTGTGAATGATGGGAAGTTGATAAACTTTGTGTATGATGATGGAATTCTAGTATTTTGGAAGAGTCTTTGTGTTCCCTAAATAACCGATATAAAAAAGTGAGTTATTGGATGATTCGCATGGCTCAAATTTTTCTATAAACCCTAGTATAAATAAGATGTATATAGATTTCAAGTAACATTTCTGGTGGGGTAATATGAAGCGTGAAATCGTTGATTATATATCAAGATGTTTAGTCTATCAACAACTGAATGATGAAATAAAAAATCCTAGAAGATTCATGCAACCTATTCCTATTCCTACAAGGAAATATGATGAAATTACTACGGATTTTTTCACTAGATTACCAAAAAAATCCAAGAAATAATGTTTCAATATGGGTAATTGTTGATCAACTTACCAAATCTGCACACTTCTTCATTATAAGGGAGGATTTGACTTTTTAGCTCCATGCATGGCTCTGTATTAATGAATTTGTAATATTTCATGGTGCACTTCTTTCAATTATGTCTAATTGTAATTTTTAATTTACATCAGAATTATAGAAAAGTATTCAGAAAAATTTGGATACTGAGCTTCATTTGAGCGCTACTTATCACCCTCAAACTGAAGGCCAGTTTGAAAGGACTATTCAAACATTAGAAGACATGTTAAGATCATGCTTGTGTGACTTTCAAGGTATACGGGATTAGTATTTACCTTTGGTAGAGTTTTCCTATAATAATAGTTTCCATTCAAGTATTCAAATGGAACAATATGAAGCATTATATAGAAATAGATATTGTACACCAACTTGTTGGGATGAATTTGGTGAAAGGAATCTTATAGTCCTAGAAATTTTGGAGGAAACAATAAAAAAGTTAAATACTATTCAAACACATATCAAATAAGCACAAAGTGGGAAAAAGAGTTATTCCAATAACTAGAGTAAATATTTGGAGTTTAGGTGGAAGATCATGTATTCTTGAAGGTGTCTCCATGGAATGGTGTTATGAGATTTAGAAAGAAAGGTAAATTGAGCCATAGGTACATTGGAACTTTTGAAATACTAGAGAGAATTGGAGTTTTGGTTTAACAGTTTGTGATTCCACCTAACCTTTCTAAATTATACAATGTGTTCCACATCTCTTTGTTAAAAAAGTACATGCTAACCAAACACATGATCTCACTTTTGAAGGAATAGAATTGGAACCTGATTTATCTTACTGTGAAGCACCTATCCATATTATGGACACTAGAGAGTAGGTGTTGAGGAATTATACTACTCGGCTGGTAAATTTACTTTGGAAAAATCATAAAATTGAAGAGGCGATGTGGGAACCAAAGGAATTTATGATGAAGAAATATCCAAATCTTTTTATGAGGTAATATTATATAAATTTTGAGGATGAAATTTTTTGGAGGTGAGAATGTAACACCCCAAGATATTATAGTATGCTATTTTAAAATTTAATATATTCATTAGTTATGCTTCATGCAACAACGAATTTAAAACTGTAATATACTATTGAATATGACCATTGGAATAGTAATATGACCATTATAAATAGTAATATGACCAATAGAATAGTAAATTCACCTATTGAAGTATAAACAAAACTCAGGTAAATTATAAATGAAAATATAGTATATTTATATCATGGAATAAGTAAATAAATGATTAAAAAATAATAAATTAAGTTTTGGTATTTTTGTGAATCATAAATGTTTATTAACAATTTTATAATTAATTTAAAAATTTTAAATAAAACTTATTTTCATTAAATATATTCATAAATAAATATTTTTTTGTCTTATTATTATAAGATAATTTTATGAGACCTCAATTAATTTTTCAAAGTGTTATAAAAATAATTATAATATTAAAATAGGTACTTTTTGAGTAAATATTGATTTTATTTAAAAGTTAAATTTCTCATATTTAGAAAATTATTTTTATAAAATGGATTTCATTTTTTAATTATACACATCTAAAAGTAGTTAGGGTGGTTTTTTGTGATTTTTATAAAATAGTTGAATTTTGGGTGAGTAGAGAAATACAGTAATTTATGGTATTTAAATTATAATCCAAATACATGAATTAAAACATCATGCATGATGTAAGCACCCAAATATAAAACCATCCTTAATTATTTTAATATATTTATTAATAATTCTAAAACTATTCATATTCTTGAGACAAAATAATAAACTAATGAATAAAATAGTGAGAAAACACCTCTCTCCTCCACTACAAATAATACCCCTCTCCAACTCTTCTCCTTACACCTTAAAAGTTTTGAGACTTATTCAATTTCTACCCAATACTCTTCCCAAGATACTACCCCATATCATGGATAATTTGGTCTCAACAAAGGACCAAAACCAATCACCATAAGGAGGTTCTCAAGGAGAATAATTCAAGAGGTAAAAATCTCCTTTCTTTTCTTTTATTTTCTTTTCAATTTATTTTATTTTCTTATCCTTCCCTCACCTCCCCTTTCCAAAGTGACAGGATAACTCCATTATATTTTATATACTATAATTTTATTATTCAAATCGAAAATTCCCCATCAATTCTCTTATCCTTTTCCTTGTATCTTAAAGATGAAAACGTCGTCTGTGAGGTGCCAATTTACGGCCTTCGTGGACGATGTGTTTTTGTTTTTCAATATCGCCTTCAACGATGGTTATAAAACCATTTTATGGTTAAAAAGTATTATAATACATTTATTACATCTTACCTAATGTTATGTAACTAGTATATGTATATAATATTAATTAATAAAACAAAACTTGTTGGTGATGATCGAAAAACCACCAAAATAATCTAAAAGATTATCACTAACGTCTTATTTGATAATTCATCCTCACCCAAAATAACCAAATGAATTATGTAAACATTTAATATTCTATAATATCATTAATTATAGATAATTTCAATTATGTACGACTATTTTCATTTTATATGATCTTCCACATGCATATAAAAGTAAACTGATCATGAAAACTGAAGAAACGAACACTCCTAAATGATTAAATTTAATCTTATAACTCATAAAAAAGACCATAAATGAACTTAATAAAATTATAATAAATCAAATACATGTTTAATAGGTTATAAATCAAATTATTAATTAATATAATTTCATTATATAGGATATTAAGCATAAGTACATAACACTTTCAGAAATAAGGTAAGGGATTCTTTCTGAACCTCCGTTTTTCCTTCAGGTTACAGTTTCTCACTCTTTACCCCAATGTAATTATTAATTACGTTTATATAATTATTATAAATTTAGTTTATATGTTCAAAACTCATATATTCAGATCATTTTATCTTTATATTATGGGATAATACATTTTTTATAAGGTTCTCTTATCAATTCTTTCTGATAAGAAAGCTCAATTTAAGGGAACTTCTTAGTTTCGTACCCATTTTCAAGTACCATAAATAATCTATTTTAAGAGACCATTATTTTTATAAAATAACTAATTTTTTCATGAAACACTATATTTTTTCATTTCTGATTTTATAAAAATAGATAAAAATTATTTTTTTCCAAAATAACTCTTCTTTGCAAATAAAAAGGGTATTTCTATCAAGAATTCCTTGATGATTTTAGTATAGTATTATCATCTATTTAAACGCATCTGTTGAATATTATGATTTATTAATATTTATCTCTTGTGATTATCATCTACCAGATTTTATTAAATTTTTTATGATTAGTTTGACTATGGATGTGCTATCTTGATACCATTCACCATATTACTCGGAATGGTTAGTGATTATGTTTACTGACTGGGGAAAGTTATTTATGTATATGCGGTTTATGATTCACCTCATTCATATGAGGAATGAATTATACATAGTAAGTTATGTTTGGGGGCGTTATATCCCATTTATACCTTGGTAGGTCTCATGAGAAAAAATAGATATGGACTTGTCTGAGGCCTTGCCCATTTATTTTCATATATGGATTTGGCTGAGGTCTTAACCATTTATTTTTAGATGTATTGTCCAAGGCCTCAACGATGTGTTTTATATGTCTATCAATATGAATCCCATAATTTTTTTAATTGATAATTCATCTTATTATTTTAATAGTATAATATTCATGTTTAAGTTTCTTCCTCATGTAATTATTTATGGAATTATTTAGTCAGTTTTCACTCCGTCCATATTACGCTCAACATAATGATTTAACAGAATGTGTTTTTATTTATTACCCATGACTTATTGTTTATGATATATATTTATTACCCTTACTAACCATCTAATCCCATCCCTTTCTTCTCTTTTATTTTTTCCTAGGTTGTGAAGATGTTTATTATGAATGACTTGTAGAGATAATCTAGAAGTTTATGGATGTTTTCAATGGAGTTTTTATATTGTTTTTCCTTTCAAGTTGTAATGTAAAACTTATGTATATATTTGTTTGTTCCAATATACTAAACTATTTAGTTATTTGGGATGAGATATCTTGTTCATAGTACCAATTTAATAAATTAAGGCACCAGCTTTAGTATAATAGGGTTAGGTCTTTATGTGTGCGGTCTAGTCTAGTGGAGTAGGATATACTGCACGGTCTGTTATAAGCATGTGGAAGGAGCCATGTGGCCATGATACATGATGCAAGTTTTTTTAGTGGACTTTTACATGGATTTCACATTATTATCCAAATCAAGTATCCATCTTGAGTTAGGGGGTTCTTGGGAAGTTCCATAGCACAAATTTGGTGCACGGTTTGGTTAACTATGTGGCCAAACCATGTGCCTCTGTCTGTTGGGTGAATTTATGATTTCACCCTTAATGAACTTAAATTCTAAATACCTTTATTTCCTCCTCCCTTTTCCATCCATGTGAGGCTCCTCCTTCTCAAGTGATCTATTCTTTTCTCCTATTCTAAGTATGGAAATATCTCCCTTGTTTGATGTTTGATTCGAGCTCCATCAATCTCTATGGATTCCCCTAGGTATGCTCTTCATTCATCTAGTTCATTTCTTAGTTTCTCTTATCTTTATATACACTATTGTGGTGTGACCTAATTCAACCTATTTTTAAGACGTTGGTCCATTTATTTGATTTCTCTCAAATTTGACCAAATCAGGCATTAATATTGGATGTGTGGGTCTTCCATGGTATATGGTAGGTGTTCTGGCTTCTTTATAGAAGTTTAATTTCATTTTATAGAGTTAACCATTGTGACGTGCACTGAACTCTTCCTAAGAAGCCTCTATTTTCTCAAATAAATTTAATTGAATATTTTTATGTGTCTGGAATAGCCCTAGTGAGTGGTAAATCGCCACTTTGGGTGATATTCTTGATTGTAGTCACTCTGATGGGTGTGTTTCCACCTTTGAGACCTAATTCCCTTAAGAATTTTTTTAACACCCTTTAGGGTGTGTTCCACCCTTAAAAAATTCCTTACATTAATAAATTGACTTAAGATAGGTTTTTAGCCATGAGTTAGGCCCTTTAACTTAATGATTATGCTTCATGTTATGGTTAAACAATTGAATTAAATGAATTTGATTAAAAAAAATTAATGCACTAATTCAATGATTATGTCTTATACCATTTTCCTTATTCTTATGCTTCATTGCTCCTGCTTACTTCTAATGCCCTCTACCATGTTCCATATATCTTATACAAGTTTATAAATTCTTATGTGTTGTGATTTGTGAAATTATTACATATTTTTACTTGTAAATATTCTTTGTGCCTCATTTTTCATGTTTATTTCTTAGTTCTTAGTTTTTATTTCCTTATTCCAAAGTTATTTGTCTTAGATTAAATGATTTTCTAGCTCTCTTATCCTAATTTAAATACTATGAATTAGTGATGATATGTGGTCTTGGTTTATATGCTTAACCTTCTTGAGAGATGATAGTGAACATTAGTCCTAACCTAAGAACATCGTGGATGGACTCTCTGTGCTTGGATTGGTACTACTTTATGCGCTGGGAGTGATACTTGAATTTCTTTACACAGGATCTCTGAGAAGATTATTTATACTCTTGAGTAACACTAGTTCCTTTAGGTATCTACCATGGATGGTCTCATTGGAAATATGGCTACGCCATTACTTGGTTGATACTCAGTCCCCTATATGAGATACCTGGTATGGAATTGGAGTTTACCATACCAAGAGTAATACAAGTGACACTGTTATGGGTCACATTAGATGGACTATGTGGTATTGGTTATTTTGTGAGATCTTGTAGAAACCCTTTGTATTCCATTATGGATCTCATTGGATGAAATCAATTTTCCATTACTGTATTTGATGGATGATTGCATGATTTACTTATTGTGCCTTATTATTATTGTTATGATTGCAGTAAGAGCAGGCTTGAATGATGTCTTAGGGATGTGGCTGCCAAGCCAAAGCACAATCTTGGGGTTAGATCACTTTTTATTTTTCATATATAATGCCATGTATATACTATATTTATTCTATTGGTTCCCTTGTTTTGTACATACAGATTAGGGAGAAGAAGGTTGAATTGGTCGAGTATCCATTTAAGAACCCGGACCGAAGTGTTATCTCTTCATTTGTTATCGCCTCTTATTCACCTATGTTGGAACACTATTCATTTTATAGTGAACAAAATGGGTTTCTCTAGACACCATTGTTGGTTTCATACTAGGATTATATCGTACACCCTACTCGATCTTCCATTACACTAGGGTACCTGAGAAGATCTTCATGTTTACATGTCTTTGGATTTATTTCTTATGATGTGCTATGTACTTGGGAGCTAGGGAGCACAGGATTTAGATAGTACTCAGGATTCTCATAGAGTTATCCTTTTGGATATTTTAGTTTTGTTTTGTTGTAATTCCTATTGTATCACCTTATTGTATCTTGTATCATCATATGAACATTCATGCATTATTATACATGTTTTCGTTTTCCATTTACTTTTATTTCGTCACTGTATTTATCTTCTTCTATTTTCCATTTATTATTACTAATTCCTCTATTTTCCATTTATTTACACCTAATATAATATTATGTAACTCTAACCAGGAGGGTATAGTCTCCCCACCATACCACCATTAGACCTCACTACTAGTCGGCAGCCTTTGGCATATAGGGAGGTGTGCTTAAGGCCATATGGTGACCGGTTCGGCTACCGATTTAATAGTCAGACAGTCCAGGATTGTAACGACCCAATGTTTTATCAATAAAAATTACCTTATTAAAATCATAGTATAATTATATAATATTACATACATAATACAATCCAAACCTTATAAATGAATAATGAGTGAAATAAAATGTATCTCTAGAAGTTAAAGAACACATACCGATGAAATGGTAACTTGACCTTTAGAAAAGTAATGTGACCCTTATGAATAGTAAATCGGCCAATTGAATAGTAAAATCATTAATGAAAGTATAAATAAAATTTATCCATCCTGTAAGTTATAATATGATATAATTATATCATGTTATAAGTAAATAAATTTTTTTAAAATTATTAATAAAGTGTTGGTATTTTTCTAAGTCTTGTATAATTAATTAAAATTTTATGATTAATTTAATAAATTGAAAAAAAAATATTTTCATAAAATTAATTCAAAAATTATTATTTTTATGTCTTATTATTATAATATAATTTTAAGATACCTTAATTAATTTTTTAAACTGCTAGAAAAGCAGTTTTAATTTTAAAATTTTTATTTTTCAAGTCAATTATGATTTTAATTAAAAATTAAATTTCAAATATTTATAAAATTATTTTAATTAAATTGAGTCAATTTTTTAATTCTACACATCAAAAAATGGTTGGGGTGAGTTTTTGTGATTTTTCTGAAATACTTGAATTTTTTTATGAATAGTAAAATACGATAATTTACAATAAATGCTAAAAGTTGAATTTTTGCATCATGCTTGAGTCATGGATGATGTAAATGGCCATTTTTTAGAACTTAAATTCTCTATTTACAGTTTTTTGTTACAATAATAAATACAATTCATAATTTTGAAAAAAAAAATTTAACTAATGATTAAAATAATGGAAAACCCCTCCTCTCCTACACTATAAATACCACCTCTCTTTACCTCTTCTCTTCACTCCTATCAAGCCTTTTGACTAGTCCAAATTATGCTCAAATATCTACCTAAGACCCTATACCAATTACATCATCCCATGGTCTCTTAAAAAGACTAAATTATCTCCCCTAAAGAAGTTCTCAAGGAAGATATATTCAAGAGGTAAATTCCTCTTTTCATTTCTTTTATTTTCTTTCAAGTTCCATTCTTTATTTTTATTTCCTCAAATCCATTCATCCAAATGTTATGATAACTCTATTAACTTAAATTTACTATAATTTTTTTTTATAATATAATAATTAATCATCATCTCTCCTTTCCCCTCCTTTTTTATTACTAAAAATGAAAACACCATCTAAGATGTGTTAATTTATCACATTCAAGGATAATAGGTTTTCAATTTCTATGCATGTATTCAATTCTGGTCATAAAACAATTTTTAGGGTTTAAATAGAATATAATATATTTATTATTTATAATTTAAGGTTATTTAATCTTTTTTACACATGATATCAATTTATAAATCAAAATGAGTTTGTTGTGATCAAAAAACTTCCAATTAACCAAAACGGTTATCATTAAGGTTCTATATAATGATTAATCTTCACTCCAAATGACCAAATAAATTTTATAACCATGTAATATACTGTATAATCACTAATAACATAAAAATTCAATTCTCTATAACCATTATTACCTTACATGTTTATCCTTACATGTATATAAGTAAACCCACCATGAAAACCATGGAAACAAATGCTTCCAAACAATGAAATTTAACCTCTTAACCCATCAAAAATTTCATGAATTAACATAATAAGGTTATAATAAATAAATTTCATGAATAATAGGTTTTTTAAATATTAATTAAGGAATATAATTTGGTTGTCTGGGACATTAATATCGATTGAAGGACACCATCAGATTTAAGGTAAGGGACTCTACTCGAACCTTCGTCATTATTTCGGGTTGTTCTATATTTATTTTTACCCAAATTAATCTATCTATTATTTTTATGAACATATTATAAATTATTGGTATATGATCCCAACTCATTTATAAATATCCATTCAAAATTATCTTTCAGATATATACATGTTTTTAAGTGGTTCCCTCCTCAATACTTCCCGATAAGAAATCCTGTTTTAAAAGAACTTCTTGAATTCTTACTGAATTTAAACCACAATCTATCATCCGTTGTAAGACACTATTGTTTTTATAAAAACAGTATTTTTATTTTGAAAACCTTATTTTTTCTCTTCGGGTTTTACACAAAATATTATTCCCTTTTATATTTTAAATACTTTTTAGTATTTTCCTTAAAACTACACTAAAATGTTTTAATGATAAAATTTCTTAAATAGACTTCTTACATATTGTCACTTATGTTTGATATCACTTACCATGATATATTCCTATTTTAACTCATGAATGTCCATATATGTTTTAATTCCTTTCTTTCATGGACGCTTGTATGATACACCCATTTATTATGCTTTATGACAAGATTATGATACCCACTTCTTTCCATGGGTACCGTTATGTTTATGTATAATAGATTATGTATGATTCATTATTTGGAAATCATATTCATGAACATGTTATGATGGTTGCACCTATATATCACCCCCAATGAATTGGGTAAAGTTTAGTCTCATGAGATGTTATGTGCAACGGTCTTAGCGACTAGCCTTGACTTGTGCTACCATGTGCAATGGTCTTGGTGGTTAAACTTGACTTGTACTCCTCTATGTGAAATGAGACTTGACTCATGATAAATTCATGTTTTATGTTACTTCCATATTACTATTAATCCATATTTATATTATCCCATGTTTATATTTTATGATTCCATATGTTCCATGCCTTTTACTACCCTTATTTCATGCCTTCTAACCCATGTGATAAAGATTTAGTGTTATATTTATTCCCTTACTGGGATTTTTAACCCATACCATTGTTTATGTTATCCCCAAGTTATCCTATGAAGATTTATGAGTTCAATGTAAGTTATAATCTCTTTATGAAGATTAAAAAAATAAATATTTTATTTAGTCCCATGTTTTTAGTTTTATGTACCTAGTCTTCTAAGACACTAGACTTTATGATCCTTATATTGTAATTTGATTTTGATTTATGGTTAAAATCATGTGATGATATTTTTAAAATGTAGGGGTCGCTATAGTTGGTATTATAGGCAAGTTCTAGTTTTTTTGTAGATTAGGAATAGATCAATTTGGTAAGAACCTTAGGGGTGAGACTAATTATAAGAAAACATCCCTAAATTTTGTTAAGTATAGAGTAAGTGGTTTATTAAGAAAATAAATACCTATATGGATTTGAAAAAGTTGATGTGGCTCTAGAATATATGTATCTATAGGTAAAACCATAAAACACCACTTTGAGATAGACTCTAATGAGAATCGGTGCATGAAAATGGGCATTATTGCACTTCTGGTTTGAAAATCTCGGGGGATATGATTTGGTAAATTCATACACTCATTAAGAACCATTATTAAGGTAATAAAAAAAGATCCCATAAGAGTATAATTTAAGAAGAAAATCAAGTATAACATACATTAAAACCTATGGAATCACAAGTTAGGATATAATTTTCCTTTAAGAGTTTATCTTTTTATGTTTAAAGTTCCAATTTTGATTCTTATTAGATAAGTATTAAATCCCCCAAATTATATGTTATTTTTCTTAGTTAATTCTGGGAAATATATAAGAACTCATTCCAACAATCAATGTGACAGGAAATGTGATGATTTCCTTAATGATATGTCTGATGTGATGGGAATGGGTGCTCAAAACTTTATGATAGTACTTGATCAACTGGATCAAGTTATAAATAATAACTTGAATCATATGGAACACCCTCATCCTCTAAGGAGAGAGTAATTTGTTGTTTCATCCTTCATGTGGAAAATTCCTCCCATGTTTATTGGATCTTCATATCCCCTCCTTGATAAATAGTGGATTAACTCCATTAAAAGGATATTCTCTATCCTCTAGTGCTCAGAAGAAGAGAAAGTCGTACATGTGGTCTATAATTTTGATGGGGATGTTGATCAATAGTGGAAACTGATCAAAAATATAAAGTTCCAAGAGAAAATGGATTCCATGAATTGGTATGAATTCAAGAAAAAAAAATCAATAAATATTTTCCCTGAACCCTCCACCTGAAGATGGAAAGAGATATCCTCGGACTCTAGAAGAAGGAATATGAGTCCTTCGGGGCATATGAAGAAAAATTCACATGTTTTTAAAGATAAACCTCTGACTTTATCATGAACACTGAAATTAATGTGGATCGCTTATTTAAAAAAACTAAAGTCATGTCTACAAAAATATTTGGTGATTCAAGACTTTGATAACTATGAAGATATTTTCCATTGTGCCCTCAAGGTTGAAATGGAGATTAGATACTCTCAGTGGTATCATGGGCCCAGTGAAAAAAAAGAAAAAAAATGGAATCTAATATGGGTAGTTCAGAAAATAAATCCCATGATGGAAAGAGGATCACACATTCCACATGTTAAAATGGTGGGAAGAATCCTCCTAGGAACTGTCTAAAAGGAACCAAGTATTGATTAAAGTATGGAAGAATGGGAAATTTGGATAAAAACTATATAAGGGATATGAATAATATGAATAATTTTGAAGAAGAAAGGAAGTTCCATATCAACACCCAGCCTATAGTACAGTGTTACAATTGCAAGCAGCATGGATTTTATGCGAGCAATTTCCCTAATAAAAGGGTTGTCAGAGGTAATCAACAACAACATCCAAGGTAACAAGTAAGGGATTATGATATCACTACTACTGAGGTGGATCAGAATAATGATGTGGTGATAAGTATTCTAGTTATTCATTCAAGAATAATGAATGTGCTATTTGATTCTAGTTCTATGCATTCTTTCATATCTTGAAAGTTTAGTAGAACTATTCAAACACCACCTCAAAATTTAGAGGTTAAGTTATATGTGAGAATAGTGAATGGGGAAATTATTTCATCCAAGGTTTATAACTCCTCCCCAGTAAAAATTTGTGGACTGAAACTCCCAGAAAATCTTTTCATTCTTCCTTTAGTAGAGTTTGATGTTATCTTGGGCATGGGTTTTCTATCTTTATACAAAGACAACATCAACTTTCTGGAAAGGTATATCACTCTTAAAATCCCATAGTATCCTCCAATCATGTACCATTGTAAGGAGGAAGATGAATCTCCTTTATAATCATTGCCTCAATTTTGGATAATGTTGACTTTTAAGCAAGAATATCTTTCACAAATGATTAAGACAAATGATATGATGCTTCTTGAAGATATTCCCATCATGAGGGGGTACACTGATGTATTCCTTGAATAATTTCCCAGTCTTCCTACTAATCTAGAGATTAATTTCTCAATTGAACTTATTCTTGGATCCCTAACTATATCAAAGACACCTTATAGAATGGTCACCGTAGAGTTGGAAGAGATGAAGAAGCAGTTATAGGAGAATCTAGAGAAGGGTTTTATATGCCCGAGTGCTTCACCTGGGGGTGCGTCAGTCCTCTTTATCAAGAATAGTGATGGATCAATTTTCATCTACATTGATTATTGTGAGACCAATAAAATTGAGATAAATAACAAGTACCCCATGCCTCGAATAAATGACTTGTTCAATCTATTATGTGGGTCCAGTTATTTCTCTAAGGTGGACCTTTGGTCAGTATATCACCAATTAAAGGTGAGGAAGGAAGATATTCCCAAAACTACCTTTTGAACAAGGAATGGAAACTATGAGTTCCTAGTGATTCCCTTTGGACTCACTAATTCTCCAGAAATATTCATGGATTTATGAATAGTCTTTAGATATTACCTCAATAAATTTTTGTTAGTTTGTATCGATGATATTATGATTTACTCCAAGAGCAAGGAGTAACATGAGAAGCATTTTAATATTGTTCTGATGACTTTGGAAAGGGAGAAAATTTATACAAATTATAGTAAATGTGAGTTATGGATGGAGGAAAAGTATCATTCTTGGGTCATTTTATCAATAGCAACGGAATATACATGCACCCTTCCAAGATAAAGGCAATTGAAGAGTGTCATAGGCCAACATATGTAATAGAGATCCGTAGATTTTTTGGTCTATCTTGGTATTATTGACAATTTTTAAAGAACTTCTCCCGATTTTCAAAACCAATGACCAAGCTAACATGGAAGGGGGTGAAATTTTTCTATACTCAAGAATTTAAGGAAAGATAAAAGGAGATTAAAAAGTGTCTTATCACTACGCTAGTATTCACACTCCCAACAAGTGGAGAACTATTTGTGGTGTATAGAAATGATTTAAAGAAAGTATTAGGATGTGTATTGATGTGAAATAATAAATTGATAGCCTACACATCAAGGAATATGAAAATCCTTGAGCAAAACTATCCCATATATGATCTGGGGTTGGTGGCTATGATATTTGTGTTGAAAATTTGGTGGAATTATCTCTATGGGGAGAAGTGTGAGATATATACTGATCACAAGTGTAGCGACTCGGGTTTTTGGCCTGGTCAAACTTTGGAATATTTCTACGAATAATTCCAGAGCTAGGCGTGAAGACGGCGTGCGATTCCGAGGCCCGGTGTGCCCGGAATTAATTTTATAAAAATATTAAGTATTTTTATACTATACACGTGGAGGGGGTGTGATATCTCCTAAACGGTAGCTCAGAACGGGAATCTGAGGGCACGGTTGCGTCCGGAACGTGCCGTTTACCCTAGGTGGGGTGTAAACTTTGCGGGCGCGGGCCTACGGTGAGAAACGCCACCAGGGGCGTTTTCGTATTTAAGTAGCTAGTTAGTGTGCGAGCGTCGACTGAAATAACTTCTGAACGAAGTCTCGGATCGCAAATCCGAGTCCACCGTTGCGTTCAGAACGGCGCGTTTACCCTAGTGGTGACCTTATCCTGGTTCGCATCTGGTGTGGGGTCGGGGGCGTGTCGGGCCGGGGAGATAAGCAGATATTTGTTGGAAACAAATATCTCCCCCCATTGTTGGACGTGTGAAACGCAGAGGAGTTCCTCCTCCTTCTCCTCCCCTTTCGACGGCGAATCGGCGGCTGAATCACGCGACCAAGGTGCCGTCGAGCTCAGATTTCGACGACGGGCGTTCCAGGATCGTGCAACGGAAGCTTTGGAGCGCGGATCGTCAGTGTTTCGCCCGTGAAGTAGGCGTTATACGTTTTGAAAATTCCGGATCCCGTTTTTGTGTTGTTTTTCTTCAAATTTTCATAAGATTTGTATATTTCGGATCCCGAGCTTTCCGAAACATGTTTCGAATCTGAATTTGGAGCACCGGGGTGCTCCCGGTGGCTCCCGGAAGTTTTCCGGTGAAAAACCCGGTTTTCCGGCGAGACCCGCGGCGGCCATGGAGGATTCCGGCGAGTTCCACGGCGGCGTGGCGGCGACGCGGTGGTTTCCGGCTCTGGCACGGCGGAGTCCGGCGGCGGCGCGGTGGTTTCCGGCGACCCTGCGGTGGTCCGGCCAGATTGTTCCGGGGGTTCTTTAAACCCCCGTAACTCGAAAACCGTAACTCTGATTTGCGAGCCGTTTGCGGCGACGCGCTCCTTGCGTCGAGACGGACCTTGTGAACTCACTTTGAGGGTTTAAGGGTTCGGGATCGTGGCCCGGGAGCTAGAAACGTTGTATAAAATAATATTATTTTATTATTTTACGACTTCGGGCCGTTGTAACTTCTACCCGGAGCGTCCGATTGACGTGCCGTCAGAGGCGTTGGGACCCTGATGGTATGACATACTTTTTGAGATGGTTTCCAGGTGTTGGGACTGAGAACGGGGTGCGGGCCCCACGAGGCCGGGTTTTGGCGTTTGCGGAGAAACGCAGTTTTTGCACCAGGAGTCCGATTTTGGCGGATGAATAGTTGATCCTGTGTGTTTTTCCGAGAGGATCGCAATGGTGCGATCCGTTCGATGAGTTTCGGAATCCAGGCGTGGGCCCCACCCGAGCTGGCCTTCGGTGAATAGTACCTTTTTCACCGGGTGCCCGTTTTGGATGAGCGAGTAGTCGATTCCGCTTGTTTCTCTGAGGGGATCGTCGTGGTGTGATCCGCTCGATGGGTTTCGGGATCGTTGTGTGGGCCCCGCACGAGCTAGCTACAGTGAATAGTGCCTTTTTCACCGGTGCTTCGTTTCGGGCGAGTAAACAGCCTATCCTGCGTGTTTTTCCGCGTGGAACGTGATGGTGGCCTCGGTTTTGGCTTAGGAGGTGCGCAGTGGGGCATTGTGGCGCGTCGCTCGGGTTAGCGACGTTTGGACCAGCAGAGGTTGAGGGTTGTCCCTTGGTTCGTTCCTACGAGGGTTTGTGTGGTATCACAACCTTCATATGGGTTTGTGATCCTCTCGATGGGATGTTTAAACTGTTAGAGTTGTGGTATCCCTCCGGTGGGCCCGGAGTGGACCCTCTAGCATCTTTACCTAGATCGGGTTCTTGGTAACGCTGTGACCGCTTATTTACGGCCGGCGATCCCCTCTCTAGCAGGTTAACCCCGTAGGGTTTGTGGAATCATCGGAAATATGATCCCCTACGCGGTGGGCCGTGCTCAGTAGGGTTGTGGCATCGTCGGGTATACGATCCCCTACTCAGCATGTGATTTATAGTAGGGTTACGGTATCGTTGGTTATGTGATCCCCTACTCAGCGCGTGGTTTCGGTAGGGTTGTGGCATCGTCGGTTCGATCCCCTACATCGCGAGTTATACCAGATAGGGTTCCGGTATCGTAGTGACCAACTTTATATAGACGATGATCCTCTATCTGAGTGTGGAGCTTCTGTCGAGCGCCAGATCGGGTTGTGGTATCCCCCAGCGGATCCTAGGTGTGATCCCCTATCTGTGAGAACTACGTATGCCAGATCGGGTCGTGGTATCCCCCAGCGGACCCTGGGAGTGATCCCCTATATGTGAGCTATGTATACCGGAGTGGGTCTTGGTATCCCCTAGCGAACCCTAGCGGCGATCCCCTCTCCGAGGAGTTTGGTGGTTATGTTGTTTCAGTGAGGTTTCCTCAGTGATGTTGTCCGACGAGCGTGATCTCTCGGGTGAGCGTCTGAGATGTTTGTTTGGGACCCGATGGAGTGTATCTCTCGGATGAGTGTCATCTGGTATGACAGTGTTCGTGGTGTACTCTCCTTGTTGTGGACAGTTGCTGGTGACGAGGTCGGTACCTCTTGTGGCTTTGTGGAGTGAGCTGTGTATATCTGGATTGTTCAAGGTGTATGTATGGGCATACACCTGAGCTGAGCTGAGCTGACTAGTTGTGTTAGCCGAGGATGGTCAAGAGATGGAGTTTCTCTCTCATCCGGGTTCCCTCTGGCTGGGTTGAGCAGACTGTTGCCTTTCAGTTGCTCCCTTGGGTTTTGGGTTTTTGGGGTGCCTACTGAGTATGTTTATACTCACCCCTACACGGGCTTTGCCCGCACATGTTTGTGTCCTGTGCAGACCACATGCCTTTTGACGGAGTCCCAGGAGGACCCGGAGCAGGAGGAGCTTAGTGAGTGGGTTGACCGGGGTGTTTACCGGAGCTGTGCCGAGGGAGCTTTCCGGCGGGTGTTTGTGGCAGCGTTCCCCTTCTTCAGAGCAGGTTGGACGCACTTTGTAGTTTTCTTTTGGTGGGCCCTGTTTTGCCCTTGTACTTTTGTTGTTGCTCTCTGGTTGTGGGATAGTGTATGCATGCATTTACTTTCCAGTTTATATATCTCTGCACTGTTTCATGGAGGTGTTTGTGGGTGCGTGTGTACAGGTACCTTAGGCTAATGCCTCCCATGTGTGTGATAGCCTACTCGGCGCTGGTCGCCAACCCCTGGCCTATTGGAGGCGGGCTTGGGGAGTCGCGGCTCGAGCCCCGTTGGGTCGGGTCGTGACAACAAGAGTATCAAATATATATTTACATAGAAAGAGATTAATATGTGCCAGAAAATTTGGTTAGAGCTCATCAAGGTTTATGGCTACTCAATCCACTACCATCCTGGTAAGGAAAATAAGGTGGCAGATGCTCTAAGTAGAAATTATCATGCATATTTATCGATGATGAGAATTGAAAAGGATCCAATATTGTTATATTTGAAGAAAATGGACATGGAAATCATTAAGGGAGGAACATCAACAATCCTTTCTCAAATTATTTCTCAACCATCCCTCATAGAGAAAATAAAGGATTATCAAAGAAAAGATGTGGAAATTTTAAAAAGGGTGGAAGCTATTAGAAATGGTAAATCCTATGAGTTCAAGATTGATGAGAAAGGAATTGTAATATTTGGTTCATGATTATGTGTACTATCTGATCTAGAGATAAATAAGGGGTTTTTGAATGATGCACATAGATAACCATTCTTTATTCACCCAGGGACCACAAAGATATATCAAGATCTCTGAGAGAAATTTTGGTGGGACAATATGAAGAAAGATATTGTTAAATATACATCAAATTGCCTGGTATGTAAACAAGTAAAGGATGAATGAAAAAATCATAAGGGTATGATGAAACCACTATCCATACCAACATGGAAGTGAGAGAACATCACTATGGACTTTGTCATTGGACATCTAAGGGCATCCAAAGGAAACAATGCTATATGGGTCATTGTGGATCGTCTTACAATGACATCTCACTTTATTAAAATTCGAGAGGACTTCTCATTAGATCAACTTGAATATATATATATATATCAAAGAGGTGGTAAGGATGTATGTAGTCCCACTATCTAGTGTATCTGATAGAGATCCAAGATTCACCTCAAAATTTTGGAAAATTCTCCAGCATTCTCTAAGCATTGAACTAAACTCTATTATGGCCTATCTTCTTCAAACTGATGGCCAATAAAAGTAAACTATTCATACATTGGAAGATATATTGAGAGCATGTTCTATGGACTTAAAAGGAGTGTGGGACCAATATCTTCCACTAGTCTAATTCTCTTACAACAATAATTTCCACTCTAGCATCTGAATGGAACCATATCAATTCCTTTATGGAAAAGGTGTAGGACATCAGAATGTTGGGATGAAGTCAGTGATAATAAGCTACTAGGACCTAAAATGGTTTAATAAATGGTAGATAAGGTGAAAACCATTCAGCGGCACATCAAGGCATCCCAAAGTTGACAGAAGAGTTGTACAGACAATCATTGATGGTACCTTGAGTTTAGAGTTGGAGACATGGTATTCCTCTACATATCTACACGGAATAAGGTCATGAGGTTTGGGAATAAATTAAAGCTAAGTCTTAGGTGTATAATCCCTTTTTAAATTCTTGATCATGTTGGAGCTGTGAAATATGGAATAGAACATCTACATACCATGTCTAAAGTACAAGATGTATTCTATGTATCCCTCTTAAGTAAGTACATACCAGACCCTTCACATGTACTCTCTTCATAGGTGGTATAGTTGGAGAATGATCTTTCTTATGAGGAGCATCCAGTGGAGATATTGGATTATAGAGATAAAGTTATTTGCAAAAATAATACTCACCAGGTCAAAGTACTATGGAAGAACCATAAGTACGAAGAGGAAACATGGAAACTGGAGGAGGCAATGAAGAAAAATTACTCACACTTGTTTATTGCTTATAATGTAAAATGAAATTTCGAGCGTGAAATTTCATAAGGGGGGAGAATGTAACGAACCAATGTTTTATCAATAAAAATTCACTTTTTAAAATTATAGTATAATCATATAATATTACATATAGAACACAATAAAAACTTTATAAATGAAGAATGAGTGAAATAAAAGGTATCTCTATAAGTTACGAAACACATACCAATGAAATGGTAACTTGGCCTTTGGAATAGAAATGTGACCCTTATGAATAGTAAACCAACCAATTGAATAGTAACCTCACTAATGAGAGTATAAATAAAATGTATCCATCTTATAAGTGATAATATGATATAATTATATCATGGTAGAAGTAAATAAGTTTTATAAAAATTATTAATAAAGTGTTTGTATTTTTGTAAGTCTTATATATTTAATTAAAAAATTATGATTAATTTAATAAATTAAAAGAAAATTTATTTTCAAAAATGAATTTAAAAAATATTATTTTTATGTCTTATTATTATAAGATATTTTTAATAGACCTTAATTAATTTTTCAATGTACTAGAAAAGCAGTTTTAATTTTTAAAATTTATATTTTTCAAGAAAATTATGATTTTAATTAATTATTAAATTTCACATATTTAGAAAATAATTTTCATAAAATGGATTTCATTTTTTAATTATACACATTGAAAAATGGTTGTGGTGAATGTTTGGGATTTTTTTGAAATATTTGAATTTTATGAATAGTAAAATACTATAATTTACGAAAAATGTTAAAACCTAAATTTCTACATCATGCTTGAGTCATGGATGATATAAATGTCCATTGGTTTCAAATAAAATGCTCTCTTTACTATTTTTTGTCACAATGATCAATAGTATTCATATTCATGAGCAATAATATTAAACTAATGATTAAAATAGTGGGAAACCTCTCCTCTCCTCCGCTATAAATACCCCCTACTTCTTCTCTTAACTCCTCTAAAGCCTTGTTCCTAGTCCAAATTTTTCTCAAATATCTCCCTAATCCCATTTCCCACTTTCATCAGCCATTGGTCTCTTAAAAATACTAAATACTATCCCCTAAATAGGTTCTCAAGGAAGATATATTCAAGAGGTAAATTCCTCTTTTCATTTCTTTTATTTTATTTTAGGTTCCTTTATTTCTTTTTCTTTCCTCGCATCCATTCATTCAAATGTTATGATAAATACAGTACCTTAAATTTAATATAATATTTTTTATAATGTAATAATTCATCATCATCTCTCCTTTCTCCTCCTTTTGTGTTACTAGAAATGAAAACACCATCCGAGATGTGTTAATTTATCACATTCAAGGACGATAGGTTTTCAATTATTATTATTGTATTCAATTATGGTCGTGAAACCATTTTAATTTTAAAACCAGAATATAATATATTTATTATTAATAATTCAAGGTTCTTGAATCTTTTTTATGCATGATATTAATTTATAAATCAAAATGAGTTCGTTGTGATCAAAAAACCGCCAATTAACCAAAACGGTTATCATTAAAGTTCTATATAATGATTCATATTCACTTATAACCATGTAATATAATGTATGTTCACTAATAAAATAAAAATTAAATTCTATAAAACCATTTTCACCTTACATGTTTATCCTTACATGTGCATAAGTAAACCAACCATGAAAACCAAGGAAACAAATGCTTTCAAACAATGAAATTGAACCTATTAACCCATAAAAAACATCATGAATGAACTTATTAAGGTTATAATAAATAAATTTCATAAATAATAGGTTATTGGAATATAAATTAATTAATTTAATTTGTTTATCTAGGACATTAAGATCAATTGAAGGACACCATTGAATTTAAGGTAAGGGACTCTACCCTGGCCTTCATTATTCATTTGGGTTGTTCTATATTTATTTTTACCCAAATGAAGTTATCTATTATTTTTATGAACATATTATAAATGCTTTTTATATTCTTTAAAATCATTTATAAGTATCCATTCATTATTCTCTTTCTGAGATATACATGTTTTTAAGTGGTTCCAACATCAATACTTCCTAATAAGCAAACCCGTTTTATGGAAACTTCCCAAATTCTTACCAAATTTAAAGTGAACTCTATCATATTTTTTAAGACACCGATTTTTTATAAAATAATTATTTTTATTATTATAACCTTCTTGGTTAACTTCCGGTTTTATATAAAATATTATTCCCTTTTCTATTTTAAATGCTCATAAGTATTTTCCTTGAAACCACACTAAAATGTTTTAATGCTAAAATTTATTAAATACTCTTCTTACATGTTGTCACTTATGTTTGATATAAATTACCATGATATATGCTTATTTTATCTTATGAATTTCCATATATGTTTTAATTCATTTCTTTCATGGACACTTGTATGATACTCCCATTTATTATGCTTTATGACAAGATTATGATACCCACTTCTTTCCATGGGTACCCTTATGTTTATGTATGATAGAATATGTATGATTAATTATATGGAAAGCATATTAATGAACATTTTATGATGGGTTCACATAGATATAACCCCAATGCATTGGGTAAAGTTGAGTCTCATGAGACGTTATGTGCAATGGTCATGGCGGTTATCCTTGACTCGTACTACAATGTGCAACGGTCTTGGTGGTTAACCTTGACTCAAGATCCTCTATGTTCAATGAGTCTTGATTCATGTTAATTCATGTTTTATGTTACTTCCAAATTACTATTAATCTATATTTTTGTGATCCCATGTTTATATGTTATTATTCCATATGTTCCATTCCTTTTTATATCATTATGTCATGCCTTCTAACCCATGTGTTAAAGCTTTATTCTTATGTTTATTCCCTTAATGAGAATTTTAGCTCATCCCATTATTCATGTTATCCCCAGGTTATCCTATGAAAATGTATGAGATCAATGTAAGTTATAATATCTTTATTAATATTAAATAAATAAATGTTTTATTTAGTCCCATGCTTATAGTTTTATGTACCTAGTTTTCCAAGACACTTGAATTTATGATCCTTGGCTTGTAATTTGATGTTGATTTATGATTAAATTCATATAATGATATGTGAAAAAGGATAAGGTCTCTCTAAAGATGTTAAACCATAAAATGATAACCCTAATCTAATATTATGTATCTCGTGTAAAAAAATAAAATATTTAGTAAACTTCTTCCATGTTAATCAATTTTTTGGGTTCCCCAAATGATCACTATTTTCATTTCTTTCTACATGTCATCTCATATAATCTAATATTGTTTCTAACATAAAATTTTTTTATAGTATTAATGTTAAGGGAACGTTCCATGTAACTTTATGTGGAACTCAAGACAACATTCTATATATATTTAGATTTTATATACATTTATCTCACTGGATATAGTCATTTAAAGATGAATATTTATTCTAATATAGCATATAAATCATTAGCTCAGGGATATATTTTATTAGAAGAAAATTCAAGCTATTAAATTAATTATGATGTCATATAATAATTTTTGGAATTTTTGAACCATTGGGAATCAAGAAATTCAATAAAATAGTCTATCCCGCTAATAATCAATTCTATATTTGGTTTTTCCATGAAATAAATGCATTATAAATTCATGTTTGTTCATATTGAAATAATATAGATAAACTAGTATCTTTGCATCCTCTATCTCCTTAAATTTCTCAATATCATAAATATGACTTCTAGTTATTAAACTTGGCATTGAATTTTCACTCCTTCCAATTTTATCATGGTTTCATGCTCAGGTTGAAAAAAAAGGAAACCGATCAAATATCATATCTTTCATACCACACCTTTTAGGCCTTTCAATGTTTTCTTCTTATTAAATTGTTTCTCTATTATAATGTCATACCTCATGGTTTGTTTGAAATCCAACTCTAATTACATGATAACTTACTTATTATCGATTTAAACATGGTCTACCAATTCAATTACAATAAGTGCATTTAATAAGATACCCCTCTGAAGCATTGTTGAAAATGAAATCCCAAAAAAAGAAAACTTATTTTAAAACAATTTGAAACTTGATCAAGAGAATACATCCAAATTTTAAACATTATGAAATCAAAAATATATTACTTTGTCAACTCTTAATTTCCAATTGAATTTATTGAAAAATAATAATCATATTATATAAGTATATATATTTTAAAATTTTTAAATGTATATAATATATAATTTTAAAAAATATATAAATTTATAAAAGTATATAGTAAATTATATATCAATTTATTAAAAGTATACAGTTACCGGTATATATAATGTATAAAGTTTTAAATGTATATAATATATATATATATAATTATACAAAGTATATATTAAAGTATAAAAGTATATATAATTTATAAAACTATACATAATTTATAAAAGTATATGAATTATTAATTAATATCAATTAATATTGATTAATTTATAAAATCATTGATTAATATCTATAATATTATTATTTAATTTAGATTAATATTGACTAATATTTATAAATTTATAAAGGTATTTATTAATATTCATAAATTTATAAAATAATAAAAATATAATTTATAAAAGTACATATAAATGTATAATTTATAAAATCAGATAAATCTATAAAACTATAAAACTATAAAAGTATATATAATTTATAAAAGTATAACATGATATAATATATATTTTATAAAAGTATATAAAATTATATAAAGTATATGAAGAAGTATAAAATAATTAAATATATATTTATATTGATTGATATTTATAAATTTATAAATGTATATTGATTACAAAAGTATAATATTATATAAAATTTAATTTATAAAAGTATATAAAACTATAAAAGGCACATAAAAAATTTAAACATATAAAAGTATATTTATAAAATTTATATATTTATACTTTTTAATATTTATAAGTTTATAAAATTATTGATTAATATTTATAAAAGAAGATGAAAACCCAAATTAACATCCCTAAATACCACCAAATTTTAGTAAAAAATTTTTAAAAATAAAGAATGAGAACAAAAAACATATAAAAACTATAAAACCCTAATCAGCACCCCAAATACTAGAAATAAATGTGAAAACAATTAAACATGTCAATAATCATTTACCTTGGGTCTCAAATCAAAGAAATAAGGTGAGAGTCAGGTCTAGAACATAAATTTTTAAAGGTAGGGGTGATGGTAAGACTACCCAAAATGACCAAATAACTAAGGGGAAGTGACATGAAAATAGGAGGGAGATGGTGTGGGTTGAGATCAGATGGGCGATAGGCATGGAATTGTGTGGGAGGAGATCGATCAGAAGGAAGACGAGTAATACAGGATGAGGATTATAACCGAATTTTTTTTAAGTGTGTTATTTATGGTTTAAGAAACTGTAACAATATGATATCTACTATGAAGAAAAAAAAATAAAACTATGATAGTAAATACCCTATTATTGTGATTTTACAAAACTATAACAATAGAACCCTTATTGTTAAGGTTTATAAAAACTATGATAATAGAGACCTATTATGATGGTTTTATAAACCATGGAGGTATATCCATGGGTATATACCTAATTTATAGTAGAGTGTGAATACCACTTTGTATATAATTCTGATTAATATCACACATAAATAATGCAAGATGAATGTTTTATCACTCATTCCAAAATTTAGGATACTCATTGTCAATTTTCTTTCACTGAGAAGCATTCAAAGGGAATTGAATTTTACCATATCAAATCATTATATATGTATGTCAAGTTAGTTAAATTGTGGCCTCAAAACATTCATACAATCATTAAAATTTACCAGAAAATCCAGGAACTGGTGGAAGCTGGTCCTAAAAAAATTAAATAAAAATGGAAAGAGTCAAGCATACAAGGGGTTATTACATAAACAAGTGTGCATTACACCACACCTATCTACCTCCACCAGTGGGGCACAATAGTCTGGGGCCATGAAAGACCACATCTCTCCAGGATCAGTGAGTGCCCACTTTGCCAGTGCATCCGCCACCTGATTAGCCTCCTGGTAGACATGTGAAACATCCACCCGCATCTGAGCAATCTCACTAAGCCAACCAATCCACTGAGGCAGCATACACCAAAACACCTGACGTGTCTTGGTGCTCAAGGCATGGACCACGGTCTGAGAGTCAGACTCAATCCATATATAATTCCAATTGAATCGGACAGCGTACCTGATGGCATAGATTATTACCCAAAGCTCGGCCTCAAAAGAAGTTCCAACTCCAAAGGCATGATGGAAGCATCCTTTAAAAAACCCCTGAAAGGTGCGGAACACTCCCCCACAACTCGATGATCCTGGTGCACCCTAAGCGGCCCCATAAACATTTACCTTGAGGAAAGGTCCAATGGGTGGGATCCATCAAATATACTTTAGCATCTAAGGCTTGCGTGCCCGACCCGAGACACCAAGCGCTCTCGGAATTTAAAGATCAGAAACTGTATTAGACATGGCGCCATCCTGCACAAGGGAAGCGGCATAGACATCTTTGTGAACTTCTACCATTCCTTGCTGAACCGAGGACTTCACACCATTGAACACTGTAGTGTTCGGGGCTTCCCAAATGGCTACAATAGAGATTCATACTCTTTTCAAAATAATATAAAACCATTAAAAAATGGGTTATTTTTTTAATAGCTCAACCCCATAGAATATAACATTCATTTAGCTTTATATATTTAACAAGGAATATCATTGTTATCTAGAAGCATATCACTAAATAGAGAAAGAATCTCTATAAAACCGACATCACTCCATCCATTTCCTGATTTTTGGTTATATAGTTTTAGTAGTGCTTAAAGAATTTTATATTTCATATAACCATCATATAACATCATCTATATGAATTTATTTAGTTTATAAAACATTTTAAAATAATCTTTAAATTTATCTTCCATCATGGTTTTCATTTCTTCAATATGATTTACATCATCATATACACTTACATTGATATCTGATGATTTATAAAATATGTTGTTATTACACTTTCAAGATATATTTATTTCTTATCCATGATTCATCCAACATTTATGACTATAATAAATTAAATAATAGATTAAGTATAATTCTAATTAATATGGACCAATTCACTTTGATTAACAACAATTTAAATATAAATACTTGATTTGAGAAGGGTCATTTATATAGTCCATTACAAATTTGATGAACTCTTTGAAACCTTCCTTATAATATTTGGTTATACATTAGCATCCATACATCTTCAATTAATATTCATACTATTTCATTAAATAAATTATAAAACTTATATATATAACTGAAATGAATTTATATGCATAATTATACATAATAATTTATATATATACATAATAAAACATGTTTATAAATAAATAACACGTATATGTATATTATAAATAAATTATATATATACACACATATAATATAAATACATTTTTTCCATGCCACTACAAAAGAGTATTACTTCCATTTAAGTTCTAATATTTTAACAAAATTATTGGCATAAACATATACCACCATTATTTCAAAAACAAAGGCTCATAACCCTAATATACCATTCAAATATATCCTACTAAATTCCATCCATATATAAAACGAAATATCTTAATCCAAAAACTATTTTTGTTATTCTTATATGAACTTCTCCTATGATTAATATTATCATTCCATTTTTTCCCTTCTTGGTTAAAAATGTTAATATAGGCTGCTTTTCTATATTTTTTTATAAAATTACTAAAACAGGCATAGTCATCGAGTATAATTGGTGATAGATTCTTTAAAAAAATAATTTTATTCATTAAATTTCAGGGATGGATGAATAAAAAGGTGTAATGAGATATCTTTACCAATTAATTGGGTAACCATTTTTTAGTTTAACTTGGAGTAATCATTGTGTGATCTCAACTTTTTTGGAGGAAATAATGTAAATACTTCTAAATCCACTATTAATTTTTTCCTTTATATACACATGATTTCTAAAAAAAACTATAGTAACTAGGGAATAAGAGATGATAATATTCTCATTTAATTCATCTATATTTGAATGAACAACTTAATGATCATTCCTAATCATAATTTTTACCCCATCTTGAGGAATCTATAATGTAACAACATACAGCCTCATATAATCATCAGTAGAGTAAGCCCACATTTTTTATCCTAATATAGAATCAATGTATACTTCAAGTGTATTGGTGACTTCCCTAGACAAAACATTCACATTAAACTCATGAGAAGCAATAATATTATAAGACTAATAAAATAAAATAATAGCATAAATAATAACCTAAGTTCCATTTCCAGAAACAACTAGGATCACTAAATAATTTTTTAGTTTCGAAAATTATAAAACAACTTTAGTATAATATGGTTTTATTAGTTATATGGTATGAGATTCAAAACTTGAATCCACCCATGCCTTAACTAATGATGAAGTACAATTTACTAGAAACTTAAAGCCACTCCAA
The DNA here is from genome assembly GCA_963277665.1 of Viscum album. NCBI lineage: Eukaryota > Viridiplantae > Streptophyta > Magnoliopsida > Santalales > Viscaceae > Viscum > Viscum album. The sequence continues at coordinate 4,436,534 of OY728145.1, forward strand.
TTTTATAGCCTCCAAGTATCATCTCTGACTTCCTTGATCACATTATCATCTACCAAATCTTCTCTGATAATCCCTCTCTTATTTTCCCCTTATACCAAATTTGTATCCAAATAAACTAATGGACCCCCTGAATATTTAGAAACCCATATTATTTTAAGTGGTTCTTTGACACAAAAAGAACAATTATGACCTTTGTATTTTCACTTTGAACAATAAAGAGGAAAATTATAATACATAACTAATTTGTAGAATCTATTATATCCATTTTGTATCCAAATATTGGGATGAATCATCTTTGAGAGATCAATTTCAATGCAGGTCCTTTCAACTGATGGTCTATAAAGATTCATTATTAAATAAAAAAAAATTAATTGGATTGCTTAATGTCCCTATAATGATCAGTCTTAGGATACCACCAAACTGGTACCTGAGATGATCCTATACTAGGACTAAAGGGAATTCCTAATCCCTATAGGCTAGAAACCAGTGTTGGGGTACCAAAAATACTTATTAAGGAATATTTTTTCGGAATAAAACAACAATAAAGGAAGTGAAATTCCACCCAAAAGTTCATCATGAACAGTCCATAAGTATGAACCATACGCATGTGAAATGATCATGATCCATAATAAGAATAACCGAACATAGCATAGTCATACAACCATAACTTATAAACAATAATACTTCCATCCCAAAAATTATTACACAAAATTTAAATTTAATCAAAAAACTATAACTAAAATATAAACTGAAAACAAGGATAGATTGGAAATATCTACATGGAATAATAAAGCAGGTAAAAAAGAAACTAAAACAAAACAAACCACTATAACGAATCTCTATGCATCAAGTTAATCACCCTCATATTTCACCACCAAAATTACTAAACTAAAACCAATAGGAAAATATTATTTCCAACTCAAACCTACATGGAACCTATAATATGATAGGAATGATAAAAAAATCCTAGTATGTATCCTCCATACACCACATGAAAAACCTTTAAACATAAAACCATTTTCATGCTAGTTTTAAATATAGATATAAGCATAATATTTCCACTTTATTCAAACCCCAATTAAAAGTATTTTTAAAAATATTCCATTGAAAACAATTATAGTCATAATTTCAAATTTACCTTACTAATGAGCAGTGGAATCCACCATTTAAAGAAGTGAACACGTTTTAAAAATTTAAGGATAGTGGAATTATAGGTTTACTAAATGAAACCAAAAAAATTTCCATTTATTTGGAACTTTTCAAAAAAACTATTTTTTAATCCAATATAAAAAAATTAAACAAATCCACAATAAATAAATCATATAGAGTAGGAACTCACCCATTAAGATACATAATGTAAACACCAGAATAAAAATGGTACCACTGAACCAAATGAAGTTAAGAGGATACAATCAAAGTATATGGTGGTAATAATTTAATAGAATCATTTAAAATGAATATCCATCATAGGTAGCACACTAATATCTAACATAAACTAATACTGGACCTATCTAATGGAATGAATAATTTTATAAACCTATTTGAACTTTACTACACTCAACCCATTTTCCCTTGTAGTCTCACACGGAGGTAACCCCTAGTAGAAAAATCTCATACCTAGGGTACTATCCAATGCGTTATATTTCATAGTGGATAAATCATCCAAACCTTTCACTTATTACCTATTGTTCCCCTAAAATATCTCGATGAAGGTTTGAAACAATAATCAATTAGTATCACATGCATTAACAAATCACAAAAACAAATCTCACCTCACCTCCAAATACCTCACATGAAATATCCCCTTGCATATCATATAAGGGTAAAATAATACACAATATATTATAACATTAAATGCTCCAACTAATTCATAAATATAGAAAACAAGAGAGTGTCTCACACATGAAAATCATCTCACCCTTTAAAGTTCCAACCGAGTCTATAAAAAATGACAAAAAAAATCCAATCCATTATAGTGCCATTTGAAAAAAATGAAACATCCCTTAAAAACACATTGAAAATGAAAATCCATTCTTAAAAACATTACAAACTACCACAATAACAAATAATTCTTAATACAATTAAAACAATCCCTAAGTCCCTTATTTTTATAAATCACCCCTTTGAAAATTCCAAATATCCCTCTTTAAAATAAAAATATCTCTTTATTTATCTTTTTGAAGAAATTATCTTATTAATTTAAACTAGAACTATAATTACACACTTTTGGTTGTGATCTTTGAGAGGAAAAATTTTATTCCCTCTTATTTTTTTCTCTCCCCTCACCCAAGCGATGATCGGTTGTCTTCTCTAGAATTCTCCCCTAATTCAAGGATTTTTTTATTCTGATTTTATTCAACATCATATTAGTGATTTATGAATCCTTCTTCTATTTTTTTGGTTTTTATTTTCATTTTTATATATTCATGCGATTCTACTAGAGCATGTTGGCATCACTTCTATAATTATTTTTTAAAATTTATATTCTAATAGAGATAAAATTTAGTCAATTGAATTTATATAAATACTATTTTAATTATAATTTATTCATTTTGAAAACTATTTTAGGGATTATTATGAATTTAAATTAAATTTGATATTATTTTGTTTGAATATTTTAGGTATTTAGATATTTTTAGTGTTAGGAATAATATTTAAGTTAACTATAGGGGTTAATGTTGGATTTTATTATCCTTGAGTTATGGGATTTAATTAGTGAAATTTAATTTTTTATATCATGAACCATTGTTAAACTATTTATTTGATTGTTTTAACTTAAAAAGAAATAATTGTATGATGATGTACAGGATTATACTATTATATGTAAATCTAGAATATTGCTTTATCTATGAAGGTTGGTTCTTCAGTAATTAACAATTTTATTTATAATACTTATAAAACATGTTTATTAGAATTCATTATTATGATTTATCCATGAATTAATGATAAAATATTCTTTCAAATAAATAAATATTTAGATTTCAAATGTTTAATAATTTTAAAACCTTTATTATGTACAAATATTTATGGAAGCCTTTGGTAAATATCATAAAATAATTATATAAGTTAAAATGGAAATGTTGTTGGATAATATTTATTTTATGAAACCTGGTTTCCATTGATAAAATTTTACATAATAATTTAGTTCTTTAAGAAATATTTAACAGTATAATCCCTAGTTCTTCATATTTTGATTAACTGTCAATTATAACTTAGTTATTTTCTAAGAAGCATTCCTTAGTTCATTTATCATGTATTGAGTTGTTATTTATTTATTTCGACTACACATTAAATGAATTAAAAACCATATAACGACACTTTATCTCATTTAATAGGTTTCATCAATGGTGAAGTAATGGATGGTTTTCATAAAGTGAGACGGAATTGATTAATTATATAGTCTTATTGGATCTTCCCTAAATTAAATACTTCTTAAATTGAAATATAACATCATGTAAAATCTATTTTCCTTGAGTTTGAATAATATAAGTAATGTTAACCTTAAATAAAATCCTTTCATGAATAAGTTTTATCCTAAATTATGTTTTAAAATGAGATGACCTATCTGGATAAAAAAAATAATCATTTTAATGCTAGTATTCCTTAGTTGTTATTTATTCTAATACATGCACATTTTTTGGATTTATATGAGTATGCATTTATTTTTTCTTATGATATACCTTGTTCTTTTTTTGTATGGATATTATTATTCTATAATGGTCACTTTCATCATGCATTGTATTCAATTTGGTTTCTTATTACTGTTCTTTAATTTTCTATACACTATACTTTTAATTTGTCTTCTAATTTGGATATCATACTAGAATTATAGTTAGTGTAGTATAAATTTTCATGTTTATTTACAAATTATTAAAAATATAAAGGGATATATTTTTATGATAGATCCTCTAATATGGTATCGTATCTAGTGATTTCTAGGTACAATTAAAGTATACGAAGATGGGTGATATTTTAAAATTTATTTTCATAATCGTTTCCCAAAACCAAGAGTGAGGATCATACACATCAAATTTAAAATTAATTTATTTAATATTTGAAGAAATAAATACTTGGGATAGGTAACTTTCTTCATTAGTGAATGTTGATCATCCGAAAAGACCCTTTCGGATTACCTTCATTTTTCTGTGAGGATCCAAGGATTGAATCCCACTAAAGGTGATCCACACATGCTCCTACGATCTTTGAGCAATACCACTTGATCTCTAAGTGCTAGCATGGAAATTCAAATGTCGTGAATTATTAATTCTTGATCTCTCATTCTTCAGTCTTGAAGAAGTATCTCTTGCACTTATCATTCTTGAGAGCGATAGATAAGGAGGATTTGAGAGTGAATTCATTATGTGCAACACTTCTATATTCTCAATTTCTGGATTCTATACATAATAGACATATACATCTATTTATAGAGTTTGGATTTAATTTAAACTATTATTTAATTGCATACCATCCATTAAATAAAATTTATTGCCTTTAATAAACCCCATGTCGTATAATAATAATTATATTATTATTATTTTGTGGCATCTAATAACTTGGGAAATAACAAATATTATGTAATGGTCCTTTTAATTAATATTTTTCACCAGACTCGGTCTTGGTTTGTTTGAACTCCTCTATCATTTACATAAAACCCAATTAAATATTTTATTCATAAATAAATATTTTATTCACAATCTAGTGAATAAATATTTATTAAAATATTCAATAAATAAAATAAATATTTTATTCACATGTCGAAGAATAAATTTTTATTTAATTTATGTGATCAATATATCTTGAATAAAATTATTCCTCAAACTTCATAATAACATTTATTCCATTAATTAGACTCAAATAGAATTTAATCAAGATCAAAAAAAACTTAGTGTGTGATCCTCTAGGATTCCTTCTCATTTTCATTGGGTGGGCTTGCCTAATGTCCATGATTACTGTCTATAAATGGGTCAAGGAACCCAAGAGAAAGAACTTAATGTCACAATATCGAAAACCACATACAAACATTCACTGTGCAATATAATACATTTGTCACAATATATTATTAAGCAGGTTACATAACCATGTCACCAACCAATATGCTTGATATGTATTTATTTGAATATATGAAATAAACACATCATTACACCATGGCCATGGAATTTAATGTGATGGTTCTATTACAATCAAAGGACCAATATATCATCTTCTATAAAGATAGAAGTTACAAGTCCTTCCTTAACTTATTCATTAATTACATGTCACTTGTGATGCACCCAACATATCCAACTACACCATAAACTATTATCATAATGGTTTATAGAATACATCTAAGTACGTGAGTTGTAACATGCATTAATAATAACCTTAAAGTATAAGGACCATCACATATTCTCGTAGATATGAATATTTGATGACACCAAAACATGTGGAATCCCTACTGGTGGGTCTGTTCTCATAATCTCTAATATTGGATATTACCAAGTACAAACTTCATGAGAAGAATCCTCATCTTCTTAAGAGTACTCACACCTAAAATCATATGTACTATGTGTCCTATCATAGTACATTATCCAATCGTAGAACATTCTTTGAGAATATCATCATAGCACATCAAGGTTTGCAACATAGTGAGGAACTACTATAATCTTATCAATACGATGTATACTCTAGGACATTATTACATTAGATTCATGTAGAACAAAAAAATATAATAATAAGTTTTATAGATATTCAATACATTAAATATTCATGTAATCAAAGTACAAACATTTAGTCCTAGGATACCAACTCCAAAAAAATCCCACTTGGACTAGAGCCAACTTCCTACGACCTTCAATCCGCTAGACCTCACATGATAGTAATGTTTCTACTAAGTCAATGATTTAGTCAAGTGGTCTGCCACATTGTCTTCCATAGAATTTTTTTTAACTGCAACTTCACCTTTCTGATAAAAACACCTCAAGAGATGATACTTATAAAGTATGTACTTCATCCACTGATGTGACTTTGGCTCTTTTTCAAGATCCAATGTTGCAGTATTATCACAATAGAGTGTGATAGGATCTTTAATTATAGGTACCACATCAATCTCTTGGATGAATTTTTGCATCCATACTACTTCTTTAGATGCATCAGAAACCACAATATACTTGGACTCTACTGTAGAATCTACAACCATAGCCTTCTTTGAGCTCTTACAGCTCACAACATCTCCATTAAAATTGAATATGTATCATGTTTGTGACTTCATGCCATCTTGATCAGTTTGGAAACTATCATCTGAATATCCTCAGATGACTAGTTCCTCATATTCTCTATAAACCAAGAACATATTTTTAGTTTGCCTTAGATAGTTAAGGATAGTCTTGACTGTCATCCAATGATAGTCACCTAAATCAGCATGATATCTTCTTATAACACTTAATGTGTAGGTTACATCTAGACTAGTATATATCATAACATACATGACTGGCCCAATAATTGATGAAAATGTAATCCTCATCATTCTGTTTCTTTCCTCATGTATCTAAGGAAACATTTTCCTGGAAAGATGAATGTAATTTGATGATATAAAGAATCCCCTATTGGATTGTTCCATACTAATTATATTTAGTATCTTGTCAATGTATGTACTTTGACTTAGTCCGATCAACCTCTTGGATCTATCATGATGGATCTTGATCCCAAGAATATATGTTGGCTCACCAAAGTCCTCCATAAAGAAGAATTTATTTAACTATGCCTTAACAAACTGTAAGACTAGTATTTCATTTCAAATTAGTAATATGTCATCAACATATACTATTAAGAAAACAATTACACTCCCAATAAACTTTTTATATACACACAACTTACATTCATTATTTATGAAACCAAATTCTGTTATGACCTCATCAAAATTAATGTTCCATGACCTGGATGCTTCCTTTATATCTTTGAAACTTCCATACCTTGTTGAAATCCTTTTGAGTCCCAAACCCTTCAGGATGTGTCATATAGACACCTTCCTAAAGGTTCTCGTTAAGGAAGACTATTTTGAAATCCATTTTCTAAATATCATAAACAAGTAAAGTTGTAATGGAAAGTATAATCCTAATGGATTTTAGCATTTAAATTGGTGAAAAGGTTTCATCATAGTCAATTCCTTGACTCTATTTAAACCGATTTGCAATCAGTCGTGCCTTATAGGTACTAAAATTTTCTTTCATGTCCGGTTTATTCTTGAATACCCATTTGAAACCAATGGGATTTACATATATTTGAAGTTTTACTAAAATCTAGACTTGTTTTTGGAACATGGAATCCATTTTAAAATTCATGGATTCTTTCCACTTGAAAACATATGTGACACTTATTGTGTCCTTGTAGGTTAGAGGGTTATTATTATCGACTAGGTGACTAGAAAACTATGTCATTCTAGTTATCTAACCTATTTATTACTCCTACATAGAAATTGTGTCTCTGGAAAAATTTCTTCTTCCATGGGGATTTGTGGAAGTTTTTCTTGTGTCAACTCTTATATATATTGATCCTAGACTTCATCAAATTCTATCTTTCTAATCCTATCTATTTTAGAGATAATATCCTCCTCAAGAAATATGGGATGTCTGTTAACCACAAACGTTTTTTCTGAAGGATTGTATAGGTAGTGTACCTTTGTTTCTTTTGGATATCCTATAAAGATACACTTTGTTCCTTGGGGTATAAGCCTTTTACCTGAATAGACCTTAACAAATGCTTTGTATCCCCACACGTGTAAGTAAGAAAACATGGGTTTCCATCTATTTCATAATTGGTATGGTATACCGCCTGTTGCTTTAGTTGGAACTATGTTAAGTACATATTTTTTTGTTTGTAATGTGTATCCCCAAAAGGATAATAGAAGACTCACATGACTCATCATTGATCTCACCATGTCCAAAAAGGTGTGGTTCCTCCTTTCACTTACACAGTTCCACTAAGACGTATAAGGAGGAGTGAGTTGAGATAAAATCCTGAACTCCCCTAGATAATAAATGAAGTCTTGATTAAGATATTCTCCACTATGGTCTGAGTGAAGTTTCTCAATCTTCTTACAAATATGGTTCTCAACTTCATTCTAGTATTCCTTTAATTTTTCAAAATAATCTGACTTATACCTCATTAAGTATACATATCCAGATCTACTAAAATCATCAATAAAAGTTATAAAGTATGAGTACTCACCCCTTTATTCAATAGGAAATGGTCCACACACATCATTATGAACTAATTCAAGAAGCTCTTTATCCCTTTCACCTTTCCCACTAATTGGGGATTTTTTCATTTTTCCTCGTAAACATGAATGGCATACACCAAGTGGTTTTAGTTCAAAAGAATCTAAATATCCATCTTGATGTAATTTATTCAAGTACTTTTCATTTACATGACTTATCCGGTGATGCCAAATTTGGGTGTGGTATAATTCATGTGAAGTAACTTCATTATCAATTTCCATTATTTGGTTCATGTAATCTAAATCATAAAGACCTTTATTTAAATGTGTCGTACCATAAAAAATTATATCTTTATAAAAGAAGAAAAATTTATTCCAAAAATTGAAAATAAATCCATAAGTATTGAGTTTAGATATAGAAATAATGTTTTTGGAAACTAAAGGTAAAAAATACAAAACCCTTTAAAACCAAGATCATTCAAGTTGGAAACATGAAGTTGTAGTCCCTGATAGCTACAGCATCAAGTTTTTCTCTATTATCTGCTTGAAGATCTAACTATATTTAGTCAATATTTCTGAATATAATTGGTTCTTATATATATATATATATATATATATATATATGATCACCACAAGCTGTCTCTAATACCAAATTTGTAGAAACAAATAAATTTCACTTGATAAAAAATTCACCTGAAGCTTCCCATTGCTGCTTTGGCTAGGTTTAGTTTTTCTTCCAGTGTCCCTTCTTTCCACATATGAAATAGCAAGCACCATGTTCCCTTGATTACCCCTTGATCTTCCTCTTCTTGGAAGGGAGTTAAGAAGATTTTGTCTTCAAGATCTTCAATTTCCCGATACATTTTTTCACCATAAGGATGGAAGTTTTTTCACACTTCATACCCTTATCTACTTGGCATAAAATAGTAAGAATATCTAGAAGAGACTTATCAATGTTGTTCATATTACAATTCACAACAAAACTGGAAAATCTCTGAGGGAGTGATGACAGAATGAGGTCAGTTCCCAGTTCTTTGTGGATTTTAAACCCTATAACCTATAATCTCTCATTGTATCCAATGATATTGACTACATGAGGCCCAGCTAGGGCACCCTCTCCAAGATTTCTCTGAAATAGAACCTTGGAAATCTCAAACTATTCTTTTCTTTATCTCTCTTGATAAAGACCATAGAGGTTCTGAATCATGATATGTGAACCCATGTTTTTGTGAGACTTCATTAGTTCACTAGACATTGATGAAAGCATAAAATATTGAACATCAACTGCGTACCTAAAATGTTTTTCATAGAAGAGGAAATCTTCATCACTCACCTCTTTAGTAGGAAAATCAGTCATTGATGATTATAACATATAATATTTTCATTCATCGCGTAGCACAACTCGAAGGCATCTAAAACACTCCTATAATTTACTGTAAGTTAGGAGGTTATCTTTCTCCAATATTTATCATAGGGATAGTGTCGAAGATAAACTTTCCATTTTATTCAAAAATTAAAAATATTGGTTTTTTAGTAATTTTATTGATTACAAAATAAGTGAGATATAATAAATTAAATGTTTTTTATTTATTTATTAAATTTCCAACTATTTTATCAAGTCCCAATAAACCTTTCCATTAAAATTGTAATTTCTATTTGCTTTAATATTATAGTGGAAAGGACCCCCATTAATTTTCTTAATGATCCAGACTTTGGCCATGAAAACCATAATAAAGTAATTGGGTAGGTAGTCTTTCTAACTGAGGACTTGAAACTCCTTTATCCATTGAGTGTATTCCCGTATCCTGAAATCTTGACTTGGATTTCCTTAACACTTGCCTCCAAATTTTTATTGAACAATCTTTGGTCGTTAAACTCAATTCAATATTTTTTAACTTAACCCAAAAATCTCATGAGAACTCCATGATAAAATTATGTGTCTAGACTTTAGACATGTACTAAACTTAGTTCTATGGTTTCATTCCCAATCAAGTAATGTAAAACTTATCCTGACTAAATATTTAATTGAGGGATTTTAATTTATTATACATAAATTTTATCTTGTTTTATCCATTACACATCTTGTTAATATTTTGTGGATGATAATTAATTAATTAACCATGTTAGATAAAACATTTATGCATAATTCATTTATTTAATTTTCATATTTTCACATTAATTCATTTATTTATGCGATCATGGCCTTAAATACATAAAATAAATAATTGCATAGACAGAAATAAATAATTAATTAAATGAAATGTTCATGAGATTTATCTAATGGTTGATTTAATGAGAGGACCTTAAATAAACCTTTGACCTAAGGGAATTACTCATATTGCTAGTCTTGGCATGAGTTACAGCATTACACCTTTCCACCTATCGATCACTTAGGTTGGCATCATTATGGTTCTATCTTGAACAACCTCCACACACCTTGAGATGCTTCATTAATTACAAATACTTATTACTCACATGTAGGTGAGGGAAACCAAATTATTAGTTAAATGGGGTTACATAAATATACTTGGACATGTATATCCTACGTAATAATGGAGGGAGGGATGACTCACAAGCCATTATTTAATTTAATATTAAATAACTGAAAAATCATGAAATAAATTAAATAAAAACATCTGACACATACACAAGTCTTGGTCAAGTTCACGAACAATTATACATGCAACGAATACACAAAAGTAAACGGCTAACATTCATTTCTTTATTAGTTCTTTTATTATTTAATATAAACACACTTAAATTAATTAATTAAAAAATTAATTAATTAATTCTATTTTATCTTAATGGTCATTAGATATTATTTGGAGATACCCATCTTTAATGTAATTCATGGAAAATAAATAGCAAAACCAATAATTACATATTAATTAAAATAAATTAATTGAGCATTTAAAATTCTTTAAAACCATTATTAAATTGTTAAACACACAATGGTGTGTCAATCAATAAAATAAGGTTTTAATGATTATATTTTAAAATCTAATGTAATTTTAATTTTTTCCATGAATTAGAGACTACATGGAATGTACATGCAGCTACACGCCGTTTACCATAGTTTCCATATATCCAAGTCACATGCATGGGGCTTCAGCATGTTAACTCGGCCGGACTACATGGTGTGTACATGCCAGCTCCACTCTGAATCCATTTTCTGTGTTCCAAGTTGACTTAGTCAATACGTAGTGTGTAATAAAATCAATATGTGTAATTAATTTCTCGGCACATCTAGATACATTGTGCATGGGTATATAACGTGTTCTCCGACCGCATGTTGTGTAACCTAGTTTTACCTTCCAATGATTTGGTACTTCCTAATGGAATCATTGATCATTCTTAATTAGTTATTAAACCTTTAAGAAAAAGAAACACTCAATGAACATGATTAATATGTCTATAACATGTTAATTCAAATCATATTAAATAAAAAAACATGACATGAAAATATAACCATAATTGCACATAGATCAATAATCAAATAAATAATTATTCAATTAAACGTGACCCCAATGATAACTCTTGTAAGTTTAGAGTGTAGTGGAAGCATGTGTAAGTGTGTGATATATTAAAATTATTTTTAATAATAATTTCCTGAAACCAAGAGAGAGGATATTGTGCATCAAATTTATAATTAATTTATTTAATATTTGAATAAATAAATACCTAGTCTTATGAAATTTTTTAATTGGTGAATATTTATTATCTAAAAACCCTTTTATATTACCTTTGTTGAGATGTGAGTATCCGATGATAGAATCCCTCTAGCGGTGACCCAAACGTGCTCCTATGATCTCTGAGCAATAACACTCGATCTCTAGGTGCTAGTGATGTGACTCAAATGTATTGCATTGTTCATTCTTGATCTCTCATTCTTCAGTCTTGAATAAATCTCTCTTTAACTTCTCGTTCTTGAGAGGGGGAGAGAAGGAGGAGTTAGGAGAGAATTATTTATGTGGAACAATTCTATATTCTCAATTTTTGGATGCTCTACACAATAGATATAGCCATCTATTTAGAGAGTTAGGATTTAAGTAAAAATATTATTTAATTTCATACCAGCCATTAAATAACATTTATTACCTTTAATAAAGATCATTACACATAATAATAATTATATTGTTGTTGTTTTTTGGTGTGCGCCAACTTACGCAATAAAAAATATTATTTAATGGTCATGTTAATTAATATTTTTCATTGGACTAAGTATTGGTTCATTCAAACTCCTATATAATTTATTGAACAACCAAATAAATATTTTATTCATAAATAAATATTTTATTCAAAATATATTCAATAAATATTTATTGAAATATTCAAAAAATAAAATAAATATTGTATTCAAATGATAGAAAATAAATATTTATTTAATTTATGCAATCAATATAACTTGAATAAAATTATTACTCGAACTTGAGAATAATATTTATTCCATTAATTAAACTCAAATATAATTTAATCGAGATCAACAAAAATACTTAGTGTGTGACCCTCTGGGATTATTTCTCATTGGCATTGGGTGGGCTTACCTAAATTCCAAGATTACTGTCTAGGAATGGGTCAAGCAATCCAAGAGAAATAACTAAACATCACATTTTCGACAATCACATATGAATTCTCATTGTATAATATAATCAATTTATCATAATATCTCATTAATAAGGTTGCATAACCATGTCACCAACTTATATGCTTCATATGTCTTTCTTTGAATATCTAAAATAAAAACATCGTTACATCATGGCCATAGAATTTAATGTGATGGTTCTATTCAAATAAAAGGGCCAATATATCAGCTTCCATAAAGTTAGAAGGGAAAAATAGATCTTAGACTTATTCATTAATGACATGTCACTTGTGACTCACCCAACGTATCCAACTTTTCCATGAACTATTATCGTCATGGTTTATGAAATACATCTAAGTATGTGAGTTGTGACATGCATTAATAATAATCTTAAAGTATAAGGACCATCACACATTTTCATATATAGGAATATCTAATAACACCAGAACATGTGGAATTCTTACTGGTGGGTCTAATCTCATAATCTCCCATCTTGGAGATTACCAAGTGTGAACTTAATGAGAAGAACCCTAATCTGTTATGAGTACTCACACCTAATACTCTATATACTATGTTTTCCATCACAATATGTTTTCCAACCACAGAACATTATTTGAGAATATCACCATAGTATATTGAAATACCAATCCCTTATTTAAACTTTGTGCTTCCATCTCCTTTAAAACATTATTTGAGAATATCACTACAATATATATCAGACAACTTTCTGCTTCCATATCCTTTATTACATTTTGGATATATTTTTTTATTTTATAAATCTTAGTTTCTATGATATTAGGATTGGATGATTATTTATATTTATATAAATTATTGTAGAATTTCCATGATATTATTATACCATTTTTTGTGGTTTTGATGTTGGGTGATACATTTTTTTTAATATTGATTAAATGGTTTCTATAATAAAGACAAGTATGTTTAATTAAATTAATGTCATATTAAAAACATGGAGGTTTTAAAAATAATTTTTTCATAAAGATATATGTATTTAATTGGATTTTTTAATAGTTATTGTTCATTACATGTCTTATAATTTTTATGGTTCATTATTTTTAGGCGTCGCTTATAGAATATATTATTTCTCGTATTATTTGTTTTTCTAGATACTAGAATGATTTGATCACTTTCATATTAAAATTGGTTGAAATTAATTTTTTAATTATGTTTTATATTTTTTATTTGAACATAACTTTTTTCTATACCAAAATGGATAGAATATGGATGAATCATACCGATCAAATTTCAATCATGTTTCAAAATAATTTGGATATTTTTTTAGATTTTGAATTTAACAATGATTTATATGGAGGTAGTCTACATCGTATATTCTATAATTGTATTAGAATACCATGGTTAAGTTGTTAAGAATTTATATACCTTATAAAAAATGTTTTATTTCAAAAAAACTATTATTTTTTGTATCACAATGATGATATGAGAAAATCTTATACTATTCCTGAATGGAAGGAAAGAAGTGGTATGGAGAATTTGATATTTGATCAGTTCCCATTGTTTCATAATTATGAGAGAGATAGTATACCAGTGAAAGAATCAATGATATCAATACACATGAGTAAGACAATTAAGATGATTATGTTGAGAGAGTGATAAAATTAATGGATGATGTGAGAAATCTTGTATATTAGGATTGTTCTAAAATGACAATGTTAGAATTTTTAATGCAGTTATATCATAGAAAAAACATGTATATAATTTATAATACCTCCATTGATTATATTATTACCTTTTTAAAGTAATTTCTTCCTAATGGTGTACATATTCCTTTAAATCATTATAAGGCGTGGAAGTTAATAAAGTATCTTAGATTTTTTACAAATAAAATTCATGCTTTTCAGAAGGATTTTAGTTTATTTTAGGAGGAAATAGTAGAACTTAATGATTGTAAACAATGTGGTATGTCTCTATGGAAGGAAAATTCTTATGGAACACCATCATGTGTTCCATAAAAAGTTATGTATAACTTTCTATTGATTCATGGGATTCAAAATCTATTCATGTTTACCGAAATCCAAACCAATATGTGATTTAATGATGCTAATAGAATTAAAGTTAATGATGAGTTGGTTTATCCTGCATATGGATTATCATGTTACGAATTTTATGCACAACATCCCAATTATGCAGCTGAGGTGCGTAATGTTAGGTTGGGTCTATCTTGTTATAGTTTTTAATTTTTTGTCAAATTCTTACTACTCACATCACATGGCCAGTTTTATTCACATTTATAATATTCCTCTATGAATGTGTATGAAAAAACCTTTCAGTTTCTTGAGAAAACTAATATCTGTACCTTTTGATCCAAGCAATGATATATATTTCTACTTACAACCTTTAATAAGAGAGTTAAAACAACTCTGGGATATGGGTGTGCACACATTCGATGCTTTTTAAAAAAATATTTGTGATGCATGATTTCTTTTTATGGATTATAAATGATTTCCATTCTTATAAAATGATTTCTAGTTTTATAATGAAGGGAGAACTATCATGTCCTATTTTTATGAATAATACATGATCAAGAAGACTTAAATAGTGTCATAGTTTCAGTTTCATGGGGTACCGACAATTCTTTCTAATGGATCCTCAATACAGGAAGAATCGAAAAAGGTTTGATAATATTTTTTGATACTGAATAGACACCTCAATTTATGTTAGAAACTAATTTTCTTAATGAATTGAAAGATTTTAGTTTTCATTGGGGAAAGTTCAGATGAAATCTAAAAAGAGGAAGAATACTGACACAGAAGCCACTTATAATTGGAAAAAGAAATATCTCTTTTTTGAGTTTCCATATTAGTCTACCAATTTGTTACATACTTTTTTAGAAATAATACACATTAAGAAAAATATATGTTAAATTTTTCTTTCATTTATTCTTAATATTAATGGGAAAAACAAAGATGACTTACCATCTCACTAGGACTTGTTGTATTGGGGTATTAGACCAAAACTACATCCTGTGTGTATCACTGAAAACAAATGGAATATTTCTTATGCTTCTTATGTGATGAAACCTTTAGAGAAAAATAAATTTCTATATTTATTGTATAATATCAAGGTTCCTGATTGTTATTCTAGAAACATATCAAAATGTGTCAACAGAAGGGATTTGAAACTAAAATCCCAAAAAAATCATGATTATAATATACTTCTTCATGAATTTATTCCAATAGTAATTCGAAATTTACTATCCAATAATGTAAGGGTGATGGGGATTCTCTTGTTCCATTTTTATATACCTTTGTTCTAAAAGATTATCCAAATATTTCATGATAAAAATGCAGCAAGAGGCACCATTAATTTGTGTGAGTTGGAAAACAATTCCCTCCAGTTTTTACTTTCATGTTGTATTTAACAGTTCATCTTCCAACTGAAACACTTCTTTGGGGACCCTTTATTTTTAAGTGTATGTATCCTACTAAAATAAATATGTTCACAATGAAATATTATGTTTGAAATAAGAATCATCCTGAAGTTTCCATTATGGGAGGTTATCTGGCTCAAGAATTTGTGTATTTTTTTCAATTTATTTATCTAATGTGAGAACAATACATAACTAGCCAATGAGAAAGGAATATGATCAGAATTGTCAAATTGAGTATTCAATTACATATCTTCTCCAAATAGGATGAATTCCTTGGTCATATACATTGGCTACATTGATCCTTTAAAAGTGGGATATGGAACATCTCATAGTCTTATTTAATTGTGGTTTGTTCAGTGGCTATATCAAGTAAGTAATTTGAATATTTATATGTTATATCATACGATTTCATTTCACATATACCTTAAACTGTTATTATCATTTTATATAGGGAATATAAAAAAATTATAAATAGAGTTCATAGATCTTTTACTTTGATAATTAGAGAGGCTTTGCATATCAAAGAGTTTCCTGCATGGTAGAAATCAATGGTATGACCATTACATTAATTAACTTAAAATATAGATATCAATTTAATTTTATTATTCATATATATTTAATATATTAAGTTTACTTTTTAACTCTATCTCCCAATAATTAAGAGAGTTGGATTTTAGAACCAATTATTTTATTCGTGAATGAAAATATTTAATAATCAATGGGTATAAGTTTGTTACAACTGATCGAGCACAAAAAATGAGAACATAGCATGATGGAGTTATATTAAATACAATAAAAAACGGTCATGTCAATTCGTTATATAGTAGGCCTCAATATGAAAATGTGACTTGTTATGGACTTATTGAGAAAATATTGTTATTGGATTAATACTATCATGGTCGTGTCACTATGATTAAATGTTAATGGTTTGATTAAATAAAATGACATGGTACATTTATTCATGACTATGGATTTATAGTTATGGAAATGACTCAATTCATAGATATCAATGAAACATATATTTTGGTATCAATGGAAAGATGAGTGTTTTATGTGAAAGATCATCTAAGACCTAATTACTTTGTTATTATTGAAGTAATCCTAATAAATTTTATTCATGATGGTGGGGATGAAATTAAAACCATTGACACCCCCATTAGTGTTGACCAAAATATTGTATTTGATGACTCAAATTTTCTCATTGTGAGAATTTATGTTGAATCTTAAGTAGTGGGGGGTAATATATATAAGAAACCATATATGCTCATAGTTTATTCATTTTAACTTGATGGAGGTTTCTTAGGTTGGTACAACTTTAATTACTTTAATCTAGTTTTAATTATAAAGCATATATTTATTTTAGTATTGTTTGATTTCATTGAATTTAATTAGAATTATTTCAATTCAGAAAACTTGGTTTAAAATGTGTTTTTTAAAAATTTATAACTTGGTTTTAAATTATATTTGTTAAAACATGTTATGATATTTTTTATGACTCTTTGACCTCTAATTTGTATGTATAATTTTTAAAAACTATTTCTAAAAAAATATACATTTAATTATTATGTAGTTTATGAAAGATATTTATGATGTTTGAAGGAAGAGATTATTTGATAATGATCAAAGGATACAAAATCTAGGGTTTCCTCCTCTTTTTCTTTTAGTGAGTATAATAAGTGTAATATTTTTCTTATGTACTAAATTTAATTTCATGGTCCTATTCTTTATCAAAAAAAATTAGGGACATTCGACTCAATAAAAGTCAACTTATCCTCAACCTACTAGTATGGGTCTGAGTGGGGGTACTCCTAGAGCTACATGGATCACCCATTGTACCCATTGACACCCTAACCCGCCATCAGACACCTCATATACCACACCTATTCATCCTTCACTTGAGCCTCTAGGGATTTTCCCCCCCATGTCTTCATCATCATATCATTTGGTCAGTTCATCCCATACCATGTCTACACCACCTATAGGGATGTTCCCACGTATACCATATCTATATCCATATCCTATAATGTATCCCCATCCCTTCTATCCTTATTCTGATATGTCTACACTACCACTATTTCCTACTATCCATACAGGATATGATTTTTCTATTCCTTTATCTTATACGTCAGTGCATGAATATCACTCAGTGCATGCATTGGAACTGGTACATCCTTCAGAGGCTACCAAATCAGGACATTCCATGGATCTATCAGATCCTAATGAGAAACTTACATCATTTTTTTATTATAACTATGTCAAATTATATCACATCATTTTTCTTATTGTACTGTGACTTAATTATTCTTTTTTCTCTTTTATCTTATTCAATGGGATATTATAATAAGCGTGGTCACACCCATATGCATGAATCATGGAATCTCCCAACATAAATAATAGTGGATTAAAATGAAGACAATCACATGATAGGTAAAAATGAAAAGCAATGTATAATTTTTATGGGAAATTTATCCAAGTACAATGATATCATTCTGGTGAAACCATCCTCATGGAGGAATATCAGTAATGAAATCAAGGAGAAATAATCGGAGGATATATGTGTAAGAAATTTTATTAAATTGTTATCTATATTATTATTGTATTTATATGAATTCACATGTTCGTTTTAGAGTTGGTTTAACTTCCACAATAGTGAATCTAATAAGGTTGCATGGTTTATGGATCTTGGGGAGTTTTGGATATCATATAAGCACAATTTATATTTTGGTTGGAAGAGTATAGTCGGTTTTGATTTAGAGGTTGTACCAATATTCCCTGAAATTCCAATAACATAATATCAAGAAATGATCATATATTAGAAGAGTAATAATTTTAAGGTATTCCAAATTTGTAATGATTTTCGTTGAAAATTTAATTCTTATTAATTTTATTGAATGTTTTTTTAGGATTTATCAGAAAAAACAAAAGGTTCAAAGATTCTATGAAGTATTTGCACAATTTGGGGCATACTACATTGCCCAAGCATGAGAGGCACCAGGTACTTTAATATGAATAGAAATAATATCTATTTTCATATTTTTACTTAAGTATAAGTGATTTATTTGACCAAATGGCCAAATGAACAAATACCAAATTGTTAAATGAACAGGTGACCAAATATAAAAATACCCAAATTTCCAAATGACGAAATGGGCGAATGACCAAATGGCCAAATGGATAATTGGCCAAATACCCAAATGGATAAACGGCCAAATGGAAAAATATACAAATGACCAAATGACCAAATGACCAAATGAACAAATGGAAATTTAAAGTGACCAAGTGGTCAAGTGGCAGAATTATAAAATGGTCAACTGCCCAACTACCCAATTACCCAATTTCCCAAATTCCCAAATTCCCAAATGGTCAAATTGACAAATCCCCAAATTTCCAATTGGGAAAATGGTCAAATGGGAAAATATCCAAATGTCCAATTATCCAATTGGCCAAATGGGAAATGGGAAAATGGCCAAATGGCCAATTGAACAATTTTCTAAATGAACTAATATAATATTTATGATATTATTATAATTCTTAAAATATAAACTAATACTTACCTTCTTTCTATAATGATCATTGAAAAATGGAAATGTTACACATGTGTACGTACGGCCTACCGTCTCTGTGATTGTATGTAGTCCATTTTTCATAAACATATTTAATATATGTATTTGAACGTATTATTTATGTGTAAAAATTATAATTATTTCATTATTATTATTATGGAGATGATATAATAATGACCACTTTGACCATAGTTAGCATACCAAATTCATTTTGGTCTTAAGTATCGAATATCATTAAAACGTCCGATTTGAAATTAAATGTTTAAATAATTGTAAATAAAATGGTAATAAGTGATATAAAAATAATAATTAAATTGAAAAGGTTTCATAATAAAGTATAAAACCGACATAAGTTTATTATCCAGGAAGATAAATGATATATCTGACAATTTGGACTTAAGGTAAGGGGTTTTCTTTTAAAAAATATTTTTTAAAGCATCCCTTAAAACTCCTTTTTTATTCTATATCCATGTTTTCTAAAAATAATTTTGAATTTTTTTTAATATTATCCTATGATTATTTAAATTCATTTTTACCCATTTTTTACTTTTTGAAAAATGGTTTGAAAGGAATCTTTTTTTTATTTTCCAAACGAGGTACTTTGTGACTTTCCTGAAAAAAAATATGGAAGAAATGTTTTTTAAATTATACACCATGATAAGATTTTCCCTCAATCATGATTCCTTAATGCTTTAAAGTTTAATTTATAGTTTTTTATTTTTATTTTCAAAGAAAAAATTTTCTTTATTACGTGCACAGTTTTTATATTTTAAAATTGATTTTTAAAATAAACATGTATTTTTATATCTAGAGGTGTTTTTCATATGGGTTTTAAAGATTTTTTCAAAGGTTTTATGATGAATAGGTGAAATAATAATTTTTTATATAGTATTTGATCATTTTATATGAAACGGGTGAGCCCAATATAGCTTATATGAATGTTTGATCCCCATTATAGCTCATGGGTGAGCCCGGTATAGCTTATATGTTTAGTGCACCCAGATAGCACCGGGTGATCCCATTATAACTTTTGGGTACACCCATATATCACTCCAATGCATTGGGTAATGTAACATTTATTTTGATAAAAGAAGGAGAGATTTAATTAAGGTTTTATCCTATGGATTTAACTGGGCTCTAATTATTTCTGACACATGTTTAAAACGAGTTATTAATGTGATGATCTAAGTTTCCAAAAAGGGTTTTTATTTTCTTGATATGGGTTTTAAAGGTTTTATTTGAGAAAAAATTGTGTGTTTTTTTTTCATGTGGAAATTTTTTATTTCATATGCTAAAATAAAATTTAATATTAAGGTAAACATTACATCGGTTTACATGTTTTTCATTATACTAACATTTTCTTTCTTTTATGTCTCTTACTGATATTTTTGTGCTCATCCCATGTTATTAAAAATCTTTTCATATGGTTTAAGGAAGAGTAAGGAAAATTATTAGGTCAAGATAAAAATTGGGAAGATTTTTCATGAAAATAATCCAATTTTTATTTTAAAAAGTTTAATTTGGTGGAAAAAATGGATACTAAGTATAAATTTCCACTTGTAATGTATGGGTTTACTATGTAAGAGTTTGTACTAATTCTCTAAAAATCTAAACATAAAATATTCTTGAGATTTTAATAAAGTTAATTCTAGTTAAAAAAACTATAATATATAATTATTAAGATCGGATCCTTACATTTGGTATCAGGGGAGGGTTTATAAAGTTTTGGAGATTAGGATGCTTTCATGAGAGGTTATCTTAAGAGTAATGGATACCATCATAGGTTTATAATATTAATGTTCATCATAAGTTCAATGCATTATCATAATTTTTTTAGGCTTTAATTTATGAAATTTTAAGGTGACTAATGATATTTTTGGAGACATTAATTTTTGAGGTAATTATGGGTTATTATATTTTGGGGTGAAAAAAGAAAGGTCTGAGATAACCTTTGAGGTTAAAACATTTATTTTATGTTTAATGTATTATGGTTATTTTTTAGTATACTTATCACATTTTTAGGAATTTTATAAGAATTATTGTTTTAGAAAAAGGATAACCTACAGGTCGGGTGATGACTTGTCGCATCCAACAAGGATGGGGGGCTTGAACCCATGGTCGAAGGTAGAAAAGGGTGCATTTCATACCACTAGCCTAAATAAAGTCCCAATTAGTACGAATTTTTTTTGTTAAATGATTTGATGGATAAATAATAACTTTATTTTGGTAACTTACGTTTTATCATATATATAACCATGGGAATAGAAATTTATTTGGTGTTTAACTGATTAATGTTATTTTGGAATAAGATCGCTAAGATTTTTGGGAGCATTACAAGAATAAGGTAAATAGAATACTATAGGATTTTATTTGAGGATCCAAGGTTGAATTATCTTTTGGAATCATATATGCCATTAAAGTTCATTATAGTAATTTAGGTGATTTATAGAAATGATTATCATTTCTTAGATATTATTTTATTAGGGAAATTACATTTTGGTATGAGACTTTAAGAGTGATTGATATTATTTGGAGATAAATATTAAATATATCTTGGAAGACTATGTGATCAAATCCATCAGATTTTTTGGTTTCAATATTAGTCTAGAATATTTTTTAGAAATTTTAAGTATAGTTATTTTTTGAATGATGTATGTTAAACATTGGGTATTACTGTTGAATTTTGGAGGTTAAATTTTTTTTTCTTGGTGTGAATGTTTACTCATTTTAGGGAATTATCTTATCTTGTTCTAACCATTTTGGTTGTGGATAATGTATAAAGATAGGAGGAATATATTTTTAATATTTTTTGTACTTCTTAATCCATAAAAGTTGATTATATTGATTTTGGTAAGAAATATTCATCTTGAATACTCATCGTTTGGAGAAAAATATGATTTTTTGGTGTAAATTTATTAAATAATGAAATTATACTTGTCAAGTAAGTATATTTCTCTATGTGATTAGAATAGAACGTAAAGAAATTACTCAAATCTAAGAAAATTATTTTCAAACAAAAAATTGATCCATTTACTTTTTTTACCGAGAAATCAATGGTCTTTTAACCTATCATGGATGTATGGTTTTATATTGGTTAACTTTCTCATAACCATGTTCTCTAACACTCTCTATAAGTCATTGGGAGTAAATTTTCTCTTTTATGTCCATTTTTTCACTTCCCAATTATACTCTCCTAATTGGAAACCCAGTATTTGTTACTCTAGATGACCTAAGTACTTCAATTACTCTATTTTTAGGAGGAATTTTTACTAATCCTTTTTGCGATGTGGTATTTCAAAAAATATATTTTGAAAAGTCAAACCCTTGTTACTGAGATAGAGTTCAAAATTACAAGGACATAATTTAAAAAAGGTTAGATAATGTAACAACCTGAATAATGATATAATAAATTATTTTAATATTTATTATTATTCAAGAATTATGTAGTTATATTCATTATAAATATATTAAGTAATTATTAAAATCAAAAAAGAAATCATTTTATTAAATTCATTTCTTATAAGACTTTATTTAACAGTTTAATTTTAAAATTATAGAAGATTATTTTTAAAAAATTAATTTCATTTTGAATTCAAAATTTCAAAATTCTCTTAGGATGAATTTTTGATAATTTTCTGAAAATAATTGACTTTTTAAGGAATAGTGAAAAATACTAATTTTTATTGAAAATTGTTTTTTTATTTTAAAGTATTTATAAGTTAAAATTATATTTTGGATTAATTTTAAATTTTAATTATTTAGTTTTGATTTAAAATAATCCAATTATTTTTTTAAAAATAAATTTTATATTGTATTTAGTATTAAAATATTTTATATTTAAAAAGGACATTTTTTTATAAAAACAATTTGTTGCATTTTTTCGGTTTAATTTTAAATTCAACTATTTAACTTATTTGTTATTAGCTTTGTAGAATATATTCCATATTTAGAATTATTGGGTCAAAATTTAGTAAATTGATACATTTTATGGACAATGTTAATTGTAACCTTAGTAATTTTTATTTCCACGGTAAAGGGTTAATCAGGTAATTTTGGTTAAAATAAAATGATAAGAACTATTAAATCACACAAAAACTTACTTAAATATTATTATATGATTATATATAAACCATAATATTCCAAGGGTTTAATATATGATCTTTTTGGGGCACTTGGATAAGAATATGACCTTTATAGTATTTTATTTAAAGAAATGTCAAACATGTCACACTCTTGTTTTTAATAAGTGAAATATTTTTAATGTGGTGTCATCTAGAGGATATGTTTGAATATAAATAGTATTTTTAAATAAAGAAGATTTATCTTCATCATTGTAATTTATTTTTAATTTTTAGTGACAAATAATTACCTTAAATTCTTGTATAGTGCTGATATAGTAATTATTCAATTAATGAAAAAAATAAAATAAATGATATTAAAAATATAAAATAAATATAATTTCAAAAAAATAATATGATAAAAGAATTTTATAGATTAAAATGACATATTAGGGATATAATAACATTTATTTTTTCTAATTTTATAATTTTTCTTGATGTTATTAAAGTCAAAGTATTGAATAGTTCTGAAAATTGACAATATTGATATTTTATAATAAATAATATTTTATTAAATGATATAAAATTACTAAAAATATTACATTAAGATATTTATTAGGTTAAAATTAAAAATATAAATCATTATCCATTTATTAGTTATTTTTATTTTATAGTAACTATATTAACCCTCTAAGAATAAAAATCCATAGTGTCATGGTAAGAGTTAAAGGGGTCAAATAGGGGTTAAAAGCAATAGATAAGGGTTTAAATATAGTAAAAACTTGTCTAATTTTTATTGTATGAGGGTATTTAGACCCATAATCATCTTATATTATAAATAACTCACTTTCTATTCATTTCTAATTGAACATTAATTTATATTAATTTAATATTTTTTGAAATTCCAAGAGTGACCCTCCTCTCTCTTATAAAAAGGAACCTATTCTCAATATTAATACTTAAAAACCCATTTATGTAGGAAAATATATTCTCAAATACTTTCCTATAATACCTACCCTCATTATAAAGTTCACTTTTTAGGCATAAAACCAACCTTAGTGGTCTTAAGGTGTTAATCTAAGGAGATTGCCTAAAGAGGAGCTATCATTTTTAATAAAGTGTTTTTGTTTTATTTCTTCTTCCACCTCAAGAAAATATTCATTAAACATAATTATATAACAAAAACAGTATATTACATATAATGAGGCATTTTTATGATAATTTCAAAACCTATATAAGTCCCATTTTCCATCAAATGGGAAATGAAACCATCATTTGTGTGTATGACAGACTACCACCTTACAAATCGATGTAATTCATTTTCCATCACCATCTCTCAAGAATGGATCTAGTAATGGAATTAAAATTAATTTATGATATTAATTACATATTTATAATAATAAAAAGATAATCTATCATTTATTTTCTTACCATTCCATGCGTAGAAAAATGATAATTTTGTTTGTGTGTGCGTGTGGACTATAACCTCCACGAAGCGAAGTGATTCATTTTTCATCACCACATCACATGGATGATACATATAAGTATATTTCATGAATTAATAAGATATTTATGATATAATTATAATTATATAAATAGAAAATACTTACCTTCTTTTCATAATAATCATTGAAAAATGGAAATATAACTCATGCGTATGTACGGCCCACATCTCCATGATTGTACATAGTTAATTTCTCATAACCATATTTAATGGATAGATTTAAAAGTATAATTAATGTATAAAAATTATAATTATTTCATTATTATTATTCTGTAGATGATATAATAATGACCTCTTTGTCCATAGTCAACATACCAAAGTCATTTTGAACTTAAGTATCGAATATCATCAAAAAATCCAACATAAACTTAAATGATTAAGTAATTCTCTATAACATTGTAATAAGTGATATAAATGGAATAATTAACTTGAAAACTTTTACTAATAAACTATAAAATTTATATAAGTTTATTATTTAGTAAGATAAAATAAATACATGATCAATCAAACTTAAGGTAAGTGACTTTCTTTTAAAAATTATTTTTTAAAAGATTCCCTTAAAACTATCTTTTTCTTCCATGTCCATGTTTTCTAAAAATGTTTTAAAAAATGTTTTTACTATTATAATATGATTATTTAAATTCATTTTTACCCATGTTTTATTTTTTACAAAATGGTTTGAAAGGAATTTTTTTGTCATTTTCCAAACAAGGTACTTTGTGACTTTTCCGACAAAAATATAGAAGAAATATTTTTTTAACTCATACAGTGTGATAATATTTTACCACCATAATTATGCCTTAATTATTTGAAGTTTCATTTATAAGTTTCCATGGTTATTTTCAAATAAAATTTTTCTTTATTACGTTCACATTTTTTTATTTAAAATTAATTTTTAAAATAAAATAATATTTTAATATTTTAAGTATTTTCCATATGGGTTTTAAAGAGTTTTTCAAAGGTTTTATGATTAAAATGTGAAAGAATAAAAATTTTTATATAGTAATTTGGAATTATATATGAAGTGGGTGAGCCTAATCTAGTCTATATGAAGTGTTGATCCCCATTATAGCTCATGAGTGAGCTCAATATAGCTTATACATTGGGTGCGCCTATATAGCACTAGGTGAGCCCATTATAGCTTTGGGTAAACCCAGATAGCACTCCAATGAATTGGGTAATATAACTTGTCATTTTAGTAAAGGAGTGAGTTGTCGAAGGGTTTCTCCTATGGATTTAACTGGGGTATAATTATTTTTGATTTGGGTTTAAAATCGGTTATGAATGTGATGTTCTAAGTTGAAAAATGTGTTTTTATTTTCTTGTTATGGGATTTAAAGGTTTTATTTAAGAAAAAAGTGTGTGTGTTTGTGTGTTCATGTGGAAATTTTTTATTTTATATTCTCAAATTAATTTCAAGGTAAAGGTAAGCATTATATGGTTTTTCAGGTTATTTACTAGACTAACATTTTGTTTCTTTTATGTCCCTTAATGATATTTTTCTCCTCTCATGATTTTTAAAATGTTTTTCACATGGTTTAAGGAAGAGTAGGGACAAGTATGAGGTCAAGTTGAAAATTGGGAAAAATTATCCTGAAAATAAACCATGTTTTATTTAAAAAAATATTTGGTGGGAAAAATGGATACTAAGTATATGTGTCCAATTGTATTTTATGGGTTTAATATGTAATAATTTATCCAAATTCTTTAAAAATATAAACTGAAAAGATCATTAGGATTTTAATAATGTGAATTCTGGTTAAAAACACTAGAATATATAATGTTTAAGGTAGGGTTGTTACATTTTTTTCCCCTCCCATGGTAAAAAAATTTACCACACATATGTAATAAATCCTATATCTATGGTCGAGCTAAACAGTGGCTATATAGGTAACTATTACAATGGTTATTAGTTTGACTATAGGTATATGAAACCTATATCCACAGTCAAGCCCAACTATATAAATAAAGGTATGATCATAAGCCAAATTTCAACCAGTATTTATATAACTACTCATAAAGTTTCCTAAAATATTTTTCACATCCTTTTTTAGGCCAAACCATTTAAAATTTTCAAACCATTTCTATTTTACAAACCACTTTATTATCATTATAAAAATGACCAATCTTTAAAAACACACTCCAAGGTAGTATAAATTATTTATAATTAATTTATCAACAAATTTCTAAAATAAAAACACTTCCCAGGTTCCATAAAAAAACATCCATTTTCTAAATGTTATAAATAACTAAAACACTCCTTAAAATACCTCTTAAAGTAAAAGAAACCCTTTTAAAACTATTTTTTAAATCAAACACTTTATATAATTTTCTTCTCCATAAAAATTAACTTCAATTCCAAACATAAGAAAAACTTTTAACATCGCGTCATATCAAATTCTAACTCATAACATCAAAATGTCATAAAACCCCTCTTTAATTCATTTCTAATGAGTGTAAATCACTTTTGAAGTAATTCATAATCAAGAGGGGTTAAAAGAAAAAAAAATAGGGATTTAGAGTTTTGAATGTTTTGGCTACATGATTTGGTGGACTATTTGAAAACCATGTGTCGTGATCTATGAAGACCTCAGAACCATTCCATGCATGCTTTGAATAATTTACCAAACTATTCATGCTAACCATGAAGCCTTGATTCTTCATCTACTTTCAGTTAAAAACTTATTTAATATTTAAAAAAATTATAAGACACCTTTAGGGTCAAAATACCATCAATTTTAAACAATAAAACTCAAAGGAAAAAATCAAAAATGGATCCCATAATCAAAATTCAAATTTCGACTACCCATGGAAACCCAAGCATCGTCATGAAAGGTGGTGATCAAGAATCTACTCATGATTTACCTCCTATGTTATGACCATACTATTCTCTTTTCTACCAATACATACCCCAAATAATAAGATAAAATTCCTAGGAACCTAGGCCCTCATTAAGAACATAGGCTCTGATACCACTTGTAATGAACTATCTTGGGCTACCACCTGACCAGTACCCAATTCAATCTACCAC
The DNA here is from genome assembly GCA_963277665.1 of Viscum album. Lineage (NCBI taxonomy): Eukaryota > Viridiplantae > Streptophyta > Magnoliopsida > Santalales > Viscaceae > Viscum > Viscum album. The sequence continues at coordinate 4,464,869 of OY728145.1, forward strand.
TAGGGCCAAAGCATGTTTTCGATCCCCATGCAATTGAAACTAGTGTCTTGATATTAAATATAATTTTTTTGAATGATTTTACCCAATAAATTAGTAATACATGAAGTAAACTTCCACCTAGTAGTTTTGTATGGCAGTTCCATAAGTTATAATTCCACACAAATAAAATAAGAACAATTCATAATAAGTATAACCAAAATATGCATAAACATGCAACTATAACTCAAAAAACTATAAAGTTAGTATCTAAAACATTCCAATATAAAATTTAAACTAAATCAAAAATACAACTACAACATAAACCAAAACGAAAGATTAATAAAAAATGTCGACATTTCATAATACATTAGGTAAACAAAAGAAAATAAAATAAAATAAACTATTGTAACCCATCTATATGAAGCAAGTAAATTACCCTCATTTTCCACCACAACATGCCTAAACCAGATCCAACAAGACAACACATTGTCCAACTAGAACTTTCACTGAACCTATAATATGATAAGTGTGAGAAAAAATGTCGAGTAAGTATCCTCCATATACCCCATGCATAAAATTTAAACATAAATCCATTTTATTTTTTGTTTTAAGTATATATATATATATATATAATATTTTCAGTTTATTCAAAACATAAGAACTTTTATTTTGAAAAAATCATCTATTTAAAACAATTGGAATCACTATTTAAAAAGTTCATTTATGATGAGGGTTTTAATCCACCATTTACAAAAAATAAAAAAATTAAACATTAAGGATGGTGAAATTATAGGTTTGTGAAATAAAACCAAAAAAATTATCTTTCTCTTCATCTTTTCATAAAAGTCTTTTTTAAAAAAATTTAAAAAGGTAAAGAAATCCATAATAAATGAAACATGTAAAGTGGGAACCCACACACCACGAGACATAATGTAAACATAAGAATTAAAATAATACCACTGAACCAAACAAGGATAAGAGGATACAATCAAAAAATGGATTGGGAATCCTCTAACAGAATTATTGAAAATGAATAGGCATTATGATCAGCACACTAGGGATCTAACATGAACTGATACAAGACATGTATAATATAATACCTAAAATAAAAACATATGACCCCAGGTGAACTTAACTGAACTCAAACTCATCTTTCCCTCATGGTAACCACTAGTAAAACAACCCCATAACTAGGGTACTAGCTAGAATGTAATATCTACTAGTATAGAACTCATCAAGATTATTTATTTATTACATAGGGTTCCCATGACATATCTCAATAGAGGTGATCAACAATAAGAAACAATAATCACATGCAACATCATCAGAATAATAAATCTCACCTAACATACAACACCCTCACACAAAACATCCCTTTACATATCATTCATGGATCAAATAATGCACAATATCTCATAATAGTAAATCATCCAACTAATGCATAAATAAGGGTTACAATATATTGTCTCACACACACAAAGTATCTCACCCTTTAAAGTGAAAAACAAACCTATGAAAAACAAATTTGTAATGTCACTTTATCACACTACTATTTTAAACTAACCATAGAAACATCCCTAAAAAATCACTTTGAAAATGGCACACCCTTTTCAAAAACATTACAAACCACCATAATAACCAATAGGTTTTAAAATAATTTAAATAATCCCAATTCACTTATTTTTATATATCATCCCTCTATAAATATCAAACATCCATCTTTAAAATCAAATCATCTATTTTTTTCTCTTTAAAAGGAAATACTCTTAGGAATTTAAACAAACACTATAAGTACACACATTATATAAATATAGGTTTTGAGTATTAAAACATCAGGAATACCCCTAATAAAAAATTAAAAGCAAGGGAGAACCAACTTTCTCACTTCAGAATTATTAGAAATTTTTTTATCAATTTAATAAAACTCAAAGATGAATTTGAAACCAAGAAAGAAAGAAATCAATAGTTTTAAATTTAAATAATGGAGAAACCTACCTTAAACATGTTTCTTTTCTAAACTATGATGTTTATCTACCTCAAAATTACCCAAAAAAGCCTTAAAATTCCAAAATAAACCCTACATAATAAAAATCTATAATTAAAATCAATCCAGGACAAATCTAAGGTTGTTAGACTATGCTAAGATTAGAGAAGAAAGAAGAAAATGAGGAGGAGAGAGGTAAATGTCTGTTGGAGATTAACATGGATAGATATCCTAAAATCCTAAATAGAATACATGAAAGAAATGATTGAGGAGGAGGAATTTAAGGGGGAGCATTGGGGATATAAGAGTCGAATGGTGTAAGTAATACCAAAGGATTGTATTGGATTTATTTACAATAGGACTAGATTTTTTTGGGATATCAATGAAGAAAGTTGGATTTGTTGACACATGTTTGAATATGACCAAAGTGATTAAGTGGTGCTCAAAATATTGGTTAATCCCAATTGTATTAGATTGGGTATGTTGTTGATAATAGAATTGTTGAAAATACATGTTTAAATATGATTAAAGTGATGAAGTTGTTCTTGGGATATTGGTTGATCCAGATTATATTTTATAAGGTATATTGTTAACAATAAGGTTAATTCATATTCATGTTGGAATTGTTTAAAATGAGATGATTATTCAAGTGGAAGAATTAAAGTAGAAATACAAAGGTGGTGTATTGATGTTTCTCTACACAGGAAAGACAAAACCATGGTCAGTGGGAGTGGTGAAGATGGAGAAGAGTCAAGGCGAGGCCACACCCATAGAAATTTCCATGTTGTGAAGGGATATTAATAAAATGGGAAAATAGAAAGGGACCATGTAGTGGTCATCCCCAAGGTGAATTAAAGTTCACCTATCCAAAACCAGTAGAGGCAGGTGACCACAGCTAAAGTAAACATGATTATGGTCAATGGGTGAACGTACATGCCAAAATATCTAGACTAACCATGGTTCATACCATGATGTTTACTATTTTAGATGTAAAATGGCCAATGTCTTTGCACTAGTCTATGGAGAGAAAGTTATGGTTGATCCATTTATCTATATTTAAGATAAATAGTTAAAAGGAGGTATACATGGGTTAAACTACAATTTATAGGAAGGTTTGGTGGTTTATGATGATCTCTATGTAACATGGGGAATCCCAAAATAGGTATTGTGGTGCCTGAAGTTAGAAGTGTCCAATAGGTGGAGAAGCAATCCAAAATGGCCAATGGAAAGTGACCACACTCTTGGTGCTCGTAGTTTTGGAGGTAAATGGCCAAAATTTATGCACCAAGTCATGTTTCAAGGTGTATCAATGAGAGATGCATGGATATTAGGATAGAGGAATATAATGATGCATAAACTGGGCATAAATGATTCCACAATCATGGGATTAATTTTTTCCATGATTTAAGTGTGATTCTAAGAATTTTTACATTATTATATAGGTTAATTAATTGTTTATTAATTCATGTTGTAAAGGAGTTTTACAAAGTGGTCATGAAGTATTTATGGTGGTGGTTACTGTAATAAATCATAGTGGAGGTTTATGGAGAAGTCAATAGTTAAATTTAATGTCTCAATTTGATGTTGACAGGTTTTAAAGTGAAGGGTTCATAGATTCCCTATTTTAAGAATAAATATTGACTGAAAGAGATAGGTTGAACATTGCATATATTGAATATATAAAGATCTATATAAAATAATTTTATGTTCTATGAGAGGTGATGTAAATTTTTAAATAAGTAGTTGACATCCATCAAAGATGCTTTTAATATAAAATTTATTATTGTGCCTCAATCAAAGTAAAGTTGTTCCAAAATTATTCTAGAAAGAAAAAGAGTATTGTCAAGGGTGTTTTCATAAGAGGTGAAGGAGAATCTCAATGGGACTACAACATAGAATATATCTTATTTGAGGATGTATTCAATAATTTTTTGAATGGACTTACATGTTTATAAACTATGTGTGGATCCTTCTTAAAGTGGTGAGTAAAGGATGAGGAAGATGTAGTGAGCCCTAGGAAATATTGAGTTTACACTAAACTTTATAGGGAAGTGGTCTTAGGTGAGGAGTGACCAAGCCAGAACCATTGTAAGGGGAGTGTTCCCCATGAAGATCAGTGAGATATTAGTAGATTTTAATCCATGGAACATTTTCTATGCATTCTCATTGAATGTATCATAGTGAACATGAACCAAATAAAATCATGTAAATTCATGCATGCACACCAAAACTAATCAATCAACCTAAAGCATATTTGATAAAAGAGTATAATAATTGACTCTCAAGGTTTATAGGTCAAGATCTTATAGGGAAATTTATACCTTTAAAGAGAATTATTTTCATTTTCTCAAATACATTGCATACCCTGATTCACCCCATTTATCTTAGGTTAATCTCACTCAAAACCTCTATTGAGGGTCCCATAAGTGGTATCAAAGGGATGGGTTCTTTTTTCTCGTATTTTTTATTGTTCTAACGTGATTTGATGTTTTTAAAGAAAAATTAATCCATAATAAAGGATCATATGTATAATAGGAAAAAATTAAAAATATAGAAAAATGATTTCATCAGTTTCAAGTAAGATTATCCTAGAGTTCCTTGAGAAGTGTTTGAAGATGGAATTGTTCTGTTAAGCTCACATAGAGTTATTTTTTAGATAGATAAAAGAAAATTTAAAAATGATTCTTTGATAAAATAATAAATAAAGGAGGTACTTGAGGAAGACTTGTATAAAATTTTGAATCATTTAAAGTTCTTAAAAGATATATGGATGAAGTTAAAATAGTTTTTTTAAAAAATAAGAAAGGAAAAGTGGGAATTTATTTATGTAAAAATGAAAAAGGAATAATAATAATAGGAATTAATCCCATAATTTGTATTCTCTAGTCAACATAAAGTTTGAAACTAATATCATTTCTGATTCTAACCCTTATGTAGAAAAAGGATGTGAAATTCCAGACTCTCTCTTTGAGATGAAAAGGATATGTGATTTTAGTGAGGAATAGCCAACAACGTCAAGTTACTATTCTAATTAATTCTCAAGAAATTAAAAATAATACCAATGGAGTATCTTGATTGAACTATACTATTCTATTATTGAAGATATTTCCATAGAAAACAAAATATTGAGATGATAAGAAATTTCCTTGAATCTTATAAAAGATAATATAGGAATATAGAAGAAAGAATAAAGTGATAAACTTGAATAGATTTCCCAAGAAGCCAGAAAAAAATATCCATGGAGAGGGAATTAAAGGAAAGTGTTCTTTCATGAAGAACGCAATCTGAAGAAAGAAAATGGTATTTCAGAGATTCCAGATTATATTTGAACATATTAGCTACAAAAATAGAATAAAATGATGAAAATATAATATACCTTTAGGATAGGATAAATACCTCAAAATATAAGATGAATATCCCTCTAAAATCTACCTTAGATCGCATTGCAACAAAGAGATATATAGATTTTAAATCTAGAAGAAAAGATATGTGATATTCAAAATTTGTAAGTGTAGTTCCAAAAAATAAGGAGGCACAAAATTTCTTCTATTTTGGCATATTTGCGAACATCATGAGTAGATATTTTCAAGACAATGAGCCTAAGTACGGGAGAATACCTCGAGAAATATCAATATCTTATTGTGAATATTTTATTTTTTTAACCTTTTTCAGAAGGAAAGGTATTATAATTAAAGTAATTCATGGTAGGGTAAAGAATATATATGAATACACAACACTCCTATGACAAAAAATGACAATTCTTATCCTAGAAAGGGACCTATTAAGCTGAATAATAGGTTCAATGTTTGGGAAAATGAAAATGAGCCTCAAATGTGGGTGTATCAAGCACCAAAATCCATATTACCACAAAACATATTTTTGAATGAGTTAAGTAAAATATTTTAATACCCCTATATTTTAAAATAACACTATGTTTGATAGGGTATATGATATTCAGCACCGAGCTTAAACGAACCAAAAAATATTATTATTTAAATATGATAGATATGATCTAATAGTTGTATTGGTAGATACGAAGAGTGGTAATAAAATTATGAAATATATTTATAATGTATTTCATAAATAAAAATTTATTAATTTACTTCTAGTAAATAAGAACTCAATTTTTAGAAAAGTCGTTTTATGCTTAAAAAATATATTTTCTTTAAAAATGTTTTTTTTTTGTATTTTATGAACAGAAATTATAATAAATTTATAAAACTTTTTGAAATTTTATTTTATAAAATTATTATAATATTTTAAATCATAATATAAAAATTATATTAGGGTTAAATTTTGGTATTTTCTGGAATGACTGATTTTCTAGTGAATATTGAAAAATACCAATTTTTCAAATACTATCATTTCTTTTCATTAAATTAATTAGCTAAAATGTATCATTATATTTTTTATTTTTTCTTAAATTTACACATTATCCATTTTATTTATAATTATCTAATTATTCCTTTTTAATTATCAATATCCATAGTTTTTATGTAAGTTAAATATTTGGCTTAAAACTCATTTTTCAAAAAACAAAATTGTTTTACATATTTATTAAAAATAATTTTTTCCACTTATATATATTGAATATTTAAAAATTTATTTAATATTTGGAATTATGGGTTTCAAATTTTTTTAATATTCTCCATTTATTTTTTCATTATAAATAATAATCATGGTAAATATTTTCCACCTCAGTAAGGGTAAATTGGGTAATCAAGTTTAAAAATAAATTTATAAGGATTTAAAAATCTATCTAAAACTTGTAATATTAATATTTTGTGAGTTTATTTTGACAAATCTCTTTATATATTCTAAAATATGTCATTTAAGTGTCATTTTTCTTTGATAAATACTGTTATATTATTTTAAGTAAAGGAAAATTCCAAAATGTCACTCTCTTGCTTTTAATTTATCTTATATGTTCACATAGGGATAAGAATATGTTATGAATGAGTATGAAAGTTTATTTTTAACTTTATTAATTTATTTTTATGATGATAATTTATTTTTTATTTTTATTAATGGTATAATTACCTTAGATTCTTACACAACGTTGACACGGTGCATGTATAAGCAAAAGAAAAATCAAAGTAAATCATTTTAGAAACATAAAAAGTAATATTTTTTGGATGAACTATGGTTTAAAATAAATTTTATGGTTAATAATAATGTATAATTTATTTTTAAATAGTTTATAATATAATTCCATACCTGCCTTTAATGTTAAAATATGTGAATAGTTCTTAAAATGACTTTAATGGCATTTTATGTTAAAAAATATATTATTAAAAGATTTAAAAAATATAAAAAACTTGAAATAGGAAAATGGGTGTTCTATGTGTTATAAAATTTAATTCATTTACCATTTTTTATCCAATTTTTTCATTAGAAGTAAATTTATAACCCTTTAGTATTGAAAAAGTTTCTACCATGATTAAGAGTAAAATTGGTTAAAAAAGGGATTAAAACAAAAGATAAGGTTTAAAATGTCACATAAATCGGTCCAAATTTCATTATTTAAAGTATTTTAAACATTAACCTATATTATATTTTAAATTTTCACCACTTTGTTCCTCTTTCTCATAAAAAATAATTAATTATATTTAAATTGTTTAAGTAATTTCAAGTGTGTCCCTTCCTTTACTATAAAAGAAAACTACATATCCTCTTTATGATCACCACATGTCACACCCCTACCTCAAAACTTTAATTATTATTTTGTTTAATCCACTATTTTTATTGCAAGCTGATCTTGGTAAAATTGTAAAATTTTCAAGCGAAGATGGGTCATGCGCACAGGTTGCGAACAGTTAGGTGTAACCATGCGACAACTGTGTGTGAGGTTCTGTCATCAGGATAATGCCATTTGGTATGGTTGGAGTTAGTTTTTCTCAACCATTAATCCAACTATAGGTTATCTTGTGAGAGTACCTAACCAAGGTAGTGGCTAACTCATGGTTAGCGCATTGTTTGGTAAATCGTTTGCAAACTGTGCGGGTTGCCCATTATTTTAAAATCTGAATTTTTTATTTTCTTTTTATTTTATTTTTTCTTTATTTCTTTTTATTATTTATTTTTTTCTTTCTCATCTTTTCTTTATCTCCTACCCTCTCCCTCGTGTGACACCTCCCCTCCTCTCCCTACTCACGCACCTGCCACCCCATCTTGGCACTTCTTTTCTCTGGCGATTTTGGTCGGATTCCTCCTAGTTTCTTGGTCAAAACCTCGAGTTAAGTCCTTATATCCACTATTATACATCGATTTGGAAAATTTTCCCTCTCTATTTTACCCTATTTTGATCAACTGAACCCTAGGGTTTTAGATACGGTGATCTTTGACACTCCTCTAATTTTTAGGGTGTGCAATGGGCTCCTCTGGTTGTATTCTTGCATATTAAAGAATTTTTCATTAAATTCGAATCGGATTAGTGTATCTCGGCTTGCCGACACTGCTTGGGGTAAGGGTTTTATTCCACTATTTATTTTCCCACCTTTATTTTGGGTCCCTCTGTTGATTTAGGGTATATAGGAATGATTTATAGGATGTTTGGTAGCTCTTTGGTGGTATGCATGTGCATACATAGGTACGTATCTATATATATCTCTCCATCAGGTGTATTCCCTCATGGAATGAGGAATACATGCCTTGGACTAAAGGATATATATATATATATAAGGGTGTGTGTGTGTGCGAGTGCGGGACAGTTTTGAGTGGTTGCTGGCTAATTTTTCAAGTGCCAAAGTGTTCAATTTTCTCCAATTCCCTTTTTGATGTAGGTCCCCCTATGCATTAACTTTAACTTAAAAAATTATTGATTAATTTGTTTCACCTATTTTCCATATTAATTAGTGATGTATAGGTTTTATAATAATTGTTTGAATTGAAATAAAGTAGTTAAATCTTGTATTATGTTGTATGAATTGTTTTAATGGTATTTTTCATTCCAAGTGTATGATGAAATGCCTAGTTAGATCTTATTAATTTTTTTTTTGAATTTAAAGTGATGGTTTGGTTTTCTCAAATAGGTTTCCAAGTAGGTTTTTGTTTTTCAAATTGGTGTGCAGATGGTTATTTAAGAAATAGTTTAACATGTAAAGGTTATGTGAGGCCTGATTGGTACCTTTGAAATGGTTTTTTTGAAAAACCCTCCTCATAATGAGTCTCTTGAATTTTTGGTTGATGAGATGATGGGAGTGTCCTCGATTTGGCACTTCCCTTGTGCGATAATGGTTTAAATTCAAGTGACTATTATTTGTTGTGGTTGGGGTGGTGCCGGTTTGTGTGGATTATGTAATGGATTATATGTATATCTTATTGATTAAATTTTTTTGTCACGCCCCTTTGTGAACATGACATGGGAACCTATAATAGCTATAAGGATTTCTGAGAATGATTTTTTCATTAGTTTAGTTTATGCATTTTCTGGTGTCCCATAGTAGGGGGATATTTTGTTATTATTGATATGGGATTGGTCCCCTCAGTCAAGCCTGGTAGGGATACAATCAAGTGTTTGGGCGTTATGATGTCATCAAGTAGAGAATGCCTTCAGGATGAGTCACATATATAGTATGTTTTGGTTTTACTTTAAGTTCGTAAGTATTCTTGTATTTTCTCTAACACTAGTATCATTAACCCATTTATCTCATTGTGTGATCATAGTCTCTACTCTTAGTTTGTGGTGTTTTCTTAGTAAATATAGAATATGTGGTTTTTCTTAAAAATGTTTCAAGAAATATGTTTTGAAAGAATGAATATTTTTCCTTTTCTCCTTGAATGAAAAATTAACATTTACCATTTGGTTTCCATTCCCTTTTCCCTAAGAACCAAATGTTACTTTATGAAAGGTGGATTGTTTTCAAATTATGAGGGAAATGGATTGTGATTTGTTTACATTAAAATGAACATGATTAAAAACCTATGTTTAATATATTGTAGTTCAAACCTGAAAATGGTGATTATTTTGTTTAAAGGAAATTCATTTAAGAATAGATTACATGGGAATGTATGCTGAGTTTTAATACTCATACCTATATATTTAACTTTTTTTTAGCTTCAGGTGATGCTTATTTCTCATATTCGGTCACTATAGTGCAATGTTAGTTTTAGGTCGATGGTGACCCATAGGGTCACATGGAGGTATGTTCTTTTTTTTCTCCACTAGATTTCATTTTTATTTTTCAGTTTGTATTTATTTTTTTACTTCGGTTTATGGGCCAAATCATTCCCATCTATTTACTTTTGATGTTTGGAACTAGTTACCAGCTCGTGGGTATCGAGAATTCCCTTTGGGCCTTGCTGCGGACCAGGTCGGGTGTCGGGTTGGATGACATCCTAGCTTGGTTCATGAAAATATGGTTTCATAGGAGGCTCTTTATTATTTGGGGTGTCTGGTAGTTGGAGACTAATACCATCGGGACTCCATATGTAGGCGCGATAAGAGCATCGCAAACTCTTTCTCATTCTGATCTTCGAGTTTCCAGGGGTGGTCCAGGATTTGAGTCATTGGTTTTGGTTTGTGTTGATGGGGTATGACCAAGGGAGTGATCTGGTGTTTCACTATGAACTTACATAGAGTATCAATCCATCTGGAGCCTAAGTGTACGGTTTGAGACACTTCTAGTGGTTGGTACTTTCTTGGAGCATGGTCTGCTAAACCATGTAGTCGGGTTAGGCATGACCACTAGTTCCTCATCTAGGTGCTTCAGTGAAAGTGTTGTTTTTGGTTGGTGTGAATTTAAATTGGTTTTGGGGTTCTTTCTTGAGTTATTAAATGAGGTTTGATTTGAAAAATTTGGGTTTCAAAAATGAAAACCTTGGGTTATTTTTGTAATGGAAGGGAAACTATTTTGGATTTTGAAAATTTTTATAAAATGTGAAATGAGAATTATGTTGTAAATTCTTGGTTTTGATAACGAAGGGGTATGTGTGACCCTTTGTGTTCCTTATGGGCATTAAGATATGTGTGCATGTGTAGGGATGGTGTATGTTGGAATGCATGTGTGGATGATATAAGCAGAATTAGGAATGAACCCATATGCTATGGTTCATAGCATACCATGGGTGAGTATTTGAAAATAAAATATTGATCTGGTTTTTCAAAGTTGTTTTAGAAAAGGAAAATGGTTTCTGATAAAAATAGGCATCTTTTCTGAAGATATTTGTGGTTTTACGAGGAAAAATATGCTAGTGTTTTTAATTTTTAAGGGGATATGTTGGAATGATTTTTGAAATGTAAAATGACTTTATTTCAAAAGGGAATTAAATTTGAAAGTGGGTGAATTTGAAAGATGTTTATTTTTAAGAGATGAATCTTGGCTTGTTTTGTGAAGTTTTTGTGGTTTTATTTTAGTTGAAATTTTATTCATATTCAATTTTATTTGTGATTTTTTGGTCAATGATCTTGTTTTTTGGTTGGAGATTTCATTTTTGGTTGATATTTGGTTGGGTATTGATTCGGTTTTTTATTCTTTTTTTATTCAGACTATGCTGCCCAAAAAGGTCCCGAATGTTTCTTGTGTCCTTCGATCATTTTTCTTTCCCATACTCTTAGTGGAGTGGTGGGATCAAGTTCATTTTGGTTATTTCCCATTTTCCATGGTGATCGAGGTTTGTTAGAGGTAATGGAGCGGCTCGTGGAAGTCAAAATCATTTTCAGCATCTCTTAAAGTGGTGAGGTTTCAAGTTTTCTTGAGTTTATTTGGAGGTCCGACACTGAACCGGTGGAGGGTGGTCATCCCAGAATCATTTCAAGTTGGAGTGTCATGGGGAGTTTTTAAGACCACTTTAATCTAGTGATGTGATCTTAAGGAGGTAAAGTCAAGGAATGTGATGGGGATCATGAGTGTTCAGAAAGGTCAGTGGATGATGAAGGCTCATGTTGACCAGATTAAGGAGATAGTTTCCTTTTCTTTAGAGGTAGTGTTAGAAGATCAATTTGGAAAGTTAATGGATGAATAATTTTTAGCTGAGTTGGTTTCTGTAGCATGGGAAGTTGGCAATACAGTGTCTCTTATTGCTCGTGAAGGTTCCCTATCTAGCGAGATGAGTGTGTCAGAGGAGATTATTTTGGAAAGGTATCCCATATTAGGTCTTATCTATAGTTATTCAAACTGTTTGGTTGTTTTCCATCAGTGTGGCTGGTTCGTTCATTCAAAGTCATCTTGTCACAATCCTCCAAAAGCATGTCACCATTGCAGCTATTTAGGTCACCTAGAGAAGTTTTGCAGGAAGTGTCTCTCGAAGAAGACACTTTGATCGAAGGATGTCATCACCAGACTATGAGGCAGTAGATACTTAGGTCATCATGAATCTATCCACAGGCCTCAGAGTGAAGCTTGATCATAGTCATGAAATCTCTAGGGGAATGAAAAACCTTGGTCTAACTTTTGTCTTTGGTGATGGAATAGAGCATTTTAAGTCTCTATTGTATTATCTTCACATTTGAAGGTTTCGTTTTGTCATAAAAGGATTAGAGTCCTCGTTTCCTCATTGTGGTATTTGTTTTTGAAAGTTACCTTTTAGCAGTGAAAGGTTTGGTGGCCTTATTACCTTGTGAACCTCTTTAGTTTTAATAATTCTTTATGGTTGCGAACCTTTGAAAAGTGGTCTCTTCTTGGATTGGTTTTATCTTTTAGTTGTGCTCATTTGGAGATGTATCTGCTTTTTTAAATCAATGTATCTGGTTTGTGTTCAATTTTTCTATCTGACTTGAGTTTATTTTGGGGGATTTATCCCCATGTGTTTGGATCTTTGGCTGGTATGGGGAATTCTCAATTCTAGTTGTGGTGTTATTTCACTCGTGATAAGGAAGTTGGATTGGTTTGTATTGGGAGTTCCCTAGTCTCTGATCACAGTGATAGAGTTTTTCTTTGTTAATGTGGAGGATTTTGGGGTTAACTCATGTTTTAAATTCCCAGGACTAATGGTGTTGTTTGAGTTTCTAAAGTTCTTGTGCTAGTTTAGTTCTTATGGTGGGGAGAAATCCCCTTGTGTTCTCACCTCATTATTGTGTTTTGGTTTCTTCCTGATTGTTCATGTGTGACTTGTGGAGTGAAAGTTCACCCTAATGTTCATAGTTTCTCTTGGTTTTGATAAAGCATGGACTTTAGTTTTGGGTATCATCTGACTGGGTGACTTTCTGGGGGTATAAATTGTTTGTAGTAGGGATAAATTTCTCACCCCAACCTCAAAATTTTAATTATTTTTATTATTTTTATTATTTTATCCTTGTTTTTTATTATAGGTCGGTTTGTGTTAAATTGAATGGGGTTCATATGCACGGGTTGTGTACGGTTAGGTGTAACCATGCAACAATCATGTGTAAGGGTTTGTCATTAGGATAATTCCATTCGAAAAGGTTGGAGCTAGGTTTTCTCAATGATGAATCAACCTATAGGTAATATTATGAGGGTACCTAACCAAGGTAGTGGCTAGCGCACTGTTAGTGCATGGTCTGGTAAATCATTCGCAAACCATGTGGGTTTCCCAGTATTTTAAAATATGAATTTTTATTTTATTTTATTTTTCTTTTTTAATTATTTATTTTTATTATTTATTTTTTTCCCCTATTTTATTTCTCTCCTACCCTCTCCCTTGTGCTACACCTTCCCTCTGCTCCCTACTTGCGCGTGCTCCACCCCCTCTTAGCCCATCTTTTCTTCGGCGATTTCGCCCAGATTCCTCCCAGTTTCTTAGTCAAAACCTCAAGTTAAGTTCCTCTCTCCACTCTTCTCCCTCAATTTGGCTGATTTTCCCTCTCCCCATTTCCTTATTTAGATCATCCAAACCCTAGGGTTTTGGATGCAGTGATCTTTGACGATCCTCTTATTTTTAGGACATGTAATGGGGTCCGAGGGTATTTTTCTTGCATATTCCAACATCTGTCGCCGAAGGAGAAGTGGATTGGAATGTCTTGGCTTGCCGACGCTGCTTGAGGTAAGGTTTTTCTTCCACTATTTAATTTTTCACCTTTATTTTGGGACCCTTTGGTGATTTAGAGTATATAAGAATGGCTTATAGGACATCTGGTGGCTCCTTGGTGGTGCGCACGCCCATACATAGGTATGTGTGTGTGTGTGTGTCTATATATATATATATCCCCTGGTCGTATTCACTCATGGCATGGGGAATACATTCCTTAGACTAAATGATATATATATGGGTGTATGTGTGTTCGAGTATGGGGCAATTTCAAGTTGTCGCCAGCTAATTTTTCATGTCTTGGAGAGTTCTCTTTTCTTCACTTCCCTTTTTAAGGTAGCCCCCCCCCATTCAATGACCTTTAACTTCAAATAATTATTTATTTCTTTTTTTCTCACCTAGTTTACATATTAATTTGTGATGTATAGTATTTACAATAATTTTTTGACTTAAAATAAAGCGGTTTCCTTCTTGTATTATGTTGTATGAAATAGTCTAATGGTTTTTTTTATGCTAAGTGTATAAAGAAATGCTCGGTTGGCTCTTATTAATGTGTTTCAAATTTAAATTGATGGTTTGGTTTTATCAAATGGGTTTCTAAGTAGGTATTTGGTTTTCAAAGTGGCGTATGTATGGTTCTTTAAGAAATCGTTTAACATGTGAAGGTTATGTGAGGCCTGGTTGGTACCTTTGAAATGGTTTTGTTGGAAAACTGTGATGACTCGTATTTTTTCATGTTTTATTTTAATATTATATGGTAATTATTTTGAGGCCAGGCTTCGAGACGGCGTGTAGTTCGGAGGCCCGGTGATCCGGGAACAAATGTTTGAATTTAATCGAATAATTAAATTGTGTGCGCGTGTGGTTTTCCGAAAAAAGTGTAATAACTCCTGATCGGGTGCTTGGATCAGAAATCTGAGGGCACCATTGCATCCAGAGCAGTGAGTTTACCCTATAGGAGACCTAACATTGGCTGGCACGGGTCAGTGGTGAAATCTGGTTTTTGGACGTAACTGTAATAAAATATTTATTAAAAATATTTTATTAAAATATTTACTGCAGTGAAATCTAAATCTTTTATCCTTTTTAAATAAAGGATTGCGCGGGGTCCAGGGTTACAACCTCATAACCCTGAAACCCTTGGAGGGTCTAAAGGCCCTGGAGAAAAACCTCTCAACGCAACGACGACGCAGCGACCGGATCTTCGCCAACGAACGTCGTGGATCCAGGTAGGATGTTTGTTTGTGATTTATTTCTCATTCTTGATTTCTATGATGAACGCGGACTAATCCATGAACATATGAGACTACAGATCGATCATGTTTGAGGGATGGCCTTTTTGTGGGATTTTTTGGGATTTTATTCTTGGTGTAAATTTGGTTTCGTTCAACCTTCTAACGATGAAGAACCAAGATCGACACGAACATCGATCGAGGTTCGTCCCTTTTGATTATTGTGTTTTTCTTCCCCGATTTCTACGCGTTATTTGTGTGTGTTCTACGTGTTCTTGTAAAAAATAGATTGTTGCGCATTCTTTTGTTGGCGCAATGATCCTAGATTGTAGATCCAACCTTGGGAGGATGGTTTGGAGCTGTGACGACGATTTCGGCGGACGTTTCGGAGCGGATCAAGAGATATGAGTTTTTGGGCATTTTTCTTTGGATGGAACTTTTGAGGTTTATGACCCGATCGAAGGATTGAAAACACCCGATTCAGTGTTTGTATGATGGGACGAACCAAGACCTGAAGTATTGGGATGAACGAATGAGAAAAACTTGATCTGGAAGATCGGTCGAGGCATGAGGAGGAAGAAGACATTTCTGGAAAAATCCCGACTACACGGCGTGTAGTATGGGCTACATGGTGTGTGTTCATCGGCAGACTTCCTGGCGTGTACTCTGGGAGTATACGGACACGGGTTGGGTACATGACCAAGGACATGGCGTGTGTACCCATTCTCAGCCAGACCCGACCAGATATATGGGATACCCCATGTACCGGTACATGGGCAGGCGACGCGGACAGAGACCTTGTACGGGCACATGGCCAGCATACACGGAGCGAACGCCAGATGCTTGGACCTAGCGTGTAATCCAATTACATGCTATGTAGTGACTTTTTACACGATAGACATAATGACATGGGCCGTTTACACGGACAGTACCCGGAGTCAGGGAACACGGCATGTGATCCTTATACACGCTGTGTAGTTGGGTTTTACATAGCTTGGACAAATGAAACGGGACATTGACACGGGCAGTACCTGGGGTCAAGGAACATGGCGTGTAACTATACTATACTCCTTGTAACCTATTTTACATGGATTGAGCCAGTTTCCTTCTGTGACTTGGATTAGTTCCTTAAGGTTCGTCCCCTTGGTCTTTCTCCTGAAGGTTTTCGATATCATTTCCTATATACAGGAGTGTGATCCCCTCAGCAAGACTTCTTGAATAGAGTTGTTGGAATCTCCTCTTTGAGACTTAGAGCCGGATCCTCTATTCATTTCTGGAACTCTAGGTAGAGTTCTTGGTATCGACGTGACCAACTTTACCCGGGAGCTGATCCTCTGCTTAGAGGATTAGTTCAAAATGAGTTGTTGGAATCACCCCATAGCTATTGGTTGTGATCCTCATCTGAACATTGTGTTCCCAATTACTTGTGGAGTGTGTTCTCTCAGAACGAGTACTTCGTATCTCTATCTCTTCAGACCTAGGAGTGTGTTCTCTTTGTTACATGCTTAGTGGAATCTACGAGCTGGATCTTAGTGGTGGTTTCGCAATGGTCAATTATGTATGAGTATATCTGGATATTATTTTCATATGTTTTGTATACATATACTGTGTAGATATGACTGTATCTTTCCTTTGTGGTATTTACCTTTTTGTATTCCTTTGTGGTTTTTGGGTTGTCCTACTGGGTATTTTTATACTCACCCCTACACGGGCTTTTCCCGCATGTGTCATGTCTTGTGCAGACGAGCAAGATTTTGACAGAATTTTAGGCAGACCAAGACCGGGTAGTGCTTAGTGAGGTTAGACAGGTCGAGGTGTGTTCCTACGGCTACGTATTTCAGTCCCAGTACCTTTCCTGACAGGTTGGACTTTGTTTCAGACTCTCTTTTAGTGGGCTTGTACTTTTGGCCCAGGGTTTTACATTATTGTACTTTACCTTCATGTCCTACTCTGTTGGTTGGGTTTTTAATGTATGCATGCATTTCCAATTTTAGTATTTTTTACCTTTCAACTTTGTGGGCTTGGAGATGTGTGTGTGTGTGTGTACAGGTTTATAGGCAATGCCTCCCATGTTAGTGACATGTTTACTTGGTGCTAGTCACCAGCCCTTGGCCTATTGGAGGCGAGCTTGGGGAGTTGCATCTTGGGCTCCACTGGGACGGGTCATGACAAAGTGGTATTAGAGGTGTTCGATTCTACCTTATGAACAAGAGTATGTGAGTTGGTTTGGGGAAACAGTGTTAAGTGTTTCGAGTTTGACTTTCAGGCCAGGGACCCTAGTGTTGGTGCGGGCGACCGATGTATCCATACACCAAGACTCTGATAACTTGGTTTTCAACTCGGAATGTGATAACACTAGTTTCAGGGGAAAATAATGGTACATGCATCATATAGGAATGGTTTGTGGTTTTCAGTTCCTTCTTGAGTCAGCTCTCTAGATATACTCACTGATTGAGATACATCTTGTTTCTTTACAGGATGCCTCCACGATGTGCACCCACTAGGATCTAGTAGCTTGATCATGAGGATGACCCCCTCAGTGATGAAGCTTCGATTCAGGGACCAGATCCCCCGGTTTTACCTTCGGGTGGTGTGACATCTATCCCACCACCTTTGGAGCAATGTTTAGTGCATGTTTTAACAACAGAGGAGTGCAGGCTGAGCGCACTCCACGAGTTTCAGAGACAGAGACCCAGCAAGTTTCGAGGCGAGCCTGACCCTCAGGCAGCAGAGGACTGGCTTGAGGCAGTGGACAAAGTCTTCCATTTGGTCCGGACACCAGTGGACTAGATGGTGATCCTGGCAGCAAGCCTTCTACAGGGCTCGGCAGCACGATGGTGGAGTTTGGTTATCCAGACTCACGAAGAGGTGACTCTTGCGTAGTCAGAGTTTGAGCATCTCTTCAGAGAGGAGATTTCACCAGTTACCCTGAGAGAAGTACGTATACAGGAGCTTCTTCAGCTCCAGTAGGGAACCATAACGGTGGATGACTATTCATTGAGGTTTACTGAACTCTCATAGTACTCGATGGATATGGTCAGGGATCAGTACTTCAGAGCTCAGACTTTTGAGTGGGGATTGTGCAGAGACATCTGAGCTAGAATTATCCCTATGATCATTCCTACTTATGCTGGGGTGCTCGAGCGGGCCTTGGTGGTCGAGATATTCTTGGTAGAGAAGAGACAGCCGGTAGTTGTTAGTGGTGAGAGAGCTGGAGCAGAGACCTCGGCAGTAGTGAGCCGACGTCAGGGACCCAGGCATGGGAGACATTTCCAAAGGAGATCCTAGGATAGTGGATCTTCCGTACAGGGTTCGCAGGGTGCATCCAGCCAGCCTCGAGAGAGGCGATGCTAATCTTGTGATGGCAGGGTACATCTCACACGAGATTTTCGGACTCGTCGCACTACTAACATGGGAGCAGTGGATGGACCACCAAGGCAGAGGCAACGTGTGGAGCAGACAGATCTGTGGGGCGACAGATGTGGTAGAAGAGCTGGGAGAGCAGCTGGAGGTGGTCGGCGTTTTGACCTTTTACCACCACCACCCCCAGGAGGGCCACCCCAGGATCAGGGAGCTAGTGGATAGAGGCAGGGATAGCTACAGGTAGTGGAGTCTTATGACCCAGGTACTCCCAGAATGATTAGAGGTACAATCTGTGTCTTTTCTACTTTGGTTGTCGTACTGATTGACACAGGTGCTAGTAATTATTTTCTAATTGCTTATCTTGTTCAAGACCTTGATATTCCAGTTGAGTCGTTTACTCGACCCTTACGCTAAGAAACACTAACTGGAGAAGATTCATAGATCACACACCTTTGCAGACAGTGTGACATGACCCTTGGAGGTGAGAGTTTCTGTTGGAACCACTTGGTGGTAGCGTCGAGGCCTTACAATTTCATTCTTGGTATGGATTGGATATCCACAGTTCATGCCTAGATTCACTATTTTAGGTTAAGGGTGTGGTGTGTCCGCAGCGATAGAATGAGGTTCTCCTTTGTCGGTGAAAAGGAGACCCAGGCAGCACAGGATGGACTCGTGCGTAGGAGGGCACAACCGATTTCACATCAGTTGGATAGCCTAGCCCTTGGCGTAGCAGATGTTACGAGTTTCCAATTTCTAGTAGTAGTGGCTGAGTATGAGGATGTCTTTTCAGAGGATGTCCCCAGACTCCCTCCTCATCAGGAGATAGATTTCTTCATTGAGTTTCAACCTGGGACAACACTGATATCAGCATCAGCATATCGGATGGCCACAGTAGAGCTTCGTGAGTTGCGATTGCAGCTGGAGGACTTGCAGAGGAAGGGCTTTGTGAGACCCAGTGTTTCACCCTGGGCGGCCCCAGTGTTGTTTTCCAAGAAGGTATATGGGAGCTTGAGCCTGTGTGTGGATTACCGGTGCTTGAATCAGGTGACCGTGAAGAACCGGTATCCACTACCGAGGATCGATAACCTCTTCAACTAGTTAAGAGGGTCACGATGGTTCTCAAAGGTTGATATATGATCAGGCTATCACCATTTTCGAGTATGGGATGAGGATATACCGAAGAAGGCTTTAGATGTCACTACGATCACTATGAGTACTTGGTGATGTCCTTCGGTGTGACGAACACCCCGGTAGTGTTTATGGGACTCATGAACCAGATCTTTCAGCCCTATCTTGACCAGTTCGTAGTGGACTTTATCGATGATATCCTTGTGTACTCTACGTCTGAGGAGGAGCATGTGAGGCACCTAAGGATGGTTCTGGACACACTCTGAGAGCACCAGTTGTATGGTAAACTCTCGAAGTGTCAATTCTGGATAAAGGAGGTCCACTTTCTGGGAAATGTTATCTCAACAGATGGTGTAGCAGTGGACCCAGCCAAGGTAAAGGCAGTGCTAGCATGGAATCCACCCCATAACGTGACGGAGGTGCGGAGTTTCCTTGGGTTGGCGGGCTACTATCGGAGATTCATTCTTGATTTCTCCAGGATCTCAGCACCCATGGCAGCTTTGACCCGAAAGGGGTAGCCTTTCGTGTGGACCGAGAGATGCTAGAACGCTTTTCAGCAGTTGAGACAGAGTCTGGAGAGTTCCCCAATCTTGAGATTACCGGAGGAGGGTGTCGAGTACGTAGTATTCTGTGATGCGTCAGGAACCGGTCTTGGTTGTGTCTTGATGCAGAGGCAAGCAGTGATTGCCTATGGCTTACGACAGTTTAGGCCACATGAGCAAAACTACGTGACCCATGATCTTGAGTTGGCAGCGGTAGTCTTCGTGTTGAAGATATGGCGGCACTACCTGATGGGCGAGTGGTTTACCATCTACTCTGATCACAAGAGCCTCGGATATATCTTTTCTTAGAAGGATCTGAATTTGAGATAGAGGTTATGGATTGATTTCATCCAGGATTACGACTTTGAGATTGTTTATACTCCTGGGAAGGGGAATGTTGTGTCAGATGCTCTCAGTAGGAAATCCAGTTCGCAGTTGTTGGATGAGGTGATGAAGCAGTTGGCCTCTTTACAGTTATCCTTCGTGGATAGAGATAAGGGAGCTTACCTTTAGTCGATGGTTGTTACCCCTCCACTCTTATAGTGATTCAGGGAAGCATAGCTCGAGGATGCTAGCTGTGAGACTCTACATGCTCAGATATCCGCAAGTGATGCTGCTGATGGATATTCAAAAGGTGGGGAGCACGTTGTTCTTTTTAGAGGGAGCACAGTAGTATCAGTGACGTTGCGGGAGGAGGTTCTAAGGGAGTTCCATACATCTCCTTTGGTGGTGCATCCAGGCATGGAAAAGATGTACCAGGACCTCCGACGTCAGTTCTGGTGGCCAGGAATGAAGAAGAGTGTGGCAGAGTTTGTTTCTCGGTGCCTTACTTGTTAGCAAGTAATGGCTGAGCACTAGGTGCTAGCAGGTTTGAATCAGCCCCTTGAGGTGCCAAAGTGGAAGTGGGACGGGATATCCATAGACTTCGTGACGGGTTTACCACATACGTCCAAGGGACACGATGCCATCTGGGTGATCTTTGATCGACTCACCAAGTCGGCCCACTTCCTAGCCATACGGGAGTAGAGTTCAGTAGAGAGATTGGGACGCCTCTATGTGCAGGAGATAGTTCAGCTTCATGGAGTGCCATCCACGATCATCTCAGATCGTGATGCTCATTTCACATCCCGGTTGTGGAAGGGATTGTATGAAAATTTTGGGACTCAGTTACACTTGAGCTTAGCGTTTCATCCTCATACTGATGGTCAGACGTAGCGGACCATCCAGGTTCTGGAGGATATGCTACGAGCTTTCATACTTGACTTCGGTCGTAGCTGGGAGGATCACCTACCACTGGTGGAATTTTCTTATAACAACAGTTATCATTCCACTATTGGTATGGAACCATTCGAGGCTTTGTACGGGCGAGCTTTCAGGTCACCACTTTGCTGTACTGGCCCAAGAGAGTCGGCACTCATGGGCCCAGAAATGATGCGAGCTACTACAGAGAAGGTGCAGGTCATCCAGGAGTGGATGAAGACTGCACAGAGTCGGTATAAGTCTTATGCCGATAGGATACGGAGGCCCTTGGAGTTCGAGGAGGGAGACCATGTGTTCCTTCAGGTCTCACCTCGATGGGGATTGCGGAGATTTGGTCGAGGCGGCAAGCTATCTCCGAGGTTCATCATCCCTTTTAAGATTCTAAGTAGAGTTGGTCAGGTGTCGTACTTCTTGGATCTACCTCCTTAGATGGACCGGGTACACAACGTCTTCCATGTGTCGTAGCTGTGGAGGTGCGTGCATGATCCATAGCACGTTATCGACTAGGGCGAGCTGGACATCGAAGATGGACCGACCTTTGTTGAGTACCCAGTGGAGATCGAGGATCAGCAGGAGAATATCCTTTGTGGGCGAGCTATTCCCTTGGTGCATGTTCGATGGTAGCACAGGAATCTCTAGGAGAGCACGTGGGAGCGGGAGGCTCAAATTCATGTGCATTACCCATATAATTTTGAGTAGCCTTTGTTTTGGATTTTTGGGGACGTAAAATCCCTAAGGGGGGTGTGATGTAATGACTCAGATTTTTTCATGTTTTATTTTAATATTATATGGGAATTATTTCGAGACCAGGCTTCGAGACGGCGTGCAGTTCTGAGGCCCAGTGAGCCCGGAACAAATGTTTGAATTTAATCGAATAATTAAATTGCACGCACGTGTGGTTTTCTGGAAAAAGTAGAATAACTCCTGAACTGGTGCTCGGATCAGAAATCTAAGGGCATTATTGCGTCCAGAGCAGCGGGTTTACCCTAGAGGAGACCTAACATCGGCTGGTGCGGGTCGGTGGTGAAATCTAGTTTTTGGACGTAACCGTAATAAAATATTTATTAAAAATATTTTATTAAAATCCTTGTTCCAGTGAAATCTGTATCATTTATCCATTTTAAAAAAAGGGTTACACAGGGGTCCAGGGTTACAACCTCATAACTCTGAAACCCTTGGAGGCTCTGAAGGCCCTGGAGAAAAACCTCTCACCATGACGACGACGCGGCGACCGGATCTTCGCCAACGAATGCTGCAAATCCAGGTAGGATGTTTGTTTGTGATTTCTTTTCCATTCATGATGTATACGATGAACGCGGACTAATCCATGAACAGATTAGCCTGCGGATCAATCGTGTTTGTGGGATGGGCTTTTTGCGGGATTTTTGGGGATTTGATTCTTGGTGTAAATTTGGTTTCGTCCAACCTTCTAATGGTGACGAACCAAGATTGACACAAACATCGATCGAGGTTCATCCCTCCCAATTATTGTGCTTTTCTTCCCCAGTTTCTACACATTCTTCATGTGAGTTCTACGAGTTCTTGGAGGAAATCGATCATTGTGCATTCGTTTGTTGGCGCAATGATTCGAGATTGTAGATCCAACCTCGGGAGGATGGTCCGGAGCTGCGGTGACGATTTCGGAGGACGTTTTGGAGCGGATCGAGAGATATGATTTTTTGGGCATTTTCTTCGGATGGATCATTCGAGGTTTATGACCTAATAGAAGGATCAAAAACACCTGATTCTGTGTTCGTATGATGGGACAAACCAAGACCTAAAGTTTTGGGACGAACGGACGAGAGAAACGTGATTTGGAAGATCGGCCGAGGCGCAAGGAGGAAGATGATGTTTCTGGAAAAATCTTGACTACACGGCGTGTAGTATGGACTACACGGTGTGTGTTTGTCAGCGGACTACCTGGCGTGTACTCCGGGAGTACACGGACACGGGTTGGGTACACGGCCAAGGAAACGGCGTGTGTACCCTTCCCCGGCCAGACCCGGCCAGACACACGGGATACCCCATGTACTGGTACATAGGCAGGCGACACGGACAGAGACCGTGTATGGGTACATGGCCATTATACACAGATCAAACTCCAGATGCTCGGACACGGCGTGTAATCCAAGTACACGTCGTGTAGTGACTTTTTACATGACAGACCTAATGACACGGGCCGTTTACACAGACAGTACTCGGAGTCAGGAAACATGGCGTGTGATCCTTCTACACGCCGTGTAGTTGAGTTTTACACAGCTTGGACGAATGACATGGGCCGTTTACATGGGCAGTACCCGGGGTCAAGGAACACAGCATGTAACCATACTATACACCGTGTAACCTATTTTACATGGCTTGAGCCAGTTGCCTTCTGTGACTTGGACTAGTTTTTTAGGGTTCTTCCCCTTGGTCTTTCTTCTGAAGGTTTCCGATATCATTTCTTACTTACAGGAGTATGATCCCATTAGTAGGACTTCCAGAATAGAGTTATTGGAATCCTCTCATTGATACTTAGATCCGGATCCTCTATTCATTCATGGAACCCTAGGTAGAGTTCTTGGTATCGACGTGACCAACTTTACCCGGGCGATGATCCTCTGTTTAGCGGATTAGTTTAGAATGATTTGTTGGAATCACCCCATAGCTATTGTTTTTTATCCTTATCTGAACATTTTGTTCCCAAGTACTTGCGGAGTGTGTTCTCCCAAAACAAGTACTTTGTATCTCTCTCTCTTCAGACCTAGGAGTGTGTTCTCCTTATTACATGCTTAGTGGAATCTTTGAGCTGGATATTAGTGGTGGTTTCGTGATGGTCAATTATGTATGAGTATATCTAGATATTCTTGTTATATGTTCTGTATACATATACTGTGTAGATATGACTGTATCTTTCGTTTTTGGTATTTCCATTGTTGTATTACTTTGTGGTTTTCGGGGTGTCCTACTGGGTATTTTTAAACTCACTCCTGCACAGGCTTTGCCCGCACGTGTTGTGTCTTGTGCAGACGAGTGAGGTTTTGATAGGATTCAAGGAGAACCAGGACCGGATGGTGCTCAGTGAGGTCATACAGGTCGAGGTGTGTTCCTAAGGCTATGGATTTCAATCCCAGTAACTTTCCTGGTAGGTTGGACTTTGTTGCAGACTCTCTTTTGGTGGGCTTGTACTTTTGGACCAGGGTTTTACATTATTGTACTTTACCTTCATGTCGTACTCTATTGGTTGGGTTTTTAGTGTATGCATGAATTTCCATTTTTAGTAGTTTTTACATTTCAGCTTTGTGGGCTTGGAGATGTGTGTGCATGTGTACAAGTTTATAGGCAATTCCTCCCATGTTAGTTACATTCCTACTCGGTGCTAGTCACTAGCCCCTAGAATATTATAGGCGGGCTTGGGGAGTTGCGGCTCAGGTCCCACTGGGACGGGTCGTGACAAAAACCCTCTTCAGAATGAGTCTCATGCTTTATTAGTTAACAAAGATATGAGAGTCTCCTTTGTTTAGGACTTCCCTTATGATATAATGGTTTAAAGGCAATGGACTATTCTTTGGGGGGTCGGGGTGGTGTTGGTTTGTGTGGTTTCTATGATGTCTTGTATGTATAATTTGTTGCTTAGCTTTGTTTGGAACACCACTTTGTGAACATGACATGGGAACCTATCATCACTGTGAGGATTTATGATAATGACTGTTATACTATTTTATTTTGCGCACTAGATGGTGTCCCATAGAATGGAAATATTTTGTTATTATTTATATGGGATTGTTCCCCTCATTCATGCTATTTAGGGCGATGATTGAGAATTTAGTCATTATGATGTCATCAGGTAGGGTATGCCTTTGGGATGAGTCACATGTATAGTATGTTCTGGTTTTCCTTTGAGTTCCATGGTACTCCCGTGTTTTCTTCAGCACTAGTATTTCTATCCCATTACCCTCACTATATTGATTATAGTTCCTACTCTTGGTTCGTGGTGTTTACTTGGTAAATATAGAATGTACGTTTTTTCTTAAAAATGTTTCAATAAAGATTTTTTGAAAGAATGAATGTTTACCCTTTTTCCCCTTTAATGAAAAATGAACATTTTCCATTTGGTTTCCTTTACTTTTTCCCTAAGAACTCAATTTTCTTTAATGAAATGTGGCTTGTTTTAAAATTATGAGGGCAATGGATTGTGATTTTTTTTCTTTAAAATGAACATGAGTAAAAACCTATGTTTTATATATTGTAGTTCAAACCTAATATTGATACTTCTTTTGTTTAAAGGAGATCTATTTGGGAATAGATTACTTGGGCATGAATACTGAGTTTTAATGCTCATGTTTATAGTTTTATCTTTGTTTTTAGATTTAGGTTCTTCTTCTTGATCGGATTTGGTTGTCGTAGTGTAACTTTGGTTTGAGGTCGTTGGTGACCCATAGGTTCACATGGAGGTATGTGCAGTTTTATTTTTATTCACACCACTAGCTTTATTTTTTATTGTTTGGTTTGTATTTATTATTTTTCTTTATTTTATGGGCCAAATTGTTCTCATATATTTACTTTTGATTCTTGGCACTAGTTGCTAGCCCATGGGGATTAGGAATGCCATTCGGGCCTTATCGCAGACCGGGTCGAGTGTCAAGTTGGATTACATCCAGGCTTGGTTATTAACACCACATTGAGCTAATTACCTCAAAAAAACCTATCAAATACTCTTATAAATATCCTTATCCAAGTTTTGGAGGTTCCAGTATCCTCAAAATACCATCACTAGGGTCTTTGAGAAGAGATCCAAAGGAGGTCTCGCAAAGTGGAGGTAATTGTTTTATCTGATATCTTTCATTTTAGTTCTTTTTTTACCACCTAAAATTATGTAATGACCATTAATATAAAATAAAATAATTATAAATAAAATATTAATACATTATTATGTTGATTTTCTAACCTTTATCCATCTTATTTTCATCAAATGAGAGATGAAAGTATCACTTATGCATACGTGTGGACTACCGTCTCCACGTAGTGATGTGATTTATTTTCCATCATTGTCATTAATGTTTTATTAGTATGATGGATTTAATATTTATGTATTATATTTATGAAATAATTATAATTCTATAATTATAATACCTTATCTACCTTTTTACATTTCCATCTTTTGGAAAATGATAATGTCGCTCGTGCGTACGTGTGGACCACCACCTCTACGAAGCGATATGTTTCGCTTTTCATTTAAAATTTACATAGATGGTAATAAGGATATATTTAAAAACTATTTTTAATATTTATGATATAATAATTATTATATAAAGTTGAACTATTATTATCTTCATTTTTTTCCATCCATTGAAAAGTGGAAACATCAATCTTATGTATGTACAAACTACCGTCTCTACAAAGTGATGTAATTTATTATTCACCACCACTTTATGAATGATTATAATAGTGTATATTATTAATAAATATTATAATCATTTAATTATTATGATTCTAGTTATTATTAAACCATGGTGCAAGTACAGGGACTATAGAACCAAAATATGCATGGAAAACATACCAGGTTTCACCTGAATATTAATTTTAATGAAGAAATTATTAATAAAAAGATAATTTTAAATTTTAAAGTAATGATACATAGTAATTTGTGTATTAATATTTTAATAAATATTTATTTATTATATATTATATTTTAATGTGTATGAATCAATATAGGACTTGAGTTAAGGTTTTCGCGTCTTACTTTTATTTCTATGAGATATATGTAATATTCTCAACTTGTTTCTTTTTTGTGGTGTATATAATATCCATGAGATTCTTTTGTTATGATTCTTATAAAAATTATTGGGATTTATAAATCCATATAATTTTATCTCTTTCATAAGGTTTTTATTTGTATATTACCAATGTGGTAAGGGATTTATGTTTCAGCCTCATTTTAATTGAGAGTGTTTATGATTGAATTTCCATTGAGGTAAATTATATAGATACTTTCCATTAAACCCCATCTATTTTATTATCCTCTAGTTATTTTTGGATTTTTTAAGTATTAATAAAATTTTCCTCTCTTTGTTACTAAAAATTATTGAGAAAATGTTTTTAAATAAAACTCAACCTTATTTTCTCTTTGGTTGATGGATATTTTATTCCATGTCCATACTATTAAATTTTATTTTATGAAAGTTCGTACCTATACATGAAATATTTTTTAAAAGGTAATTTTAACTACCTTTTAATTTATTTACAAAGATTTAAAAAGAAAAATTTCTAAAAAATCCCCAAACAAGTCATTTTTGGACTTTTAAAAAAGTGCGAAATGATTGTTTTCTATAAACATATATGGAATAAATAGATTTTCCCATCATCCAGGTAGTTATTTTATTTAAATATTTCTTTAAAATTTTCTATTTTTATTTTAAAATAAAATTATTTTCTCAATATTCTGGTAATTTTTAAAATGTTATCAAAAGAAAATTATATTTTATTACATTTTTATGAAAGGTTTAAATGGTCTTTCAAGGGTATTTTTCATCTATGTCAACATCTTTTAAGGAATTTTATACTTCTATAGGGATATGATCTTATCATATAATCCATTTTATTTATATGGATGGTTTATAATAATGATTATTTAAGTATGATTCAATGAAACCCATTTCTTTCTCATAGGTTAACAAAGATATGATGAAACCCTTATAAAATCCATTTCTTTTCCACAAATTATGTTGTAATGAAATGATGAAATGTTTATAAAACTCATTTACTTTATATGGGTTATGATATGAATATATTATGAATGTTTTATGATATTTTTGCACACATATGTATGGTTTTTATTATGTGATATATGGGCCTAAAATTATATAGCCCTCTAATGAATTCAGTAATAATGGATATCTCATGTGATAATAAGGACTAGAAAGGGGATTAAACTTAATACAGTAATGAACTCTCTCCAATATCATAGTCTTGGGATTTAACCTTTACTGAGGAAATGTTGGAATGGGGAGTGAACCCAATCCACTATGATAGTCTTGGAAGTGATCCTTGACTAAGGAAATGATTTTATATGCTTATATGTATACCAAAAACTTATGAATTATGGTTATGATATGTTCTCATGGATCATGATTTATTATTGATGATTCCTCTCTCTTATTTATTATTTCTTTTCTTATGAAAGATCATTATTCCATGATTTTTCATAAAATAAGATGGATTATGTATCTATTCTTCAAAGACTCTAGACCTTTGTGGTTATGGGCGTGTTTTGTAATGAGATGTATTGAATATTCATTGAAAATGGTGTAACATGTATTTATAAATTTCATAGGTTGTTATAGTTGTTATCATAAAAATGTTTATATAACTTTGGGGATTATAATGTTTCATGTGAGGTTAAATTAAGAGGTATAGATACCACCATGGGTTTATAACTTTAAGGTTGATTATAAAATCAAAGGAATAGACATGCCATTTGAGGTCTTTAAGTAATGGGATTTTAAAGTAATTAATAATATTTTGGGAGGTATTTTATTAGGTTTAAGTACAAGTAACCCTTAGGTGTATAATGTGATTTAACATAAAGGATTATTTTGGGAATAATGATATTACATTTTGGGGATGTAAGATGAATGTTATAGGATAATATTTAAGTGTAATATGTTATTATTTATTTTATTTAGGATATAGAGTTAATTATTTTTGGAATGATTTAATTTTAACTTTTGGTAATATTTTTTAATTTGAGAGATTAATGTATTATTTATTCATATAAAGTATTATTCATTTTTTGTATTATCTTACCTTATGCTAACCATTTTGGTTTTAGTAAGGACTGGAATAAAATATTTTCATCTGTTTATATACCTCATGGTCAATCATATGTTGATTATAGTTCTTTATTAATTAAATATTCATACTCATTATTTAGATTAAAATATGATATAAAGGTGGAAATTTATTGAAACTCTCAACTAAAGGATGAAATTGCATTTATATATTTGAATAAAATCAAATAAGTATATTTTCTTATGTTCATAGTATGGATGGTAAAGGAATTACTCAAATATAGTAAAATTATATTAAAATAAAAAAAATTCCTATTAATTTCATTTATAATGAATTTATGGTCTTTTCATACCTCATTGGTTTATGGTTTTGTGTTTATGACTTTCTCATTATCGTTAACTTTCTTATGATTAAAGTTCTATGTCACTCTCTAACATTATTTGGAAATTATTTTTTTCCTCTATGTAAATATTTCCACTTCCCAATAATGTTATCCTATTTTTAAACCTATTCATGTATTAATCCATATGAGCTTCATATTTCCCTGTCCTTGTTTAAAAAAAGGAAGTTTTGTTAACCCTTTTTATAATTTGGGATTTCAAAAAAAGTATTTTCAAATGTTAAAACCCTAATTACAGAGATCAAGTTAAAATTGTGGGAACAAAATTTGTTAAAGGGGTAGAATGTAGCACCCTGATACTTTAAAATAACATTGTTTTTGATAGTGTATATGGCATGAAACACTAAGCTTAAATGAACCACAAAATATTATTATTTTAAGATGACTGATATGACCTAGCAGTTGTATTGGACAGTATGAATAGTGTTAATCACATTATGAAATATATTTATAACATATTTCACTAATAAAAATTTAATAATTTATTCTTAGGAAATAATAACTAAATTTATAGAAAATTCATTTTATGATTAAAAAATTATTTTTATTGCATTTTGTGTGTGGAAATTATAATTAATTTATAAAACTTTTAGAAATTGTATTTTATAAAATTAACATAATTTTTTTAATCATCATATCAAAATTATATTAGGGTGGAATTTTGGTATTTTCCTAAAATGATTGACTCCTAAGTGAATAGTGAAATTACAAATTTATCAAATACTGTCATTTCTTATCATTAAATCAAGAAATTTAAAATTAAAATTATATTTTGGATTTTTAATTTAGATTAAATATTATAAATATAATTTATAATAATCTAATTAATTCTTTTTTAATTAGTAATATTCATAATTTTGATATAAGTTAATTTTTAAACTTAAAAATGTATTTTTCTAAAAATTATTTTTCATTACGTTTTATGTATTTATAGTAAAATTAATTTCTATAACATATAGAAATTGAATATTTAAAAATTGATTCTATATTTAGAATTAGTAGGTTCAAATTTGGTAAATAAATCCCTTTTATTTTTTTCATTATGAATGGTAACCATGGTAAATATTTGTCACCACAGTAAGGGAAAATAGGGTAATTAAGGTTAAAATAATGTGATAAGGCTTTGAAAATATAGTTAACACCTATATTATTTATATTTTGTGATTTTATTTCAACCACCCCTTCATATATTCTAAAATATAACATTTTGGTTTCATTTTTCTTTGATAAATAACTTTATATTATTTTAAGTAAAGAAAAATTATAAACTATGAGTCTCTTTATTTTAATTAATATTATATGCTCACATCAGGATAAAAAAATGTTATTAATTAATATAAAAGTTATTTTAACTTTATTAATTTATTTTTATTATGGTAATTTATTTTTAATTTTTAGTGATGATATAATTACTCCAAAAGCTTATACAATGTTGACACAATGCATGTGCAAGGAGTAGAAAAATCAGTGTAAATGATTTTAAAAACAAAAAATGTAATATTTTTTTGATTAATTATGGTATATCATGAATTTTATATTTAATAATAATGTATAATTGATGTTTAAATTATTTATATTCCAATTATATACCTGTATTGATGTCTTTAAAGTCAAAATATTTGAATAGTTCTTAAAATAAATTTAATAGTATTTTTTGTTAAATAATATATTATTAAATGATTTAAAAATAAAAAAGATTTAAATAGGTAAATTAGGATGGTATATGTTCTAAAACATTCATAAATTTACCATTTTTTCCAAGTGTTACCTTAGAAGTAAATTTATAACCCTTTAGTGTTGAAAAAGGTGTTACCATGGTTAAGGTTAAAATTTGTTAATGAATGGGTTAAACTAAAAGATAAGATTTATAATATCACATAAACCTATCCAAATTGTATTGGTTTAATGTAATAAAACCTTTAACTAAATTATCTTCAAAAAATTTTCCACTTGGTGCCACTTTCACATGAAAAAAATATTATATTTAAATCATTTCAGTAATTCCAAATATGTCATTCCCTTCACTTTAAAAGGAAACCACCTATCCTCTATTATTCACAACACCATGAGATAAATATATCAACAAAACCCTACCAAAATCTCTTCTAAATATCCTTATCCATGTTCTAGAGGTTCTAGTCTCCTCAAAATATCATCCATGTGGTCCTTGAGAAGATATCCAAAGGAGGTCTCTCAAATATGAGGTAATGATTTTAACTAATCTCTTTAATTTTAACCAATATCATATAGTAATATGTTATTATATTTATATTTTTAACTTTATCCATATACTTTCCATTAAATGGGAGATAAAAGTATCACTCATGTGAATGTGTAGACTACTGCCTCCATACAGTGATATGATTCATTTTCCATAACTATTATTCATGGTTGGTTATTATGATGGATTTAATGTTTATATATATTATATTTGTGATATAATTATAATTATGTAATTATAAGAACATATCTACCATTTTACCTTTATATCCATTAGAAAATGATAATGTCACTCATGCAC
This sequence comes from Viscum album, assembly GCA_963277665.1. Lineage (NCBI taxonomy): Eukaryota > Viridiplantae > Streptophyta > Magnoliopsida > Santalales > Viscaceae > Viscum > Viscum album. Next base: position 4,496,973 of record OY728145.1, read on the forward strand.
GCAGGTGAACTACTACCTCCATAAAGTGATGTGATTCATTTTTCATTTTTTATTTACATAAAAGGTAATAAGGATTTATTTAATGAAAATTTATGCTCTTTATGATATAATAATGATTATTTAAAGGTGAATTATTATTTAACTTAATTTTATTCCATCCATCCAAAATTGGAAACATCACTCGTGCATAAATATAAACTACCATCTCCACAAAGCGATATAATTCATTTTTCATCACCACATTATATGAATGATTATAAAGGTGTATATAATGAATAAACAAGATAATTATATCCTCATTAATATTTTTTAGATGATTAAACCATGACCAAGTTACAATTAGCATAACCATCGAACTGAAACATTCATGGAAAACAGACTAATTTTCACCCAAATGTTCAGTTTAATGAAGAAATTGTCAATAAAAGGATAATTTGAAATTATAAAGAAATGATAAATAGTATTTTATGTATGAATATATTAATAAATATATATTTACTATACATGATATTTTAATTCGTACGAATCAATATGGTACTTTAGGAAAGGGTTTCCTAACTCATTTTTATTTCTATGAGCCATCTTCCATATTCACCACTTTTTCCTTTTGTGTGGTGTATATACTACCCATGAATTTATTTTTTGATGCTTCTTGTGAAAATTTTGTGGATTTTAAATCCATATAAGGTAATATATTTCATTTGATTTTTATTTTTAAATAACCAATGAGTTGAGGTATTTTTTTTAATCACATTTTGATCAGGATTATTTATGCTTGAGTTATCATTAAGTAAAATAATATGAATCGTGTACATTATACCCCATATATTTTCTTATACTCTTATTATTTCTGTATTTTTTATGTATTGATACCATTTTAATCTCTTTGTTACTTAAAATGATCATGAAAATTTTTTAAAAAAATTATGAAAGCTATTACCTATACTTGAAATGCTTTAAAAAGGTCATTTTCACTAACTTTGACTTTATTTACAAAGGTTTAAAAAGGAATATTTTAAAAAAAATTGAAAATGACTTTTTTTAACTTTTTAAAAAAATCATTAAAGTAATGTTTTCTTTTAACTTATATGAAATGAATGAATTTTCTTACCATCATAACCATTATTTTCTTTAATTAATCCTCTAAAATTTTACTTGGTTATTTTCAAAGAAAATAATTTTCTCAATATTCTAATAATTTTAAAAAAATTATCAAAATAAAAGTATATTTTCTCATGTTTTCCAATAAAGTTTAAAATAATATTTTAAAGGTATTTTCATCTATGTAAAAATAATTTAAGGATTTTTATACTTAATAGGGGATATTATCTTATTATACCATTAACTTTATTTCTCTGGATAGCTTATAATGATGATGATTTAAGGATGATTCTATGGATCTCGTTTCTTTTCCATGGGTTAAGAATGTTGTGATGAAACCTTTATGAAAACCATTTCATTTCCAAGAGCTATGCTATGATTAAATGATGAAATTTTTATAAAACCTATTTACCTTCCATGGGTTATAATATGATGATATGATTAATGTTTTATGATATTAAAGCACACATATGCATGATTTTCATTATTTGACAAGTGGGATTGTAATTATATATCCCTTCAATGCATTGGGTAATGATGGATATCTCATGAGATAATAAGTATTGGAACAGGGAGTGAACCTGGTTCATTTAGGGACTCTATCCACTATGAAAATCTTGGGAGTGAACCTTGACTAGGGAAATGATAGAATAGAGAGTAAACCCAATCCACTATGATGGTCTTGGCAGTGAGCCTTGACTAAGGAAATGATTTTCTATGATTATATATATGCTAAAAAACTTATGTCTTATTATTATGATATAATCTTATGTATCATGATTAAATATTGTTGATTTCACTCTCTTATGTCTTATTGATTTTATTATGAACAATCCTTTTGTTGTGATTTATAATTAATGATATTTTACTAATTGGGTATGATTATTGTAAGATATGATCATGTTCTTTTACCCTTATTTTTATCTTATACTAACATATGTTCATTGATTGGTATCTCTTATGTTAAACCTTAGTGATAATATGAGATCACCCTTTCTTATGTTTTCTTTCCCCGTGTTATTAGGAAAGGTCTTAAGTAAGGTATGTTTAAAGATATTTGTAGAAGATATTTAATATCTTTTATAAAACAAGATAACTTATGTTCCTAGTCTCCAGATACTCTAAACATTTATAGTTATGGGGAATATTTTTTATGATATATATTTAAATTCATCTAAAATTATGTAATATATATATGTATGAAAGGTTTGGGTCATTATAAATATAAAAGAAAAAAGAAATGGGTTGTTAAAACTATGAATAAGGTTGAAGAGAATGTGAGTTTGACTCCACCAAGGAAACATTATTTTAATATGGCACTTACATCCATCAAGTATTAAGTTTTCCATTTTATTTTCACACAAAGCACGAAAAGGTAAAAATATAAATATGTAATGGAAAATAAATTTCGAGGTGAAATCCACTTGTGTTGCAAAATAAGAAGTTGCTTACTTGAGTGTTATCAATTCCGCAATTGTGGAAAGGCTCAATATAAGAAAATATTTCAAAGATTATATCCTTTAAAATAAGGGTTCAAGTGATATAATACAATGTAAATCCATTGGAAAGATTTCAAATTTTATGGCTATAAGAGATAGTGAATATCTCGAAGAGATTATTGCATTCCTTTCCCAAAATCTGAAAAGGGGGAAATGGAAGATGGAAGGTGATGGGTTTGTTCATCTTAATCATCCTTATTCCTTAACTTGAGGAACTTTAAGGTTCCCATACCCCCATATACTTTCTTATTTCTAACTATTTGTAAATTGGTGTAGAATTAAGGGGGTGATATGATTCATGGGTGTTTTTTCTATAAAATAATATATGATGGGAACTAAAAAGAATATTTTATTTAGCCAAAAATTCAATTGGTTTTAGGAAAATTGAATAATATCAAATAGTAAATAGCATCAACCATAAAAATCAAATTTATATTTTTTTTTGGATAAGTGGTTTGGTGTTCGGTATCATCTGATAGTTTTTAGGATATACAAAATCTACTAATATGGAGAGGATTTCCCACAAGTGGTATAATAAAATTTATCTATAATAATTGGTGTACTAAAAAAAGACTAAATGGGGGTTATGATGAATATAAAATTCTATTAATCATTGTCAAAATATTTTGAATCATGTGAAGAATGTAAATTCATGGATTTTAAGTGGTATCATTTGTTCAAATTTAACTGCTCTTGCAATAAGTGGTATCAAATTTTTAATAAGTGGGGCTAATTAATTCATCATGTGGTATTATTCTCATAACCAACTACTTTAATTTTATCTACTAACCATTTGATGTTAAGTGATATATATCACAGGTTTTTTTAAGAAATTAAAGATATAATGTTACTGTAAGTTTTTCATGGTATTCATGAGTGACATGGAAATCCTTTTTATTATTTATAAAAACTCTTGTTCCATACACCAAGGATTGGGATCTTTAGGATTGGAGGATTTATTAACATATCAAGTTAAAAATATTAAATTCACTTAATAAATCTATAGAGATAATGTAGCAAGAGATAGAAAATTGTGGATTTGATCATTCTTGGAGTTTATTCTTATACATCAAGGGGAGAAATATTTGAAAATTAAAAAAGGAGAAACTAGAGATAATAATTTTCCCTCCAATAAGGGGAAAAGGTGTATACCTATATGTGAAATGAAAATTTTAAATACCCTTTGAATTTAATTTCCAATAAGGGGGATACATATTTGATATTGTCAACAAAATCCAAATGGAGTATTTTTATCAATCTTAAAGGATTATATTAGATTTTCTAACATTAGGAAAAGGCGTGTGTCGGTATCTCAATGAATAAAGTTGGATTTTTTGATAATAGAATTGTTGAAAACACATATTTAAATATTACCAAAGTTATGAAGTGGTTATTGGAATATTTGTTTGTCCCAATTATTTTTTCCAATGTATATTTTTTATAATATCATTGTTTACAACATAAGTTTGAAGATGACCAAAGTGATAAAGTGGCGATTGGGAGATTGGTTGACTCAAAATGTGATGTCCAAGGTATGTTGTTAACAAAAATCTTAATTCATATTCATGTTGTAATTGTTTATAAAGATATTATTGGTCAAGTAGAATAATTATATATTCGGAGGTGGTGTGTTGTTGTTTCTCAACAAATGAAATGGTTAGTAGGTGTGGTGGAGAAGGAGAAGAGTCCAAGTGAGGACATAGCCATAGAAATAGTAGTTTTGTTAAGGTAGATGCACAAAACAATAAAATCATAGTGGACCATGCCTATGGTCACCTTTGTTATGTCATTGAAGTTAACCTATCTAAAATGGGCAGAGGTAGATAACCATGGTCATAGTGGAGGTGATCATGGTTGACAAGTGAAGGTCAAAGATAACATAGCTAGGATAAACATGGTTTATATCACAGTGTTTGGAATTTATGGTGAAAATTGAGAATTTATTTTCACCATTAATTGGATATAAATACCTGGTTGGTCCATTTTTCTATATTTAAGATCTGTAGTTCATATGAGGATAACACAGATTGAACCATGTCGTAGAGGAAGGAGTGGTGGTTCATGATGATCCTTATATAAATTGGAAAGCCTAAAATGGGTGTAGTGGTGAATAAATCTAGACATAGTTGAAATTATAGTGGTTCGCCAAAATGTTTAGTGTAAAGTGACCATTCCCATGGTGCTTTATGTTTTATAATAAAAATAGCTAGAAATGTTACAGCAGGTTGCGGTGTAAGGTGTATCAATGGGTGACACATAGATCTCGAAATAGAGGACTCTAATGATGAATTAAATAGGCATCAGTGATTTTACAATCATGGGATGTGTTTTTGGTCAATTATTCAAGAATTATTGGAATGGTTTTTATAGTATTATATAGATAAAGTAAATGGCGATTAATACACATTGCAAAGGATTTTTTCCTAGCATCCATGAATAAGTTATGATTGTGGTTACTGGAGGAAATTTTATAGGAGGTTTATAGAGAAGTTCATGGGAAAAATGAATTCCAAAATTTGATGATGATGGGTGTATAATTTATGAGTGCATGGCCTCCCTCTTTGAATAATAAATATTGACTAATAGAGATAGGTAGGATGTTACACATATTAAATATCTAAATATCTATGTAAAAGAATTTTCTGTTATAGGTGAAGGGATAAAAAATATGAAGGAGTTTTCATCCATAGAAGATCATACCAAGAGAAAAGTTAATGTTGTGCCTATAGAAAATTGAAGTTGTTCCAGAATTATTTTGGAAAGAATAAGTGTGTTTGAAAGGGTGTTTTCATAAGAGGTGAAGGAGTATTTCAGTAGGACTACAACAGAGAATCCATTATTTTTTGAGGATGCATTCAATAATGTTTTGAAAGGAACTAAATGTCAATAAAAATGTTTGGATCATTATTTTAGTAGTGAAAAAAGAAGGATGAGGAAGTTCTAGTGAGCCTCAGATAATAACGAGTCTACCCTAAAATTTATAAGGCAGTGAGCCCGAGAAAGTAGTGACCAAACCTAAACCTTTATAAGGGGAGTGACCCCTATGAAGATTAGTGATCTATTAGTGTATTTTAGTGCATGAAACATTATTTATTCATGATCCTTGGACTTTTACTAGTGAGGGTGAACCAATTAAATTCTCATGTCCCTATTTACTTTATGAATACACACCAAAATAGATCAGGAAACATAAAGTATATCTTATAAAGTATCACAACAAGTGACCCTCAATTTTGAGAAGTAAATATCATATAGGTAAAGTGATACCTTTAAATAGAAAGAGTTTTATATTCATAAATACATCATGTACTCTAATTCACCCCCACCCCTATCAGGGTAATCTCACTCTAAGCCTCTATTGAGGGACCCATAAATGGGTAGGTTGATGGGTGGTAAAATGGGTAAAAACATGAAGGGGTATAAATTTGAAAACCCATATATTTAATGCACCTTAATTAATTATTTATTAGATAAATATACACTTAATAAAATACCAAAATATATTGAGTCCTGGTGACTTTGAGTAATTAGATACATAGAACAATAACTTGAATCATGGGTATAAAAGCATTATTTAAAAACTCCAAAACATTCCATTATAATCATTTGATCTTTTAATACTACATGAGATAACCTGGGGACATGCATAAGAAAATGGTGATCTATAAATCCCAGTAAGTTAATAATCAAATCATAACATGATTAAAGTAATAAATTTGAGACAAGAGTCATATCAAGGTGACATAAAAATAGTGAGAATGGTAAAATTGAATATCAAAGCATGATATAAGATGATAACATCAACTCAATATATGAAAGTGGAAACAACATAAAACATGGCATTATAAGCATAATTCAAGGCTAACCACAAATACATCATAATATAGTGTTCTTAGTATATCCTCATATGAACCATACATGGGATATCATTAGATGAGAACATTAACTAATACATTAAAGGGATATATAATTCTGGGCCCACCCGTCACATTCATATCATGTACATGTATTTGTATGCCACATAATCCCATGATTAAGTAGTGTGGGTTATATAAATGGTACTAAATCAATGAAGGATAGGCACATATAGTTGAATACCCTTGAGTGGAAATGGGGATGGGTATACACAACACAAATGTTTGGCATGAAAAATCATGGGATGATTTCAAGAGCATAAAGGGGGTACATAAAGGTTTTTGGAAGGTTTTAATAAGAGTTAATGGTTGTATTTAATTACTTGGTAATCATAATGATAGTAAAGGTATGTGTAAAAACATATTTCAACATGAAAATTTGGAAATCAAAAGGCATAACTCAAAGAAAGTTTTTGAATAAAAAGGGGGATAGAATCCCCTTACCTTGAGAGGGCACTTCTAAAATCTTGGTAGGTGCTTCTTAAGATCTTGAGAACACCTTGGGAGACTTTAGAGAGGTATAGAGAGATTAAAATTCATTATATATGGGTTTTTAGTGAAGAGGATTTGGAGGTTGGGTGGGTATTTATATCAAAAGAGGGGATTTCTTTATTAATTTTTAAACATAGGTTTTGGATTCTATATGATAAAATAATCAAAACCACAAACATTACCATTTGTTTTACCATGATTTATATAAAAAAATGGTTTTAAATATTTTATAAGTCCAAGATCTTTATATATTAAAATAATACCATTTGGGATGTGGAAGTGAGTCATGTTCATAAAGAATTGATTTTAAAAACTTAAAATATAATATAGGTTTCGGGGAATCCATTAAAGGTTTATAAAATTAATAAAAATAACTTCAAAACAAATTATTTTAAAGTTTTAATATATATTTGGTCCTTGATTCCTTTTATATCATTTATTACATCACTTTTGGTCCATTATGATGTCGTAATATAGATCGTATATTTATAACATTTTTAATTTTTACCCAAAAATTCAACTCTCTCGAATAATTATAAAAAATTCACCATTAAATAATTTTGACATGGTTTTTTAAAAAATAATATTTATTTTATCAAAAAAATCTATAAATATTAGAATTTACACTTTTAAATAAAAATCATTATTTACTAAAAAATACTTGTTTTATGATAATAATAATTTTCTGACCCTTATAAAGATTACATTGGACATTATTAAATTATACTATCATTTATATATAAATAAATTTTATTTAATATTATTATTATATTAAAGTAATATTTATTTAAAAATTCTTTAATTTATCAAAACTAGTGTTAAAAATGTATTTTCCAAAAATAAAAATTTGGTTTCTTTGTATCAAAATATAATTTTCATAAAATCATATATAATTGTATAAATAAAGTAATAATTAAAAGGGATAAATATAATCATTATTTTATTACATTATAAACATAAAAATTCATAATACTAGGGTCTAGATGCATATCCTCTTATTACACTAGCATACACCCTAAGGGTAAGGTGTGTGATAGTGGTACTTTCTTGGGGTGGTTTGGAAAACATGGTTTGGGTCGTCATCTCAATAAGGTTGAAATTATACTATAATAGATTTAATTAATGTTTCAGTTATTGAATTTCAACTTGGTCTTGGTTAAGGGAAAATCATAGTGACGTCATCTCCCTTAGAAGCTCTGATAATTGGGCTTCATAGAGTACGATCCTACTAGTCTAGGTCATTGCTACTTCTATCTGTGTCAATTAGACTTTATCATAACCCTTAATATATACTAATCTGAATAGTCACTGTATAGAAACTATATTATCAAAGGTTAAGATGCTTAATGGAATTTTAAATCTAACCAACTATATTTTATAAGGGTCCAAAATAACTAAATTTGTGCATGTTTTTTCTATGAATACATTACTTAATAAGGAATTTATTCATTCAATATGTGGATTTCATTATAAAATTTCAGGTCATTACATTATTCCCCCTTCAAAAAATCATTTCATACACTAAAATAGATGAGGGTTCTTCTATTTCATCACCACTTCTGGTTTCCATGTGGTTTACTCAAACTTTTGGTTTTGACACTACACTTTGATAGGGTGGTTTGTCTTGTTTTATAGAACTTTGTCACTACAATATAAGATCTTTATCAGCTTCTCCCCATATGAAAGATCATTCTCTCAGGGTACCACCTCTATATTTAGTACATGTGAGGGGTCTAGTATGTAATTCCTCAAGAAGGATGCATGGAACATGTCATGTACTTAGGATATGTTAAGTGGGAGTCTTAGTCAATAGGATATAACTCTAATGTATCTAGGGATCTAAAATGGGATGATGTATCTTAGACTAAGCATTCACTTTTTTCCAAACCTCATGACTTTCCTCCATAGTGATGTATGAAGGAACACCATATCTCCAACCTCAAACTCTATATATCATCAATGATTGTCTATATGGATTTTCTGTTGAATTTTTGTGGATTTTATTTGACATTTAATGGTTTGAACATTCTATTTCTCAGAGCATTGAAGGATAGTAATAATATTTTCAATGGATTTGATCCATTTTTTCTTGATTAAATGATTATCAGATCCCCTAAAATTAGAAGGTCTTTTTAATATAAAGGTATCAATTGTAACTTTATTTTTCTTAGTGTGTGTGGATTTTCCCATGATTCAATTTTCCATTAAAAACATGAGTTAATTGATAAATTATTGTCAGAAAGTTCTTTAATTCTTCTCTCATAGGGTTTAGAATCTCATTTGGGTAGTCATTATGTTACCCACCACATTGTTTGTTAACTCAGTTCCTCCTATTTCCATCCAATGACTAAAATAAAGGGAAATTTAGGGATAATAATTTTTCAAACTATTAATCATATTAAATGAAAACTATTAAAATTTAAGGGATAACTCATAAATAACATACATTCCTTAACCTATTAATTTCAAGGTTTCAATATAAGTTATCCAAGGTTTATTTCATAACATAAAATTTTATGGGCATTTTTGTTCCCTTCATGATGGTTCATAAACAGCTTGTGAATTTACCAAAGCATGTTCCCAGGAGTGTAAAAACAAGTGTTAAGTAAGGCCTCTTTTTTATTCACTAGGTTATGATGGATTTAATACACAATATTCCTTTTTCGGTTTTATTATCCCTAGGCACAATTGTGACAAGGCCACATCCACTTATAGTATCTTGATAGGGATTTTGTTACTTGGAAGCCACATAATATATATTTTACCATAATTTAGGTATGTTTTCCTATGATTAGTCATATACCTAAGGATTTCACTAAAGTTTTCTAATCCTAATCCCTAAAAATAATTATACCTTAATCCAATTCCAACTTTGATAACCCATATCTTTAATACATCTTAATTAATGATTTATTATATAAAGATACACTTAATACAATCCCAAGAGATCATAAAGCCTAGTTCCTTTGGGTAATTAGATACATAACAAAATAACTTGATATACAAATGAAACAATATTATTTAAAAACTTTAAAGCATTCCCTTATATTCCATTGATCTTCTAAAACTTTATGGGATTACCTAGGGACGTACATAAGAAGGGGGTGATCTATAAAGCCTAGTAGGGAATAATCAAAGCATAACATGATGAAAGTAATATATATGAGTCACCAGTAATATGAATGTTACATAAAAGGGATGAGAATCATAAACTTGAACATCGAACCATGATATAATATGATAACATCAAGGCACACTACTAGAAAATGGGTCTATACCCACGCATCTATACCCATGGATCAAAAAAATATGGGTATGGATGGTAATTTTTAACCTATTCCCAAGGTTTTGTTAAAAATTTGGGTATACTAACCCCGATATGAAGCTTTTATCGGGCTCCCCCTCCCGATTTTAATTTCCTACCTTGCGTCTCCCCCAAGCCCTAACCTCTCCTCCCTCTCCTCCCTCTCCTCCTCTCCCCAACCTCAACCTCCTACCCTCACCTCGACCTCCCGACCCCCGCCTCCCTCCCTCTGCCTTCTTGACTCTGCCTCCATGTATGTGGCCGCCTCTGTGACCACCTCCACCTATGAGCCCCACCACCGCATCCCGACCCTCGCCTCCATCTCCATGGCCGCCTCTACCTCCTCCTCCTCCTGGCCTCTGCCTCCACCACCTCTCAGCCTCCGCCTCCACCACCTCCCATCCTCCGCCTCCCAACCTCAAAAGGTATTAATATACTTGTGTGTAATTTTTTTATTTAGGGATTCCTTTGTCCATATATCTCACCTTATGTTAAATCTATACTTGTGTTAACCATTTCATACATTAATCTTCTTACTATTTATGAAAATATAACTTTGTCCATATATCTCACCTTGTACTCTATTCATGTTTCTTTCCCCTTTGATAATTTAAAGTTCCTAACCAAAATATTTGAAACTTATTTACATCTGATCACTTAAAACCACTCAAAAATATTTTGATTTTACTCCCTTTAAAACAACACTATGATCTCATTGCTCCTATCCTTTTCAATATTAATCCCATGAATCTTCCTTACAACACTGGAACAATTCATTTTGAAAGATATAGATAACTCCCACTTCAAATCCAAGAACTATTGAATGCACAGTCCCACTAGAATCATACCTTCAATATACAGAAGTAGTATAATGAATCCATTTCCTCCTCCATAGATAACTTAAATATACTATAATTACATACTAATGTTTCCTCTTCTAGGATTCTAAGTTCTACACCATCCATTAGATATATATAATGAAAATCATGGCCATATATTTATAACAGTCATTTGACTTTGGAATAAAATTATAATTCAATATAATTATTTTAATTCTGGTGTAACCACTTTTTTGTATAAACTTCTAGAATCTAAACATCCAGGGATCAGCTTAATTCCTCTAAAGTCCTTGAGCATTTAGGTATATCTACCACTTTTTTATCATCAAAAAAGTTTATCCCATTATCTAAATTCAATGTAACTTTATTGATTCCAATTCTATCATCCAGATCGACTTGAGCATGGCCTATAGATTCCTTGAACTCAATTTTAATCTATGTTATGTTTTGGACTTTATAAAACACCCTTTCATTAAAGATAATGTTTCAAGATCTGATGTTATTCTGAATATTGTCATCCCAGAGAGGATAACCAAAGTTCTCATATCTGTAGTCTATAAATAAATAAATTTTGGAATTATTCTAAATATTTTCCCTCTCCTTAGCATCATTGTTAACAAATGCTAGATGGTTGAAATTTTTCATATGATGAATTTTCTTTTGTTTATAAGACCAAAACTACTCAGAAATATCTTTTCTTATTTATTTTTATGGAATTATATTTACTAAATACATAACAAAATTTAGTTATTTCAACCATATTTCTGTAGACATAGTGGAATGAAACCTCATGTTGTGTGCCTTCTCAATTAATGTTATGTTCATTTATTTGGCCACAATATTTTATTCTAGTGTACTGAGAACAATTTTCTCATGAATGATTCCCTTATTATAGAAATATTTATTAAGGTTCCTTCTATTATATTCTTCGCTATTATTTGACCTAAGGCATTTGATCCTTCTTCTAGTCTCTCTCCCGATCATGGATTTCAAATTGATGAAAATTCCAAACACTTTAGATTTATACTTCAAGAAATAGATCTACATTTTATTATATTTTCATTAATAAAAGTGAAAAATATAAGGAAATTCCATGATAATAAACTAGGGCTGGTCCCCATACATCAAAATGAACAAGTTCAATATTTTCGCATTGAGGCTTCCTTCTATTAAACTTAAATAAAACCATCCTTTGTTTCTTGAGTATATAACTCTAAAAATTTATGATATTGGTATGTTTAAGATTCAATACATCCTTTTCCAAAAGAAACTTCATATTTATATCACTAGGATGACTAAGACAATTATTTCATAACTCTAGACATACAGTAGTTATAGTTCCAACCACAAAACTTTGGTATGAACAGTTGGTTAGATACATGGTTCCTTCCTTAACTCCCTTTTCCACAACCATTAATACTCGATTTAATTTCCATAAAACATTATAAAAATTAGCATTATATCCCTCCTAATATATGTTTCTAATATAAATGAGATTTTTCTATAAGCCTAGGATATGACATACTTACTTTAACATCAACATGCATTCATTTGATATCTGAACATTCAAATTACCCTTTTTGAAAACTTTAATAGCCTCATCATCCACCAAGTGTACCTTTCTGAATTTTTTGGATACTTAATTCTCTATGAACCCATGATTTGATGTGGATAGAAAAGATTCTCCATAATAAAATATCCACGATTCCACTGGATTATGAACACTTAACAAAAAATCATTGTTATCTTCTGCTGACTTTAAAGAAATGGAACTACCATAAACTGATTTTTCATAATTAGATTTATAATCCTTTTAATCATTCATGAGATTACTCATATTACCATAGTTCCAAAAATCAGTTTCGAGTCTATTTTATTTACCTCTACTCTCATCTCTAGACTTCTTATCTTTCTTTTGAATCATTTTCTGGTTGGGTGACCTTACTCTACTATATACCATAAAATTATTTCTAGATGTTCTTAGACATCCCTCCACCTAATTTATTCATTTAAGATTAAATTAATTACTTCTTTAAAGACTAATTTTTATTTTATAATAGAGTTACTAGAATAAGTGACCATTGCCTCCCAAATCTCCAATAGCATTGAAAATGGAATAAATTCCCATTTATCATTTTTGAAAGTGGCTTTTAGTAACTTGAGCTAACCCTAGATCATGTTACAATCATTAACATGGTTTGAATTTGGTATTCATTCCATCAATTCATTCCCAAAAACCTATACATAATAAGAACATTTTTTAAATGTATTTTTGTTTCATACACATCCTTAAAGGTATTCATTAGTGCTTGAGTTGTTTTCTTCTCTTGAATATTGAAAGCAACATTCCTCACCAATGTCACCCTCACCATTCTGAGTGTTATATGCTCTATCCATTCCCATTAATATTTATCTATATTCTCAATCTTAATTATAGTTAATGGAATACCTATTTCATTTTGGATGTAACGATCATCCATCTGCATCCTCCAAAATTTATACTACCTTTTGTCAAACTTATTACCCCTAATATTTAAATGAATCAGGTATGGATGTATGCAACACTAAGAGGTGGGGTGAATCATTGTTAATGAATTTTTAAACAAATTTCATCTTTTATATCCACTTTCTTTTTTATTCTATTATAGTTAGATAAAATGGATCTCTCATTCTCCATTATTACCTTTGGTTATACATAAAACACATCCAAATATTCACACACATAAATAGGGTAGTGATTTAAATGGAACACTACTCAATAATAGTTTATAATCCATAGTGTGTGTGGGAAAAACCAAAAAACACATGACCCGCTATTGATACACCTATAATTACATGGTTTTCATTTACACTACAGGTAGTATCGATGAATGCTATAAATACTAGGTTTGTGTTGTTATGTAATTAATTCAAATGTATGTTCATTAGATTAGAAAATATATCTTTTTTCATTCATGGTTCAGTTGGTTAGTGTTAAGGTTGCTTCTATGCGATATAGGAGTGACTAGTGGGAGATATTTCACGGAGGCTCTGCATCCGCGAAACATTCTAGGGTTCTAATGTATGATATGTAAATATCTTATCTTCTAATTAAAATCAATTATTTTATGCTGATAAAATTTTCTCTTTAAGGAGCATAATTAAATTTTCTAAATATAAAACCAGGGCAATCTACCCTCCACACACAAATAACTACTTTTCATAATTTGTTGGAATTTAATCTATTAAATCTTAACTAAATTTTATTATTGATTATTTCTTCTTATTTATACTTCTTGTACTGTGAAATCTTCACAACATTGATCGAAATTTGTTATAATTTGTATTGTTTTATCGTTCATGTATAGCATTTAGTTGGCTGGTGTGTTTCCCTTTACTAGAGATCAAGCATGTATATGATGTTTTATTTGTAGATGGGATTTCTAATGAGGTTGTATGAGCTAAAGTTCCTTTTCTTCAGTATATTGGGACTAACAACCTTGATAAAAATTCCACTCGGTCAAATTATGGGATGTATTGTTCGAGTATTATATTCAATAAAAACAATTTTATAGTAATTCTTACCTTTTTCTTAAAAAAATGATTCTTATACTTTGGTTATACATGATATGGGTTTGGAGAATTGCTTGTTTTTGAATCTCAAATGCATATTTTTACATTATCTAAAATTTACTAGAAACTAATTTTATTTGAAAAATCATGTTTTTTTGTTAGCTTAAATGCATATATAAGTCTTCATTTCGCATAATTGAAATTATAACTGTGGGTAATCATTTGTGATATTTATAATCACCTAGTTTTTTCCCTTTGATGAAACTTTAAAATGTTTTTTTCTCAAGATAAGAAACAACTTTATGTTTGTGGCAGATTACTTGTACTTTTACTTCTTGAAAATTACAGGTTTATTGATATGGATAAAGAATTTTTTATTTATTACAATTTGATATATTTTGGCACTCCATTCAACACACTTTCATATTTACATCAACTGAAGTAAGAAGCATTACTAACTTCCAGTCTTCCACATTAACCTATTCAATTTCTACTTTGGATTTTAGAATTTCCTTCTAGTACGTGATGCTCTAAGATAATCCTTAGCTGTTATTTATTTAATTTCTAGATTTAAATTATGAACTATTTATCCCTTATGTTTTTTTTTTCATGTTTTAGACTCAAAAAATTCATATACTTCTCCATAGATCATTGAAAAAATCCATATTCCATACTCAGCATCAATCATGAACTATTTTCAAATAGTCATGATGATTGTTACATTAAATGATCGATATAGAATCAGCTTAAGTAACTTCTAGAATATCATTCAAGAAACCTCAAATTATTCCAAACAGATAAACCTAATGTATCACTTTGATTGTAACACATACATATTATCTTCCAAGATATTATGTAAGAAACAGTTAATCTTATGTATCACTATAATACTAAAAATTAAATTTTTTATTATTTAAACACTTTTGAGAAAATAGTGAGAAATTGTACATGACATTGCGACTTAAGACAATCAAAGCACCCTGGTACAAAAATTTAAGGCCAAACAACACTAAGACTACATAGAAGATCCCCTACCCGGGATCATAAACAATAAAATCAGCCTCCTTAAGCTCCTTGATGTCGGATAACTTTCTCATGCATGACCGCATGGGCCTGGAACCTATGGAAAAGCCATACCCTATTAAATATCTGATTTCGGAGCGAAGACCAGATGAAAACCAACTACTTTAAACCTCATCTGGAGCAAAACAATAGAAGACAGATGCAGCGACCCTCAAACCTCGAACCAGATGTCCATAAAGAACATTTCACCAACTCAATGAATTCAACCACCAAATCCAGCATTTCCAATCATTCCACATGATTATTTGGGTATTTAATCAAAATAAAACCATATAAAAGAAAACGTGGTTCACAATATAAAATATGTCTTAAGGAATTGAAATTGAGACCAAGAACCCTTACCTTGGACTTCCTCTTGGTCGAAAACTCTCTAAATTCCATGTATAATAAATTTTGGTTTATTATTCATATAAATATTAAACTTATTCAAATTTATTTTACTTTATATCATACATTTATAATTACTCATTACAAATACTTTTATTGTTTGTTGATAAAATTAACATCTCGATGTTAACTATTCTGTTTCCCTTACATACTCTATTATGGAAGTTCTGGTCCTTGAGTCTTGTTCAGGGATTCATCAACTCCATAATTTCTATGATTAGTTAATTCATGTTTTTTATATAGTTTTATATTCTCGTATTCATTTCATGGAGATTATGGTTATGGTTCTCATGAAATTCCTTAAAAAATCCCTTTTTTGGTGATTATTGAATTAATATAAGAATTGAATTTATAGGTAAATATAGTTTTAATATTACCAATACATAATTATAAAAACATATTAAATTAATAATTATCATATATTATTACTATTATTTAAGTTTTCTCGTTCATTCATGAGATAAACATTATAAAAATTTCCATGTAGGTGGTAAAACCAACAAAAACAAGAACATGTTATAACTATTGAATAAGTAAGAACATGTTATTTCATAATGATAATATAAAATTTCAAGAATATAAATGGTTTAAAAAAAATATAAATTAATAAGAAAATTCAATAAAAGGTGGATGAAAATGATATATAAAATAGAATGGTAATAAGTTATTACTTATGAAGTGTCTTGGTATGCTTGTTTTAGGTGAATAAATTTCATTTATTATTAATATTATTAATAGAATGGATGAAGTATATTTATAAAATAATATTAATGTTATAAATATCATATTTATACATTAAATCCATTTTTATAACCATCCATTGAATTTTCCATTGGATTAATTTTTTGTCAATAGGTCAATATGTGTTTAGATATTTGAGGCTGCATCTTGAAGAGATTAAGTGGAGTGGTTCAAGATAAAGTAAAAATTTATTGTGATGAATATTTCACTAATATTAAAGAAAATTAAAAAAAATATGGGCTATTAAATATTATATTCCACATTTTGTAGAAGTTAGAAAGCCTTGGGATTGATTGAGAATGGATTGAAATTATTTTGAGTTGAAATTGTTACCTGTGCAAAGGTAACTCTGGATTTATGCAAGCTACATAAAGGTAAAACCCAAAGTAAAATACCTATTTAAAGTTTGTTTAAACCTTATGTAAAATTAATTTAGGGATTTGGAAACTATTTAAAGGTATTTAATGATCTTCATAAAGGTAGTACTGTAATCAATCAGATGTGTAAGTGTAGTTTTCACCCCACATAAAGGTAAACTCACTTGTGAAAATGCCATCTCAGAGATGTGTAAGGGTAATTTAGAGGTTAAAATACCTATGTGAAGGTGTTCCAGGCAATATTTCAAAGTAATGGGTATATTTGAGAGTTATGTAAATGTATGTTTCAAGCTATATAAAATTATCACTTTTATACTAGGACTTATGTATGGGTAACACTAAATGATGCATAAAGGTATGTTGAGATTTCTAAAATTTGTATATTATAAATTATTAGAGATATGAATTATAAATTTATTATATTTATATTTAAAGTATTAAATATAATGATTAATAAAATTGAATATTATCCTAGATATTGAGAAACAAAGCATCAAAATAGAGGGGATAATTTGAGATTGAAGAAGAGACATCCAAGATAAAGAAGTTGGGGTTTGATGAGATACACGCCAAAGATATGGAGATCATGCCATAGGGATATATGAAATGAATACTCCACTGCACCATAGTGTATGACCAGTGGAAATTTTGGTGACCATTGTGAGATTATATTTTACCTATGAGAAACAATGAGTTAAAAAAGCCATAGAGGTGACCATGGTATCTCAAGTGAGGGAAGGAGTAAGAATAAAAATGGAATAGACCACATCATAGTTATTTTATGGTGGTAATTTTGAGAATTATTTGACATTAAAATACCAACATGGGGAGTGTTACAACACAGGCTATTCCTTGTTGTTGCATACATTCATGTAGACATGGAAGCAATGAGATTTGAGGATATATTAAGGCTATAGTAATTTAAATATCACATGGGATATTTGTAATTGATTCTTTAGGTGATTTAAAATACAAAAAAACTATTGATTTTATGACTAAATAATAGTAAGAATATTCTATCGATATATCTAGAATATTAAATGTGCAATAATATCGATAAAAAAATGAAATAATATTCACACGGTATATTTTGAATATAAGACTATAGGTATCACGTATGAATATTTTTATAATATTTGAGAGAACTCACATATATTGTGTGTGAATTCTAATATCATGTGAAATATATAATTCAAGGAGAGATAAGGAGTTAAATTATTAGATATATAAAAGGAGTTAGAAACTATTTTTTCCAAGTATTCAAAGACTATGGAGGAACTAGATTTCTCAAGATCTGGTAAGAGATTTAATACTAACAGTCTTGATCAATATTATCAGATGTTGAAGATCTTGAAAATTAATACACATAAAAACCATTCAATCTATTTTATTCGTATTTAAAGATCATTATATGGAGGTGTTAAAGCAACCTATAGTAAGAAAGAGGTATTTCTACTTATGGATCAAAATAAGGGAAAATTTTTGATCGGGGTGTATAACTAGTTGCAAGTGTATATTGGAGGCGGTACCCTAAAACCAACTTATGTGTACTTTATGATAACTTATATTCATATTTTTAAATATTAATCAAATCATATTTCTTCTTATGTATAACATAGTATGTGATAATGTATTAAGATTATTTTTAATGTTAAAAGGTCATAAAAGTTCTCCGCTATGATGATAACCCATAAGTACCATGATAATATTCTTAAATATATGTTCTATATCTAGATGAAATCATTTTAGGGACCCAAATAATATAGGCTATCTGGGGTGGAGACTCATAGGACTTTGAGGCACCTTCTCATGTTGTGTGACCATGGTAATTTCCAATATAGAAGATTATGAGAACGAGACCCACCAGAAAGAAATCCATATTTATATGTGTCATGGATATTCCTATTTTTGTACATGTTTATTGATCCTTAGACTTTAATATTATTATTAATGGATATTATGAGTCATATTCTATGATGTATTGTTGAAAACTATGACAACATATGTCTGTGGTGAAGTGGGATACATTGGGTGTGTCATAAGTAATATTTAATTAATTCATAATGAGAGAAATAATTAGTCCGTTATGTTCTTTAATAGAGGTTGATATCTCGTGTACTTTGATGGAAATGATATAGCCTAAATAAATCCAGGGGTATGGAGGCAAGTTCAATTTCTGAAAATTCAAAGAAAGATACATTGAGCACATAGGTTTATGGCACCAGTATACAACCTACTTGATTAGATATGTCATGATAAAGAGATTTTATTGCACAATAAGCGTCTGTATGGGGTTTTATGTCATTGTAACATTAACCTCTTTCTCTATGGGTGTCTTGGTGTTTTACTAGATGTTAACCTTTTACTTTAGGCTCTTTCGCCTAATTCCACTGAGAAAGAGGCCTAGAGGGTCACACGCTAAGTGTATTCAGAACCTCAATTAAATTATATTATTATTTTTTATTTAATATGTTGAATAAATATTATTCATGCATGTGATTTAATAATTATTCATGATTTCATTATTATATATATTCCTCACTAGTTATTCAAGAGAATATTTTTTGAGAGAAATATTTAATAAATATTTCTTTTTAATTTAGTGAATATAATATTTATTTATTTATTGGTGAATAATGCAGTGATGTTTATTTATTAACTAATAGTTATTATTCAAGGCTTGGTAAATATTTTGGAAGAATAGAGAACTTATTTTAATGGTCCCATGATAAATAATGTATATTAAATATTATTTGAATAAATAATATTTAATTAATTCATAAGTTTTGTGCATGTGAGGAAATAATAATAATAATAATAATAATAATAATAATAATAATAATAATAATATTATTATTATTATTATTATAGACATGGGCTTTCATGGGGATTAAATAAATAATAAGGGTGCATGTGAAATTATTATTTTCTAACCCTAACAGTACATAAACCTAGTTATATTATTTCTTTTGTGGGTTTTTCATTTGTTTTGTTGTGCACAACAAAATTTGGATAATTCACCTAAGGCCCTAGAGAAATCCCTCCCCATGAATGCTCTCAATAATGGAGAGTGATCCTCCTCCACCAACACTTTCTAGAGAGATCCAATAGAATCATTCTTGAAGCGATTGTTGGGGTGATCAAAGATGAATGATGCAAGTATTAGGATATACCATGCTAACAAACAAAGATTCCTATGGTGATGTTCGGAGGTTCTTGGAGAATATGTGGATCACTGATGGAGAAAATATACACTTGACTCCTATAACACAATGACAATACGACATAGATAAATTGTAAAATTCTTCAACAAAGAATTAATTCATCACAAGTTAATTATTTAATTGTTTAAATTAATTATAAATATCATGTGTTGATCCTATGTTTTGGTTACGGTGTTCTCCTTTCAATTAATGTTTGATTAAATTTTGTTGTTTATGGAATTTATTTTCGATGTACATCTCATATTAATCATCAATTACGACAAAAAATAGAGTTGGGTAGGCCCCATCCAGTGCTTCCATTGTTCCTAGAACCTTCAAGTGGTATCAGAGTGGTCACATAATTATGTATAATTATTTAATGATCATTGGTTGATTTATGTATTTATCATAAGTTTTCAATTATGTTTTAATCATTATTTAATCCAAATCATGATATATGTTCTTATTCCACTGAGTTTCCACAAATATAATCAAAATAGATTAATTTATGAATGAAAAATATTTAAAGAACTCATCCAGAGGTGATGAGGATTCTGTCAAGATAGCACAAGATTACACGTCGTGTAACCCGTTGGTACACGTCATGTATCTGTGTTTAATGAATCATGAATTAAATAATAATTAATTCAATTTGTGTTTATTTATTACATATGGTGTGAATTTAATGCACTACATGATGACTAGTCTATCCTGACATGCGGTTAGGTGGACTACACAACGTGTAACATCAGTACACGACACGTAGTTATTTAGTCAAATATGGGTCGTGTATTTTCTTACATAGCCTACATGACTGATAAATATGTAACTCAAATACCACAGGATGTGTATCTCATGTACACACCATTTAATACATTAATTTACATGGCATGATTACACACTAAGTACCTAGGTGTGTGTTATGGATAGATGGTAAGAAATATACACATCGTGTAGCTGGACAGTACATGTTGTACATTTTACCAAATTATGTAGAATTAAAAATTAATTTATTGTACTATTTAAACCTCAATATAATGTTTTATGTGTGTCATTAATTTTTCTATATGCATTCCATGTGATGGGTTTTATATATATTGAATGTCTAATTAATTTATGTGTAGTTTTCAAAACTGCATATCGTGTATAAGTTGTAATACAGTTATTACTCAACACACACTGAAACATAACAAGCTGTGTAAATAACAAGTGCTTTGTGTTTCATTTATTTGACTATGTGCATGCCATGAAATTACAAGATAATTCATGTATTCCATATGTTGTATGAGTAAATTGTATATTAATATAATACACGCTATGTAGTTTAGATGGGTACTCTTTGTGTTTCCTCCAAGGTACATGTTTTGTGCATAGTTAATTTTAAACAAATTTATTTAATTTGTTAAAAAATATGATGGATGAGAATATTAAGAAAATTCAGATGATAATTAAGATAAAATAATTGAATAATTGAATAATATAATTAATTTATTTGAACATTATTTATCTTAAATAATAATGACTAGAATTGGATGCTAATTTTATTAAATGAATAATTAAATGTAATTATGTGTATGATCATGATCATAGACTAGACCTTTTTTATGTGATTGGTTTCCTTTTAATTTATTATTTAATTAAATTGATGTCTTGTGAGTCATCCCTCCTCTCATTATGTAAGGTTATGTGTGCCCATGGTTTCCTTTTATGTAAACCCTTTATTAATCATTCTTTTACCATCACTTGTATGTAATTAAAATCTTATGTAATAGATGGAGATCCTAGTCAATAGGAGGCAGTTCAAGTTTGGAGCTAAGGGGAAACCAATTCAATGGATACATGGGTGGATAGGTGGAAAGCTGCAACACAAACCATTTCATGGATCAAGGTTTTTTCTCCCTATCTCAACGGATGTATTACCATCCACTAGATAAACTAGCCATTAATAAAATATCATTATAATACCACATTATTATTTTATTTCTATCATGTTTCATGGTTAATTTCATTGTGGATGATTTTTTACAATCATGTGAATTAATGAATTAATAACAATGCAATATATAACTAAAATAAATTATATTATACATTAAACTTTATATAATACATAGTTAATCCCTTAAATAAATCCACTTAATATTAAAAAGAATATAATAAAGATAAAATGGGAAATTTTCTTATAAATATAAAAATACCTCAATTATATACATTAAGTCGGTATATCCTTCCACTACTTAAGTTAAAATCAAACCATAGTTCAAAGTACTTGACCAGCCCAAGTCGGGGTTCTTTAACTTATCATGGAATTATTACTATAATTTTTATGTTGACTAAACATAGTTTACAAAAAGGTTTGACTACCAAAGTAGGAATTTGTGTAACTAAAAGAAAAATGTGGAGGAAATAAAATTTATGGATTTTTGGATTGGGGAGTCCACTCAATAGATCAAGGAACTGTGAGTTAATGCAGTTAGAATTTTTAATATCTTTCTAAAACCCTTTAAATAACCTATTAGGCTTAGTATTGGGTTATGAGAAGGGGAATATGGGTCCTTTCTACTAGAATATCTAATAAATTGTATATTCTAAATCCAATGGTGAGGTATATTGGGTTTTGATAAAATAGTGGGATATTAATAAATATAATATAATATTTATTATCTACTTTTATCAAATAAAGTACTAAAATTATGCTCAACTTATTTATAAAAATGGAAACAAACATGACTTCAAACATATCACTATGATCCATACTTCAAAAGCATAACCTTCTCACATGAACTAATTTCCAAGAATGGTAAATGTGTTTATCAGTTATTCTATCCCATGAAAATAAATTATATGTGCAAGAAAACCCTATCCCTAAAGTGCCTAGCCAAGAGGCTAGTGAGGAAGAGTTTTCTCTCTATGAGAAACATTTGAACGATGGTACATATTTTCAATGCTTAATATTATCATTCATGACCAATGATATTATAAATCAACATGAGGACATGGATTCATATAGTATGATTTCTCACCTTTGTGATCTCTATCAAGAGAAGTAAATACAAGAGATATATGATATCTACAATGATTTTTTACATAAAATATTAGACAGTTTATGCTAGATGGGCCGCATGTATTCAAGCTTAATACTACATTGAATGCTTAGACATCTTGGGCTTTAAATAACCAAATGATTTTCACATAGATCTTATACTTTCCTCACTACCCAAGTCTTTATCCAATTTTATTGTTAATTAGAACATGAGAAATAATTATAAGATTCTTTAAGAAATTATTACACTAATTTTCCAAGTAGAAAAGGATATAGGGTGTGATTAACCTACGGTAATTATGGTGAATAATAAATGGAATAAGAAGGGAAAGTGGATTAAGACTCATAACAGTTATAAAGATCCCAAGTAATATCCTTATAAGAAGAGAAAGATCTAGAGACAGAGAAAGGAATAGGAAGTAGTGTGTTTTTCATGTGGCAAGTAAGACCACTAAAAGAGGAATTATACCCAAAATGAAGGGGAAGCTAAAGGTGTATTCATTATTGAATATAATCTTTCAATATATACACATTGGGTATTAGATACATATTATGGTTCTTACATATGTATCCCAATGGAGGAACCAAGTATCTTTCAAAAGATTGGTATAGGAGATATGGATTTATAGGTTTCCAATAGTGCAAGGATAGTTTCTCTAAACATTAGAGACTACCACCTTCTGTTTCCAATAGGAATGATATTAGTTTTAATTGATTTTTATTATGTAAAAACTATTACTAAAAACATAATTTTTGTATCCTTACAATATACATATGGTTTTTTTTAAGTTTTGAAGTAAATGATGTTTATTTTATAAATATAGAATATGTTATGGTATGGAATATTTAAATGATGGTATTTATATATTAAATTATAAAAACCAAGTATTATAAATAGATAAAGAATTATGTTCGCATGACTCATTTAACACCTAGTTATGTAATCACCATCTTGGTCATATAAATGAGAAGAGTATAACAAAGATATATCAAGATGGTTATTTAGAATTTATTGACCTAAAACCTCTTAAAATATTTCATGCTTGTTTATAAGAAAAAATGACCAAACCGCCATCCAATGGATTGGGTGAAAGGGCCATGTAGATTCTAGGATTGGTACACACTAATGTATGTGGAGCATTTCTAGTAAAATATATAGGTGGATATTCTTTATAAATTTTATGGATGACTTAATTAGATATGGATATGTCTACTTGATGAGGTATAAGTCTGAGTCCTTTGAAAAATTCAAAGAATTCAATAATAAAGTAGATAATTAAATTGGAAAGAAGATAGAGAAGATTCGATCTGATCAAGGTGGTGAATATCTTAACCAAGAATTTATCGACTTTCTATGGGATTTTGGGATTCTTTATCAACTCACTCCACCTTAAATTCCATATTATAATGTTGTTAATGAAAGTAGGAACATACCTTTCTAGACATTTTAAGGTCTATGATGAGTTATGAAAATCTTACATTATCCTTTTGGGGATATGGATTATAAACTATAGCATACATATTGAACTGAGTACTAACTAAAGTAGAAAATGGAATTCCCTTTGAGTTATGGAATGTAAAGAAACTCATTTTGTCTCATACAACTATATGGGGTTTCAAGGATTTTGTTAAGGCCATCTCGGGTAACAAACTAGTACCTCGGGGCACAAAGTGCATATTTATAGGGTATCCTAAGGAAACAAGAGGATAATACATATTAAAACCCTTATAAAATAAAGTGATTATTTCTATACAATACATCTTTCTTGAAAGTGAGAACATCGTTAATAAGGATAGTGGGGGAAAGATTGACTTCAATGAACTTGATGCTCAAGATTCATGAGAGTTGGTATAGGAATAGATTTCATAGGTCCCCATAGAAGAAGTTGTTCCTAAAACTCAAGTACTATGTAGGAGAACCATATAGGTAAGAGAACTAGATAGATATGGTTTTCTAGTCACCAAAGCTAGTGAATCATTATTAGTTTACAATAATGAACCTCTCTCCTACAAACATGTAGTAGAGATATTAGAAGTTATAATATGGAAAGAAGAAATGAATTCTGAAATGGATTTCATATATAAAAACCAATTTTGGGTTCTAGTCAATCCACCATTTAATATAAATCCAATTGTGTTCAATGGCCTCATTCCCTGCTCCCCTCTCCCCACTGATGGCTTGGGCAGTATGGTAACATCATTGCCTCACCTTCTTGGCCCTTCCTGGTTATGGGGAGGAGGGACCTCCTCCACTCCCTCTAATTCTCCAACCTCCATTGTTCACTCCTTTAATTGACCCTTCTTAAATACCTAGATTCTCCTCTATTGATGTCTTACATAAAGTTTAGTTTTGCTTGTATGGGGTTATTTTAGTTATGATTTATTCTCTATAATTCATGAGTGCCTCTTTGATGCTGGATATTTCCTTGTTGTCCCTCTTAGGAAAGAAAAACACCTTTGTGGATGCCTTTGAAAATTTTAGATTTGATTTCTATAAGTTTTAAGAATGGTATATTATAGGGATTTTGGACTCATGGCATTTGTTTTATCTCATTATCAATAGAAAATGACCTAAACTATGCTTGGTAGAATGATATGTGTGTTATATCAGGTTCTTGTTTCTCCCTCTTTTATTGGTCATTTAATTTTCACCTGAAGTGAGACCCTCCCATAACGGTGATATGGATCTACCTTCTAATTCCTCCCATACCATTTTAGAATATTTCAATCTTTTAGTTGATTAGTAATATGGTGGGATGATTCCTCTACTCTGATCATCTCACCCAGACTATTTTTCATCCAATCTCTCCAATAATTTTCATTGAAGTTGATGTATCCAAGGATCTGATGGATTTTATATACATTGATGTTGAAGTTGAGGTGCATTTGAAACAAAAAGTTTGCTAAGAATCTTCGGTTCCTTTTTGTTTGTCTTGTAGACATCTTGGACATGATGCTCTTAGATGTCATCAAGGAGTGATAGTCAATTCTCAGGTGGTCCTTCCATTAGGTAATGGTCATCCTATGTAGGATATGGGAAAGACTAGTTTGAACATCCAGGATGTTTTTTCAACATATTTTAAAGTTTTGGTTTCTATAAATGAGTTCAATGGTCAAGAGTGAATTATTGGAAAGTTTATAACCAATTATTTCATTTCTAGGATCAAATAGGATATGCATGTTAGATATGTTTTAGTCAAATTCATGCCACATAAAGGATTAAAACAGGACACCTTGGCTTTAAGAGAAGGTTGGGTTAATGTAGCAAGGAGATCGAGTCCCATAAGGATAAGTATAAATCTAAATCTGAGCAATATCTTTGAAGTTTTGGATGTTAATTTTTTAGAATATGATGGAAATAAGGAGGTTGTTGATCCTGAAGGGTAACAGTCTATCATTCCATTATGGAAGAGGAAGTAGGACAAGTCTAGGACCCATGTTGATCTTCAACAGAGTGACAAATATTTAGATTCCCAGTCATCTTCAGAGTATGAGCATGACCATCATTCAATAATGGTTTTTGGGTGTGGATTGAGGAGTGGTAAACAAGTAAATATGGTTTCTAGAAATTTCCCAGTAAACTAGAAGAGAAAATCTAAGTAATGGAAATATTACTCCACCCTTCCAAATACCATGTACACCAGATCAACTAGAAAATTAATAAATACTAATATAGTGTCAAGGTCAGATCCAGTGGTGGTTCGATAATGTGGAACTATAGGGGTAACAAAAACAACTCCTAGTGATGAGGTTGAGTTTTTTAGTGATAAGGTCGTGGAAACTAAAGTTGGTAGTTCAGAAGATCCTAACTGGTTGTTGGAACTGGAAACATTTGATGGAGTCTAGAAGGAGGTATGCAAAGAGGATACCAACCTAAAACTCCATCTAAATTCTAAAGAGATTATAAAGGAATATTTTGATATCAATTTTTCAAAATTGGATACTAACAAAATGTATGAGTGGTCGATTTGATTTGATCTAAATAATGAGAAAATTGATTGGATCAATAAAAAAGAGTGAATATTGGCTCATGGGATCAATTAGGGAAATAAATATAGAGGAATATATCTAGAACTGGGATAAGTTGGCCTACCACTTTAAGGATCTCATCAAAGATGATCCAAACATGAAGGTATCCTTTATCTCATGGAGTTTACATAGGGTTATTAATTCAAAAAAATTTAAAAATTTCTAGAATAGTTTGATAATTTATTATGCAGTTTAAAAATTTGGTGTTGAATGTATACTTTTTGGGGTTCTCACTTTCCCTAAAAAGTGTTTTTGGAAATAAAAATTTTAAATTTTCAGGTCAGGATGTCAAAACATCTTTCCTTAATGAGAATTTTCAGGAAGATATCTTTATGACACAACCAGAAGGTTTTGTGACTCCAGGTGATTCCAAAAATATATACAAGTTTTAGAGATACATTTATGGATTGAAGAAAGTATCTAGGTCATGGAACATTCGATTCAATGAAGTTATAAAATAATTTGGTTTCAATAATAATAATTGTGATCTATGTGTTTATAAGTGGTTTAGTGGGAATATAGTCATTATCCTAGTAGTATATATTGATGAAATATTACTTATTATAAATGACATACTAGTCTTATAGTCTATTAATGATTAGTTAAAAAATGATTCTCCATGCAGGACTTGGGTGAAATAGCCTACATTATAGAGATTAAGATCATTTATGATAGATTAAAGAGGATTATTGGACTAATTCAAGGAAGATACATTGACCAGATACTAAATAGATTCATTATGGAACAATAAAAAGGGTATTGATTCTATTGTCACAAGGTATACATCTTTCCAAGAAAATCTTTCCTTAGACACAACATGAGAAAGAGATAATGAGTAAGATTACATATTCTTTGATGATAGGATCAATCATTCATGTCATGTTATGTGCTAGACTTGATGTTATCTATGCATGGAGCATGGTAGGAAGATATCAAGCTGATCTAGGTGAATAACATTGGTCTACTACTAAGGTTATCTTTAAGTATCTAAGAAGAACTGATGATATATTCATCCTGTGTAGAGGAGAAAAGGAACTAGTCATCTGGGGTTATACTGATGTTATTTTTCAAATATATCATAATGATTTGAAGTCACTATCAGGATATATTTTCAGTCTAAATGGATCAGTTTTGAGCTAGAATAGTTCTAAGTAAAAGTTATTACTGATTCTATAGCGGATTCTATATATATAGCGACTTCAAATGCATCTAAATAATTCATTTGGATATGAAAAGTTTTATAGGATCTTGATGTGGTACCTAGTAGTAAAGACCCTATCATATTATGTTGTGATAATACTATAGTGGTGGCTCTTAAAAAAGAGCTAAGTTCTCACTAAGAAACAAAACATGTACTTTAGAAGTATCACCTCTTGAGTAATTTTTCTCAGACGGTTGAATTTTTAGTAAGTAGATTTTCCATATATGAAAACATGGTAGAATCCTTTACCAAAATATTATCATAGCATAAGAATTAGTATCATGTGAGATCTAACAGATTAAAGGTTATTAGTAGTTGGCTCTAGTGAAATCAGGAGTTTGTTGGAGTTGGTTCTATAGAATGGAAATGAAAATATTCTTAAATATATGTTCTATAGAAGGATGAAATAATTTAAGGGATAAAAATGATATAGGATATCAGGATTGGAGACTCATAGGACTTTGAGGCACCTTATCATGATATACTCCCTTGGTAATTTCCAATGTAGAAGATTGTGAGGATAAAACCCACTAGTAAGAAATCTACATTTATATGTTTCATTAGATGTTATTATCTATGGACATGTGTATTGATCCTTAGACTTTAATATTGTTATTAATGGATATTATGAGTCACATATTTTGATATATTTATGAAAATATTGATGACATGTGTTCATAGTGAAATTGGTTATGTTTGGTGCGTCATGATTAATATTTAATTAATGAATAATGCAAGAATGAATTTGTCCCTTTGTTATTTAATAGAAGTTGATATCTCAATCCCTTTGATGGAAATGATATATCCTATATAATTCCATGTTCATGGTATTCTATAGGTAAGTTAAATTTTTATTAAGTCAAAGAAAGAGACATTGAGCATATAGGTTGATGGCACCAACATGCAGCCAGCTTGATTAGAGATATCTTGATAAAGGTATTATATTACATAGTAAGCATTCATATGAAGTTTTATGTTATTGAAACATTAACTTATTTCTATATGGTGTATTTTTGAATTTCTAGACACTAACCTTGGAATTTGGGCCGCTTCACCTAATGCCACTAAGAAAGAGTCCTAGAGGGTCACACACTAAGTGTATCCAAAACATCAATTAAATAATATTGTTTTTTATTAATTAAAATATTGAATAAATATTATTACCACACATAGTTTAATAATTAGTCTTTTTTTATTACTAAAACATTATTTTCCATGGGGTATGGAAAAATAATTAATTTTCCTAGGTATAGTCTAGTGGTTATCCATAGGTAGTCTCCTTAGAGGAGTTCATATGAAACGGATTATCACTTTTTAGTTGTTTTTAGGAAAACAAATGATTTTTAATTTGGTTTGTGAATTTGATAATTTAGAAAATATATTAATTTTATTTATTTTAAACAGTTGATGAGAAGTGATGATTGGGCCAAGTTTGGATTGACTTTATTGTAATTTTATCATGATTTTCTAATTTTTAAGTAATATTTTTCTGTTAAATTAGTAGGAGAGAGAATTATTGACTAATTCCTATTTATACCTTATCTATATGGTGATGGTGAGAATATAATTGACTGAAACCTTAGGTTGGTCTACCCTCCTTCCTATGTGTGAGATCATTATAGTGGGTCCTTTTGATCAATTAGCGAAATCCCTGATCATGTACTGTTATTCCCTAACTACCAATGTTTCCTGCCATAATTCTATACACATGCTGGTGAATGATGAGCACTCACCACCCAACCCTAATTTTTTCCAATATATATAGACCATAATTGGGTAGAGGTATATTTTGGATAATTGACCAAGGCAATTGAAATGAGAAGAATCAAAACCTAACATAGCCACAATTGGTCTTTAAAACTATAAATTTAAGAATTGAAACCATATAGAAGAAGACATAAAAAGTTTAATAAATTTAACAAAATAAACTAAAGAATTAAAAATTGGTTCATACCTCACATTCCCAATCACTCAGAATAACTAACCCTCCATATATGGGGTAACTGAGTTGATGTGGGAAGAAGAAGACATTGCAGGAATGAAAGAAAAGAAAGGAAAATAGGGAAATAAAATTGTAGTAGACCATCATCTAGATCTTTATCTCACCAAGTGATCTATTTTCCCATCCCCCAGGTATTCAATTTATAAGTATAATTTTCACCCTTGGTATGTCATAATTGTCAAATAAATGGTTTAAAATAAACTTAGGGTGTCATGGGGTCATAAATGGTGGGTTTGGGTGTTAATTAACATAAAAAATCACTATTTTCAGTCCCAAAAAAACCTTTTTATGTTATAAAAGGTGGTTTTATAACATAAACGTTTTGAGGAAGCACCCAGAAATAACTTTTACGGCCTAATTTTATATCTTGAAAATTTTGGGGGAGTGTCATGGTGTGACACATATGTTTCACGCTGTGAAACATTTTTATGCTCCTGGTAAGTTCTTTTTACAACCTAAATAGTTACCCCACAAAATTTCTTCAATTTTACATTGTAGAAAGTGGTTTTATGATGTCAAATGGTGTTTTCCAACAATTTCACGCCTATTTCATCTTATTTATTCACTTTAAAGACTTGGAATTGGTCCTTTTCCTATGGTACATCACGGGTCATATTCTACATCATGAATTAATTAATTTTAAGTTTGTTTTCAAACAATCATTGTGTCCTGCCATGAATTAGAAAAATGATTAAATACGAGTAAAAATAATAAATTAAGACAAACAAAAAAAGCATTTTATATTCAAATATAC
This sequence comes from Viscum album, assembly GCA_963277665.1. NCBI lineage: Eukaryota > Viridiplantae > Streptophyta > Magnoliopsida > Santalales > Viscaceae > Viscum > Viscum album. The sequence goes on from OY728145.1 coordinate 4,528,491, forward strand.
ATGCATATAATGGTTCTTTCAATTCCCCCACACTTAGAACTCGTTTTCCCTCATTCATGTAATCTCATCATAAATTAAAGAGGAACACCATATTATTAATATTAAAATTTCAAAGAAATTAAATAAAATGATTATCAATGGGGGATTAACCTTTTAAGTTCTACACAAAACATCAATTCAACTTCACGCCCTTCAAAGAGACTAATAAACCTAGGTATTTTACATCCTCTCATTGAGAATGGTGGATATTTTCCTTTAATCCATTAATATATCATAATTAATCATTATCAAGTATACCAAGCCATGATTTACCCCATAATGTATTGTTTTCTCTAATCACTCATGATACAAATTCAAGTATAGTTATGCTCATATTGTGAGTACATGCTCCTTCCATAGGCTTGTGAAGGATCTACATTATTCACTTTTTAAAGAAAAAATTCACATAAAATCATATGGGATTTGAAAATATGGTTCTGGTGACTATGATGCTTAAGTTTATTAGAGATTGATGTTCAAAAATTAAGGCTCAAAATAGAGGTTTATCTCTAAAGCATATTTCATGATACCAAAAGCAAAATTCAATGAAAATCTCCTCTGTAAAATGATGAATCTCACCTACCAAAACTCAAAGTGAGGTCATAATCACTATAAGTATAATGAAATAATTAAACCTTCTAGAATTTTTATCTATTTATTTGTTTTTTACATTTTTTAAAGTAATTCTCAATGCAAATATCACATCCACCACCTAACCTCGTATGACAAAATTAACGGTTTGGTAATGGTGATTTTTGATTTTCTAAAACAAAACCCATGTTTTTTTCAAGAAGGGTAAAGAATAAAAGTACAATGAATGTAACATGATCCTACCCTAATACCCAAAATTAACACCCCTGCACTTTTTCATTACAACATAATACATCCCTTCTACAAAGACTTCCCTCACCCCCACACTTTAACTTTCAATCATCATGAAATATAACTAGAGTGGGGTAAGGACAGATATAAATGGATTGTAATGTGACTAATTCCTAGCAAGGTAATTCGTGGATTCTATTGGATATACAAGGATTGATGTAAAAGGTGGTCTCAAGGATAAGTTCTTAATAGAAAAAATTTCCCTCAATAATATTAAATGTGTATTTACACAATCATAGATTTTACAAGTTCTGATGAAAGTTATAGCATGAGGCATGCCCCAATATCACTCAAGAAATATTCTCAAGATAATATAGAAAGTATTTTTTCTATAAATACACTCAAGAATAAAATATATGAATTTGGTACAATCACTCATGATATGAAATAATAATAATAAATAAATTCGTATAAATTTTAGAAATTAAAAGTATGAATATGGTAGAGAGATTTAATTTACCTAAATAAAATAATTCTTATAAATCATGATTCATCATAATGAACATCCTAAGATTCCCCAAAATTATTAAATTCCCCATTTTACTCACTTAATATCATTAAATTATAAATCTAAAACATAAAATCATGGGATTCCTAAGAAATTCATGTATCCTAGACTTGTCAAGTAAATAAAGTAAGAAAAAAATTTGGAGTAAATGTTTCTTTTAAAGATCAAAAATAAATTTTCAAACAAGAATATATGTATTTAAAAATATAATGAATGTAAAATAAAACTCCCCTTAGTAATGATGATTCATTCATGTTTTGCAGGTCTTGTTCCTTCAGTTCTATTCTATAGTATTTATGATGTGAATTATCATTTTACAATGTAAGCTCTCTTTTTATGATGTAATCTCTCCTTTTATGATGTAAGATTTGTATATCTTATTCATGTTAACTTGTGAAATGTAAATGGACCTAAAAATAAGAATAAAAACAAATAAAAGTGTAGTTTGTTCAATAATTATCAAATAAGACTCAGGGAAAGAGTGGGATAAGGGAAAAAATGCTGGTTGCCTCCTAAAAGTGCTTTTATTTAACGTCATTGGCTCAAATCAAAAAATAAATAAATAAATAAATAATTTCCTATATTGAAATATTATCTCCCCCACACTTAATTGATGCAGTTTCTATAATCCATTCAAATTTTATTTTAGGTAAGTAGATGTAAAATGGTATTACTGTATTCAACAAAGTGTAAATAATAGGTACAACCTAGTGGGTATTAATTGATAATCAGGGTGAATAAGTGTAATATCCTCCAATGGTTCTTGAGGTATGTTCCCATGGAACTTCTTTAGTTTGTGACCATTTATAGTGAATAGTTTTCCTCCTCTTTCCTTTTCAATCTACACAACACCAAATAGGTATACATGAATAATTGTAAAAGGACCTTCTCATCTAGAATTAAGTTTACCTGAAATCGGTTTAAGTCTAGATTTATATAACAACACTTGATCTTCAAGGTTGATGGTTCTTGGTTGAACTCTCTTTTCATGGTCCATCCTTTTTATTTCTTTATAGACTATTGAATTTTCAAAATTCTCTCTCCTAATTTCCTATAACTCCTACAAGTACAATCTCCTCTCTTTACCAGCTTTTTCAAGGTCCAAATTCATCTCTCTTACCACCCAAAAGGATTTGTGTTCTAATTACACATAGATATGGTAATGCTTTTCATAAGTCAATATATAAGGGATCATCTATATGTGTTTCTTATAGGAATTCCTATAAGTCCATAAGGTATTTTCTAACCATTGGCTCTAGTATTTCCTATTGGGTATGACCATATTTTCTAGAATGTTTTTTATTTCTCTATTAGAAAATTCTTCTTACCCATTCATTTTTGGATGGTATGTTGGTGAAGTTTTATGATGCACCCCATACTTTTTCAAAAATTCCTCCATTTTCCTATCACAAAAATTAGTTCCATGGTCACTAAGAATGGTTCTTGGTACTCCAAATCTATAGAATGTGTTTGTTCTGAAAAAATCACAAACAAATTTAGCATCATTAGTCCTGGTGGCTTTTACTTCTACTCATTTTGAATCACAATCTATAGTTATTAAAATATAATAATTACTGAAGGAAATTGGGAATATTTTATGAATTCTATGCCCCATAATTAAAAAATTTCACAAAAGTTAATTGGTTTTTTATGGAATTTCTTGTATTTTTTAGATATTATGAGAAAAATGGGATTTTTCACATTTTATGAAAAAAAAATAAGCATATTTAAATAAAGTGTGACAAAATATTATATATTATAATACTTTTATTTCTATCCTCTAAGGTCCAAAGTGGCCCCCACGTGATAATGTGTGACAGAATTTAAAAACTCATTCAATTTCACCCATTATAAAACATCTTTTTATGATTTGGTCATTGAAAATTTTTATCAATAATGGGTCTTCCAAAATATAAAATCAAGAGTCATTTTTGAGTTTATGTTTTTTATGATAATTAATTCAAGATGGTACCTAATATGTTTCCATGTAATTAAAAATTCTATCATACCAAGGTACTTCACTTTTCACAATATAGAGTTGTTCTCTAGGCAGTATATCATTGAGTGGGTTTTGATATGGAATTTATACTTCAGTAGTGAGGGGTAGCCTGCTAAGATGATCAGCCACATTATTTTTAGTACCCTTTATATATTTAATTTCTAGGTGGATATCCCATAAAAGCATCATCTATCTCACCATTTATGGATTAGCATCATCTTTCTTTATTAGATACTTGAGAGTTTTATGATAAGAAAAAAAATACAACTTTAGTTCAAATTAGATAAGACCTGAATTCATTTAGTGAAAAAATGACTATAAGGAATTATTTTTTAGTTGTTTTTTTTACTTAATCTATATAGAATCCAATTTCCTGAGGAAATAAGCAAGGGCTTGTGGTTTTCTATCAATTATTTTCAAGATGGATTCTCTCATGTCTTGGTTTGATGCATCACAAATAAACTAAAAAGTATAGTCCCAGTTGGGTGGTTTCATTATTGGCAGTTTGATCAACCTCTTAATAATCTTATTAAACCTGTCCTTGTAATCACTATTGAAATTAAAATCAGATTATTTTAATAAATATCTTGATAGAGGGAGATAAATCTTACTAAAATCTTTGATAAACCTTCTGTATAAACCTGCATGTCCTAAAAATGATCTAACATGTTTTAAGCATGTTGGATATCGAAAAGGAATTTATTAATTCAAATTTTGAATTATATAACTCAATTACTTTCTATGAAATTATGTAAACTAACACTATTACTTTTTTGATCATGAAATAACATTTTTCAAAGTTTAAAAAAAATATTTTTCCCAACACATATTTTCAAAACTTTTTCCAAATTTCCTAATAAATGATCAAAAGAATTTCTAAAAATAATGATTTAATCAAGAAATAACTCCAGGAATTCCTTGATATAATCTAATAAAATACTTATTGTACACCATTGAAATGTACCTGGGGAATTTAATATCCAAAATTTAATCCTCTTATAGGTGAAAGTGATAAAAGGGTAGGTGAAGTTAATCTTCTCTTAGTCTTATGTTATAATTGGTACCTAAAAGTATCCTAAAAAATATAAGAAGCAATAATGATTTTTCCTTACTAACCTTTCTAGAATTTGATCAATTTATGGGATTGTAAAGTTTTATTTTTGGGTAACTTGATTTAGCTTTCTATAATCTATGCATACCCTCCAACTGTTTTTCACTCTCATAGGGATCAGTTCATTTTATTTATTTCTAATAGTGTTTAAACCATTTTTCTTTTAGACTATATGGATGGGGTTGAACCACTATGAATTATATATTGGGTAAATAATATCATCTACTAGTAAGTTTTCAATATATTTCTTAACAACCTCCATGATGGGGGGATTAATTATTCTATAGGGTTGTCCAACTTGTCAGGAATTTCCTTCTAAAAATATTATATGAGAATAATCTTTTGAATTGATATCAATTATATCACCTAAACTTCATCTTATATCTTGAAAATTTCTTTTTATAATTTTAGTTAGATATTTTTATTGGGTATTAGATAGATTATTTTCAATGATCACCAGTAATTTCCCTCCTTCCATGAGGAAGAAATATTTTAAAACACTTAGCAACGGATTTAACTTCGGTCTAAGGGGTTGTTCAATAGATGATATTGAATTTAGGTTTCCTACTTCTAAATCTTAGATCTCTTGTATCATGTCAAATTCTTTTATTAAATCATCAAAAAAATAGAATTATCCTCTTCTTCTAACTTAAAATTGGGATTTTTAGGTTTTTGGGTATTGGTACCTTAAAATGAGAACTTTTATCCTGATGCTAAGAATTATTAAATCACACCTGAATCTTTAATTGGTTTTATACCTTCTCTATGGGAGATCGAATAAATTAAATGGTTTCTTAATAGATTCTACATTTTTTCAACAATGTTGAAGTAAACTATACTATCTCCAAGATCCATTGTGATTTTTACTTCATGGACATTGATGATAGCTTTTGTTATCTTTAAGAATGTCCTTCCCAAAAAGACGAGTAAGTGTGATGATCTCCTATCATCTTCCATGTTCAGTATATTGAATTGAGTGGAGAATAGCGGATCTTTGACTTTCATGAGCACATATTCCAAAACTCCCATAGGTAAAACTATGGATATATTTTCAAGTTGGACTACCACTTTGGTGGTCTTTGGTTCTACTATCTGTAAATATGTAAATATAGAGTGAGACATGATGTGTATAGAATCTCTTAGATCATTAAAGAATTAATAAAATTTAAAGAGACAATGGTGTATAGAATATAGAATTCCCCTGGATCTTAACATTTTTTTTGAATCATAGGTGTAAAGATAGCTAAGACACTTATTATTTAGATTATTCTTTCATTTTCATTAAGTATTATTTTTTTTTACATAGATCCTTGAAAAAAATTACATATTTAGGGATTTCTCTGATGGATTATAGTTGTGGGATGTTTATCTCAACCTTTTGGAAGGTTTATTTGATTCATTTTTGAATCTTTTGTTCTTCTATCTTCTTTGAATGAATAATATGAGAAGGAAATGGTGTAAGAATGTAATTAATTTCTATTTTTTGTTTTTTCATGGGTGTTTATGGACTCTCTTTCCTAAACCTTGTTCTTACTTCTTCTTTTTTCTTATTCTATTCTCTTGGATGACTGACTTGTTCTTCATAATATTACTCAGAATCATCAACCTTGATTTTTTAGGTGGTTGGAGATATTTTCTACTTTGTTTAGTAATCACGCTAATTCTTTCATTGGTATTTAGGATTGTTTTAACTTGTATTTTTCCTTGATTTTTGGATATAATATCCATAATAATGTCAAAATATTGGTCAAATATTTTACTTTGTTCTTCAACTCTTCAATCTATGTCCCTTGGTGGTTCTATTGGGAACTTATTGAAGGTTTATCATAAGGTTTCTATTGAAAAGGTGGCATTTGAAATGTTTTCTTATGGCACGGTACCTTATAGAGTTATTGAAATGGTGGTGGGTTCTAGTATTATTGTTGTAGGAAAAGAGGATGGTTGGGGTAATAGTTTGGATAGAAAGATCCTTCCTCATCTTGTTTTGTTTTTTTTTGTATCATGTTTGGGCCTCAGGATAATGTGGTTGGTTAGCATTATCATGGATGAAAGGCTATTATGGAACTTTCCATTCCCTATACTTTAGCACACTATTCAGTTTAATGGTTAAGTGAATAACAAAAACTACATACCTGAGGTGGTATTTGTTATCCACTTACTTGGTTAATAGAAATTTTTCTCACTAAAAAGGTTAGTTTATTAATTTTAGTTATACATTAATGCCATTAATCAGAAGTTTGTACCTCATGTATACCTATTGTTCCCATACCTTTAATGTTGAATTATTGTGAGAAATATTATCAATCAGACCTCTAGCTTATGCTAGTGATTTGTCAATTAGGGATCCTTCAGATGAACCTTTGAGTGGATTTCGGTCATTATCGAGTGAGCCTTGGTATAAGAACATGAGGAAGTGGTGGTCCTCTATGGTTTGATGTGGGAAACTGGTTCATATCTTCTTGAACATATTCCAATACTTATAGAGGGTCTATCTAGTTGACTATCAAATGCCATAAATCTCTTTTATGATTACTAATATCCTATATTTGGGGAAAATACTTGTATAAATTATCTCTTTGGGTCTTCCCAATCATTTAATTCACCTGGATCTAGGTTGTACAACCATTCTTTCATGGATCCAATTAAAAAGAAGAATACCTTCCACTTGAATTATTCTTCCATGACTCCTCAAGGCCTGAAACTTTAGCATACATGTGTGAGTTCCTAAATATGATTTTTTGTGTTATCTCTTAAGAGTTTATGGTATTTAGGTATAATTCAAAACATGTTAATTCGCAACTCAAAATCATTTTCTAAAGAAGGAATATCTAATTGTTTGTTTTGGTTAGAACACTATTGTACGTAGGGATTTTATAGGGTTTGGTTGGTATTTCCAGCCATATTTTTAGGTTCATAGTGAACACTAAAAGTGTTACCTCGATATATGAGGTTTATTTCCACAAACACTGATTGAAAGTTTATTCTCCCCAGATGGTCTAGTGTTTCTTCAATTTTAAGATTAAATCCAATTAATTTTTTATTTAAACTATAGGTCATTCAGTGTTAATTTTTGTATTGTTTTTGTATAAAAAAATCCCCAGAAATAGTACCAAGTTTGATGAACACCTTGTCATGGGGCATGGAAAAACAATTAATTTTCCTATTTATAGTCTACTAGTTAACCCTAGGTCATACCCTGAGAAGAGTTCATGCAAAACGGTTTGTCACTTTTTAAGTTTTTTTAGGGAAAAAATGATTTCTAATTTGGTTTGTGAATTTTATAATTTAGAAAAGAGACTAATTTGATTGATTTTAAATAGTTTATGAGAAGTTGTGATTGGGTTAGGTTTGGCTGGACCTTATTATAATTCTATCATGGTTTTCCAATTTTTACCTTATCTTTTTATGCTAAATTAGTAAGAGAGAGATTTCTCAATCGATTACTCTTTTACCTTGGCCAAAAGGTGATAGTGAGAATATCCCTAGCTAAAACCTTAGGTTGGTCTAACCTACTTCCTATATGTGTGATCATTATAGTGGGTACTTTTGATCAATTAGGTAAATCCCTAACTGGGTATTGTTATTCCCTAACTGCCAATGGTTCCTGCCACAACTTTGTACATGTTTTGGTGAATATCAAGCACTCACTGCCCAACCATAATTTGTTCTAACATATAAAAAATCAAAATTAGTTGGAGGAAGATTTTGGATAATTCAATAAGGAAATAGAAATGTGAATAATAAAAACCTAACCCAACTGCATTTGGTATTTAAAACATCAAATTTAAGATTTGTAATCGGGTAGAAGAAGAAAGAAAGGGTTTAATAAATTTAAGAATATAAACTCAAGAATTACATATTATTTTAGCCTTACCTTTACTAAATACTTAGAAGAACTACCCCTCTATGAATGGGTTAACCAATTTGATGTGGTATGAATAAGTCATCATAGGAATGAAATAAAAAAAATAAAGGAAAATAAGGAAATAAAACTGTAGCGGGTCATTGTCCAAATCTTTCCCTCGTTGAGCGATCTCTTTTCCTATCCCCCAAGTCTTCTATAATAGGCAAAATTTTCTCCCCCATGGCATAACAATATCTCAATAGATGGTTTAAAATCAACTTGGGTCATCATGGAGTCGTAAATGGGGTTTTGGGTATTAATTAATGTTAAAAATCACTTTTTATGGTCCCAGTGAATCGTTTGCATCATAAAAGGTGGTTTATGGAATTAATTTATCAAGGCAATTCCTGGGAAAAACTTTTACAACCTGATTTTACATATTGAAAAAATCATGGTATCATCATGGTGTGACACATATGTTTCACACCGTGACACATGTGGTCATTCTCCCAATAAGTTCTTTTTATGTCCTAAATTGTTACCCCACAAAATTACTTTAATTTTACATTATAAAAAAGTGGTTTAAATATATAAAATGGTGTTTTATAGTAGGTTTAGGCCTTCTTCATCTCGGTTCGTCACTTTAAATCCTTAAATTTGGTCTTTTTCTTATGGGACATCATGATCCATCTTCTGCATCATGAATTCATCACTTTTAAGATCCTCTTCAAATAATCACTATATATTTCCATGAATCATAAAAACAATTAAATAGAGGAAGAATTAATCAATTAATACACATAAAAAATGCATATAATGGTGCTGTCAATTCTATATATTATGTCACTAGTTATTTGAGAGGATATTTTATGAGAATATTTTTTAATAAATATTTATTTGTTATTTAATGAATATAATCTTTATTTATTTATTGTAAAATAATGTATTGATATTTATTAATTAAATAAATATTGATTATTCAGATCTCGATAAATATTATAGAGGAATAGTGGACTGAGTTTAATGATCTGGTGAAAATTAATAAATATTTAATATTATTTTAATAGATAATATTTAATTAATTCATGAGTTTTGTGTATGTCAATAAATAATAATATTATTATTGTTATAAACATGGGGTTTCATATGGATTAAGAAAATAATAAGGGCGCATGTGTAATTATTATTTTATAACTCTATTAGTATATAAACCCAATTATATTATTTCTTATGTGGTTTTTTAATTTGTTTTATTATGAGAAATAATATCTGAATAATTCTCTCAAGGCCCTATAGAACTCCCTATCCAAGAACACTCATAACAATGGAGAGAGATCCTTTTCCTATGCCACTCTCAATTCTAAAGAGACCTAATAGAATCCTTTTTTAATTGATTCTCATGGTGATCAAAGATAAATGATGAAAGCATTAGTATCTACCACCCTAGTACTTGGATATTCCTATAGCTATGTTTAAAGGTTTGTGTAGCATGTGTGGATCACCTATGGAGGGAATCTACACTTGATTCTTATAATTTAATGATGTAATTATCTCATAAATTAATCTTTGATTAAATTTCATTGGTCATGGAATTCATCATCGATTTACATATTGAATTAATCATCAATTGTGACAAAAATATGAGTTGGTCATACCCTATCCAGTGCTTCTGGAGCACTCAAAACTGTTAGTGTGGTTTGGTGATTAGGGTGTAGAAAACTTTTCTAATATGGATAAGTTTAATTGGGGTTTATAAGTAATTATATTTTATAAGTTATGGTTAGTTTTTATAACCAATCATTATGGTGTAACCACTTATAGATAGTGTAGAATCCATGTTGGGTCATATAAACAACATGGAAAGGAGTATGCCTTTTAGTCAAACCTTGTAAATTCTTATATTTATATACTATTTTTTACCAATGCAATCATGTGAGGATAAGTTAAAAGAGAGATATAGGATCTATTCTTTTAAGTGTAATTAAAAGTTGAATTGAAAATGAAAGATTCATAAAAATAGTTCACCACCAATTTACCCACCCACCCCGGTGGTACCTAACCGATCACTAGGCTATACAAGTGGTATCGGAGAAAAGGTATCATATGAATATCCATAAAGTATTTAAGAAGGAGAACTATAATTCTATGAACATATGGGATGTACACATATTTAATTTAAATAACTACCATAGTTGAGGAATGGGATGTTTTCGTAACTCTTATCTCTTATCCTAGAAGTGAGATATGATGTCACAGTTGGTCTTCCAAAAATTGTTGAGAAGGTTTTTATGAAACTCACTAATAAGAGAAACATGGAGTTTTGTGGGAAAGCATAAAATTTCATCTTGATATCTATCTAAGAATTTATAAACAAAATTAATAGGACTAAAACTATCAAAGAAATTTGGGAAAAATTGAGAAGCATTTATGAAGGTAATTTCAAAGTCAAGGAAGCCAAACATCAAGTTTGAAGGAGTGGGTTTCAAGATATTAAAATAGATTTTGTTGAAGATATTGATGTTTATTTCATTTAGGTAAATACGATAGTCATCAATATTCAAGGGTTTGGTGAGAATATTGAATACTTATCATTTTAAAAAAAACTCATGAGGAATTTTCCAAATTAGTTTGTTCCAAAAATATCATCCCTGGAAGAAAGAGATGATATAATAATAGTTGAACTACAAAATGTACTAATTATTAGATTCAGTGCCCTAGAACCAACTTATAAGTGATTTATTACTACCTGTATTCATGGATTTTGAATATTAATAAAGTTTTATCACATCATCAAAGTTGTTATGCATGATGTAGTATGTGATAATTTCTTAAGAGTACATGTGTCACTAGAAGGTTATAGTAGTTCCCTAATATGATGAGAACCTAGAAGTTCTATGATAGTATTCTTAAAGATAAATTATATGGATGGATGATAAAATTTTATTAGACATAAATAATACAGGATATCAAGGGTATATGTCTCATGTGTTAATGATACTTCTCATGAATTTTGTACCTGGTAATCTCAATAAATGAGATTATGAGAACTTGGACCTCTAGTAAAAAATCAACATTTATATGTGTCATTAGAAGTAACTATCTATACATGTGTTTAATGGTCCTTATAATTTAATATTATTATTAATGAATATCATAAGTTGCGTACTTTGGTGTATTATCATAGACCATGATGACATATATTCATAGTGAATTTGGGTGAATTAGATGCATTACGGTTGATATTATATTAATTAATAATGTAATAAAAATGAGTCCCTTTTATTTAAGAACAAAATTTGATATCTTAATCCTTTTAATTTCAATTTTTCTACCTAATTAAGTCCATGTCCATGGTGTTCTATTAGAGATTTCATTTCCATAAATTCAAAAAAATATACATCAAGCACATAGGTTGATGGAACTAGTATCTAACCTACTTGATGAGAGATATCAAGATAGATAGATTATAATACATTGTGTACATTCGTAAGAGGTTTTATGTCATTATGAAATTAACTTATTTATCTATGGGTGTCTAGGCATTTCTCTAGTTTCTAACCTTGGACTTTAGGTGGTGTATCCTAATTATACTAAGAAAGGGGCCTAGAGGGTTACATACTAAGTGTATTCAGAATTTCAGTTATTTTCTATATGAATTTAACATATTTAATAAATATTATTCTCATGTGTGGTTTAATAATTATTTATGATCACAAATGTTCAATCACCATTTATTCAAGAGAATATATATGTGAGTTAAACATTTAATAAATATTTATTGACCAGTTAATTAAATATTTATTTATGTGAATATATAAAATTTATTTATTCTGGTTCATTTACAAGATAAAAAAATATTTATTTAGTTAGTAACATGAATATTTCATAAATATTTATTTACTAATTTAGTGAATATAAAATTTATTTATTTATTGGTGAATAATGTAGTTATATTTATTTAATTAAATAAATAGTCATTATTCAAGATCTGATAAATATTTAGGAGGATTAGCAGACTGATTTTAATGGTTCGGTGAGAAATGTAATATTAAATATTATTTAAATAAACATTAAATTACTTATTCAAGGAAATAATATTTATTATATCAATGAGTTTAGAATATGTCAACTAAATAGTAATAATACTATTAATATTTAGATATGGGGTTTGTTCAGGATTGATAAAATAATGAGGTCCCTTGAATAATTATTATTTTCTAACCCTAACTCTTATGACATTTTCTGAAACCCTAGCCATTTTATAATTGTTGTGAACAACAAGTTCTATAGATAATTCTCCCAAGCCCAAGAGATATCTTCCTCTAGAATTCTATCAAGAATATGGTGAAACTCTCCACCTCCACTAGAATGATTCCTTATCGCTTTGAAGGATTATTTTGTGACCAATAGTGATCTCATCAAGAATTAAAACCATCTATGTTAGCACCATGACGACTCTACGGTGATGATCATAGGTTCATGAAACATTTATGGATCATCGCTACAAGGAATCTACCCTTGATACCTTAAATATAATTATAGTACTATAATAGGTCTTTATTTAATCATTAGTGTGAAGAAATAAATTCATCACATGGTATTTCTTTATTCAAATAAATTAATTATAAATTATATGTGAAAAGATCATCTCTTCTTGGTTCTAGTGTTTTGGTCAATTAATCTTAAATTTAATTTCATTAACGATGATCTTCTTCATCATTCACATATCATATTATACATAAATTTTGACAAAAAACCTAGTGGGAAACTTCCTAATATAAACTTCCACTACACTCGAAACCTTCAAGTTATATCAAAACCATCACATAATAATTTATAATTATTTATTATTCATTGATCAATTATGAAAATTGTTAGTTTTTTTCTTCTAGTTTATTTGTTCTTTAATATTAAGTTTAATTAACATGTTTTTGAAATATTAATAGGATTATTTAAAGTTTAATATGGTATTAAATAGATTAAGAACATATGAAGAATGATCAAAGATTCTATCAGGAGGTGCTAAGGGTTCTGGTTGGTAAACATAGATACACAATGTGTGACCAAAAGTAAACATCGTGTACCAAAGTTCACTACACTTGGATGTGTTATGAAATAAATAAAATTCAAAGTAATAAATAGCATGTGGTGCATTTAATACACACTATATGTTGATCTATCCTACCTAGAACATAATCTATCTGACCACATAATGTGTAGCTGGTGTGCACGTTGTGTAGTCCACATGGTTTAGCTGTGAAATTCAAACTAATTGTGTGGGAAACTACACACCAAACAATGTGTGAGACTGATAGGTTGTAACATTGATGAGATACATGGAGTGTATCTAACATACACTCTATGTGAGTCATTAATATCTACATCTAGGAAACATGCTGAGTCGGTAGGTGGGTTTCATAAGCACTCGGTCTGAGGAACATGAAACATGTAGCTTATTAGTACACATCGTGTATCCTAGCCAAGATACATGTCGAGTCCCTAGGTGTCTATCCCGAATACACTGTAAGTGAAAAACATAGCATGTATCTCATTAGTATAAACAATGTAGTAACCCGACAATAAATAGAATTTAATTACATAAAGAATAATTAATTCTAACATTAATTACATTGTTAGTGGATGGTTTGTTAACTGTGTAAGAATATTTTCAGTATTGATAAATGATCAATTAATTCCATGTAATTATTTATAAATTCTGCTTAATCCATTTATTTTCCATGATTCATTGGATTATGGGTATATTTAAGATTCTTTGGATGGAAATTAAGATAAAATGAATTATAATTAATTGAATTAATTCAAGTTCATTCATATTAATAATTAATAATGAATTGAATTTAATGATAACTAGAGTAACATTGTGTATCTTTTTCATTATGTGGATGATCATGATACTAGACTATCCTATGTATATGATTGGTTTTTCTTAATTTATTATTATTGCATAGTTTTTGTAATGATTTATTAGATTAAATAATGGTATGTGTGTCATTCCCCTCCTCTCATTATATAATAATATGCATACCGGTGGTTTATTTTATCTAAACCTCCTTAACTAATCCTTTGGTTCCCCTCACATGTATGTGATTAAAATATTATGTAATTGATGGATCTCTCAGGCCAGTAGAGGCATTTCAAGTTTGAAGCCAAGGAAAACCCAATCTAGGTGGCACATAAGAGTGCATGTGGAATGTTGTAACTCGAACTGAGAATATTTCCAAGAGTTTATTCCTTAAGTTCAAGGGTTGGTTTATCATCCACTATATAATCCAACAATTAGAAAATCTCATGGTCATTACACTTTATTTATTTTACTTTTTTCAGTTGAATGATTAACTACTTATGGATGTTTAATCATTAAAAAAATTAATTAACAAGCATGCGAGATGGAATAAAATTAAAAATAAAAATATGTGAAAACTTTATATAGACATGGTTATTTAAGTAAAATCCACTTAATATTAAAAAGCATGTAATAAGATAAATTGGTCAGTTTACACATAAATATCAAAAGGTCCCTCAAATTAAATATTATGTTAGACAAGCCTTCCATTGTTTGAATAATAATGCAACTATAGAACTGAGTGTTTTCATGGTCAAACTATAGACACTTAATTTTACCAGGAAATTATTATAAGGGTTTTGAGTCAACTTAACTAAATTGGTATTGGGTGTAATGGACAAAGTCTGACCAATACCATTAATGAGGAAAGTGTTGAGGAAAAAATTTGAGATTTCGTGATCGAGGAGTTCACTCAATAGATCAAGGAGGTGTGAGTTAATGCAGTTGGAAAGTTACACCTACCTAAATTTCTTCAAGTAATTTTCATGGCCAAAGTGTGGGTTATAAGAAGGAATATATGGATCTTTTCCACTAGAATATCAAAGTGATAGTATATTATAAAACCAATGGTGAGGGATATTGTATTTTAAAATAATAGTGGTAAATTAATAAACTAAATTAAATTTATTATCTATTATATAATCAATATAAATTACCAAAACCTTCTCTTATTTTTTGAAGAAATGGAAATCCGTGTGACTTTGACAATATTACTTTGATCCATATTAGATAAGGATAACCTTCTCACCAAATTTAATTTCCAGAAATGGTGTAGGTTCTTGCACATTATATTATTCCATGAATGGAAATTATATGTGCTAGAAACTCGTATTCCTAAATCACCTAGAAATGAGGCTAGTGAGGATGAACTCTCTCTATATAAGAAATATTTAGATGATTCCATAAATGTCTTATGTTTCATTTTATCATCTATGTCTATTAATCTTATAAATTAACATGAGGATATGGATATGTATATCATCATGTCTCAAAAACATGATCTTTATCAAGAGAAGGTGATACAAGATAGATATGAGATCTCCAATGCACTATTCATGTGCAATTTTGGATAATTGATTCTAACTAGGCATCATGTAGTTAATCTAATTGTCTAAATCGATTTCTTGGTCATATTGGAATTTACAATATTTAATGAGCTATGTATAGATCTCATTTTATCCTCACTAACTAATATATTCTCTAGTTTCATTGTAAATTATAATATGTGAAATTGTGATAAGTCTCTCTTAGAACTACTTACTTTGATTTTCCAAGTTTATAAGGGAATGAGGCATGAAAAATATGTGGTCCTTATTGTGAATTAAATGAATAATAAGGTAAAGGGTCCAAATACACACTAAAAGTATAAGGATCCTCGGTATTATCTTTATAATAAAAGGAAAATCCAAAGCTGGGAAAACAAAAAGGATATGGTATGTTTTTAATGTGGAAAGCAGGGCCAATGAATATAGAACTCACCTAGTTAAAGATGAAATGTGAAGCTTTAGGTGAATTATTTATAAAGTGCAATCTCTCTATATCTACACATTGGGTATTAGATATATATTATAGTTCTCACAGCTACATTCAAATACATTAAACAAGTATATTTCAAAATATTAAATGAGGATAAGTGGACTTAAAATCTGTCAATAGAGTGATGTTGGATGCTCTATAAATTGGAGTCTACCACCTCACATTGTTATTAGGACTTATCTTGGTTTTAAATAGTGGTTATTGTGTTCCTAGTATTACCAAGAACATCATATTTTTTTCTTACCTTCACATGGATGGATTTATTTTCAATTTTGGAAATAAATAATGCTACTTTTTCAACAATAGAATTTTTTATGGTGTAGAATAATTAAATAATGGTCATTATGTATTAAATTATAAAAACTTAGTGTTTTAAATTGATGATTAATCAAGTTTCCATGACTCGTTTCACACTCAATTATGGCATCACCATCTTGGCCATGTAAATGAGAAGCATTTTAAAAATCTCTATCAAGATAGTTACTTATACTCTTTTGAGATAAAACCACTTGGAAGATTTCTTGCTTGTTTACAAAGTAAAATAACCAATGAACCATGTGGTGGATAGGGTGAAAGGGTTATAGAGCTTATATAATTGGTATAAACTAATGTGCGCAAAACTTTTCCAGCATAAGATAGAGGAGGATATTCTTAATTAATTACTCTTATTGATTATTTAAGTAGATATGGATATATATACTTAATGAGGTATAAGTATGAATCTTTTATGAAATTCAAAATAATTCAAGAATAAAGTATAGAATCAACTTGGTAAAAAGATAAGGAAACCTGGATCCAATTGAGGTAGTGATTATCTTAACTAAGAGTTCATCTACTTTCTACAAGAGTGTGGAATATTATCTTAACTCACTCCTCCTTACACACCATAGTTGAATAGTGTTAATTAAAGGAGGAACCATACCTTTATTTACATGGAAAGGTCGATGATGAGTCGTACAGATATTCCATTATCTTTTTTGGGATATGAATTATAAATTGTAGTATACACACTAAACTATGTTCCAACCAAAGTGGTAAATGATATCTCATACCAATTGTGGATTGGGAAGGAACTCATGTTGTCAAGCTTTCATGCATGGGGATGTGAGGCATTTTTTTAAGGCCTTAATAAGAAAAAAAATAGTCCCATGATGCATGAAGTATATCTTTATAAAATATCATAATGAAATTAAAGGATATTACCTATATGTCCATTAAAATAAAATAATTATGGTCAACCAATGTCCCACAATTCTAGAAAGGGTACATGTCCCCAAGAAGGATAGCTGTAGGATTAAATGAATTTGATTCTAAAGATACAAAAGAGTTGGTGTAGTAATAGATTCCTTAATTCCCTATGAAAGTAGTTGTTCCTAAAACACAAGTAATGTATAGGAGCACTGAAGAGGTTAGAGAACTAAAAAGATATGTTTTTATAGTAACTAAGGATGGTAAATCATTATTGGTTTACAATAATGATCCTCTTTCCTATAAGGAGGTAGTAAATATCTCATAAGCTAAAATATTTCAAGAATCCGTGAATTCTACAAATGGATTTCATGTATCAGAACCAAGTATATATTCTAGTCGATCCATCAGTTGATGTAAAACCTGTTGGGTAAAAATTGGTATTCAAGATAAAACTGGACATTAAAGGTAAAGTGAATACCTATAAAGCAAGGCTAATGGATAAAAGATTTAAAAATATCAAGGAATTGAATATAATGAAACCTTTTCCCTAGTTTCCATGTTTAAATCCATCAGAAATCTAATTTCCATAAAAACTTTCCATGATTATGAGATTTGGAAGACAGAATTCAAAATAGTCTTCCTTAATAGGAACCTTTAGAAAAATATCTATATGACACAACCTAAAGGGTTTATGACTTTAGGAAATTCCAATAAGATATTCAAGTTACAGATATCTATTTATGAATTGAATTAAACATATAGGTCATAGAAAATTCGGTTTGATGAAGCTATAAAATATTTTGGTTTCATAAATAATGAATATGATCCCACTACTAGAAATTGGGGAATTTTTTATGGGTCATTTGTGACGGGATCCTGTCACAAATGACCCGTTGTAGAAAACGGTGTTGTAAAAATATTTTTTTATGACGGTTTGTCACAAAAAGTAAATATTTGCGACGGGATGCACACTCATCCCAAATAGCTTCGTCATGGTTTTTAAATACCTTATTGCGACGACCCGTCTCAAATAGTTGCAAATACTATCTATCAGAGTCCCATCGTAAATAGTGTAAAAATAAAATAATAATAATAATAATAATAATAATAATAAATTAATATTAGTAAATTAAATTAAATTATTAAATAATAAAATAATATTCATATAATAATAAAAATAATAATATTGATAATATGATAATATTATTATTATTGATATTAATATTACTAATATAATAAATTTTTATAGAATAATGAAAACCACAATATTCGTGAAAAATATAATAAAATAATAAAAAGAAAATAATCAAAAATAATAATTAATAAAATAATCAAAATAATCAAAATAAAATAATCAAAAATAATAATTAATAAAATAATAAAAATAATAAAAAATTAAATGAAGTAATAAAAAAATAATAAATAAATAATAAAAAATGTAATATTCACAACAATATAAAAAACACACTATATAAAAATGTAGATAGTTAATATTACAAACAAAATTTACATTCAAATGTTTGATCATAAAAAAATAGACCGTTGGGGGGGAGGGTCGTCTGGAGGAGATGGTGGAGGGAACTTCATCCCTAAACCATGAGTCAGATGTCACATGTACTCCAACTGCTCCAGCTCTTTCTACTCCCATCATCGACACATCTCCACCTGCATATCCTACTACTGTTGTTGTTGCTATCGTAGAAACTCTTCGTGTTGTTACTACTTCCATTGACACATATGTGTTGGATCGGATTATATCAAATATACACAAGAGGGGGGTGAATTGTGTATTGTCAAAAATCTTTGTGATATTGTGTTCTGCCTTTGAACTTAAATCAGATGAATTGATGCAGCGGAAATTTAAATAGCAGAGAAACAAGATATATAGTGGTTTGGGGAACATAAGGCCCCTAGTCCACTCCAACAATGCTTTACTTCACGAGCTTGGTGATTTTCGCTAACTGGTCCTCTTTTCAACAAACCTTATAACAACTGAGTACAGGAAGTTGACACCTTTACAATATAAGGAAAAAAACCTTCAGGTTCACTCATAGAACCTACACAACTTATTACGAGAAGCTGGTCACTCAAGAATAGAAAAGAAGAATTTCAGTATTTTAAAAATACTTTCCAGATGTTCTTCACAATTGCAACAGCATGCAATTGACATTAGATGAATCATCACCTTTAGAAATAATGATCTTTACAAAAGAGTCATTTCTAAGTTAATCTTGTTGCAGTAAATATAGAAATATAACTCACAACTCCGGTAGTAGCAGATTCACAAACGATCTTCGATGTAGAAAAAATGAATCTTCTATCATGATTTTTTTTCTCTTCTTCAGAAAACAGAACTTTTTCGTTCTCTTGAATCAGCAGATCTGAATTCTTCATAGTCTATGTTTTTCTTCACTTTTTCATAATGATTGAGATATCACACAAAATCATCAGATGCTGTTCAAAAAATATCATATATAAATTAACGATAAGTACTTCTACTGCAAATTTAGATCCACAAGAGTCGCCTTTTAACTCGTGATATTCAAACATTTGAATTTACAGAGTAGTTGTAACTTCCCTGAAAACTCGGCATAAAAAGATCCTTTTAATTTGATCTTTAAACCATTGATAAAACTTCTTTGAATTAGTCAAAGTCGCATTTTAAAATCAGCTTTAAATCCAGCTTGAAATCCGCATAATAATCAGCTTGTTGAACGTTGCGTAAAAATATCGACTTTAAATTCTCTGACGCCAAACGTAAGGTTGAGTTGTATTGTATGCATCCTCTGAACATAAGGTTGATGATGTAGTCTTCAAACGTAGGGTTGACAATGTAGGGTTGGTCACAAACGTAAGGTTCAGGTCACTTTATTCAAATGTAAGGTTGATCATAAACATAGGGTTGATCATCCATACTTTTCTCTTCAATCTTTCAAACGTATGGTAAAAGATCCATACTTTTACTTGATCCATACTTATCCAAGAACATATGGTTGTTTAAAAAAGTAAGGTTAATGAACCATACTTTTGAGAAACAAACGTAATGTTTAACACTTACGTACGGTTCTCCTTCCATACTTTTCTAATAGTCCAAACATATGGTTCCTTCCTAACATAGGGTTCTTTTTCATACTTTACCAATAACGTGTGGTTCCTCATTCATAATTTTCTCATATCTCATAAATAATATGCTTCATTTAATCCTTATGCTACGTTCCTCCACATAGGGTATGAATAGTGATTCCAGAACACGCTAAAGTAGATCCCGAATAAGTAGGGTATGAACAGTGTTTCCAGAACACGCTAAATGTGAATACTTTAGAAATAAAATCTCGTTGTTCAAGAACTTAAATATTTTGTCCAGAAATAAAAGTATAACGAATAATAAGTTCCTGAAAAATACTTAACAAATAAAATTATTAGAATATAATTAAGGGTATTTGTGAGGCATCAAAATTATCATAAAGAGATAGAGTATTGTTGTAGAGACCTGAAGCTTGACGTACATTGACATTACATTACATTTGCGGAATACTTAGTACATAACAAAAACACACACACAAGGATCGTAATAGTTTAGTGTCTTAGGAAACTCGGAATATAATCTTCTAATCCTGGTGAAAGAACTTCAACATCTCCCATAAAGATCATCCTTTTTTTAAATACCTAAAACCTTTCTTTATATCCTGGGGAAAAGAAAACATAAAAGGGTGAGCTCAAATTCTCAGTAAGGGTAAACAAAAGAAATATCAATCACATCATATACATAAGCACATAACTTTTGGAAATCTTAACCTGTAAAAGAGATCATAATTTCATAACCTGGGATAGCTCATGGCAGTGAAATTTAATCACAATAATCATAACTTAAAACATTAAACATTGTGGAATGCACACATAATCATAGAGAATCATTTCTTGTTAGTCAAGACTCATTGCCAAGACTATCTTAGTGGACAAAGTCCCTTTCTGAACCGAGTCACCCTCGTTTCAGTCCTGTTTAACTGAACTGGTATAACCTACCATTCCATCCATGTCTATCTCATGAGATATAAAATCTTTACCCAATGCATTGGAGGGAGATATAGGTCCCCCCCATCTCATAATGATACCATTCTTATGTGTGCCACAAAATCATAAATCATACATCATTGCATAACCCATGTAATACAAATGGGAATCTTAAACATCATGACATCATAAAACAATTCATATAAGATAAAGGAATTCATAAAAATAATTCCATCACAACATAATCAAATCAATGTAATAATAGGGATAAAAACAAAACCCTTTTATTATCTTAGATGGAAAATAATTTTGATAAAACACTTGAACTCCATTCTTGAGGAAAATATCCTTTCTACTTCAAAAATACTTTTCCTTTCTTAACATGTCATACAATTCTAAACTAAAAGAAGTTGATTAAAAATAAACTTGAAAACTTGTAAAGGAAGCTTCTTGGAAATAATGTTTTAAAAATCCATTCATGTCGTATAAGTTAAAAAAACATTCTTCTTGTACTTTTGTCGGAAAAGTAAAAAAAGTACCTCGTATGAAAAACGACAAAAGATTCCTTTCATATATTTTACTAAAAACTCACCTAAGGGTAAAATAGGATTTAAACAATTGTAGGTGAATGGAAATAATATTAAATATTGAGGAAACATGGATGTGTATGATAAAATACACCCCAGTAAATGCCAAAGTATAAACAATCTCGGATAAAAATGAGATTGTGATATTTCCCTTACCTTAGGTCCGATTTGCTTCGTAAGTGTCCTAACCTCCTGTATAATGATTTAAATAATGTCATTGACTTATTACAGAATCATATTCATTGTTATGATATCATATATGGTTCACTTATTACTTTATATTACCCGTTCTTTTGTAAATTCCATGTTAAAGAGCGTTTTGGGTAAAATTGTTTCATTTGTCGTCCGTGTTTTGACTTGTAATTATTAATATGATTACTTAGATCATGATTACTTAATTATAGAATATAAAAAATGATTTATATATATATATATATATATATATTCATAATATACATATATATAATAAATCAGTAAATGGAAAGAAATACACCGTTCATGGAGACGGTAGGTCGTACGTACGCATGAACGTTGTTTTCGTTTCCTTATTGAGTTGAATGGAATTAAGTAGATGACATTCATATATATACACAGAAATATAGTATCATTATTATGTCATATATTTCATTATTACTTATTATATATACTTTATAATCATTCATGAATGGTTTAAAGTGAAGAATGAATCTCATCGCGTCGTGGAGACGGTAGTCCGTACGTACGCATGCGCGATGATATCGTTCTCATGATCGTGGGACTGTATTGGAGTGTATGTATACTATTTAAGAATCAATATCACTTTAAAATAATAATATATAGTTATTATTTACACCATTATACCCATCCAAGTAAGGTGGTGGTGGAAAATAGATTTCACCACGGCGTGGAGACGGTATTTCGTACGTACGCACGCGCGGTGATTTCATTTTCCGTAGGATGGATAGATGATGAAATAGGATTGTTTAATACTTATAATAACATATCATTATATGAGTGATATTTATGTTATTACTTCATAATTAAAAAACCTAATAAGAATAAGTGGAAGAAGAAATAAAGGTGAAAGAATCGGTAATGGAAATTACCTCTTCTTTGAAGCGCCTCTTTGATACCTCCTCTTAGGGCAATAAAATTGGTCTTTGAGGAAGACCATAACCTCTAGGATGTTTCTAGGGAAGTGGAGAAGATAATTTGGCAGGGGTTGGCCGATCTTGAAGGCTCAAAGTTGTGTGAGGAAGAGAGGGAGGAGGTTCCCTTCTATAAGGGAGGAGAGGGACACCTTTGGAATAACTAAAAATATTATTTTATTATAAAGTCAAGTTCGATTTTAAATAGCTCCAAATTGATTTATTTCTAGACTAAGGTGGGGATGGGTCTAAATCATCTCATACAATAGAATTTAGACAAGTTTAGGTTCCTATTTTAACCTTATAATTTAGATTTAACATTAAGTTAAATAATTTTACTTTTACCGTGTCTTCTTGTGTTCTTACACTATAAGGTTAATAAACTTACTATAAGAAGCCAAAAGAACCCCAAATTGTTTATTATTAATATATAACCTTATCTAAGTCATTTGGCCGAACCTTACATTTTTAGGAATAAAATAACAATTAATAATATAATATTTGTTTTAAAAACTATTTTATGTCAATTTGACACTATTTAGTAATTGATTTTTGTAAAAATCATAACAGAATGATAAGTTCTAACAAAGTTAATTAAATCAATAAAAACATGTCATATTAACCTATAAAATTAGTGGAATTCATAAAAAGTTTCAAATTTTATTTATTTGGGTATTTATAACAACAATTATGTCAATATTTCATTAATAAGATAATTACTGCATCATCGTAGTGTCATAAATACATTACATTATTTAATGTCTAAAAATTACAAATAAAATACCATTATGTAGGAAATCGTTTTAGATTTCTAATGAATATTTACAATCGAATTTATCTTATGTATAACCCTATATTAAAAATGTTTTAGTAAATAAACTTTGATTTTATCTCTTTTAACTCTTCTTTGAATTAAATAATAATAAATGTCCTAATCTAATCCAAGTGGGCATAAATGGTCATATTTTATTCCTAAGCTTGTTTTTGGTCGAATTACACTTATCCAATAGAATTTGGACATGTGTTAGGGTAATAATAATATCATTTCTACCCTTAATTACCCTATTTACTTTTAACCGTGGTAAAAAAAAAGTAAAAAGTTACTATTCACCAAAAAATTATTTTCATCTCATTGAACCACATTTTACTTACTGACATCAACCGTGTCTCTGGGATTTTTGAAATTCCACTCACAGAAGCGGTAAAATTATGTTTTATGAACAATTCAGTTTTTTTTAACTACCACTTAGTGGTTTCACTATTCATCAAAAATTGAAAGTTTTCAGAAAAATACCAAAAATTAGGCCGAAGCTATTGTTATTATGAACTCAAAAATGATGTATATTTTACCAAATTCAAAACATATCAGTTGCATTAACTAATTTAAAAATTAATTCCCGTGATCAAAACAAATAGCGTGTTTTTAAGAGATAATAACTATCAAAAGATTGAAACTTGTTTATAACTGGTTTAAATATGAAATTACATCCAATGACCATCATTGTATTAAATTTTAAAAATATATTCTAAATATGCTTTAAAACCACTAAAATTAACAATTTATCACTATTAATTATTTCGATTGAAAAAGTTGTTTTTAATTAAAATTTAGTAATTTCCACTATTCATCAAAATATGAAAGTTATCCGAAAATTACCAAAATTTCACCCTAAGATAATTTTGATATTACAAATCCAAAAATGAAGTCCATTTTGAAAAATAAAATTTACAAAATTTCAAAAAGTGGTTATTACTATTCATAACGGCTAGTTTTAATAATATTTTAATAGCATATCGTTGTTTAGTGAAACTCGGTATTGCGTACTACACACGCTATCAAGGAAGGTCGCGATTGCATGTAATGAAAGGCAAGTCAAGGATGCGTGTTGTGCAAGCTCCTTTTTGTGTAGCGTACAACACAAGACATTAATGAAATTAAAAAGAATATTTTTCATAAAATCTCGGGGTGTTACATTCTACCCCCCTTAAAATGAATTTCGCCCTCGAAATTCGTCGGGGTTATAAATGGTTTAATATTCGAAAGTTTCTTTAATCGAAACCCACATCATAAAAAGGAATACCAAAACCAATCTTTAAAAACAAAAGTATGAAACGTAACGGTTACCCAAATAAACTAATCACTGGGTTTCCACATAGGTGAAAATATGGATATGGAAGAGAAATCTAACCATCATATTCTGATGGAGAGTGGTAGAGAACATGGATATGGAAAATCTAGCAATCACAAAGCCATAAATTTGTGACTATCTAAGGTACCATCTGATTCATCGGATATAAGAGCACTAAGACAACATTTTTGGTTTTCAAGATCATTTCCCTAAAGTTGATGAAATTGGAATTAGAAGAAATACTTTCGTGATTTTGGTATAGTCTAACCGTTTGTCATTATTTGGACAATTTCCACTTCATCTCTTAAAAAAATGAAGTTGAATTTGTCATTCGTGATGTGTTAGCAGATCATGTGATAGAATGAAAGGTCATTCCATCTCTTTCAAACAAAAGGTTAGCAAAAGTTATAAGTTCATCTTATGGTTAATCGTATATGGTTCCAAAAATGAACGTATACTTCATATATCATACCGCTTAATAAAATAAAACTAGTTTCTACTAACGAGGGACTTCCTGTAGTCCAGTGGTAGGCGATAAAGGCCATTCGCACTTCGGTTGTGGGTTCGATTCCCACAGCCTTGTCTGACGCGATGGGTTGTCGCCCGTCCTGCAGGTTGTCCTTTTTCTAAAATTACACTACTATAACATCACATAAATAATATCAAAAGTTCTATCCTTAAACAATACTAACTTATGTCCAACATAATCCATTCCAATCTTTAGGAAATACTTTGGTCCAAGCTCATAATATAAAGAAAATGATTACTTGAAATGTCATCAACCAAGCATGTGAATACCATCATTTATCCCCCATATATCTTGTTGGTCACATTCCAATCATGTGAATACCTTAATCATGTATTCTCTTGAAAAATGAATACCCATTAAACCTTAGTGAAAACGTGAATGCAGTTAAAAGTTAACACTTCCCATATACCAAAATCCACAAAATTCTATATACTCTAACCATGATATCACTTAGTCCTTATATCAATCATGAGCTCATGAATACTGTCAAACATTTCATTTTCTCCTTATCCCTTAATTATGCGCATATCATCTACTTTCCAAAATATTTGAATCACTTTTCATGGTTACCGGTACCTTAAAATTATTGAAAACCACAATAGACAAATACATAAATATTTCAGTACACCATAAAAGTACCTCAACAACATTATTCTTGAATACCAATACATAAACACTTCAGTCCATCCACATCAATGATTGTCCTGGAATAAGTCCTTCCTTGATTTAGAAGTAACTTTTTAGGTCAGGGCATTGAGTTGGGTAATGCCCATGTTCTCCAAAAATAAGACATTGAACTCCATAACAATCTGTCACTCTATGACCCTTTTCTCCACACAAATAACATCGGTCCCTCCATTTGAGGTATTCCTCAAGGTTCTTCTTCCCTTCTTTAGAAATCTCAATCTTCCTTTCTTTATGCTCCTCAACATGTGAACATGCATAATAGTTTATCTTCCTCTTCTTTGATGAATTAGGCATACTGCTAAATTTCACCTTGTTAATCATATATCGCGATGACTGATTCGGCATAATCACAATATCTTTATCTCTAGGCATTACACAATTTTGTTACTCATAGTCACCAATTTGTCCATTGGATTCAATGTTAACCGAATTCCTTCTGGTTCCCTCCATTAACTAAAACACAAAAAGAATTCTGTGAGAGGCGAAATCATTCTAGGGAAGACAACATAGTAAAGGGGGAGTACCCTCAATATCTAACATCTTAGGTTAAATTCTAAGATAGTTAGCGCAATTCTAGGACTATAACCTATACTTATACTTATCCTTAGGGACATCCCTAGACATACCTTAGAAATATCTCTTGGGATCTCACTAACATTTTCGCATCCTAGTTTCCAAAGGTTGACTAAACTTTTCCTCTGATACCAACTGTAGAGACCTGAAGATTGACGTACATTGACATTACATTACATTTTCGGAATACTTAGTACATAACAAAAACACACACACAAGGATCGTAATAGTTTAGTGTCTTTGGAAACTCGGAATATAATCTTCTAATCCTGGTGAAAGATCTTCAACATCTCCCATAAAGATCTTCCTTTTTTTTAAATACCTAAAACCTTTCTTTATATCCTGGGGAAAATAAAACATAAAAGGGTGAGCTCAAATTCTCAGTAAGGGTAAACAAAAGAAATATCAATCACATCATATACATAGGCACATAACTTTTGGAAATCTTAACCTGTAAAAGAGATCATAATTTCATAACCTGGGATAGCTCATGGCAGTGAAATGTAATCACAATAATCATAACTTAAAACATTAAACTTTGTGGAATGCACACATAATCATAGAGAATCATTTCTTGTTAGTCAAGACTCATTGCCAAGACTATCTTAGTGGACAAAGTCCCTTTCTGAACCGAGTCACCCTCGTTTCAGTCCTGTTTCACTGAACCGGTATAACCTACCATTCCAGCCATGTCTATCTCATGAGATATAAAATCTTTACCCAATGCATTGTAGGGAGATATAGGTCCCACCCATCTCATAATGATACCATTCTTATGTGTTCCACAAAATCATAAATCATACATCATTGCATAACCCATGTAACACAAATGGGAATCTTAAACATCATGACATCATAAAACAATTCATATAAGATAAAGGAATTCATAAAAATAATTCCATAACAACATAATCAAATCAATGTAATAATAGGGATAAAAACAGAACCCTTTTATTATCTTAGATGGAAAATAATTTTGATAAAACACTTGAACTCCATTCTTGAGGAAAATATCATTTCTACTTCAAAAATACTTTTCCTTTCTTAACATGTCAGACAATTATAAACTAAAATAAGTTGATTAAAAATAAACTTGAAAACTTGTAAAGGAAGCTTCTTGTAAATAATGTTTTAAAAATCCATTCATGCCGTATAAGTTAAAAAAACATTCTTCTTGTACTTTTGTCGGAAAAGTAAAAAAAGAACCTCGTACGAAAAATGAAAAAAGATTCATTTCATATCTTTTACTAAAAACTCACCGAAGGGTAAAATAGGATTTAAACAATTTTAGGTGAATGGAAATAATATTACATATTGAGGAAACATGGATGTGGATGATAAAATACACCCCAGTAAATTCCAAAGTATAAACAATCTCGGATAAAAATGAGATTGTGATATTTCCCTTACCTTAGGTCCGATTTGCTTCGTAAGTGTCCGAACCTCCTGTATAATGCTTTAAATAATGTCATTGACTTATTACAGAATCATATTCATTGTTATGATATCATATATGGTTCACTTATTACTTTATATTACCCGTTCTTTTGTAAATTCCATGTTAAAGAGCGTTTTGGGTAAAATTGTTTCATTTGTCGTCCGTGTTTTGACTTGTAATTATTCATATGATTACTTAGATCATGATACTTAATTACAGAATATAAAACATGATTTATATATATATATTCAGAATATACATATATATAATAAATCAGTAAATGGAAATAAATACACCGTTCATAGAGACGGTAGGTCGTACGTACGCATGAACGCTGTTTTCGTTTCCTTATTGAGTTGAACGGAATTAAGTAGATGAAATTCGTATATATAAAAATAAATCCAGTATCATTATTATGTCATATATTTCATGATTACTTATTATATATACTTTATAATCATTCATGAATGGTTTAAAGTGAAGAATGAATCTCATCGCGTCGTGGAGACGGTAGTCCGTACGTACGCACGCGCGATGATATCATTCTCATGATCGTGGGATTGTATTGGAGTGTATGTATAATATTTAAGAATCAATATCACTTTAAAATAATAATATATAGTTATTATTTACACCATTATACCCATCCAAGTAAGGTGGTGGTGGAAAATAGATTACACCACGGCGTGGAGACGGTATTTCGTACGTATGCACGCGCGGTGATTTCATCTTCCGTAGGATGGATAGATGGTGAAATAGGATTGTTTCATACTTATAATAACATATCAGTATATGAGTGATACTGATGTTATTACTTCATAATGAAACAACATAAGAATAAGAAGTGGAAGAAGAAATAAAGGTGAAAGAATCGGTAACGTAAATTACCTCTTCTTTGAAGCGCCTCTTTGAGACCTCCTATTAGGGCACTAAAATTGGTCTTTGAGGAAGACCATAACCTATAGGATGTTTCTAGGGAAGTGGAGAAGATAATTTGGCAGGGGTTGGCCGAGCTTGAAGGCTCAAAGTTGTGTGAGGAAGAGAGGGAGGAGGTTCCCTTTTATAAGGGAGGAGAGGGGCACCTTTGGAATAACTAAAAATATTATTTTATTATAAAGTAAAGTTCGGTTTTAAATAGCTCCAAATTGATTTATTTAGAGGCTAAGGTGGGTATGGGTCTAAATACTCTCATCCAATAGAATTTAGACAAGTTTAGGTTCCTATTTTAACCTTATCATTTATATTTAACATTAAGTTAAATAATTTTACTTTTACCGTGTCTTCTTGTGTTCTTACACTATAAGGTTAATAAACTTACTATAAGAAGCCAAACGAACCCCAAATTGTTTATTATTAATATATATAACCGTATCTAAGTCATTTGGCCGAACCTTAGATTTTTAGGAATAAAATAACAATTAATAATATAATATTTGTTTTAAAAACTATTTTATGTCAATTTGACACTATTTAGTAATTGATTTTTTTGAAAATCATAACAGAATGATAAGTTCTAACAAAGTTAATTAAATCAATAATAACATGTCATATTAACCTATAAAATTAGTGGAATTCATAAAAAGTCTCAAATTATATTTATTTAGGTATTTATAACATCAATTATTTCAATATTTCATTAATAAGATAATTACTACATCATCGTAGTGTCATAAATACATTACATTATTTAATGTCTAAAAATTACAAATAAAATACCATTATGTAGGAAATCTTTTTATATTTCTAATGAATATTTACAATTGAATTTATCTTATGTATAACCCTATATTAAAAATGTTTTCGTAAATAAACTTTGATTTTAACTCTTTTAACTCTTCTTTGAATTAAATAATAATAAATGTCCTAATCTAATCCAAGTAGGCCTAAATGGTCATATTTTATTCCTAAGCTTGTTTTTGGTCGAATTACACTTATCCAATAGAATTTGGACATGTTTTATGGTAATAATAATATCATTTCTACCCTTAATTACCCTATTTACTTTTAACCGTGGTAAAAAAAGTAAAAAGTTACTATTCACCAAAAAATTATTTTCATCTCATTGAACCACATTTTACTTACTGAAATCAACCGTGTCTCTCGGATTTTTGAAATTCCACTCACAGAAGCGGTAAAATTATATTTTATGAACAATTCAGTTTTTTTTAACTACCACTTAGTGGTTTCACTATTCATCAAAAATTGAAAGTTTTCAGAAAAATACCAAAAATTAGGCCTAAGATATTGTTATTATGAACTCAAAAATGATGTCTATTTTACCAAATTCAAAACATATCATTTGCATTAACTAATTTAAAAATTAATTCCCGTCGTCAAAACAAATAGCGTGTTTTTAAGAGATAATAACTATCAAAAGATTGAAAATTGTTTATAACTGGTTTAAATGTGAAATTACATCCAATGACCATCATTGTATTAAATTTTAAAAATATATTCTAAATATACTTTAAAAGCACTAAAATTAATAATTTATCACTATTAATTATTTCGATTGAAAAAGTTGTTTTTAATTAAAATTTAGTAATTTCCACTATTCATCAAAATATGAAAGTTATCCGAAAATTACCAAAATTTCACCCTAAGCTAATTTCGATATTCCGAATCCAAAAATGAAGTCCATTTTTAAAAATAAAATTTACAAAATTTCAAAAAGTGGTTATTACTATTCATAACGGCTAGTTTTAATAATATTTTAATAGCATATCGTTGTTTAGTGAAACTCGGTATTGCGTACTACACACGCTATCAAGGAAGGTCGTGATTGCGTGTAATGAAAGGAAAGTCAAGGATGCGTGTTGTGCAAGCTCATTTTGGTGTAGCGTACAACACAAGACATTAATGAAATTAAAAAGAATATTTTTCATAAAATCTCGGGGTGTTACATTCTACCCCCCTTAAAATGAATTTCGCCCTCGAAATTCGTCGGGGTTATAAATGGTTTACTATTCGAAAGTTTCTTTAATCTAAACCCACATCATAAAAAGGAATACCAAAACAAATCTTTAAAAACAAAATTATGAAACGTAACGGTTACCCAAATAAACTAATCACTGGGTTTCCACATAGGTGAAAATATGGATATGGAAGAGAAATCTAACCATCATGTTCTGATGGAGAGTGTTAGAGAACATGGATATGGAAAAGCTAGCAATCACAAAGCCATAAATTTGTGACGATCTAAGGTACCATCTGATTCATCAGATATAAGAGCACTAAGACAACATTTTTGGTTTTCAAGATCATTTCCCTAAAGTTGATGAAATTCGAATTAGAAGAAATACTTTCGTGATTTTGGTATAGTCTCACCGTTTGTCGTTCTTTGAATAATTTCCACTTCATATCTTAAAGAAATGAAGTTGAATTTGTCATCCGTGATGTGTTAGCAGATCATGTGATAGAATGATGGGTCATTCCATCTCTTTCAAACAAAAGGTTAGCAAAAGTTATAAGTCCATCTTATGGTTAATCGTATATGGTTCCAAAAATGAACTTATACTTCATATATCATACCGCTTAATAAAATAAAACTAGTTTCTACTAACCAGGGACTTCTTGTAGGCCAGTGGTAGGCGATAAAGGCCATTCGCACTTCGGTTGTGGGTTCGATTCCCACAGCCTTGTCTGACGCGATGGGTTGTCACCCGTCCTGCAGGTTGTCCTTTTTCTAAAACTACACTACTATAACATCACATAAATAATATCAAAATTTCTATACTTAAACAATACTAACTTATGTCCAACATAATCCATTCCAATCTTTAGGAAATACTTCAGTCCAAGCTCATAATATAAAGAAAATGATTACTTGAAATGTCATAAACCAAGCATGTGAATACCATCATTTATCCCCCATATATCTTGTTGGTCACATTCCAATCATGTGAATACCTTAATCATGTATTCTCTTGAAAAATGAATACCCATTGAACCTTAGTGAAAACGTGAATGCAGTTAAAAGTTAACAATTTCCATATACCAAAATCCACAAAATTCTATATACTCAAACCATGATATCACTTAGTCCTTATATCAATCATGAGTTCATGAATACTGTCAAAAATTTCATTTTCTCCTTATCCCTTAATTATGCGCATATCATCTACTTTCCAAAATATTTGAATCACTTTTCATGGTTATCGGCACCTTAAAATTATTGAAAACGACAATAGACAAATACATAAATATTTCAGTACACCATAAAATTACCTCAACAAAATTATTCTTGAATACCAATACATAAACACTTCAGTCCATCCACTTCAATGATTGTCCCGGAATAAGTCCTTCCTTGATTTAAAAGTAACTTTTTAGGTCAGGGCATTGAGTTAGGTAATGCCCATGTTCTCCACAAATAAGACATTTAACTCCATAACAATCTGTCACTCTATGACCCTTTTCTCCACACAGATAACATCGGTCCCTCCATTTGAGGTATTCCTCAAGGTTCTTCTTCCCTTCTTTAGAAATCTCAATCTTCCTTTCTTTATGCTCCTCAACATGCGAACATGCATAATAGTTTATCTTCCTCTTCTTTGATGAATTAGGCATACCGCTAAATTTCACCTTGTTAATCATATATCGCGATGACTGATTCGGCATAATCACAATATCTTTATCTCTAGGCATTATACAATTTTGTTGCTCATAGTCACCAATTTTTCCATTGGATTCAATGTTAACCGAATTCCTTCTGGTTCCCTCCATTAACTAAAACACAAAAAGAATTCTGTGAGAGGCGAAATCATTCTAGGGAAGACAACATAGTAAAGGGGGAGTACCCTCAATATCTAACATCTTAGGTTAAATTCTAAGATCGTTAGCGCAATTCTAGGACTATAACCTATACTTATACTTATCCTTAGGTACATCCCTAGACATACCTTAGAAATATCTCTTGGGATCTCACTAACATTTTCGCATCCTAGTTTCCAAAGGTTGACTAAACTTTTCCTCTGATACCAACTGTAGAGACCCGAAGCTTGACGTACATTGACATTACATTACATTTGCGGAATACTTAGTACATAACAAAAACACACACACAAGGATCATAATAGTTTAGTGTCTTTGGAAACTCGGAATATAATCTTCTAATCCTGGTGAAAGATCTTCAACATCTCCCATAAAGATCTTCCTTTTTTTTAAATACCTAAAACCTTTCTTTATATCCTGGGGAAAATAAAACATAAAAGGGTGAGCTCAAATGCTCAGTAAGGGTAAACAAAAGAAATATCAATCACATCATATACATAAGCACATAACTTTTGGAAATCTTAACCTGTAAAAGAGATCATAATTTCATAACTTGGGATAGCTCATGGCAGTGAAATGTAATCACAATAATCATAACTTAAAACATTAAACTTTGTGGCATGCACACATAATCATAGAGAATCATTTCTTGTTAGTCAATACTCATTGCCAAGACTATCTTAGTGGACAAAGTCCATTTCTGAACCGAGTCACCCTCGTTTCAGTCCTGTTTCACTGAAACGGTATAACCTACCATTCCATCCATGTCTATATCATGAGATATAAAATCTTTACCCAATGCATTGGAGGGAGATATAGGTCCCACCCATCTCATAATGATACCATTATTATGTGTGCCACAAAATCATAAATCATACATCATTGCATAACCCATGTAATACAAATGGGAATCTTAAACATCATGACATCATAAAAAAATTCATATAAGATAAAGGAATTCATAAAAATAATTCCATCACAACATAATCAAATAAATGTAATAATAGGGATAAAAACAGAACCCTTTTATTATCTTAGATGGAAAATAATTTTGATAAAACACTTGAACTCCATTCTTGAGGAAAATATCCTTTCTACTTGAAAAATACTTTTCCTTTCTTAACATGTCATACAATTCTAAACTAAAAGAATTTGATTAAAAATAAACTTGAAAACTTGTAAAGTAAGCTTCTTGGAAGTAATGTTTTAAAAATCCATTCATGCCGTATAAGTTAAAAAAACATTCTTCTTGTAATTTTGTCGGAAAAGTAAAAAAAGTACCTCGTACGAAAAACGAAAAAAGATTCCTTTCATATCTTTTACTAAAAACTCACTGAAGGGTAAAATAGGATTTAAACAATTGTAGGTGAATGGAAATAATATTACATATTGAGGAAACTTGGATGTGGATGATAAAATACACCCCAGTAAATGCCAAAGTATAATCAATCTCGGATAAAAATGAGATTGTGATATTTCTCTTACCTTAGGTCCGATTTGCTTAGTAAGTGTCTGAAACTCCTGTATAATGATTTAAATAATGTCATTGACTTATTAAAGAATCATATTCATTGTTATGATATCATATATGGTTCACTTATTACTTTATATTACCCATTCTTTTGTAAATTCCATGTTAAAGAGTGTTTTGGGTAAAATTGTTTCATTTGTCGTCCGTGTTTTGACTTGTAATTATTCATATGATTACTTAGATCATGATTACTTAATTACAGAATATAAAACATGATTTATATATATATATATATTCAGAATATACATATATATAATAAATCAGTAAATGGAAAGAAATACACCGTTCATGGAGACGGTAGGTCGTACGTACGCATGAACGCTGTTTTCGTTTCCTTATTGAGTTGAACGGAATTAAGTAGATGACATTAATATATATACACATAAATCCAGTATCATTATTATGTCATATATTTCATGATTACTTATTATATATACTTTATAATCATTCATGAATGGTTTAAAGTGAAGAATGAATCTCATCGCATCGTGGAGACGGTAGTCCGTACGTACGCACGCGCGATGATATCATTCTCATGATCGTGGGACTATATTGGAGTGTATGTATACTATTTAAGAATCAATATCACTTTAAAATAACAATATATAGTTATTATTTACACCATTATACCCATCCAAGTAAGGTGGTGGTGGAAAATAGATTTCACCACGGCGTGGAGACGGTATTTCGTACGTACGCACGCGCAGTGATTTCATTTTCCGTAGGATGGATAGATGGTGAAATAGGATTGTTTCATACTTATAATAACATATCAGTATATTAGTGATACTGATGTTATTACTTCATAATTAAACAACCTAAGAAGAAGAAGTGGAAGAATAAATAAAGGTGAAAGAATCGGTAACGGAAATTACCTCTTCTTTGAAGCGCCTCTTTGAGACCTCCTCTTTGGGCACTAAAATTGGTCTTTGAGGAAGACCATAACCTCTAGGATGTTTCTAGGGAAGTGGATAAGATAATTTGTCAGGGGTTGGCCGAGCTTGAAGGCTCAAAGTTGTGTGAGGAAGAGAGGGAGGAGGTTCCCTTTTATAAGGGATGAGAGGGGCACCTTTGGAATAACTAAAAAAATTATTTTATTATAAAGTCAATTTCGGTTTTAAATAGCTCCAAATTGATTTATTTCGAGGCTAAGGTGGGTATGGGTCGAAATCCTCTCATCCAATGTAATTTAGACAAGTTTAGGTTCCTATTTTAACCTTATCATTTAGATTTAACATTAAGTTAAATAATTTTACTTTTTTCGTGTCTTCTTGTGTTCTTACACTATAAGTTTAATAAACTTACTATAAGAAGACAAACGAACCCCAAATTGTTTATTATTAATATATATAACCCTATCTAAGTCATTTGGCCGAACCTTAGATTTTTAGGAATAAAATAACAATTAATAATATAATATTTGTTTTAAAAACTATTTTATGTCAATTTGACACTATTTAGTAATTGATTTTTGTGAAAATCATAATAGAATGATAAGTTCTAAAAAAGTTAATTAAATCAATACTAACATGTCATATTAACCTAGAAAATTAGTGTAATTTATAAAAAGTCTCAAATTATATTTATTTGGGTATTTATAACATCAATTATGTCAATATTTCATTAATAAGATAATTACTGCATCATCGTAGTGTCATAAATAAATTACATTATTTAATGTCTAAAAATTACAAATAAAATACCATTATGTAGGAAATATTTTTAGATTTCTAATTAATATTTACAATCTAATTTATCTTATGTATAACCCTATATTAAAAATGTTTTAGTAAATAAACTTTGATTTTAACTCTTTTAACTCTTCTTTGAATTAAATAATAATAAATGTCCTAATCTAATCCAAGTGGGCATAAATGGTCATATTTTATTCCTAATATTGTTTTTGGTTGAATTACACTTATCCAATAGAATTTGAACATGTTTTAGGGTAATAATAATATCATTTCTACCCTTAATTACCCTATTTACTTTTAACCGTGGTAAAAAAAAGTAAAAAGATACTATTCACCAAAAAATTATTTTCATCTCATTGAACCACATTTTACTTACTGACATCAACTGTGTCTCTTGGATTTTTGAAATTCCACTCACAGAAGCGGTAAAATTATGTTTTATGAACAATTCAGTTTTTTTTAACTACTACTTAGTGGTTTCACTATTCATCAAAAATTGAAAGTTTTCAGAAAAATACCAAAAATTAGGCCTAAGCTATTGTTATTATGAACTCAAAAATGATGTCTATTTTACCAAATTCAAAACATATCAGTTGCATTAACTAATTTAAAAATTAATTCCCGTCGTCAAAACAAATAGCGTGTTTTTAAGAGATAATAACTATCAAAAGATTGAAACTTGTTTATAACTGGTTTAAATGTGAAATTACATCCAATGAACATCATTGTATTAAATTTTTAAAATATATTCTAAATATACTTTAAAACCACTAAAATTAATAATTTATC
Source organism: Viscum album (assembly GCA_963277665.1). Classification (NCBI taxonomy): domain Eukaryota; kingdom Viridiplantae; phylum Streptophyta; class Magnoliopsida; order Santalales; family Viscaceae; genus Viscum; species Viscum album. The sequence goes on from OY728145.1 coordinate 4,565,833, forward strand.
ACTATTAATTATTTCGATTGAAAAAGTTGTTTTTAATTAAAATTTAGTAATTTCCACTATTCATCAAAATATGAAAGTTATCCGAAAATTACCAAAATTTCACCCTAAGCTAATTTCGATATTCCGAATCCAAAAATGAAGTCCATTTTGAAAAATAAAATTTACAAAATTTCAAAAAGTGGTTATTACTATTCATAACGGCTAGTTTTAATAATATTTTAATAGCATATCGTTGTTTAGTGAAACTCGGTATTGCGTACTACACACGCTATCAAGGAAGGTCGCGATTGCGTGTAATGAAAGTCAAGTCAAGGATGCATGTTGTGAAAGCTCCTTTTGGTGTAGCGTACAACACAAGACATTAATGAAATTAAAAAGAATATTTTTCATAAAATCTCGGGGTGTTACAATTGTTCTCAACATACTCCCCCTTTAAATAAAACATTATGTATTGTTGAAAACAAAATTTTCTCAACAATCTCCCCATTTTTGATGATCACAAAACCTATAAAATAATTAATGAAATTACCTTACAACAAAATTAATTAATTATATATAGTTTTTAATTTTAAAAAGATAAATACAATATTAGATTTAACTTAACTTCTCCCTTTAAATTATCCATTTTAATTTCTCTCCCAATAAAATGAAACAAACAAAAATGTTGTGTTAATACAAATTTCTTCCCCATTTTGTATATCAAAAAGAATGATAAAATATGGAATATAACACATTTAATATAGCACTGAACTTAAATAAATTCTAAGGAACTATTTTTCAGTAATGAAACCTGGAGTACTGGCATATCTAAATAAAGACAGGAAAACAAAATAAATATAAAGAAACATAATTTTAGATAAAATTGATAAATACAGGAATCAAAAGGTTTCATTAAAATTATGAAATAGATATAATTATAATGAACACAAAAATCAATGTTTGGTCAGGGTATGAAATAGGTTTCATCTCCTCTGAACTGCAAACTTGATTTCTTTCAACTGTTCCCTGAGTCTTCGCATCATTCCATCACCAATATGAATGATAAGATCTTTGGTCTCTTTATTTATATGAATGTCTTAAATGAGATTGAATCTGAAAAACTAGTGAAGTATTTCTTCTTTATCCATAAACAAAGACAATTTCTCTGTGAATTGAGTCAGCACAAGTCTAAGAGATGGTTCAGTTGATGTCAACTGACTAACCAAAAATTTCTGATTGTCTAACAGGACTGATAAAGGAGCACTGTTGCATTGAAGATCATGCAATCTATCACTCATATTTCTCATTGCAGCTGTGATATCCTGAAACTTTCTGAGTAAATTAGGTGAAGTACCTGACCCACCAGCAGCACTAGTTCCAACAGATGCAAATTGTGTCTCCAAATATCCATTAATTTCTAACAGATATGATTTCTTTACCATATTTGATTTCATCTATGAAACCTATGTCAACAGTTATTGCTTAAAATCTTCAACTTCTTGTCATGAAATAGTACTTACCCTAAGTCTCTAAAATTTCAACTGCTCTGATTCTAAGTCTCTCCTTAGAGTAACATTTTCGGATTCCAACTGAGACACATTTCTGTACAGCTCTTTAATTTCCTTATTCTCTAAATCAAGGGCACCTTGTGCTTGATTATCATTCTCAAGTCCAGTGTGATGCAGCAATACTAAAGGTAGTGAATCTGTATCAAACATGTCTTGTTTCTTTGCATGAGCAGGTTGGTCCACGGATTTTTCCTCAGAGTCTTTTCCAGACTCTTCCACAGAAAAATCATCATGAAGTACTTTGGTTTGAGCTTCAGAAATATGCTCATCACAAACATCACCAACTTTTTCGTCCAATGGATTTTCTAAGATAATATCTTCTTGAGTATCTTGAGGTCTGGCTACTTCCTCACCAGGCTCTGCCTCCTTTTCTTGTTGAAGTGAAACTGCAACATCAACTTCAATCTGTGGTTCTGTTCTTTCAACTTCAATTATTTCAAGATCATGTTCTATAACAGCCACATTCTGTTCATGAGATTGTTCAACAACTTTTTCTCTGACAAAGCTGTAAGAGAGTAAATCTCTTGTGGTCAATACAGGGGAAACAGATTCCTCATTCACAGGTCTTTTCATCTGAGTGTAAAGTACCTCCTGAATTATTTCTTCCTCAGTTTCTTCCATGTAAAATCTTATTCTCCTTGCAGTAGTGCTTATTCTTGATTCATCTTGTCCCTCCTTGAACTTAGCAGATTGAGCCTGAGCACTCTCTATTTCATCCTCAGCTCCTACTGGAAAAAGTTTTCCTTTTATAGTGCTCTATAAATAGCCAATATTTCTTAGAGTTACAGCATTAAAAACATTACTATGATGACGACGCACTCTGGCATCCACCAGTCTCACCATATCCTTCTTAAACAACAGTTTTGAAATGAATCGTCCAAAAGGATAAAAGTTCATTCTGGATTCACTGTGACAGCAGTAATTCAGATACCTCACCATATATCTAGGAAAATTGAGTTTGATATCACTGAGAAAAAGATACATTATATACATGTCAGGATATAATATCTTCTCCATCTCAGACATCCTCAATGCAATCCCTATTTGCACAAACTTTACTAAAATTTTCTGATCAGGCTCCAAGTCCTTGATAAACATCTTCTTTATAGATGTAGTACCAAAAATAAAATACATAATGTCCTCTGATTTATGTACAGAATATCCTATATTTTTCAAATAAAAATGAAAGACTCCCTCATGAGGGAAGTTCAAAATTTGACCAATTTCAACTAAAGAGATCGAAAAATCTCTATCTTCTATCGTAGCCAGCATAGTGTCTTCATTGTATCCCAGACTAAACTGTACAGATTTGAAAAAATATCGAAGTTCTAACTCATACAAAAATTATGTATTCTTACTATTGAAATTTTGTTCGAGATTTTGAAACGACAATGCTTGTTTCAACAGGAGATTGGTCTGATATAGCCATTCGAGATCAATTACCTTACCCTGTAAGATTTTCCTTCCTTCTGAACGATGTATCTTGACATTGTTGGTCTCGGCCTCATCATCTCTCTTAGTCTTAGCCATCTCTACAAGACTTTCTAAAGGTTTGAAGGTTAGGGTTTCAGAGATTTAAAAAATTAGGGTTTGACGAGCAGTGGTACGGTTTCGCGGGTTGAAAGGTTTTGGTAGAAATGAAACGGTTTAGAAGTCGAAAGGGTTTCTGACAGCCTTGATCCCCATGTTTTGAGTAATCATTACATAGATTTAAAAAATTAAATTAAATTAATTATGCAGGGAAAAGAAAATTATTCTGTTTGAAAAACAAATAGCCAAATTATTTTAAACAGAATTAAAATAAAGAAATAGAATAGTTAAAATAAAACTTTATTTAAAATTAAATAAACCTAACTCCCCCTTAATAAAATAAAACCTTGCAGTGGGAATTGGCTTAGTAAAAATATCAGCCAATTGAATTTCAGTACTTACAAATTCCAAAGATATATCCTTTTTAAGAACATGATCTCTTAGAAAATGATGTCTGATATCAATATGCTTAGTTCTAGAATGATTAATAGGATTTTTTGAAATATTTATAGCACTAGTGTTATCACATAAAATAGCTGTATTATTAAAATTTAGTCCAAAGTACATAAGAGTGTTTTTCATCCACAACACTTGTACACATAAATTTCCATCAGAAACATATTTTGCCTCGGTTGTTGATAGCGAAACTAAATGTTGTTTCTTACTTGACCATGACACTACAGATTTCCCTAAAAAGTGGCAAGTTCTTAAAGTTTTTCTCCTATCTAATCTACAACTTCCAAAGTCTGCATATTAATATGAAATCAAATTAAAATCAGAAGTTTTGAGATAAAGAAGAGATTGAAAAACAGTTCCTTTTAAATATCTAAAAATTCTTTTAACAGTAGTCAAATGGGATTCTTTAGGATTTGATTGAAATCTTGCACAAAGACATACTAAATAAATTATATCTGGCCTACTAGCTGTAAGATATAATAAACTACTAATCATACCTCTATATAACTTTTTGTCAACTGATTTTCCAGTTTCATCCAAATCAAGTTTTATATTAGTACATATAAGAGTTTTACATGTCTTGTTGTTTTCAAGTCCAAATTTCTTAATAAATCAGTAATGTACTTGCTTTGAATCAAAACATTTACAATATCTTTTTGATAAATTTGAAGTATTAAAAAGAAATTTAGTTCTCCCATCATACTCATTTCAAATTATTTTTGCATTAACTTTGAAAACTCATGACAAAGGGTTTTATTAGTTGAACCAAAAATTACATCATCAGCATAAATTTGAACTAATAAAATTTTAGAATTTACAGTTTTCTTAAAAAGGGTTGGATCTTCCATTCCAAAAGTAAAATCATTTTTCAAAAGAAAAGAGCTTAATCTTTCATACCAAGCTCTAGGTGCTTGTTTAAGGCCATAAAGAGATTTAGTAAGTTTAAAAACAGAATCTGGTTTTTGATAATTTTCAAAACTAGGAGGTTTCTCAACATAAACTTTCTCCATTAAATAACCATTTAAAAAGGCAGAATTAACATCCATCTGAAATAACTTAAATTTCATATGAGATGCATAGGCTAAAAGGATTCTAATGGATTCTAATCTAGCTACAGGTGTAAAGGTCTCATCATAATCTATACCTTCTTCCTGATTGTATCCTTTAGCTACAATTCTATCTTTATTTCTAGTTATTATTCCCTGATCATCTTTCTTATTTCTAAAGACCCATTTGGTTCCTATCACTGGATAGTTCTGTGGTCTTTCAACTAATTCCCAGACTTCATTTCTTTTAAACTGATTTAATTCTTCTTGCATTGCTATCATCCAGCTTTCATCATCTAAAGCTTCTTCTATAGACTTGGGTTCTAATTGGGATATAAAGGCAGAGAATTCTACTAGGTTCCCTATATTTATTCTAGTTTTTATTCATGTGTATAAGTCACCTATTATAGTCTCTAAGAGGTGATTCTTTAGAGTTCTAGTCTGTCTAGGTAGCACACTTATAGGTTCTTCAGTATCATGTTCTTCTGAACTGGACAGAATTTCTTTTATATCTTTTTCAAAATCATTTTTCAAGTTCTCAAGTATCATGTTATCATTAGAGTCAGATTCATCCATTTGATATGTTATTTTCTCAAAGGGACCAGATTCATCAAATTTCACATGAACTGATTCTTCAATAATATTTGAATTCTTATTATAGACTCTATAGGCTTTGGAGGTAGCTGAATATCCTAAGAAAATTCCTTCATTAGATTTTGGATCGAACTTACCAAGATTATCCTTAGTGTTCAAGATGTAAACCTTACATCCAAAAACTTTAAAGTAATTTACTTTGGGTTTTCTGTTATTCCAAAATTCATAGGGTGTCTTTTTTAAAATTGGTCTAATTAAAACTCTATTCATTATATAGTAGGCTATGCTTACAAATTCTTCCCAAAAAAAGGTAGGAAGACTGTATTCATTTAGCATAGTACTAGCCATTTCCCGAATAGTCCTATTTCTTCTTTCAACAATTCCATTTTGTTGAGGTGTTCTTGGTGCAGAGAAGGTGTGTTTAATACCCATATTTGATCAGAAGGAATTAAATTCTTGATTCTAAAATTCTCCACCATGATCACTTCTTAATGAAATTATTTTAAAACCTTTTTCATTTTGAACAGATTTACAAAATCTTTCAAATAAATTAAAGGCTTTATTTTTAAATTTTAAAAATAAAATCCATGTAAATCTAGAATAGTCATCAACTAAAACATAAACATATGATCTACCAGCCAAACTTTCTACTCTTTAAGGTCCAAACAAATCCATATGGATAAGTTCTAGAGGTTTAGATGTAGCAATTCTGTTAACAGATTAGAAGGATGATTTGTGTTGTTTTCCAAGTTGACATGCATCACAGAATCTGTCACTTTCAAATTTGAGACTAGGAAAATCAGAAACTTAATGTTTCTTAGATAATTTATATAAATCATATACATTACAATATCCAAGTCTCCTATGCCAGATCCAAGATTCATTCACTTTAGTAGTTAAGCAATTTACTTGTTGTTTACAAAAGGAATTTAAATCCAAGGTATACACATTGTCAGTTCTAGGTGCTCTAAATTTAAGCAATTTTTTTTTGAAAACAGAACAGAAATTGTTAGAAAAATAAATAGCATAACCATCATCACATAGTTGAGAGATACTTATCAGATTTTGTTTCAATCCTTGTACATAAAGTACTTTGTTGATTGAGACAGCTTCTATATCTCCAACTATTCCAATACCAATGATCTTCCCTTTGGCATTGTCACCAAAAGTAACAAGTCCACCATCTTTTTGAGTGAGTGTAGAGAAATTCGATGAGTTTCCACTCAAATGCCTTGAGCAGCCACTTTCCATATACCATATGTCCTTTTTGCTTTTGTGACCTACTCCCTGCAAAGGCATTTACACAATTTTCTTTGGTACCCATATTTTGTTGGGTCCAGGGGTGTTAGCTAGCAAGGATTTGGGAATCCATACTTGCTTTGTTTTTCTAATTTCACAAGAGTCAAATAAATAATTTGATACAAAGGCCTTCTTAAAACCACTGATTTGGGGTTGTCTTAGGAAATAGTTTTTTGAAATATGCCCCCTTATTCCACAGTAATTGCAATCTAGTCTTTTTGCACTTGGAATAAAATAATTTTTGTACAGCTTGGGTTTTTCACCTTTACTGCCAATTCCAAATCTTTCATTTTTAATGACATTATTTCCAAGAATTTCATTTAAAGTATTTTATCCTTTAGTAAAAACAAGGTATGAATTTTTATAAGTTTCCACTTCAGTTTGCATTGATTTTATCTTTGATTCATAATCTGTATTGTTAGTTTTAATTGAGTCAAATTTTTCAGTTATCTCCTTATATTGTTTTAGCATTGTATCTCTTTCATCAGAAATAGCCTTATAAATTTTCTTCAAAGAATTATGTTTCTTAAACATAGAATCATATTTTTCTTCAAGCATATTGCAGTAGGTTGCAAGTTTTTCATTAGAGTAACTAGATTCAGAACTAGAGTCAGAAGAGTAATAAGATTGTACCTCATCTGTTTCTGCCATAAAACACATGTTGGATTTCAGATTTGATTCTTCCTTCTCTGATTTTGATTATTAAGTGCTATTGGAGTCTTAAGATATACTCCATGTATCCTTCATGTATTTCTTGTCCTTATGCTCATAATCATTTCTTTTGAAAAATTTCTTTCTCTTGTGTTCTTTTAGCTGAGGACAGTCAGGTATGATATGCCTCATTTTCTTGCATTCATAACATCTGACTTCCTTGTCATCCTTTTTGAAGGATTTTCTGAATCCCTTCTTCTTTCTATAGAATTTATTGAATATTCGGGCTAGCTGATCCAATTCGACATCAGAATTTGATAAATCAGAACTTTATGATTTCTATTTTACACTTTTCTTCATCTTTCTATTTTTTCTCTGTGATGATACTTTCAAGGTAGTTTCATCTCTTTTGATAAGAAATTTATGTTCATTTGCTTCATCTTCCATCTCAGCTTCATACATCATTAATGTTCCAATCAGTTCTCTCATGGTTAAATCTTTAACAGGTGTCAACTATCTGATTACTGCAGAGATTCCATTCCATTTTGTATGCAATACTCTCAGTACTTTTAAAGCTTGATCATCTTGTTTAATGGGATCTCCCAAGGAAGTTATGTTATTGACAATCTCTATAAATCTTCTATTCATTTGAGTAATACTATCACCTTCAACCATTCCAAAAGTATCGAATTTAATCTTAGAAGTTGCATATCTCATTTCCCTAATATTGTTAGTTCCTTCATAAGCAACAGCAATAGTTTAACAAATTTCATATGTTGTCGAGCATTGAGATACTCTGTTGAATTCATCAGGTCCTAGACTACATATAATTGCAATCATTGCCTTCGAGTTCATGTCATAATCTGCTTCAGTAGCTACACTCCATGTTTCAGGTTTTTCTGGTATTTTATTTGGAGTCAGAATCTTAGAATATACTCTGTATCCAAGATTTTTTAGATATATAATCATTCACGACTTCTAGTATCCATAGTTTTCTCCATTAAAGTATGGTGCTCTGACCATAGACATTCCCTCTCTTGTATCAGTCATCTTGCTCTGTGTATAATCACTTTCATCTTGTTAAGGCTTTATCATAAAGCTCAACCTCTGATACCAATTGTTGGATCGGATTATATCAAATATACACAAGAGGGGGTGAATTGTGTATTGTCAAAAATCTTGGCGATATTATGTTTTTCCTTTGAACTTTAATCAGATGAATTGATGCAGCGGAAATTTAAATAGCAGAGACACAAGATATATAGTGGTTTGGGGAATAGAAGGCCCCTAGTTCAGTCCACCAATGCTCTACTCTATGAGCTTGGTGATTTTCACTAACTGGTCCTCGTTTCAACAGACCTTACAAAAACTGAGTTCAGGTAGTTGACACCTTTACAATCTAAGGAAAAACAAATCCTTCAGGTTCACTCACAGAACCTACACATCTTAGTACGAGAATTCGATCACTCAAGAATAGAATAGAAGAATTTCTATATTCTAAAAATACTTTCCAGATGTTCTTCACAATTGCAACAGCATGCAATTGACCGTAGATGGATCGTCGCCTTCAGAAATAATGATCTTTACAAAAGAGTTGTTTCTAAGTTGATCCCGTTACAGTAAGTATATAAATATAACTCACAACTCCAGCAATATTAGATTCACAAACGATTTTCGATGTAGAACAAATGAATCTTCTATCATGACTTTTTTTCTCTTCTTCAGAACACAAAGCTTTGTCATTCTCTTGAATTAGCAGATCTGAATTCTTGATAGTCTCTGTTTTTCTTCACTTTTTCAGAATTATTGAGATATCACACAAAATCATCATGTGCTATTCAAAAAAGATCATATATAAATTAACGACAAGTACTTCTACTGCAAATTTATATCCACAAGAGTCTCCTTTTAACTCGCGATATTCAAACATTTGAATTTACAGAGTAGTCATAACTTACCTGAAAACTCGGCATAAAAATATCCTTTTAATTCGATATTTAAACCATTGATAAGATGGATTTGAATCAGTCAAAGTTTCATTTTAAAATCAGCTTTAAATATGACTTGAAATCCTCATAATAATCAGCTTGCTGACCATTGCATAAAAATATGACTTTAAATTCTCTAACACCAAACGTAAGGTTGAGTTGTACTGTATGCATCCTCTAAACGTAAGGTTGATGATGTAGTCTTCAAATATAGGGTTGACAACATAGGGTTGGTCACAAATGTAAGGTTCATGTCACTTTCTTCAAATGTAAGGTTGATCATAAATGTAGGGTTGATCATCCATACTTTTCTATTTAATCTTTCAAACGTATGGTAAAAGATCCATACTTTTACTTGATCCATACTTTTCCAAGAACGTATGGTTGTTTACAAAAGTAAGGTTAATGAACCATACTTTTGAGAAACAAACTTAATGTTTAACACTTATGTACGGTTCTCCTTCCATACTTTTCTAATATTCCAAACGTATGGTTCCTTCCTAACATAGGGTTCTTTTTCATACTTTTCCAATAATGTATGGTTCCTCATCCATACTTTTCTCATATCTCATAAAGCATATGCTGCATTTAATCCTTACGCTATGTTCCTCCACGTAGGGTATGAACAGTATTTCTAGAACATGAAAAAAAGATCCCGAATAAGTAGGGTATGAACAGTGTTTCCAGAACACGCTAAATGCGAATACTTTAGAAATAAAACCTCGTTGTTCCAGAACTTAAATATTTCTTCCAAAAATAAAAATATAATGAATAATAAATTTCTGAAAAAATACTTAACAAATAAAATTACTAGAACATAATTAAGGGTATTTTTGAGGCATCAAAATTATCATAAAGAGATAGAGTATTATTCTCAACATACTCCCCTTTAAATAAAACATTATGTATTATTGAAAACAACACTTGCTCAACAATATGCTTCTACTCCCTGTGCATACTCTCTATAAGCTCACTCTGAGCTCGCGGCTACTCATGATATGATGATGACTCTCCAAAAGCTCTTCTCGAGCTAGATGTCAATATCACAATAGTGCCATAATAATCCATAGGTGTCAGTTAAGAGTTGATACCAACAACTTGGCCTTTCTCAAAGGCATATTTGGTCACATCCATCTATGTTGTCTCATCAAATCAGTGGTCACTAGTCTGAGCATCGGTCTCATCCTGACTCTTAGTCTGTGTCTCAGACATCGTTATCACATATGACTCCTTCAATTGAAATTTAAAAGTAAAATAGTTAAAATAATATTTATAGTTAAATTTTAAACTCAAAAAAGAAAATGCATTGACCACAATCTCACACTAGAGAGCACCTATAATATCTTCAGTGGTCAGATCACTATACATCCTCCTATAAACATTGAACTCCGAAATATTAGGCTATTCAACTACCTATATGAATATAAAATAAACTGTTTACATTTAAAGTTATATAAAATATTTAAAAAAAGTACTTACCATATACTCCCTATGCATAATGAATGTATGACTACTCGATTGATGTGTCACCTCATGTCTCCCCTGGTTTTGTCGACCTACAGATGATCTCCTTTGAAAACGATCACCCAGCCAGTGTGAACATAATCCATCCCAAACCTAAGATGAAATGTAATCAGGTCGGTGGATGTGACAAGACTCATAAAACTCGATCACTCCTGCTTTCTCCATTGCTTTCCTTCTCAAATTATGTAAAAATTGACTACAACACTAATGCATAGTCCCCTACCATGACTTCCAAATAGCCCCACGCATGCTCTCATCAATGGGATACCATAAAACCAACAAATAATTTATAATATCAAGTTATTAATTAAATTAATTTCAAAATAAATATTATATATTTGTGTACCATCCAATGATTGAACATGCGGTGCTTCACATCAATGGCATTCTGATCCCACAAGACCCATGCTTTAGAAAAATAATTGTGCAGTATAGTGCTCCCCTGTCCAGTAGCTATATGTGTAAATCTATGAAGAAAAACAAATAATCAAACAATTAGTATATAAATAAATTATTGAAAACTAACTAAAATACATAGGTAAACATACTCATGCACACGTGGATCAAATCCAAGATATAGACGTCGCTCGGTGATCGGGTCAAGAATCATCAACCGTGCAAGACCATTCCCCCTCTAAATCACCCCTGAACCACCAGTAGTATGAAGGTCAAATGACCCAACATCCTACTCATTCAAAGGTACCTTAGCTTCATCTAATAGATGATATAGATCCCCGTCCATCTGAAACATGAAATTATTATTGTTAGGAAACAATTAAAAACAACTATTATATATAGATATATATTATATATGATTATAACTAGCATTTAACTATGTCAATGTTCATCTTCATCCTCATATTCATATCTAATGATGTAAATGTATTCATATTCCTCCTCAGCATCATCAATTTCCATATGACTTTTAGTTTCATCATCTCTTTTCATTTCAAATTATTTGTATCGTCATTAATAGCAATGTCACTATTGAACCATAATTGTGGGGTGTCATCATCGATATCTATATCGCTTCATGAAAAAGATGGATTTGGAGAAATCTCTTGAAAATTTTCAATTCATTCCACTTCAACAGAACCACATTCACTTTGAGTAAACTAATTTTCCCAAGATTTAATTTTTATTATGCTCCACCAATCACTCAACTCTCTTGAAGTAGCACAATATTTTGAATAATAAATTTTATGTGCCTAATGAGATAATAAAAATGGTTCATTAAATCTAAGAATACTTTTATACTTAATATCAATGATTTCATGGGTCAGATGAACATGCAAGCCTCTCTCAGTATCCAATCACTAACATTTAAACATCCTATGTAATGTTGTCCAAGATAACACAGCTCAATAATTTCTTCTAGCATACCGTAAAAGTCAACTTTAGTTTCTCTATGATGAGATCCTCTCAAGAAAACACCACTATTCATTGTTTTTTTCGATTCCCTATATGCACCTGTATGAAATCAAAACTCATTCACTACATATGAATTATAATATTTAACTATTTTTGATAGTGGGTTACTCAATACATGAAATCAATTATCAATTTTATCAGTATGTTGAGATACCTGAAAATTTGTAAAACAGTTATCAATATAATATATAATAAATTGATTTTATATGTTAAACAAAAATAATTTATGTTACCAGTTTTTTAAACCATTAGGAAAAGTGTTTTTACCAACATTCTTTAAGAGAAGATGATGTAATTTGTGGAAGTTGTTTCTTGATATGATTATCATATAACCTATAAATAAAATAATATTAATTTATTGTAACAAAAATTATAGAATAAGTGATAGGACCACTCACTGTACAAATGGTTTCATTTCTTCACAGTTGAGAAGAACATATGTATGAGCTCTATGATGTTCATCATTTGAAATCCATCGTTCATAAACTCCACTGAAGCCAAGTTCGGGTAATTGAAAACTGATAATTGATTTCCCATTTCATCATCAACATTTCCATCATTACGGTTCATATGGTTGTGTTTTGAGTGATATTTAGATTGAAAGTAATGAGAACAGAAAAAAAATTCCTCTTGAAAATAAGCTTCTACAATTGAACCTTCAATCGATGCTTTGTTATGTACTTTTTTAATCAATTTCTACATGAATATCTTGAATGGTTACATCCATCAAAACTATATTGGGCCTCCACATTTTTATTCATGTAGAAAATATAATATAAAATGTTTCATTGAGTCAAACAAAGCCAGTGGGAAGATTTTTTCCAATTTACATAAAAGTAAAACAACATCTTCTTGCAGTCTACTTAATGCATCATAGTCACTTATCACCGCACAAATGTCTCAGAAAAAATATGATATATATGTTAATACATCCCAAATCATAGAATTCAACATACCTCTTAATCCAATCAGCGTAATTCTTTCCATTATAACATGACAGTCATGACTTTTTAATCCCGTAATATGACCATTTCTAACACATCTTCCCAAATTGGAAGCATAACCATTTGAAAGTATAAAATCTGCAATCCACTGACAAAATAATAATTGATTCTATTTAGAGAGTGTATAAGATGATTTTGGCTTCATGAACTTCTGTGATATGACATTTTCAAACAGTTTAAGTTCTGGTCACCTATGAATTTAGGTAAGATCTAATCGTGTCTTTACATTATCTTTGGTCTTACCTGGTGTATCCAAAACTGTATGAAATAAATTATCAAAACATTTCTTCTCAATATACATGACATCCAACATGTGATGGACCAGAAAATCAAACTAATATAGCAGATCCCTAAAAAATATTTGTTTTATCCAATTGTGTTCTTTCCCAAATCCATCAATTTTATATAGGTTTATTATTGGTCTAAATGTGATGATAAGTAATAAAGAGACAATTGATTTTAACTCTATACTTGATAACATTATTGGATATCTATCTCTTTCAATTGTTCTTTTTTTAAATGATATTTGTTCCTCCAAAAAGAATGATCATTTGGAAGGAATATGTGATGACAGTTGAAAAAATAAGGTTTTTTTTCATTAACATTCATAAATGTTTTTCTATCTCTCATAAAATACGTATATGATTTTATACCATGTGTGCTCTAGCCATACAACATGCCATATGCTGGTAAGTTGCTAATTTTCCACATAAATTCATCTTTCAGCAAAAAAATTTGTTTCACAACAACAACAAATGTACTAACACCATTACTCCACAATGAATTTAACTCATCAATCAATGGTTTCAAATAAAAATCAATATTCTTTTTCTGATGACCATGAATTAATAAGGTCAAAAAGATATATGGTTCCTTTATCAACATCCAAAGAGGTAAATTGTATGGAGCTATAATGACAGGACAACATGAATACTGACTACCATAAGAACCAAATAGACAGAAACCATCAGTAGAAAGACCCAATCACATTTTTGTGCTTTTAAAGTAAAATACGGATACACTTGGTCAAAATGTTTCCATGAATCGCCATCATAGGGATGATTTAAGGTTTTACCATTTGGAATATTGGTTTTGTGCCATGACATCAATGTCATTTTGTTCTGAGACATAAATAAACACTGTAATCTGGGTTTAAGTGGGAAATATCTAAATTGTTTTACAGGAATCAATATAGACTTCCCTTGTTGATCCTATTTATACCTCGATTGTCCACATGTGGGAAAACTATGCAACGATTCATTTTTACCATAATATAACATGAAATCATTTGAACATGCATGAATCTTATGATAACTAAGACCCATATTACTAACTAGCCTCTTGATCTCATAGAAATTTTTAGGCAACACATTTCCTTCAGGTAACAGTGTTTTTACCAAAGATAACATCTGATCAAAATAGCTATTTTACGTTCCATTATCTGATTTAATAGTCATAAATTTAGAAACTGATTCAAATTTTCTTATCTTGTAACCAGGATATAAGGCATCCTCATTAGACCTCAACAACTCATAAAAATGAGATGGTTCATATTCAGGAGTTAAATTAATAGTGTCTTGAGTTTCAGGTTGTTAAAAAGATGGATCTATCACATCATATACTAAATTTTAAAACCATGATAGATTCATAATCAAATTATTAGTATCATATCTAGAACTATGTTCACCATATTCATACCAAAAAACATAATCTAGTTGAAAACCAAAACATAATAAATGACTTGAAACGTTATCAAATGTGTTAAACATCCCTAGAGCACATTTTTTACAAGGACACTTAATTTTCCCTTGTGAAATAAATTTTGGTTTTGATGATTCAAATAATAAGAAATCTTTAACACACTCAATATATACAGGATTTAAACCAGAACTGTTTGGATTATTGCATTGATTTATCCAAGCGTGATCATCTAATAATGCTTGTTGTTGACTTCCTTATTCCATATTTCTCTAAAAAATATAAACTAATTAGTTTTTTTTATAATTTGATATAATAAAAACACTATCCAAAAAAGAGAAGACAATTAAATTCCATTTTCTATAAAATTATAATAATTTCTATTATTTCATACTTATTTATTGTATTTTTTAAAACTTTTATACTAATCTATACTAACATGTAATAATTTATAATAATTATCATTAATTATTATTAATTATATCTAATTTATACTAAAATTTGTTAATTACCGGTGACACAATTTTCAGCGAATTGGCGGCAGCTCTTTTGCTCTATGACTCATCTCTACTGTCTCCAACTGAAATTACTATGAAAAATCTACTCAGACGTACGAATATCCATTTCTATATGAATGAAGACGAAAATCAGCGTAGTGAGGCCTCCCTGCTCTCCATATTTGTGTATACACAAATTGATATTCATACCTCTGAGCAGATTTTTCATAGTGATTTTAGTTTGAGACAGTGGAGATGAGTCATCGGGAAAAAGAGCCTCTTTTACTCGATGGTTCGTCTCCTTGCAACTTTCTCCAACTGAAATCAGTATGAAAAATCTTCTCTGACGTACACATATCCATTTTCGTATTCACGATAATGGAGAGCAGGAAGGCCTCACCACACTGCTCTCCATTATTGTGCATAATAAAATGAATATCCGTACATGATGACATGTTTTTCATAGTGATTTCAATGGGAGAAAATTACAAGGAGATAAGGCATCGGGCAAAAGGGAGTCACCAATCCACTGGAAATTGTTCCAATTTATTACAATTAATGCTAATTTATTACAATTTCTTCCTAATTATTGCTAATTATTTCTAATTATTACTAATTATTGCTAATTATTACTAATTATTAAAATTTGTTACAAATTATTAGAATTTTTCACTAATTATTAGAATGTATTACTAATTATTATAATTTTTTACAAATTATTACAATTTATTACAAATTACTACAACTTATTACTAATTATTATAATTTATTACTAATTATTACAATTTATTACTAATTATTACAATTTGTTACTAATTATTTCAATTTATTATTAATTATTACAATTTATTACTAATTATTATAATTTATTACTAATTATTACAATTTATTTCTAATTATTACAATTTATTACTAATTATTAAAATTTATTACTAATTATTAATAATTATTACTAATTATTACAATTTATTACTAATAATTACTCATTATTACTAATTGTTTCAATTTATTACTAATTGTTTCAATTTATTACTAATTGTTTCAATTTATTACTAATTATTACTACTAATTATAATTTATTACTAATTATTATAATTTATTACTAATTATTATTAATTCTTACAATTGATTACTAATTATTATTTATTACTAATTATTAAAATTTATTAATAATTATTCGAATTTATTACTAATTATTCAAATTTGTTACTAATTATTCAAATTTATTACTAATTATTCAAATTTATTACTAATTATTCAAATTTATTACTAGTTATTCAAATTTATTAGTATTTATTCAAATTTATTACTAATTGTTCGAATTTATTATTAATTATTCGAATTTATTACTAATTATTTGAATTTATTACTAATTATTAGAATTTATTGCTAATTATTAGAATTTATTACTTATTATTAGAATTTATTACTAATTATTAGAATTTATTACTAATTTTTACTAATTACCATAGTTTATTATTAATTATTACAATGTATTACTAATTATTAGAATTTATTACTAATTATTACTAATTATTAGAATTTATTACAAATTATTAGAATTTATTACTAATTATTGCAATTTTTTACTAATTAAAGAAATTTAAAACTAATTATTGCAATTTTGTACTTATTATTTCAATTTATTATTAAATATTGCAATTTATTGCTAATTATTGCAATTTATTACAAATTATTGCAATTTATGACTAATTATTATTATTTATTACTAATTATTTGAATTTATTACTAATTATTCAAATTTATTACTAATTAATTTGAACTTATTACTAATTATTCAAATTTATTACTAATTATTAGAATTTATTATTAATTATTAGAATTTATTACTAATTATTACTAATTATTACTAATTATTGCAATTATTACTAAATATTGCAATTATTACTAACTATTGCAATTTATTACTAACTATTGCAATTCATTACTAATTATTATAATTTATTACTAATTATTAGAATTTATTACTAATTATTGCAATTAATTACTAATTTTTTCAATTTATTACTAATTATTGCAATTTATTACTAATTATTTCAATTTATTACTAATTATTACAATTCGTTACTAATTATTACAATTTATTACTAATTATTTGAATTTATTACTAATTATTTGAATTTATTACTAATTGTTGCAATTTATTTCTAATTGTTGCAATTTATTACTAATTGTTGCAATTTATTACTAATTATTACAATTTATTACTAATTGTTGCAATGTGTTACTAATTATTCAAATGTATTACTAATTATTCGAATTTATTACTAATTATTCAAATTTATTACTAATTATTATAATTTATTACTAATTGTTACTAATTATTAGAATTTATTACTAATTATTAGAATTTATTACTAATTATTGAAATTTATTACGAATTATTGCAATTTATTACTAATTATTGCAATTTATTACTAATTATTGTAATTTATTACTAATTGTTGCAATTTATTACTAATTATTGCAATTTATTGCTAATTATTACAATTTTTTACTAATTATTCGAATGTATTACAAATTATTTAAATTTATTACTAATTATTTGAATTTATTACTAATTGTCGCAATTTATTACTAATTGTCGCAATTTATTACTAATTGTTGCAATTTATTACTAATTATTGCAATTTATTACTAATTAATGTAATTTATTACTAATTATTACAATTTAATACTAATTATTGCAATTTAATACTAATTTTTACAATTTAATACTAATTATTACTAATTAATATAATAATTATTAATTAATACTAATTCATACTAATCACACATATTTATTTGTAAAAATAAAGATAAAAAATGATAAATAAAACTATCTAATTCTAATTTAATTTAACTACAGCTAATTAACAATAACTATAATTAAAATAAAATAAATTAAGTAAAAAATTAAAATAATAGATAAATACATTAAAACTAAAGCTTTCGAAGGATATAACCTGCGAAAAATGGCCCAAATTAAAACTTCAAACTATAAAAAAAATTCAGAGAAAATTTTTCACTAGAGAGAGAGAAGGGGAGAAAATGGAATGAAATGAGGGGAAAACGGGTTGGGGTATATATAGGTTAGATTAGTTACAACAGGGTTATTTACGACGGGACTCATCGCAAATACTCTATGATTAAAAAGTCATTTGCGATGGAACCCGTTTCAAAAGACCACCTGCTGACATACTATTTGCGACAGGATATATATCTCATCGCAAATACTTAAAACGTCGTCGGGTATTTGAGACGGGCTACTATAACCCGTCACAAATACCCTTTCTCGCGTTTCCGCGTTTTGGCGCGCAACTCGCGTTTTGGCGCCCAACTCGCGTTTTGGCATGCAACGCGTGCCAAAGTTTTTGCGACGGTAACCATCTACCCATCACAAAAGCCTTATTATTTGTGACGAGCTGGTTCTCTCGTCGCAAAAACTTTTTTCGGACGACTATTTGCAACGGGATACTGACCCGTCGCAATAGCCTGATTTTCCCATAGTGTCCATGTTTTTACAAGCGATTTAGTGTGAGTGTGATCTTATTCTTAGTAGTATATATTGATGACATATTACTTATTGGAAATTATACACCATTCTTATAGTTGGTTAAGGACTAATTAAACAAGTGTTTCTTCATGAAGGATTTAGGTGGAGTAGTGCATATCCTTGGAATCAAGATCATTCATGATAGATCCAAAAGGTTGTTTGGACTAGGTCAAGGTACATACATTGATCAGATACTAAAGAGATTTAATATGGAATAATCCAATAGGGGATCGGTTCTAGTGTCACATGGTATAAATCTCTTTAAGAAAATATATCCTCAAACAAAATAGGAGATAGAGATATATATATAGAGGGAGGGAGGGAGATAATGAGAAAAATCGAATACACTTCTACAATGGGATCTATTATGTATGTCATGTTATATTCTAGGCTTTATGTTTCCTACACTTTGAGCATGGTAAGTGGATATCAATAAAATTCAATAGAACAACATTGGTTTGTTATTAAGGTTATCCTTAATTATATGAGGCGTACTAAGGATATGGTCTTAATATATGGAGGAGGCAAGGAGTTATTCATCAAAGGAATATTGATGCTAGTTTCTAAATAGATCAAAATGATCTAAAGTTGTGGTTAAGATATGTGTTCAGTCTCAACGGATGATTTATAAGCTAAAATAGTTCAAAGAAGCTAGTTTCACTAATTCTATAATGGAATCCAAGTATATTGTGAATTATGATGCATCCAAAGAAGCAATTTGGATTCATAAATTTTTCCAAGAGATCGATGTGGTGCCTAGCAGTAAAGGCGCTATCAAATTATATTGTGATAGTACTATAGTGATGTCTCTCACAATGGGCCAAGGTCACATCAAAGGATAAAGCACATACTCCTTAATTATCACCTCTTGAGGAATTTTTATCAAAGGGGTGAGGTCATTGTGAATAGAGTTCCCATGGAACAAAACATGGTAGACACCTTGACTAAAACTTTATCTCAACAAAAGCATGAGTATCATGTGATAGCTAGTGGAGTAAAGGTTGTTAGCAATTGGATCTAGTGAAAGTGGGAGTCTATTATAGTTGAGGACCTAAAACTAACTTCTATATACTTTTTGATTATTCGTATTTATATATTTTGAATATTAATAAAGTTTTATCACATCATGATTATTCTTCTATGTGATGTAGTTTATGATAATGTCCTGAGAGTAAATGTCGCACTAAAAGTTTGTAGTAGTTCCCCGCTATAATGAGAACCTATAAGTTCCATAAAAATATTCTTAAAGATAATTTCTATGGATGAAAGATATCATTAGTGAAGAAACAAGTGATACAAGCTATCAGGGGTAAGGGGATCATAAGTCATTTAGAATTCTTATAATGAAGTTCATCCCCAGTAATCTCAAGAAATTAGATTATGAGAACTTGACCCACCAGTAGGAAATCCATATTTATTTGGATGTTCTTATATATAAATGTGTGTAATGACCCTTGGAATTTAAAGTTATTATTAATGAATATCATGAGCTGCATACATTAATGTATTGTCATAAACTATGATGTCATGTGTTCACATCGAAGTTGGGTATTTTGATTTCATCGTGATTTATATTGTATTAATGAATAATATGAGAAAGAATTTTTCCCTTTTATTCAAGAATTAAAGTAAATATCAGCATGCCCTTTTATGGGAATGGAACTGCCTAAATAAGTCCATATGCATGGCATTCTATTGAAAAGATCATTACCATAAAATCAAATAAAGATACATCAATCACATAGGTTGATGAAACCAACATGCAATCTATTTTATTATAGATATCAATATAAAGGGATTATATTATTGGTTATAGGAATATGGTAATAGGGGGTGAATTTCCCTTTTAAGAATCAAATAAAATGATAAAGTCAAATTCAAAGATAAAAGGTATTGGTATGATAAAGTGATAGATTTTATATATATTAAATAAGTTAAATTCAATATTAATTGAGTAGGTATGCACAATAGAAATGTACATATAGAATTTATAAAATTATGTGTATTGAATTTGAATGATGCAAAGCATAAATTAAAAGAGAGTAAACATGGTTTGATAAAGGAGTTTGACAATAGCTCAGTGTGATCCCCTACATATCCTCTCCTCAAGTTGAGAAGTTTTTGTTAGTAATACCTTCATCTTGGTTGTGATTAAGAAACTCATCCCTCACAATTATGGTTTTGAGCACCTCTTGAGCTTCTTTGGTATCAAAGGAACCCATCCCTCACTTTTTCAGAAGTCATCACCCATTGTAGATGGAGATGAGAAGAATATGGGTTTACTTGGCATAAACCCATTACAAATATGTTCCCTTTTTATATCATAAATATTTTTACAATTGGGATGAGAGATATAGAGATGGTGGAAGAAGATATCCTTAGATAATGAATAATAATTGAGATTGTATCTTGAGAGAAATTTGAGAGGATTTTCTAGAGCTCCGCCTTTGGAGAGCCAAACCTGATCAAGGATTGAATTCACAAAAGGCATTGTGGTTAACTGGTAGCAAGATATAATTGAGGTAGATCTTTCAAGCCACAAATTATACTTATTTATAGGATCTAAAATTTATAGTAATTTTTTAGAATCTTTATGGGGCTATTGAAGCTAAAGAAGACTAAAATCAATTCATTTTTTTACTATAATAAATACACCCACAGATCCATTGTATCGATGCCACCGGCTACCTGGTTCACCTCGCCATCTAGCCATTGTGACGCCTATATCTTATTGATTCAAGGAAATCCTCACTAGTGAGCTACTACTAGGCATCAAATGGCCAGTGTACCTCCTAGAGGAATGATTTTCTATCCATATGGCACCAGTTGGCCAGTGCCCTACACTGATAAGCCAGTGAAGCCTGCAGTCCTTCACCTTTATTTATATCTTCTATATCTTCCTTAAATAGCCTTAGATTTATCTTCCAACATTATTCCATGAACTTAAGACATGATAAAATATATATTTGAGAATTTAACAAGATCATCAATATGACTTTGTATAGACTTTAATATATTTATTTAGTCCATTAATGAAATGACTAAATCTCAAAATGAAATACTGAAATTTAATCAAATGAAACTACTATAAACAAGAAAGAGTTCTTGTGATCATGATAACACTATGATAGATATATAGGTACAAAAAATATCACCCTTTATGATGATCACAAACACATAAAATAAAAAGATATTTCAAGTGTAAATCAAGAGTGAAAGATATAGAAATGTATTCAAGATATTGATGTATAAAATATATTCAATAAAATATATTTAATATTCTCAATAAGTAAATAAATTAAACATGTTATATTCAAAACAATAGTAAAACATTTTAATCCCCCTTTGAAAAAATCTTAAGCAATAATGCATATTTCAATAAATTTATCCCCCTTTTAACAAATTTGTCCCCATTTATATTTAAAATTTCCCCCACCCTTGTTATTATCAAAAATAAAAAAAAGGAGATGATATATTTGAATAAAAAAAGTGATATTTTAAATAGATATTGAAAAATAATTTCAAGAGAAAATAAAATTGATTTTGAAAAAGATAAGTAGAATCAAATAACAAACCAAAAAAATTTTGAAAACATATCTTAGATTCCAAACTCTATTTTAATAAGGTAATTAGAGATATAGAGAGATATAAAAGTTTAAAATAAGTTTTAAGAGATAAAAAAAATGGGATTATGAAAAGATAAAGTGGTCTTACCCAAATTTACCCAAGTTTATAGGGTTAAAGTGGTCACTTTTAGTGTAGCTTGGGTTGTCAAATCCTTATAGACCTATGAAAAAATATAAAGACACGTACATTCTAAGAAGGAGATTTTTCTATGAAGTGGATAACTTTGGTTTGTTTTGAGATGGTTTAAATGATCACTAAGAGACTTAGGTGAATTCAATTTATGAGAAAGGGTTGATCCTGGGTTATTACAAGGGATAGATTGGATGAAATTATTTTTAAATTACTTCAATTTAATTAACTTGAGAAGGATTCATCCAATGAAATCAATATAAACTCATAAATTACTAGCTTAAAACATTTAAATACACATGATAATCACCTATAAACTTGGAGGATCATTTTAATGAGCACTCATAGGTAAAGGATCTTATTAACACATAAAAAATGTGGTGATAAAATTCAATAAGAGGAAGAAAGAAAAACATTGAATGAAAAACTCAAATAAAAGAAATTATTAAACATTTAAATATTGATAAATAAAATCCAATCCATCCCCTTACTACTCCATTATATCAACCCATGATATTCTTATCCTTCCATTGATGCAAATATTTCTAAGTATGATAATAGTACACTCATGAGGGTGAAATTGAAGAAGTAAAAACAATGAAATAACAATCACTCCACCGTTGTGTAATGAATTTCACACAATATGATGTGAATATCTTTACTCCTTGAGGAAATGTTATCAATGTGATATGAATAAGAATAGAATAACTAAATATGAATAAATTTTATTAATAAACATAGGTGAACTTACACGTGAATAATAAACATGTGAATACAAAATGGTAGCATAACATTACAATTGAAATAAACACAAATTCCTCCCAAATACACCACCAAAACTGCAATAAATAGTAATTTTTTGAGACTTAGTTATATCCCACAATATTTAAAGTCTTACCACTTTATTATGGTAGCCCTGGGGTGGTGGAAAGATTTTGAAATTTTGACTTTACCATCATTGAAGTGAAATGGGAGACAACTTGCATGACTCTAACAGATGTGTCCAAACGATCTTCTAGATGGAAAAATTTTAGTGGGAAATAAAAGAATCAATTCAATCCCATGATTTATTCTAAAAATTAGTAAAATTCCATACCGATTGAATTTTTTTCATAGATATGATCGAAATGGTGGGATGTATTTTTGGGCCACAGAATCTTTCCCAGAATTTCATCTTCAACTTGGAACACCTGGAACTACTTTAAAAACTCATAATTAGCTTTGGTAACTATTTAATGAAATGTTCCTCATTATTTCCTCTATCTCCTATTAAACCTTTAGCTTCATTATGCTTAAATCATGGCCTCTATAGTCATTTTAGTGGGTTGTTGTCCAGTTTACTTCACCTTGAATGTTCTAGGTTTAAGTCCCACTTTGGTCATCAATCCAATTGAATATTAAGTAGATTCAGAAGGATAGAATTTTCCTCACAACATGGGAGACCTAAAAATGAAATATGAAAATAAAATAAATATCATTGGGTGTTTTATAAGGTGTTAAAAAATGTATCATGTAATAGTTCCCATGGACACCCGATCCACAATACCTGCTTCGGCCCTCACCGGAGTCTGAATCATTCCTAAGAGATATCAAAAACATGAATTTAAATGTTACCATTCATTATCATAATTCATATTTCATCTATCAAATACATAAAAACATGTAAATCAGATAGGCATGAGTAATGTGTATTGTGGGTCCTAACCCCAATGTTCTGAATTGAGTAATACAAAATGAAGCATAAATGCTTCCTAGGCAGAATGGGAAAGCTTTCTTGGTCTTTTCCCTTGAACGATAACATGGTCCTTCAAAAGACAAACATAATATCACATGGTCTTCTTCTTCAAAGGCTCACACAATCCTTTGAAAAACAAACAGAAGCTCACATAATCTTCTTATTTAAAGTCTCACACGATCCTTCAGAAAACAATAATAGATACTCTCTTGGTCTTCTTGACACCCCATTTATCCCATGTGATACTTCGTTCTGACATAGTCACAACCAATATCCATTTCAACAGTCATGAAATTAATTAATTCACAATTAATTAATCATATAAAACTTTTCAATTAATTCAACAATTAATCAGTCATTTCAACTCTATCAATTAATTCAAACATTAATTAACTACATCAATTTCCATTAATTAATTCACCAATTAATTAACCATAACCAATTTCCATTAATTAACCCAATGATTAATTAAACACATCAATTTAATTAATTAATTTCCACAACTAATTAATCAAAACAAATCCTTTAATTAATTCAATAATTAATTAACCAAGTATATCCCATTAATTAATTCACAAAATAATTAATCACAACCCTTCGGTTAATTAATTCAAAAATTAATTAACCATATAAAATTTATTAATTAATTAAACAATTAATTAATCATTTCACAACTCGACATATAATAATTAATTCACAATTAATTACCTCATTCACAATTTCAACATATCCTACATGAATGGCCTGAAGGCCTTCATTTTTTTATTCATTTTTTATAATCCCCCTTTTAAGAGTTTAAGGAGAACCCATACATGGCATGTAGGATTCATGATATTATAGGACGCGAAGGCCTTAAAGTAATTCATCCCAGACAATGTCTACTTGAAACTACCCCTCCATGGTGTCTGCATTGTGATCAGCACTCCACATTCGCATGACTGGTCAGCTAGTTATCATTTTCAAGGATACACAGGCCTGGTACCAATGGAAAATCCATACCCTCTCATTCTTCCAAGTCCAATTATCTCTACTCTGGTGAATGGACCTACTCTAAATCCTCATCTAGGGCCCTATTCCTTATAAGTCAGTCTAGTATATCTGCAATTCATGTGGCCTGAAGGCCATGAGGTGGACTGAAGGCCTTGAGGTGGCCCAAAATCCTTACTATCCCAAAGGCCTTGGGTGGAGCAAAGGCCTTGAAGGACCTGATGAACAAACCAGTGTCCCGAAGGCCCAAACAGGTGAATAATTCTTACTACTATAGTACTGAACAATGCCTACTGTAGTACCTACACATTAACTACTACAGTTCTTGTTACAACATTTCTACAGTAACCTATAAAAATTCTTTTTCCTGGATTTGATCTCAGGTCTCTTGGATTCACTTAAGGAGTCCTCGCCAACCGGGTTGAGGCTCATATGCATTTCAATATATCAATAATCAATTCAAAAATTAATTATTCAAATCAAAATTTCATAATCCAAACCATTCCCATCAATTAATTCTACAATTAATTAATCAAGTTCAACAATCTCAATGACTCCATAATTAATTTAACAATTAATTATTCATGATATAAAATCACAAAATCCCAATTCCGCATTTCCTTTAATTAATTTATTCATCAAATTAATTAATTTAATCAAGAACATAATTGCTAAACATCTATTAGAAATTCTATAATTACATACATATAATTTTAATAAAGACTATGTTATTTTAATTTTATACCACCTACCTTGATTCACTGAAAGAAATTTTCTTAAAAGGAAATCCCCAAAATCTGAGCAGCACATCGACATAGATCTTAGTTTTAGATCTAGATCCCTAAACCAAGATCAAAGATATCAAGATCTAATCAATATAGATCTAGATCTACAATCCTAGATCTAGATCTCACCAAAATGGTTTAGATCTTAAAACCAGAGGATAAAATCCACCAAAGGATCAAGTGAAGAATGAATAATAGAAAGAATAATGATTGGGATGAGATCCACTTACCAGGAGAAGAGTGGATCTTTGATTCGGGCATTGAATCTTGAAGAACAGAGGTGGGATGTCCTTGGATCCCCTCTAAATATCTTTGGAATCACCTAAATATGTTAAGTCTCAATCCATGGTTGAAATGAGGGTGTTTTGGGGGTTTGGGGATTTTAAAATAAATTTTTGGGTGAAATAAAACCACATGCATGGTTTTTCTGGGCAGGGGCACATGGTTTAACAAATCATGTGTCCCTCACTACCTGGGTCTATACAATTAGATGGGATGGGTTCATGGTTTACTTTAACTATGAACAAACCATTCACAACCCCCTTTACTCAAAATATTCTTAAAACTCCACCCAAAAGCACCCCAAGTCATAACTCCAACCAAAGGTACTTCAATAAAACAAAAAGTACCTGAATTTTCACCCGAGATGACTATAGAAAAGGTTGGGATATCACAATATCCCCACATTATAATAGCCCGTCCTTGAGCTCTACTTTACAGCTTTCCTAAGATTTCAAGAAAAAAAATTGGTCCATTGATCCCTCATATATACTTTCATTTCCCATGTTTCCTCTTGTAAACATCCATATTTCCATAACACACAAATTATCGACACAATCTTTCCCCGCAACACTTTCTCACTACAATCCAGCACACGAATCGAATGCTTATCAAAGGATGCATCTATCTCAAGATCAACCTCATCCACATCAATCACATGATAAGGATCTGAGTGATATTTCGTAGTTCTGAAACCTGGAAAAAATAATGAATTTCATTGTATTTATGTGGAAGAGATAATCAATAAATCATTGGCCTGATTCTCACCACAATCTCAAAAGGTCCAACAAACCTAGGTGCTAACTTGACCTGTCTCTGTATCCTGTGGTGACCCAACCTAAACAAAACCTGAAGTAATACATGATCACCCTCTATAAACTCTAGGGTTCATCTCTATATATCATCATATTACTTCACCTACTCTAAGACATAGCCATACATTTCTGAATTAGTTATACCTGCTCTGATGTCTTCTACATGAGACTCAGCCCCAAAAACTCTGACTCGCCTGCTTCCATACTGCAGAGCAGTGACCTATAATTCTTACTATAAAGAGCCCTGTATGTTTCCATATTAATAGTTTCTTTATAAATATTGTTATAGGAAAACTCTACTAAATCCAAGTGCTTCTCTCAAGACCCACCAAAGTCTAGAACACATGCCCGCAGTATATCCTAAAGCACCTATATAGTATGCTTTGACTGTCCATCCATCTATGGGTGAAAAGTCATACTTAATAAATTTTTTGTACCAATCACCTTCTGTAATCCCTTCTATAGGTGTGAAGTAAAGCATGAATCATAGTCTAAAACTACAGTCTGTGGAACCCCATACAGACGGACTATCTCCCAAACATATAATTCTTCAAACTACTCTACTGTGAAGGTTCCCTGTATTGGTAAGGAATGTGCTACTTTATTCAATCGATCCATAAAAACATAGGTAGCATCATTTTTCCTAAGCATATTCATAAGACCTACAACAAGGTTTATAGTCACATCATCCCACTTCCATTATGTAATGGGTAATGGTTGTATCAAACCTATAGGTTGTTGATTCTCTTCTTTCACCTACTGATAAGTGTAGAATCATGTCACAAACCTTACTAGCTCCTTTTTCATGCTCGACCACCAAAACTTTCTTTGTAGGTTATGGTACATTTTATTCACACCTAGATGTACTGCCCACCTTGAGGCATGAAATTCCCACATGAGATCCTCTCACATGCTCGTAGGTACAACAACTTGATTCTTTATGTAGATGATCTCATCCTCATCTATAAACCAGTCCAAAGGTGTCTCCATGCCTTCAAATATTTCCCTCAAGGATAAGCACTCTAGATCCTCATATTGTCTGTCCCTGATCCATCTCAAAAGTGTTGACTCTACTATGACTGAAACCAAAGTCATCTGCTCTTAAATCTCCTAAACCACCACATGCATTTCAGGAAGCAAATTCATCATCTTCCACTCAACACTCGACTCAGGAACCATCTGATTCTAAGTTCTTCTGCTCAAGGAATCAACCACATTATTTCTATTCCCAAGCATATATTCTAGTTCAAAGTCAAAAGACTGCATATATTCAACCCATATCCACTTTCAAATATTAAAATCTCTATATGTGAATATATACTTCAAGCTCTTATGGTCAGTGTAAACTGTAAATTTTTTTCCCAAGAGATAGTGTCTCTAACACTTCAAAGCATAAACCACATCTTCCGACTTGAGATCATTCATAGGGTAATTCCATTATGTGGTCTCAACTACTGAGACCCATATGACACAACTCAATCACCATACATCAACAAAGCTCCATGTCCAACCCTAGAAGCTTCACAATACACCATGTACTCCTCACCTGATTCAGGAAGGATCAAAATTGGTGCTGAGGTCAACTGATTCTTTAGATCTAAGAAATTATACTTGCATGCTTCCATACACTCAAACTTTATCCCCTTCTTGTTCAATCATGAAAGTGATGCTTCCAAATAGGAAAATTCTTGGATGAATCTCCTGTAATATCCAGATAATCCCAAAAATCATTAGATATCAAAAACATTATTAGGATGCTCCTAAGAAACCACTACCTGAACCTTCTTGGGGTCCACTGACACACCTTTATTCGAGATGATATGCCCCAAGAAGTGTACCTGGTCAATCAAAAAATCACACTTAGATATCTTGGCTTATATCTGATGCTCTCTCAGTATACTCAGTATGATTTAAAGATTTTGGGCATGATCGTTATGAGTCTTAGAGTACACCAAGATGTCATCCATGAATACTACAACAAAGCCATCTAGGTATGAATAGAAGATTTTGTTCATCAAGTCCATAAACACTACTGGTGAATTTGTCAACCCAAACGGCATTATGAAAAACTCATATAGTCCATACCTACTTCTGAAAGCAGTCTTTGGTATATTAGAAGTCCGAACTCTCAGCTGACGATACCCCGATCTCAATTCGATCTTTGAGAACATGTAAGATCCTTTTAATTGATAAAACAAATCATTAATACATGGAAGTGGATACTATTTCTTTACAATCATCTTGTTCAATTTTCTTTAATCAACACAAAAATGTAAACTCCCATCAACCTTATTTGCAAACAATATAGGTGATCCCCAAGGTAACATACTTGTACAGATAAATTCCTTATCCTTCAACTCCTCCAGCTGAGTCTTGAGCTCTTTAATCTCTATCGGTGTCATTCTGTATAGTGTAATAGATACTGGATCATCCCCTAAGGCATGAGCTTAATAATGAATTATATATCTCTTTAAGGTGGCAGCCCTAAGAAGTCTTCAAGAAGGACATCCTGAAATAGTTCCTCTACTAGTGTAATGACAACTTGCCTAACACTCCCATCATCTGGAAATAGACTAGAAACTTGGGCTATGAGATCTCTCAATTGCTGAGTAATTGGTCCTGCTCATCCCGCCTCGATATCCCACTCTCCCCGGTGAATGTAATGGTATCCCTTAGGATACATAAATGTAACTCTCCTATGGTAATAGTCTATGTGGGATCGGTATGTGAAAATCCAGTCCATACCCATAATTAGAAATAATATTATTATCTCAAGGATATATAGATCCCACAAAAAACGGTACTCCTCAATCTATAGAGAACAACCCTTAAAAATACAGATGTCTCTAGACCGTACTCCCAAAGGTGTATCTATCTTTATAACCCCACTCAAAAACTCCACCATCATGCTCAAAACATTAAAAAAAATTGCATATATAAAGGAATTAAAGGCACCAGTATCAAACAAGGCACTAGATAATATAAAATCTACAAGAATAGTACCTCTCAATATTGATGGTCCAGCCTCGCTATCCATAAGTGTAGGCTGCACTACATGAAGCTGTCTTGCCCCTCTTCCATGTGATGTCTTCAAACTCTTCTGAGGTACACCACTCTACTGATGTGGTTTCTATTGCCCAGAAGCACCATATAAACTGCCTCTACCACCTCTTCTAGTAAAACTCCAGCTATTCACCTATTGTGGTGTGAAAGGTCCCCTTCTTGTACCTTGATTCTGCCTAGTTTTACTGTCACTGACTGTCTGCCCTGGGTTCCTGCAGAACCTTTATATATGTCTCATCTTTCCACAGCTTCGGCACTCCACTGGTGGTCGGGGGAAATACTTTCAGAAATGCATCATCCTACCACACTGGTGGAAAACCACCTTGGTAAGATATTTTTTTTAAAAACCTTCCCCCTTACTACTCTTCCTATCACTAATCTGGGAGAAATTTCCATAACAATGTTTCCTTCTCTTAGAAGACGTACCTCTATACTGTCTAGAAGAAACCATGTTTCCACCACTAGAATCCTCCCTTATGTTCCCCTCAGAAAGGAGAGCTTGATTCACCACCTCTATAAACTTCTTCAACCTGAAGATATTTACTTGAGGCATAATTTCACATTTGTGTCCATATTGAAACCTCTTTTCCATAGTACCCTCATATCCTGCCAGCACCAGAACAAAGCGTTATAGATCTATGAATCATCCAATATAGTCCATTACGTACATACTCCCCTGAGTCAACCTCATGAACTCATCTACTCTCTCCTGCCTCAACGTCTCTGGGTAGAAGTGCTCAAAGAACTTCTCCTAAAATTCCTTCTATTCCATAGCTTCTAGTTTTCCATCCCAGGTTTGGATGTCCCACAAAAATTTCACTTAACCATGAAACATATAAGTGGTAATCTTGACTTGATTCTAAATAGGAGTCTCCAGGTGGTCAAGTATAGTCTATATAAGCTCAGTCTAGAACTCAACTTTATTAGGTCCACCCTCTCTAATAAAATTCATAGGGTGCTGCAACTGAAACTCCCTCATCAGATCAGACATGCTTTTCACAACCCACCCTGGGTATCGTTCCATAAATTTCATAAAATGAGTGAAGTTCTCTCAGAACTACTCTCATGCTTCCTCCCCTAGCACTATCGGTGCCTCAGGTTCCACCACTGAAGGATCATCCACAACCGTGTCCTCTGGTCATCCTCTCAACAAGCATCGCCATGGAGGCATATATCAACAATTCCAAACACGCATCATAGGAATCATAACACAAATTTATCACATTTAAGTTATATTAAAATAGAAATAACACACAAAAAGTCCTTTACCCAACCTTCACCACACTGTCTAAATTGAGGCGCTTTTATTACCCCTAACTACCTTACACCCAGACCCTATTAACAAGGGTAACGACATTATAATTGTTCAATTTCCTCATTTAGACACCCATTTATTCATATTATTGAATCATTTTACCACTTTTAAATTCATATTAGGAACCTTTTCCATTCAATCTCATAATCTAGGAAAATATTTTATGTTTAACAACTTACCCCAAACCCATTTTCTCGTGCGTGCCTAAGATAGTGAATATTACAAAATAGTCCTGAGATCCTAGAATGATGCATGAAGACTCAACTATTTTTCTATTCTAGGCCACAATTAAATTCTTAGAAATATGAACAAAAATTATCACAACATTAAACAAGTGTGTCTACTAAGGTGAAATAATATTCAACAATAACAACAAACAACAATAACAATAATCCCACCCTAAGTACTTAGGTTTTTTCCCTATACATGGGTCTGAAACACCCTTGCACGAGCTCATTACCAAGCCCCAATTATTCCTAGTCTCTTGTTTACCTTTCCCAAATAGTAAGACAAAATAAGAAGAAAATAAAATTGGTCCTCTAATACCACTTTGTAAAATCCTGACCCAGGTTCCACGCACCGGTGCCCTGAGTCGGTCAGTCACATGACCTCAGGCGCACCATCCCATATGCCAGAGGCTGCCGACTAGCAGTGAGGGTCTAGTTAGTCAGTCATGGGGAGACTATACCCTCTTTTATCAGAGTAAAACACCAGTGGAAGTAAATAAGCAATATCGTAATCATATATAATAACAAACAGTACCAATGTCACAAGATAATCAAAACTAGAAATACAGTACTCAACTGAAAGGGAAACATATCATGCCAAAGTAAGTGACAAAGTGTCTAAATTTCAACTAAAAGTAAAGACACTAATGAATCCCAAGTGGGTCCCAAACCATGTCTATTTCCCTCATCCATTCTCCATCCCCAATCAGCAATCTAATCTAGGGCCCTTGCCCTTAACCTGTCATGCAATAATAAAGTCTATTCAGGTACCGATCAAGAAGCCCGAGTAGGGTGTGAGTACAACTCTGTAGGCCACCACCAATGGTGTATAAAACTAATCCAGTAAATAACAGTGTATTAAGTTGTATAAATAATAAATAAATCGAGAAATTAAACATTTTACATTTATTCGGTTACTCTTTATTTAACCACATTTTATTCAGGGTTCCCATGAACACCCGATTCACAATACATGTTTCAACCCTCACCGGAGTCTAAACCATTCCCAAGGGATATCAAAAACCTGAATGTCTATTTTACCATTCATTATCATAATTCATATGGCGTCTATTAAATACATAAAACTTGTAAATCAGATGGGCATGAGTAATGTGCACTGTGGGTCCTAACCTCAAGGGTCTGAAGTGAGTAATAAAAAATGAAGTATAAATGCTTCCTAGAAAGAAATTGAAATCTTCCTCGGTCTTTTCCCTCAAAGGCTCACATTTTCCTTCAAAAAACAAACATAATATCACACAATATTCTTCTTCAAAGGCTCACACGGTCCTTCAGAAAATAAACAGAAGCTCACACAGTCTTCTTATTCGAAGGCTCACACGGTCATTTGGAAAACAATAATAGAAGCTCTATCGGTCTTCCTCACACCCCAATTATACCATTTTCTACTCCATGACAATATAGTCACAACCAATATCCATTTTACCAATCATTCCATTAATTAATTCACAATTAATTAATCATATAAAAAACTTCAATTAATTCAATAATTAGTTGGTCATTTTAACTCTGTCAATTAATTCAATAATTAATTAACTACCTAAATTTTCATTAATTAATTCATCAATTAATTAACTATAACCCATTTCCATTAATTAAACCAATGATTAATTAAACACGCCAATTTCATTAATTAATTTCCACAACTAATTAATCATAACAAATCCATTAATCAATTCAACAATTAATTAACCAAGTCTATCTCATTAATTAATTCATAAAATAATTAATCACAACCCTTCGGTTAATTAATTCAACAATTAATTAACCATATAAATTCCATTAATTAATTAAATAATTAATTAATCATTTCACAATTTGATATCCAATAATTAATTCAAAATTAATTATCTCATTCACAATTTCAACATATCATTAATTAATTCAAAACTTAATTATTCAAATCAAAATTTCATAATCCAAACCATTACCATAAATTAATTATACAATTAATTAATAGATTTCAACAACCTCAACAACTCCATAATTAATTTAGCAATTAATTATTCATGATCTAAAATCCCAACATCCCAATTCCACATTTCCTTTAATTAATTTATTTACCAAATTAATTAATTTAATCAAGAACACAATTGATAAACATATAATAGAAATTTTATAATTAAATACACATAATTTTAATCTAGACTATGGGATTTAAATTTTAGACCACCTACCCCAAATTTTTGATGGACGTTCTCTTAGAGGAAATTACCAAAATCTAAGCAGCACAACAGCGTAGATCTGAGTTCTAGATCTAGATCCCTCAACTAAGATCAAATATATCAAGATCTAATCAGTCTAGATCTAGATCTATAATCCTAGATCTAGATCTCACAAAAATTATTTATATCCTAAGAACTAGAGGATAAAATCTACCAAAAGATCAAGATAAGAAAGAAGAATAGACAGAATAAGGATAAGGATGAGACCCACTTACTAGAAGAAGATCGAATCTTGGATCCGGGCTTTGAATCTTGAATAACAGAGGTCGGATGGCCTTATAACCCCTCTTTAAATCTTTGGAATCACCCAAAAATGTTAATTCTGGATCCAAGGTTGAAATGAGGTTGTTTTTGGGGTTTGGGTGATTTTAAAATAAATTTTTGGGTGAAATAAAACTGTCTGCACTGTTTTTTTGGAAAGGGGTGGGTGGTTTAATAAATAGTTCACCAACCACGCAGCCCTCACTACCTAGGCCCACATATTTATCTAGGCTAGGTTAATGGTTCACTCTAACCATGCGCCAACCATGAATAGTCTCATTTACTCAAAATTTTCTTAAAACTCCACCCAAATGCACCCCAAGTCATAACTCTAACCAAAGGTACTTAAATAAAACAAAAAGTACCTAAATTTTCACCTGAGATAACTCCAGAAAAGTTCTGGATCTTATAATGTCCCCACCATATAACACCCCTCAACTTGAGTTTTTCTAGTCCCGAGCAAAATGTTTCTCCAAAATAAGAAAATTTAATTCCCTTTTCTAAAAAAATATTACTCAATGCTCACCAAAATACCGCATACCAAACAATTATAAAACCCATAAAAATAATTTAACACAAGATAGGTTCATAAGAATATCCCAAGCCCAAGCCCATTACATTATTCAAATTCATCACCACATTTCATCCAATTTCAATTAAGCATGATGATGTGTTGTGTATCACAATAGATATGGGGGTTCATTTTTATTCAAGGGGGAAATATGGAAGCCCTGGGTAGAATCACATTTTAACCTTAATATGAGTATTCATGCTTTTTTGTGTTCTTTTTATCTTATTTTTTTTAATTTTTTTCATGACAATTGAAATTTAATTCAATCAAGTCAACCCCTATAGTGAGACTTTGTCAATAACTCCCAGGCTCAAAGAACTTAGAACACAAAGTGAAGATCACATACTCGAGTATCGTCTCAAGTTTACTTAATAAAAAAATCAAATTACCAAAAATAGAGATAAAATTCACAAATTTGGGCTAGAAACCTATGGAGTCCTAATCTCTAAGTACTAAAATCCATGCATCAGGTCAATCCATTTCTTTATGCGCAATTTCATTTTTTTTAATACTCATGTTGAAATTAAAATGATCACCAAAACCATGCTATTTTTATGGGACCTCAAGAACTAAAACTAATACCCCATGATTTAAGGGTCATGTATTGTGAATTTTTTTTAAATATAATGAAAATTTTAATGATGAAAAATCACATCAGACAACCGCACTTTCCAAAATCTATGGTCATGAAATTAAACATGCTTTAAAATCAAAATCAAGGAATATAAAATTATTCAATATTCAGTTTTAAAGTTTTGAATGTGTATTATCATATTCAAGGTTAATGAAAATTTTCTTCCCATTTACGCACACAAAATTTTCTTTAGCATGGATTTGTTTTCATTCTTTTCACCCCCCCCCCAACTTAGAATGATATTATCCCCAATATTTAAATAAAATAAAATTTATAATGGGCAGATAAATAGGTGAGGAGTTCAAAACTAAAATTTGAAAAGTATAATAATGGAATGATACCACATAGTGGTTGAAGTTAATGTTTGTGTTGCTCTCATTTAATCCATTTATCTCCATGTTACTCACAGAAGCCTCATCAATGATGACAGTTTGTATGTGTACACCTGGGAGAAATGTGATTTCCCTAAAAATTCATCAATATTAGAAGCCCCTAAATCTTACAAACCAACATAATTAGAACAAAATGGAAACCTTGTGACATTCCCTTAACTAAAACTAAACAAAGAAAAAAAGTAAAGGGAAAAAAATGTACCTATTTATTTTGGAACACCAAACATAGAGTCTAAGTATGGGTGGAAGCCAAGGTTGCCTCCCAGAAAGGGATTTTTTAATGTAGTTAGCTCGACATAGACTCCCCAACTTACCCAATACTAAATTTAAACATCTTAAGTATTTCATTTTCAACAACTTCGATTAAACTGTGATTGATTATCCATTGGGTTTGGTAGGAAAATTTTAAAATTGATTCAAGAATAGTCATATAGGTCCCAATGAATAAGATAATACCATGTATATTGGAAGGGTTCCATCCAATTTTTTCTTAATATTTATTGACACATCAAGGAGAAATTTACTATCATTTTATTTTAGAGAGGAATAAATGAAAACTAAAAGTTTTTTATTATCCCCTATGAAGGAATACTTGAGAGGATAAGGATGGACCTTGAGTTTGAGGTTGGTTTTGTTGGAATTTAGAAAATAATATTGGAAAATTGAATCAAAATTAATTTCTTTTCACAAAATTTTATAAAAAATTGGTTCCTTAAAAAAAATTAACCCCCAAATTATCTATTTTGGTGTTAGGGGATGGGACAGACTCAGATTTCAAGATTTTTCCAAATGGTTCAGTGATTTTTGGTTCTGAGAAATAAACAATATAGAAAATTTGGACAATCAATCCATGATATAAAATTAACCTATTGTAAATACTGAAAATCAATTTCATCCTAATTTAAACACACATCAAAAATTCATTGATGTTCTTCTAGTCTTATAGATTCAAAGTATGGTTCTTCTACATTTTTCAGAGAGGTTTATGGAAAACTAGACTCACCAAATATGGTTAAGTAAGGTTAAATCAGTGTGTGGATGGGTGAATCATAAGTTTTAATGCTTTATAGTTATAATCTTAAAGATATAAACCTCACAATTCATTCTCCCCATTTAATTACACAATTGTTTAAGTGATGTCTGAGGAACAAATTGGATAGGGCGTTGAACATCATAGACTTTATTTAGATTGATCTCTTCAACCATCCTTAAAAAGGGTTATAAACTTATTATTTAAACATTAATCATACCAATTATTGTACATCTCATCCGGAATGGTGTAACCATTCAAGGTTTGATCAAATAAATTCTCTAATTTAGGGGCTTCCCAATATTGATTTCCCATTTGATTACCACCTAAGTTTATGAGTTGGTTTCTTTGAATACCCTCGATTAGAATGGGCTCAATTTTTTAATATGGAGTATTATGAAGATTAGTAACTAATAGGAAGGTATACCTTGGTGTTCTTTAATCCCCAAACCCTATACTATCCAACCTAACTAGACATTTTGATTGGTCATAGGTATAGGCGGGCATGCGCCTAGAAAAGTTAAAAAAGGTGAAAAGATAAGATAAATTGAGGTGATAAAAGATAAA
Source organism: Viscum album (assembly GCA_963277665.1). Lineage (NCBI taxonomy): Eukaryota > Viridiplantae > Streptophyta > Magnoliopsida > Santalales > Viscaceae > Viscum > Viscum album. The sequence continues at coordinate 4,603,314 of OY728145.1, forward strand.
TATGGGAGAATAGAATGAGTGTTAAGATAACTTACTTGGGTCCCTAGAAACAGTTCCAAAATTTGGTCTCTCCCAAATTTACCCAAGTTTTTAGGGTTGAATCGGTCGATTGTAGTGTAGATTGGGTTGTTGAATCCTCAGATACCTAAGAAGAAACCAAAAGACACATACATTCAAAGAGGGGGATTTGGATATGAAGTTGAAAACTTTGGTTTGTTTTGAGATGGTTCAAATGAACACTAAGAGACCTAGGTGAATTCAATTTATGAGAAATGGTTTATCCTAGGTTATTATAAGGGATGGATTGGATGAAATTATTTTTATATTATTTCAATTTCATTAACTTGAGAAGGATCCATTTAATTAAATCAATATAACCTCATCACTTACTAGTGTTACACCTTAAAATATACATTCTAATCGCCTATACACTTGGAGAATAATTTTAATTATCACTCATAGATAAAGTATCTTTTTATCATATGAAAAGTGTGGCAATAAAATTAAATAAGGAAGAGGAAGAAAAAATAATTAAATGAATAAATAAAGTAAAATAAATGATTAAAAATTCAAATAGTGAGAAATAAAATCCACTATATCCCATTCATATTCCCATATATCTATGATAGGGTTGTCCTTCCATTGATTCAAATATTTTGATGGAATATGAGTGTAGACTTGTGAGGGCTGAATTGAAGACGTAAAAATAATGAAATAACGATCACTCCATCATTATTTAAAAAAAAATTACATAAGATGATGTGAATAGATTTACTCCTTGAGTAAATGGTATCAATATGATATGAATAATAATATAATAAGATAATATGAATAACTTTTATTAATAAACATAGGTTATTTGAACAACTTACAAGTGAAAAACAAATGTGAGAATACAAAATGACAGCATAACATTACAACTAAAATAAACACAACTTTCTACAAAATACACCACCACCACTACCTTAAATATGAATTTTGGGGGACTTTATTAGATTACCCAATATTCCAAGTCTTACCACTTGATTATGTTATGCCTAGGGTGGTGTGAAGTTTATGGAATGTGGACTTTTCCACCCTTGACCTGAAATGGGATCCAGCTTGCATGCCTCTGATAGATGTGTCCAAAAGATATTCTAGATGGACAAATTTGAGTGGTCAATAGAATAATAAATTTAATACAATCATGTATTATAATAGTATGTAAAATTTCATCCCAATTGATTTTTCTGTTTTGTGGACATGATTTAAATGGAGGTCTATCTTTCTGGGCCATGGAATATGGACCAGAATTTCATCTTCAACTTGGGCCGCTAGGAACTCCTTTAAAACATAGAATTATCTATTTTCGCTATTTAATGAAATTTTCCTCATGATTTACTCTATCTCTAGTTCATATTTTAGCTTCATTGGGCTTATATCATGTCCTCTACAATCATTTTAGTGGTCTCTTTTCTAGTTCACTTCACCTAGAATGTTATAGGTTCAAGTACCACTTTGTTCATCATCCCAATTTAATATTAAATAGATCTATAAGTATATAATGTTCCTCACATCATGGGTGAGTTTAAAATGAAATATAAAAATAAAATAAATACCATTGGTTTTTTAGGAGGTGTTCAAAAATGTACCATGTAATAGTGTATTTTAAGAAGGAATTACAAACTTGTTAAGAAAAAAAAGTTCATACTATAAAATTCACTAGTACAAGTATTTTTTATCATTGAATTGCATGAATATTATAATATAAACAATGAATATTATCCTCTTTTAGTGGATAATTATAAATAAAATGTAAGTAAAATATAAATAAATAATAAAAATTTAAAATAGAAAGGATAGAAAAAGGAATAAAAGAGAAAGATTGAAATGAAAGAAAGAGTAAAGGAAATTTAAAATAGGAAATTAGAATATACATTTTCTAAAAACACTTATTCCATAAAATAATGGTTTTACCTCTAATGATTTATTCCTTTATTAAAAAATCCTTAAGTATTTCCTTTGAATGTAAAAATATTCCTTAAACTTATCCGCCCATTTTCATTTTTTCAAAGACAACTCAACAAAAAAATTTAGAGAGACAAGTATATATATAATTTTTTACTTATCATTAATCTTCATTCAGTATAGATAAAAAAATAAAAATAAGAGAGTATATACATAATTAATCATATTAGTTTTGAAAATTCTCTTAAAATAAATTTAAAACAAAGAAACAACACACTAAGTGTATTCAAAGTTTTAAAAACAAAAAAAAATAAAAGTAAAATAATAATAAAGACTGTTTGTTTTAAAAAATATGACTTTGAATTCTGAAAATAAGAGATTTTTTTTAAAAAAAAGTGATTTAAAAAAAATCTATCTTAAGAAATATTTCATAATTAAAGAGATAAGGCTTCCCCTAAAATGTATGCACAAGTGAGATATTGGGATTATTTATAAAAGAGAAAAAAATAAATTAATGAATATAATAATAAATCAAAATTTAAAATATTTTTAAATAAATTGAAAATTTTGAAAATAAGATCAATATTCAAATAAAATAAATTTTAAAAAAATCACTCAGGTTAACCATGGTAAAATAGAAAGATTCAAAAATGTAGTATTCTAAATTCACCTTTAATAAAATTTAAATAATAAAATTCTAGATTTTTTGTGAAAATATCAATGAGTTAATAGTACATTCTAATAAATTTTAATAAGATATCAAAATTCTGTTAGTTATTTATTAAGAAATGGTGCCTAAGTTCAATGTATTTAGTGAGAGGGTTCTAGATAGGATTTTTAGAGATGTTTATGGCACTATTGTTAGTGTCTATGTATTCAACTTCAATTTTAGAAATAGCGATATAGTTTTGCTTCTTAATACTTCATGAGATGAGGGATTTTCTAAGTAGGTGTAATGTCCCAATTTTACTTTTCCTATCTAGTTTTAATCCACAAAAATCAGCATCAGAAAAAATTATTTAATTAAAAATAATTTGCTTTGGGATAAAACAAACCAAGTTTTTTAATTATTTTTAAATAGAAAAAAATCATTTTAAAAGATTTGTGATGAGTTTCTTTTATATTTGATTGAAAGAAAGAACAAGTAGAGACACTAAACATGATGTCAGGTTGGTTTGTAGTAAAATAAAGTAGACTAAAAATCATTCTTCTATAAATCTTATTATCAATTGACTTACCAACTTCATCCAACATTATCTTACAAGTTGTACTCATAGATAAAATAATTAAATTATCTTGATCCATGACAAATTATTTTAAGAATTCCTTAGTTCATTTACCTTTTATTATAAAAATAATATCATTATTTTAGAGAAATTTGAAAATTGAGAAATAATCTGAGTTCACCCATAAATCTCATTTCAAATTCATTTTCCATTAAATCGAAAAATTAAAAACAAATAGATTCATTGGTTGATTTTAAAACCACATCATTAATGTAAATTTGTACAAAAAATCATTTGAGATTTGTTTTAAAAAATAATTGAATCAGATTTTCTAATTTTCAAACCATTTGATAAAAGAAAATTAGATAAACGTTCATATCAATCCCAAGGGGATTATTTAAAATCATAAATATCTTTAGTTAATTTGAAAACATGATTTGTAAAATTTAAATCTTCAAAACCTGGTGGTTGTTGAACAAAAAAACATTCATCAATAAAAAAAATAAAAGGTGCTTTAAATATCCATTTAAAGGAGTTTTAAATTAAGGTATGAGGTAAATGCCAAAAAAAATTCTAATGAATTCTAACTGAGAAATATGTGAAAAGGTTTCTCTATAGTCAATTCCTTCCTATTGGTTATAAACTTTATCTATAAGAAGAGATTTATTTCTAGTGATATTATCAAGTTCATCTAACTTATTTCTAAAAAAACCATTTAATGTATATGATAGGATGATCATTAATTATTTCCATGAGAGTATATAAATCATTTATAACAAATTGATTAAGTTTATATTACATGGAAAGAACCCAATTTTTATTGTTAAAGGAATCACTAATATTTCTGGGCTCTAAGTGTCATACTAAGGTAAGATATTCAACCTTATTTAGGACCAATTTTCTAGTATGAGTCCCCTCTTTCAAATATCTAATGACATTTTAAATGGGATGGTATTTAGATTTTTTAAAAACTTTAGGTAAATAATTTGAAGGTGATTCTTGTACAACTTCAAATTCATTAGATTGTAAAGGTTCATTTTAAGTTAAAACATAATTATAAATAAAAATATTTTGAGAAAGATATTTTAGAAAAAAATTATCAAGAATAACATGAATTGATTCTTCCATTATTTTAGTCCTTTTGTTAAATAACTAGTATTCATTTCTTGAGTTGGAGTACCCAAGAAAGATATATTCATCATATTTTGAATCAAATTTTCCAAGATTTTTTTTGTGTTGAGAATAAAACATTTACAACCAAAAACTTTAAAAAATACAAATTTAGGTTTTTTATTTTTTTTTCAAAGTTTATAAGGGTTTTTTTAAGAAAATTACTTATTAGAATGTGATTAATGATAAAATATATAGTATTAATGAACTCAATCTAAAAATATTGAAGTAAATTAAATTCATTTAAAATATTTTAAGTGATTTCTTGGATAGATTTATTTCACCCCTCTACTGCTCCATTTTTTAAGGGGTTTGGGGAGTAGAAAAATAATGATTATATCCTTGATAAGAGAATAAATCATCAAAAAAATATTTGAGTCTCTATCATTATCACTTCTCATAGAAATAATTTGATAACATTTTTCATTTTAATTTTTTTAGAAAACTTGATGAAGAATTTTCAAGATTTACTTTTATGAGATATGAAGTAAGCCCAAGTGAATCTTGTAAAGTCATTAGAAATAAAAAAAAGTATAAGATTTACCTCCAAGACTTTAAATTTAAGAAGTTATAAATAAATAAAAATGAATTCATATAATATATTTAGAATAATATATCTATTTTTAGATTTAAAATAATATTTTTGTTGTTTACCATATTGTAATGAATTAAAAACAATGTCATATTTGAAATCTAGTTTGGGTAAATATCATATTATTTGATAATAGTTAAGTTTGAAAAGTGAGTATGTGCTATAGTGACTAAGGTGTCTATGGTAAATTCAATAATCACTAACTTATAAACTCAAGAATTTTACATTTTGTCTAGAAATAGATTTTAAATTGATTTTATAACCATTTTGAAAACACTAAGTCTTAAATAAATATTTCCTTTTGAGTTAAAAACTTTACAAAAATAATTTTTAAAAAAATTAAAAATTTTATCATGAAATTTACTAATGCTTAGAAAATTTTGTTTCAATAATTTTACAAATAAAACATTTTTAATAAGAGTTGAGTAATAAAATCAATGGTACCTTCACAGATTATCTTACCCTTAGATTTGTCACTAAAGGTGATGTGACCTCCTTTTAGTTTATTTATTTTATTGAATTTGGAGGGTTCACCAAACATGTGTCTTAAGAAACCACTATGTAGGCACCATAGTTCCTATTTTGATTTGATGCTAAGAAAATTACCCTAAAAAGTCAAATTAATAAAGGTTTTGGTACCCAAAAATCTTGTGTCCAATAATATTATCCAATGATGATTCAGGTATCTAGATTTTTTTATTATAGGATTTTATTTTAGAAATACTATATGAAAGATGAATTGATTTTATTCTCCCATACTGTGTATTCTTACAATCACATTTATAAATTAAATTTATAATTCTTTTAAAATAATTTCAAAACTTATCTTACAATAAACCTTTAATAAAAGTGGTTTTCAATGGATTTTTTGAGTTGCATGCATGATTTGAGAAACCAATATCAACTCATTATTTTCTATGTATTTGAGAGCCAAAATTCTTATTTAGATTATTTTCACCTTGAGTGAATTTTTATAGAGATATCTTGAGGTATTTGAAATTATATTAGATCTTATTAACATCTAGTTGATTCTTAATTCTTATAGATAATTCTTATTTTTTCATTTAATATTAGTTACTTCTCTTTTATAAGTTTTTATTTTTCATTAATCACTTGTTTGTAACTTTTATCAAGTTCTTTACATAATAAATAAAGTTCCTAAAGCCCATTTTTGAGTTGATCACAAGTGAATTTTAGGACTTCATAATTAGGGGACTTAAGGAGAAAGAATAAGAAGGAGGGGGGGATAAATAGAATAAGAGGAGGAGGAGGAGAAAATGGGAAGATGGGGAATAACCTCTATGTCTTAATCAACTTGTCAATAAGTCACTTATCACTTGAGTCACTTGAAGAGGTTGAGGAATTTGAGTTTGTGGGGTCATCACTTTCACTCCATGATTTAACTTTTAGAGCCTTCTTACCTTGTTTCTTTTCATTAATATTATTTTTTTAGATAGGGAATTATATCTTGATGTGTCCATTTTTCTTACATTCATAGCATGTCACTTCTAGTTTTTCTTTTTAATTTACCTTCTTGGTTCTATTGGAAGCTTTCTTTTTCTTGAAGAATTTGTTCGTGTTCTTGGATAGTTGAGAAAAATATTTAAGTTAACATTTGGATGAATCATCATTGTTAGCTTTGAATTCAATTGTTTTCTTTACATATTTAACTTTTCTTTCATCCTTCTCAACTTATCACTTCATAGTAATTACATTCATCATTATTGATCTGATAAGTTCCTTGATCCTCATTTTCTCTATGTACTTCACTTCTTGTATGGATATGAATTTAAATTCCCAATTTCTTTATAGGTATGAGAGTATCATTTTTTCTAAAATTTATATAGAAAAATAATCACCAAGTGATTTTTGACCATTTCATATGTCAGTAAAACATATAAACGTACTAGTAATGGATTCATTTATATTTATAGAAAAGATTTCAAAATATTTCATATACATGTCTAATATAGTATCTTTAACCTTTTAGGTTCCTTCATGAGTTACTTCTAGAAATTTACATATTTCATGGGTATTTTTACATGTAGGAAAATTATTAAATTCATTTTGGTTAAGACTACATTATAGAGCATTCATGGATATTCCATTAAGCTCAAAGGATTTAATATCATCATGTGTACACTTATCCTTAGGTTATTTAGTAGGAGTATATTCATGCATAACCATTTTATAGATAAGTTAACCCATGCTACTAAGAAAATTTGACATTAGATTTTTCCAATAGGTATAATTCATTCCATCAAAATAGAATCATGTGAATAAGTGGTAGATGACACCATAAAAATATTGAACTTTGATATCAATTAATATTAAAAAAAATACAAGATCAATACACAATTTTTAAATAAGTATATTTTTAATAAAAATACAAATAACCCTATGATACCAATTTTTGGTTAGAGAAATATGGAAATAGGGGTGTGTATATCCTTTTTAAAAATTAAATAAAACATTCAAGTTAAATTCAAATCTAAAAGGTATTTATATGACAAAGCGATGTATTCAATACGTATTAAAAAAGTTATTTTCAATACTAATTAAGTGAGTATTCATAGTATAAATGGACTTATCAAATTTATGAAATTATGTGTATCAAGTTTGAATGAAGCAAATCATAAATTGAAAGAGAGAGAAAATATGGTTTGATAAAGGAGTTCAGAAATAGCTCAGTGTGATCTCCTACATCTCATCCCCTTGGGTTGAGAGGTTTATGTTATTTCTCTCTTGATCTTAGTGGTGATCAAGAAACATGTACATCATAGTTGTTATTTTTATCACTCTCTTGAGCTTCACCACTAGACAATGTACTCGTCCCTCACCCTTACAGTAGAGAGCACCAATTGTAGAAGGATATGAGAAGAAGAGAGGTTTTCTTGGTGAAAACCCATTAAAAATACACTCCATTTATATTTCATAAATATTTTTACAATTGGGATGATAGATAGAGAGATAATGGAAAAATATAGCCTTATATAATTTAGAATAATTGATATTGGATCTTGAGATAACTTTAAGAGGATCCACTAGAGCATCCCCTTTAGAGATCCAAACTTGATCAAGGATCGAATTTGAAAAAGGCATTATAGTTAACCAGTAGTAAGAGGTAGTATAGGTAGATCTTCCAATCCACCAATGAGACCTATTTATATGCTCTAAAAGGTATAATAATCTTATAGAATTATTATAGGTCCATTGAAGATAAAGAAGATCAAAATCAATGCATTTTTACCATAATAAATGTACCCTGAGATCCACTCTCTCGACACCACCAACTACCTGATGCACCTCACCAGTTGGCTAGTGGGACACCTAGAGCTTACTAGTTATGGAAAATCCTCACTGGTAATCCACTACTAGCTAGTGGCTGGTTGGTGGACTTCTGGTAGACTATTATAACTCTGTAATGATCACCATCTGACCAATGCTCCTCTATTGTCTGGCTGGTGGAATTCATGGAGAAATAAGCTTTTTTCCATATGGAACCGGTTGGATGATGCTCTGAACTGGCTACCTAGTGTAGCATATAGTCTTTTAACTTTATCTAGAGGCTCTTTATCCTCTTTCCATGGCGTTCGATTGATCTTATGACATCATTCCATGAACTCAGAACATGATAAAATAAAGGATCAAGCCTTTAACATGATCATCAAGATGCCTTTGTATATACTTTAATATATTTATTTAGTCCATAAATGACATAACTAAAACTCAAAATTAAGAGACTAAAATTCACTCGAATGGAACTATTAGAAACATAAAAGTGTGTTTTTTATCATGAAAATACTATGATAGATAGATATGTATAGAATATATTACACAATGTATGTTCATAGGAGGTTGTATGTCATTGTTACATTAAATTATTTCCTTATGGGAGTATTGACATGTTGATAGATGTTAAACTTATACTTTAGGTGGTTTGTTCTAATGTTACTCATAAAGGGGCTTATAAGGTCACACACCAAGTGTATTTAGAACCTTAGTAAAATTCTATATGAATTTAACATGTTGGATGACCTTTATTCTCATACATGGTTTATTAATTATTCATTATCAGAAATATTCATCCACAAATTATTCGAGAGAATATATATGTGAGTTGAAGATCTAATAAATATTTATTCACTTGGTAATTAAATATTTAATTATGTAAATATATAATATCTATTTATTCTATTTTATTTATAAGGTAAAAATATATTTATTTATTTAGCTATGTGAATATTTAATAAATATTTATTCACTAATTTAGTGAATATAATATTTATTTATTTATTATCAAATGATGAAATGATTTTTATTTAATAAAATAAATAGTCATTATTCAAGGTCTGATAAATATTGAGAAGGATTGGCAGATTAGGTTTAATGGTCCAACAAGAAATGTCATATTAAATATTATTTAAATAAATATCATTTAAATAAATATTAAATTATTTGTTAAAGGAAATAATATTTAATATATTTGTGAGTTTAGTGCATATCAAGTAAATAATAATAATTCTATTATTATTTAGACATGAGGCAGACCACTACACTGGCCATTAGGAAGGTGAGGTGAATGAGGAGCTTTATCCTGTTGAATAAGCTACTTGTGAGGTTACTAAGTGTGTAGTATTAGAGGACACTAATAAATAGCCTCATATTATGAGGTAAGAATGCACACAACCAGTGGAATCTGATCTTTCAGGATAGGATTCATAGGATGGTGATCTCAACCCTGATGCTCAATAAAATGCTAATTATCATCAAGAGATCCAGAATATCTTAAATTATTCAAGAATTTATGATAAGATGGGGAATGTTTCTGGTGATTAAAGGGTGAAAAAAAGCACTCCCCTTAAGTATTTGGGCAGTGTTAATGCCTCATTCAAGGATTTTATCATAAATGGTAAGAAAAAAGTGATTGAAAATGAGGGTTTCACTCCTCCTATAAAGAGAATGCCGCAAAAGGACTATTCCAACCATCCAAGGACTATTTCTACCAAATCTTCCTCTAAGGTGACAAGAAGGAAAATACATTGATCCTTAAGATATTCAATCAAGGTAATTCTTAATATTATTGGGAAACTACTTATGATTATGATTATGAAAATGATCTATCATATTATAATCTCTAACTCTTTTGTTTACTAGATGAGGGTAATTCTATTTGTCTAACTCCATCTTCTCCATTATTTTCTTTTTATTTTATCTTTAATAAATGATTAGAATATTTTTCTTCTGGATGGACTTGTTTGGTTATTTAGATATGAGGTTCATTGAGTATTAAGAAAATAATGAGGACCCTTGTGAAATTATTATTTTCTAACCCTAGCTCTATTTAAACCCGATTATAAAATTTTCTGAAACCTTAGCCTATTTTCTAATCATTGTGTACAACGAGTTATAGAATAGATTCTCTCAATACCCAGATTAATCTTCTTCTAAAACAATATTAAGAACATATATAAACTCCCCTCTTCCACCAAAATAATTCTTTCTCATTTTGAAGGATTCTATTGTGAACAAAAGTGATCGCTAAAAGTGCTAAAACCATATGATATAGCACCTGTAGGATTCTAAAATGATGATCATAGGTTCAAAAAACTCATGTGGATCACTATGAAGGAGTCTACCTTTGATACCTCTAACACAATTATTGTATAAAAATAGGTCTTTATCTGATCATCAATAATGAAGAAAGAAATTCAATATATGGTATTTATCTATTCAAATTAATTAATTATAAATTATATGTGAAAAGATTCTATATTCTTGTTTTTAGTGTTTTTTTAATTAATCTTTGATTTAATTCCATTTTTCATGACATTAGTCATCATGTACATCTCATATTATTTGTAAAATTACAATAAAAATCCAAGTCAGTAACTACCCAATAGGTTCTTCGATTATGCTCAAAACCTTCATTTGTTACTTATGAGATGAGAAAGGAACCAACCTTGAAAAATAATTAAAATGATAATATAGCCTTTAAATATATGAGAAAGGAAAAAATAAAGGAAGAAGAGGCTTATGAATTAAGTTATTTAGGTTTTGAGGTTGATGAGGATCTTAATGAAATCATTGGTCTTATATAAATATGGATCAAAAAGGGAAAGTGGAAAGGAAAATAAAAATAATTAATAATGTTTTAGAATTATGATGGCATTGGATACTTTTTATATGACTCTTCAAAGAAAAATTTGTTGAATTTGAATCTGATGAGGAAGGTGAGAAACTTCAAAATGAAAAAAATGGATGTGAAGAATAAGAATCATTTTAGTAGTAAGAAGAGTAATTTTTTGAGCAAGCATGATAAATTTGATCCGTCATAATGTATCTCTTTAGATGATGAGGTAGATTTCCTTTCTAAGGTTGAAAAGGGATTTGATTCATCAAGTAGTGATGATGTTGGTGAGGAAATAGCTAAACTGAAATGGATACTAAAAAAAATTAGAAAATATATTAAGAATAATACTCAACTTAAGAATGAGAAGATGTATATTGTTAGATAAAATAATACTATGGTTATTGATAATTATGATTATGATAGAAAATAAATATTCCTTGTTGATAAAAGAAAAAGGAATAGATTTAAGGTGTATAATCTTGAAAATATGTAAGTGACCTTAAGGAGAAGCTAGTTCAGAAGGAGGAAGAGTTGTTTAAGACACAATACATGTGTATTTTAGTTCAAAATGAATTTAATAAGAGTAAATAATACTTCAACAAGTCTATTGAGGTTAAAAGTGAATCTAATTAGAGTTGTGATAAAAAAATTATAAAGATGAAGGTGAATTTGTACCAAAACTATATCAAAAAAAATTATATATCTAATAGTACATGTTTAAAAAACAAGGCTGAGAAGTGTTGGACTAATAAAGAGGATGAGAGTAAATCTTCCACACCAAAGGAAATAAAAAATGAGCCAAGAAGGTCACTACATCTATTGGCCCTTTATCAAGGTAAATACCTTGGGAGGTGGGTGAATTGGTTTAATATAGATTCAAAACATTATCCCTTAAATAAAATATTATTCTCTAGTTATTAGGAACACTTATATATCTCCCTTACTTATTATTTATAAGTTATGAAAGTATTAAAGAGCATAAGATATTTTACATGGTTCATCCAAACTAGGATAGTCCAAGGATCATGAAAAGGCAATGTGTTTATACACCTTTAACACTAGTGTGCACCACTTCTATTTGATTTTACATAATAGAGCAGTCACAACAACCCTCTATCTCAATTTCCACACAATATAATAAAGGACTCACAAACTTTATTCATATATGGGTCTCACTACTTCTTCCATGATAACTTTATTCTTCATAAGATATTTTTATAAAAAATAAACCTTGAATGGTGTGTCAATTCTTCACATCCTAATGAGTTTATAGCAAAATAAATTTCATAGAACTTTTTTCTTCTCTCACACTTTCAACTTTCCAGCATGACTAGAATTATTTTCTTCTACTATTCTTCTTTTTCAGTGCACACAAACTCTATAACCATCTCCTACTAGTTTTATTCTCTCTATGTCAAACTATTGTGTAAATTCCTTGAGAAATATAAAAAAATTCTATTAATACAATGGTTAAGATCAATCCTCTTCCACTATATCTCTTTTATATATCAATCCATGTGTCAATCACACTTCAATTGGGTGATTAAAACACATTTAAGTCACTCTATTCCTCTTAAAGTTTGAGTCAAAAACTTTCTATTCAAATTTCCTGGTTGCGGTGTAGTCACATGCACTACGACATATACACCTTCTTCCGCTATTTTCACCATTTCATAGCCTCTTTTCCTAAGGCACTGGATAGTGTTTAGTCAAATTATATGGCTGTGGTCTACTAATCTATATCACAGCTTCCTCTTGACCAAATCCATAATTATTTCTCTTAAGATTATAGTATGATCTCTAATAACTTCTTGACTCTCCGAACTATATGGTGCAAGAAGATTTTGTGGTGTGTAAAAAATCTCTTCAACATCTATACAACATAGGATATTCTCCATAGCATAGACATCCTAGAAACTCCAGTGGCATAAAAAAAAAATTTGATCACCACCTACAGTGTGTCCCCTATCACTACAATCTGAATAAAAATGAATGAACTTCTTACAACCATCCTTTATAATATAGAATGATGTTCTATTACATGGACACCCTAAATCAAATAGAGATATTTTTAGATCCAAAATCATTCTATGGAACAACCAAATGGGTTATAGGAGGTGACTGTATTCAAGATAGAATTCTCTATATCTTCAACAAACCTAATGGGTTTAACGAATCCATAACAATCCTCCAAGCATCACCTCTTATCAATAACCTAATTCTACTTTAATAATTATATTTAATTTTCAACAAACACAATTAATACAAAAAATCAAAGTTGTTTTTTCCAATAATCTCCCCTTTTAGGTTTTTTTTTTACAATTCCAAAGCAAACACTGACCTGAACAACTTCCTAATTATCACCAATTTACTATTAAATTGAAAACTAAGAGTGCATTTATCATTTATCAAAGAAAAACTCTAAGTTCATGTGATTCTATCTCAATGTTAGAAACAAGAGTTATATGAGATAATCCTCATGATAACAACTCATTAAACTTTATAATTCCAAGATGATCTCCCAAATGTTCAATCGAAACAGTCTCCCCATGATTGGTTGTCCCCCTTTATCAATAGGTAAAATACAATAATTTTAACTATATATTTATCCTCATAAACGACATGATTACTTTATCCCCCTTTGTTAATGAACCTAGAGAACATTTCTTTGAGGGTTTTTAAAAGAGAGTTAGAAATATAAGAAATAAATTGAGGAAAGATATCATATCTTCCTTAACAAGTAATTCACATAGGGGAGTGGGGTCTCTATCTCTATAAACATCTAGAGATAGGGGTTCAGTTAGACTCTAAGATCCAATTTATTCCTTTCTAAATCCACCATGGGTGGAGCCTTATAAGTGATGTTGGCTACTTGATTTTTAGTAATCACATACTCCAATTTAACAACTTATTTCTCAACTTTATCCCTTAATAAATTATATTTAATCTCAATGTAATTTTACATTGAGTGTTGAATGGGATTTTTTATAATATTTAGATAACTTGAGTTATCGCACATGATTTGAATAGGAGACACCACATCAATTCCAAAGCCTTCAAGTTTTTGAATCATCCATATCAATTGAGTACAAGATTTATTCATTACAATATAATCTACCTCTTTAGTTCTTAACGATATTCAATATTTATTTTTTCTATAAATTCATGATCTTATAATAAAAAACAAACCTATAAAATTGTATTTTCATTTATCAACTAATCCTACCCAATTTTCATCGATAAAATCCAATATTTGTTGTGAATTATTATAATAAACAACCCAAAATCCACTATTTGGATGATATATCAAAGTATTTTTCTCATATATTTCATGTGACATTATTTTGGACAACTTTGATATTAGGAAATTTAATATGTGGAAAACACAATGTCTAGTTGAGTGTTTTTTAAGTAAACTACTAATAATTTTTATATAGAGTGTCATATAATCCTTCTCACCTTTACCATATTTTGTAAATTTTATCTAGGTCTCTATTGTAGTATCCATTAGTTTAGATTCATCCATTTGGAACCATTTTAGTAATTTATGGGCATGTTTTTTTGGGAGATTAATGTCTCACCCCCTTTTTGAATCACCTGCAAACCAAGGAAAAATAATAGTTCACTAATCAGTGACATCTTGAATTATAACCTCATTATATCTAAAAAATATTTGTATTGAGTGGAATCCAAGCCTATAGATATGACTACATCAATATAAATGTGTACCAACATAAAATTTCTATACTTCTTATTTATGTAGATATTGTGATCAACCCCTCCTATATGAAAACCAAGCTTATTCAAACATTGGTCGAGACGAGAGTACCAAGCCCTCAGTACCTACTTTAGTCTATAAATCTTTCTTAAATAAACACACATTTATTTCATCTTCATGAATGATAAATCCATATGGTTGCTTAATTTTGACTTCCTATTCAAGTAATACATCCAAAAATTCTTATTTGACATCCATTTAATACAATTTATAACTCTTTTTCACAGCCATAACCAATAATAACATAATAGTGTCCAAAATATTCATAAGAGAAAATGTATTTTTTATGTCAATGTATTCAATTTGAGAACAACCTTTTTTCACTAGTCATTCCATATTCCTTGTCACTTGACCATATTTATTAAGTTTTTTTATAAAACTCATTTGGTTCTAATAACATTCTTATTTTTTGACCATAAAACAATTTCCCAAGTGTCGTTATTTTAATTTTGGTCAAGCTCTTCATGCACCATCTTGAACCAATATTCATCATTGATAGCTTCATCAATATATTTTGGTTCCACTTGTGATATCAAAGAATCTTGTTGCAACACTTTCATCCTTCTCTTATGGCCACTCTATGATTTCCACCCTACTCAATTTTCTACTTGAGTCGATTGATTCTACTATGTTTCCCTCATCATAAAATATTTCATCAGATTTAACTTTATCCCTTTGAACTCCCCTTGAACTAGGAACATCTTCATCACTATCCACCTCAAAAAATGGGTTGATTTTGTATGAATTATACTCGTTTATTTTTGAATTTTCTTCATTTTTAGTGACAAAAATATCATTTATTTTGATGATTTTTCCTAGTCATTTATTATATAACCTGTATACCTTACTCTTGGATGAATATCCAATAAATATACCTTCATCACCTCATGCCTCAAACTTACTATTTTTTCTTTATTAAGAATAAATTACTTACTTCTAAACACATGTGAATACTTGAGTGTGGGATTTGTTTCATACCAAATTTCATTTAGAGTATTATCTATATCATGACATAACAATGTTTAGTTAGATATATAGACCACTATAATAACTTATTTTTTCCAATAATTATCTATTAGGGATTTTTCTATGGGTATAGTTCAATCCATATTATTGATTATGTTCTTTATCCTTTCCATAACTTTGTTCTACTGGGGAGTTCTCATGGTTGATACTTGATGTTGAATCCTATATTTTTTTAGATATTCTTCCACTTAGGTATTTGAAAAGTTCATACCATTTCTGGTTCAAAACTTTTGAATTTTTACACCAAGCATCTTTTATGCTTATTATTTGTGTTGATTGATAACTTGAATACCTCTGTTTTGTGAGTAACCACTATTAACCATGTCATCCTACATAAATCATCAATAAACAAAACATAATATTATTTTTCATCTATATCTTTAGGGTTCATTATCTTGAAAACATCTACAAGAATGAGTACGAGTAGACTTGATGATTTTTCCTTATTTATATTATAAGTCTTCCTAAAAATCTACCCTTTTGACAAGATTTCCATGTATATGTATTATCGTAAGTGATTTTGGGAAAATATTGAGCTCCATAATTCTTTAACAGATTTCTAAGAATTTTTTGCTCAAATTTCTAAGCTTCTTATGCCATAATTGTTTATCATTATCCTTAGATAACATACATCAATTTTCTTTACCATTAAGATAAAATATCCCTTTGGTTCATCTTCCTTGAAGAACAATTGAACCATATCTAGCCCTGACAACACAATATTTCTTATCAAATTCTATAGTGTGCCTTGAGTCACACAAATAACTCACACTTAGCATATTGTGGCTAAGGCCTTCAACCAATATTATATCTATTTTTTAGATCCTTTCCACTACTCACACTTAGCATATTGTGGCTAAGGCATTTAATCAATATTATATCTATTTTTTAGAGCCTTTCCACTAACCTTGGCTTTCTCAAATAAAAAAATTAAGTCCTAAATTATTACCAAATCAACCCACTCAATTTTTATAATACTTGATACTGGTAGTAATATATTAATCTCTGATCATGTGCAAGTTGAATCTATTGTATAGAACCCATAATCCAGATCTATTTGTTTCTCTCAAAGAAATCTCAATAACATTTTCCTTCTCATTTCTTCTTTTATTCACCCATGATAACTGGTTATCATCTCTTAATGATGGACAAGATTGTTTTACCTCTAGTTTTTTGTTATTTTCCTTATTTTCCAAAGATGAAAATTTTTTATAAGTTTCCAAAAAAAATTATTTTACTTCCAACTATTATCTTACACTTCTCCATGTCTCTTGAGGTGACTTCTTTTGTTCCTTGAAACACAATTTGTTTCCTTATACTCATAACCTTCACACTAAAAACACTACCCATAAAAAGTATAAAAACTGATGAAAAACTATGTGCTTGTTCTTGATGTTGTTTCTCTTTGAAATCATATTTAAAATATATCACACATATTTAATGTGTCCCAATTTCCCAAAAATTTCATCTAACTTTTTATGTCAACCTTCCACATTTCACTATTTTATTGGAGGTTATTTGATCTTTTTTCAAGTCCACTTTCCTCTGAGGTGTTGATGCCTATTACATAGCATCAATCATAGTTATCTTCTTGTTATGTTCATACTCATCTAAGGTTTTGCCTTTGTTTTTAAATAATTTCACTTGCATAATATGAATTCATTCTTCAAAAGACACCCTATGGGTTTCCTTTTTTCTATTATGCTTGAACTCCCTCATGTTATACTAGGAGTGTGATGTTTTTCCTGGTATTTACACTTCTAATGCCATATTATGACCTATCCTTTAATATTGTTAATTATTTTCACTATATATTTTTCTAATTCAGATAGTTCATCAATTATCTGAGTTTTTTCTTCAATTTAGATATTAATCTCAACTTCTTTTTCCAAATTTCTTGAAATTGAAAACATGATTTTTTTATTTCTGCTTTCAATTCTGACTTCTCCTCTTCTTATTATTGCATATAAATCTTGGATTCATAGACTATTACATTTTACTTATTGGTTTTGGACAAATATATATATCAATTTATTCAATGTATGCTTCAAGATCTACTTAAATATTGACTTAGACCTTAACTTCATCGTTTTTAATATCACTATCATTAGCTTATTATCTATCTATGAAAGCTACCAAAGAATCTTCACCAAGATATTTGTAGTCTTCAATTTCTTACACTTATGACTTGTCTTGTAACAAACCAACCTAGTTCAACTAGATAAGACACCTAAGTCAGCCTGTCATGGCGGTGAGGCATAATAGGAAAATGGAAAATAGGTCTTTTAATATAACCAAAACAAGACATACAACTAGAGTACAATATCAAAGAAATAAAAACATCCAAGATTCATACAACTCAATCCAAATAGGCTAGACCATAAAAGTATGAATTAGAAAAGAACAAAAAGTCTCCATGTGACCAACTTTCACCTCCAAACCAACCCGAACTGAAGGTCATGATAATAAGAGAAGCCAGCATTCTATAAGATGCCCTTCCCTTTACATGCATCCTACAATAAAAAATATACTACCTCCTAAAGTAAAAATTAGGGTGTGAACACAAATCCAATTTGGATACCACCATAGAGTCTATACAAGGTCTAATATCAAGAATTCAGTAGTTCTAGTTTTTAAAACAAAAATAGTTTTACATAGAATTTTCATAAATCCAAACCCAATTGTAAATCATTTTCCATTATTTTTTCATAAAATCATTTCATATAAATAAATAAAATAATATGAAAAGCAAAAGTGATAAAATATGAGAGAATATCTATACACCATAAGGTAATCAAGTAATCACACACCCATAACATAATTCATCATATGAAACAATGTGATATAAACTCATGTGAAAACATGTGAGAAAAAATCCATGACAAAATCCATCATGAGATAAATAACCATAAATTAAAAATCACTTTGTATTGGTCCCTAGCCTATGAGAATATATACTAGACATAATATATATTAAACCAGTCATATTTTGGTACAAACCAATATCAAGTCCTACCACATTTCATTAATATCCTAAATGTAACCCCTAGTAGTGTCGCACAAACTTGGGTCACCTATGTCCCTTTCCCAACACACCCAAGGTTCCCAATGTGAAAAGTTTTTTAAAATCCATTTTAAAACCATGATAATAATTTATAAAACAATTTCAAAGCCAATATAGTTTTTTTCAGTGTTTAAAAACCCATTTCCAATACAAAACTACCATTCAAGCATTCAATCAAACACTTGGTGTGAAAAAACTTCTTTTTAAAGAAAAAACCCTTAAAAACATGTATCTTTCTAATAAATACCTTGAAACTACAAATCAATTCAATTAAATGAATAAACCAAAGTAATTTTACAAGAACAATAAGCAATTAAAATAATTAACCCTTTGTATAGAAACACCTACCTCAAAATGGAAGTAGCACATACCGCCTTTCAAAACGAAGATCGGTGAAGAGTAAATTGGGTCCTCGTGATCCTATATCCATAAGAAACAATTTTAATCCTATATAAAACCCATTAGAACTAAAATCATAGCCCAATTAGGTTCCAAAAATATGATAGGATAAGGGATCTAGTGTATATCTATAAATAATAGAGGAAAACGAATCAAAACTGCAATATACCTCGATGTGATTCATCAAGAACAATGGAATTACACCAAAAATATAAAGGGAGAGACCTCCAAAGCACTGTGGAAGGTTAAGGATGATCCAAAATTATATTAGGGGGTGATTAAGATTTAAAACAACCATGGTAAAAAGGTTAAAATTTCACTTTTTAATAGTTCAGAGGGAGGTCACACAGTTTCCTAGAGGAGGTCACACAATTAAACTAACCATGCACCCCTACTATTCATTCTATCTGGGGGTGAATAGATTGCATTAGGGGACACGCAGTTTGGGAAAACTATGTTCTAACTGTGAGACTCCCCTAGAAAACCACCAGACACCCTGCACAGTTCTCTAGGCATGTCGTACGGTTTGTCTAATTATGCAAAAACTGTGTGAAATGCCACTGGAACCTCATAGAGTCATATCGCACAGTTACCACATGGTTGAACTAATCATGTGACTTAACCATGCACCTTTTTAGTTTTTCTAAAAAAACCCTTATTTTCATCCTCTTATCCTATAAATATTCTCAAACCCCAAAAGATAAAAACCAAGGCTCAACTAAGGCATACTTATGACTCAAAGGGCATCATAATTCTCCCTACCATAAGTTCTTTATATCCCCATAAAGTTCTAAAGATTATGGACCCACAAAAAGAGAAGGTAATTGTTGCCTCGTCAATGATTCTCACCCCCAAGTCTCATGGTTATCCCATATTCACTACCATAGTACCCATACCAAGGGAATATTTTTACTATGAAGTAATTTATCCTGGTGATCCATAATCTAAACTAGTAACTCAAAAATTGTGGTATCAGACTCAATATCAATATCCTTCCATCCAATTACATGGGAAGGATTTGGGTGAAACCTCCTCAGCTGGGAAAAATGAAACACAACATGAATATAATTCAAGTGAGATGGTAAGTCTAATTGATATGCCACCTTTCCAAGTCATTCCATGATCTCAAAAGGTTTAACAAACCTTGATTCTAAATTAAATTTATTACCCAACCGACATTGTCCCAAGTGAGGTGAAAATCTGGGGAAAAAAACTTGATCACTAACCTCAAACTCTAATGGTCGAAGATGATAGTCTGTGTAATATTTCTAATGGATTTGTGTTGTGACCAACCTCTTCTAGATCAACTACACCTTTTCCATTATCTCCTAAATGTGACTCATCCCAAACAAGGATCGTTCTCCAAACTCTACTCAGTATAAGGGAGATATACATGGGCCCCATATAATGCTTCAAAGGGTTAAATCTTTATCAAATCCTAATAACTATTGTTATTGGAAAATTCAACTAGAGGAAAATTATTTTCCCAAGATCCTCCAAAATTAAGCATGCAAGTCCGAAGCATATCCTAAACAATCTGGATAGCTCTCTCTCTATTAGAAACAATCGTAGAGGGAACCCCATGAAGTCTCACAATCTCTTAAAAGTACAAGTCTCTGAGTTGTTCAACTTTTTTCATCTCTTTAATATGTAATAAATGAATTGATTTCATAAGTTGATCAATGATCACCAAAATTACATCCTTAAAACTAGGATTCCATGGTAAATCAATGAATAAGTCCGTGAAAAAATCATCACACTTCTATATTGGAATGGGTAAAGGTTTCAACAAACTAGCAGGTCTTTGGTGTTTTTCATTAATTTTCTGACAAGTGAGATACCATGAAACAAAACCTACAATCAAACACCTCATCCCTGTCCAACAATACCTATTCCTCAAGTCATGATGCCTATTATTATCCCCAGGTTTATAGACCAACATGACTGGTTTCTACTATCCATCAACTCTTATCTCAAAGAAATTGGAACAACCATCCTTCCATGGAAGAATAAAGCTCCACTAAGAGACTGGGGACACTCACCCGAGGTCTCCCCACTATAAAGGATTTTACTAAATCATAGGAACTCGTTGTATGTAACCTTCTCAATTAAAAATATCTAATATAAAGAAAAGTCATATTTCATCGAATCCAAGAACACCTTTTCACTAACCTCCTCCACTTCCAATCTCATCTCAGTAATCAAACCCATTAGATATCACTCCTCAATTGATTCCTTCACATATTTTTTTCGATAATTTTATGCTCAATGTATTAGCAAACAAATTCCCTTTCCTAAGAGTGTTTTCAATATCAAAATCAAAAGTCTAAAAATACTCCACCTAAAGTCTCTATAATAAGTTTAGATCCCTCTAAGTAAAAATATATTACAGGATCTTATGATCATAATACACTATAAAATTATCCCCAAAGAGATAATGTTGCAAAATTTTTAGTGAATTCATAACTACTTCCAACTCAAGATCATGGGTAGGAAAGTTCTTCTCATGAGGGAATAACTATAATGAGACATAGGTCACCACATGTTTCTCCTCCATTAAGAAACATCCCAAACACATACCAAAAGCATTGTAGAAAACATCGTATCTTAAACCCAGTTTCAGAAGAATAAAAACTGGTGCTAAATTCAACCTCACATTCATCTCCTCAACATATCTCTAACATTTTTTTGTTCCAATCAAAATTTATACCCTTAAGGGTTAAAGATTTTGTTAAAGATACGATCTTGGAGAAATCCTGAAAAAAAATTGTCTCTAGTAACCAACCAAATCCAAGAAGCTTCAGATATCAAAAAAATTAATGGGATACTCTTAGTACATAACTACCTGTATCCTTTCAAGATCCACTAATATGCCTCTCTCAGATATCACATGCCCTAGAAATTTCACTTATCATATCCAAAACTCACATTTGTAAATCTTTCCTTACATAAAATGTTCTTTTAAGGTTCAAATAATGATATCCAAATGGTTCATATCATCCTCCTATGTATTGGAGTACACCAAAATACACCAAAAAAAAGTACAAGAACCGATGAAAGATTTAGTTCATCAAATCCATAAATACCATAGAAGTGTTTATGAGACCTAATAGTATAACCAGAAACTCAAAATGCCAATACTGGCTCCTAAACATTGTCTTAGGTATATACTATTCTCAAACTCTCAACTAGTAGTACCCTAATAGGAAGTAAATCCTTGAAGACTAGCATACCCCTATAAGATGGTTAAAAATAACCAATCCTAACCAAAAGGATATTTTTTCTTAATGGACTCCTGATTCAACTTTCAATAATCCATACAAATTCTGAGACTCTCATATGCTTCCTTAGAAAATATAATAGGTAAAGACCATGGTGACATGCTAGGACAAATAAATCCCTTAGCCTCTAGTTCCTCAAGATAGACATTAAGTTCTACCATATTAGTAAATACCATTCGATAAGATGGCATAGAAATGGGTATCGTACCAGGGAGTATGTCAATAGTAAAATCGACCTCTTTTTATAGTGGTAAACTAGAAAAATCCTCCAGAAAGACCTATGGGTACACACACACCACTATAGGAAGCATACTACCCAAAAAAAGGTTAAAGGCATCAATAAACATCTCTAACAACCTGCATGAGACTACCCAAGCATAAGGAACAACAGGCCCCACCCTTCTTGATCTAGAGTCATGATCACCCTAAAAAACATGAGTGACCCCATCAGAAGATAAAAACTGAACCTAATGATAATAATAGTCTATTTGGTATTTAACATTAATCATCCAATCTATTCTAAGTATCAAGTCTAATATGTCAATATTGGGAACAAAAAAGTCCCATATTACCTCACGGTCAGCTATCATCACCCAACATGTGGGACACTTGAAATAGTATCTGAACCTCTTCCCCAAAGGCAAGGAAAGATCTATTAAGAATGAAATAAGTTCAAAATGTAATACCAACAAATCAACTATATTTGATGATATAAAAGAATGAGTAACAGTTGTATCAAAAAAATATAGCACCATAGAAGATTAAATAAACATTATACCTATAAAAGTATATAGCCCTACTTCAGATCCATATAGAATATACTTATTCACATAAAGATGTCTAGTCTTAGCCACATGAACATACCCCTTGGTCTAAGGATTAGACCCAACACCCTTGGAAGCATCTATACAAACCTGGAAACCCTTGGTGAGAGTGGATCATGCCTTACTACCCAAGGATATTCTTTTTCAAAAATGCTTCAAATGGACCAATAATCTAAAATGATGACAAGTACTGGGAGACTCCATACATTTAGTCTTGGTATGACCATTCCTTACACACTGATAGTAGAGAAACTGATTTTTTCTATAAGAATCCCCTAAAACTGGTCCTAAAGAAAACTGACCACCCTTGTGCTTCATTTTTTAGCTAGAAGATGCACCTTGTCTAACAACTGCACCAATTGAAGCTCCATCCAAACATGTCTTTCCAACTATATATGCCTTATCCAAATCTTCTTTGTCGACTAACTCTATGAATTTTGAAAGACACATGAGAATCCAAATTTAATAAATATCAGTCCTCATTCCCAACTCAAACCTCTGAGCCTTCAGGTACTCATTAGTAACTAACTCTGGTGCTAGATACTTCAGCTCAGTAAAGCGGGTGGAATACTCCATAATGGTATGCCCCCTTTTTCTAAGGTCAAAAACTCCCAAGTATTCTCAGTATGTAATGTATTAGGGTAAAACTACTAATTAAATATTTTATTGAAATAATTCTAGGTAATTTCCTTATACAACTTAGCTTGCATGATGGAGTTCCACCATCTTCTTCCCAGTACCTCGATCATGTATATGGAAAAACCCACCTTAGAGTCCTCAGAAGTCTTTAAAAATTTGAAGATCTGTTCAAGCCACTCCTAAAGTTCTTAGGGTCCCTAGTCAACATAGAATATGGGTGGATAATTCTTAGGGAATTCAAAGCCATGATCCACCACACGTCTCAAGTTCCTAACACCCACTTGACCCAAAGTCTAAATTGCATGGATTGCAGCTTCTACCAAAGAAGGTTCCATTAAAGGATTCGCTTGTGGATCTTGTCTCATAGATTCCTCTCTTGGATTTGTAAGATCTCTTCTTAGAGGAATTATCTATTAAGTATAAGACAATGACCAACCATCTTTATATCATATTCAAAAACCTTAGGACAAACTTTAAGAATTCATGTCTATGCTTTAAAACATAAAGAATTTAAATAAATCATGAATTTTATGGATGAAAAATAATTATTTAATAAGTAACATGTTAATTTAAATAAAATTCCCAATCAATTAATTTAAATGACCTAAAATACTAAGGCTAAAACCTATTAAAAAATTTCTGACCACCCATGAAAACTCGAGTTCAAACACAAAAGTGAGCTAGACAGGCACCCTCCCACACTAACTACCTGAATTCGGATGGTCCTAACACCTGTCTTCCTAAGAAATAGAACTAAAGTTAGGAAGTTTTAACACACTTTAGGATAAAAATCCCTGTGATACCATTCTGTAACAAACCAAACCAGGTCAACAAGACAAGCCACCCAAGTCGGTCTATCATAGTGGTGAGGTACAATAGGAAAATATAAAATAAGTATTATAATATAATCAGAACAAGAAATACAACCAGATTACAACACGAAAGAAATAAAAACATCCAAGATCTATACCACTCGATCCAAATAGGATAAAATAGAAAATTATGAATCATACAAGAGAAACAAGTCTCCATGTGACCAACCATCACCTCCAAACCAACCCAAACCAAAGGATATAACAACAAGTGAATCCAGCATGCAACAAGATTCCCTTCCCTTTACCTAGATCTTGTAATATAACATCTAAAAATACCCAAATTAAAAATTAATGTTAGATGAAAAATCCAAGTAGGATACCACCATATATTCTATACAAGTTATAATATTAAGAATGAAGCAGTTCTATTTTTTAAAACAAAAATAGTTTTACAAAGGAATTTCATAAATACAAACCCAATTTTAAATAATTTTCTTATAGTTTTTCATAAAATCCTTTCATATTCATAAATCTAAGACTATGAAAAGTAGAATTGATAAAATAGAAGATCATAACCATACACCATAAGGCATCCAAGTAATCACATATACATGACATAATCTATCATGTGAATTCATGTGATATAGCCTCATGTGAAAACATGTGAGCAACAATCCATGACAAAATCCATCATGTGATAAAAAAACATAAATTAAAAATCACTATGTATTGGTCCCTAACCTATGGGAATATATAATAAACATAATAGAGCCTAAACTAGGCATATGTTGGTATCAACCAATATCGATTCTTGCTATAGTCCATTGATATCCTGAAATCAACCCCTAGTGGTGTCACACACACTAGGGTCACCTATGTCCCTTTCCCAATGCACCCAAGGTTCTCAATATCCCAATTTAGTAAAAATACATTTTAAAACCATGATCACAATTTATAAAACATTTTTAATGGAAATCCAATCTGCTTCAGTGTTTTTAAACTCATTTCCAATCCAAACCCACAATTCAAGAACTTAATCAAACACTTGGTGTGTAAAAACCCATTTTTAAAGAAAATCCCATTTAAAAACATGTATTATTACAATAAATAACTTGAAACCACAAATAAATTCAATTAAATTAATAACCCAAATTAATTTTACAAGAACAATAAGTAATTTAAATAATTAACCCTTTGTATAGAAACACCTACCTCAAAACGGAGGTAGCAGAAACCGCCTTTGAAAATGGAGATCGAGGAAGAGTAGATAAGGTCCTCACAATCCTAGATACATAAGAAAAAATGTAAATCCTCTTTAAAACCCATTACATATAGTGTCATATCCCAATTGGATTCCAACAAGATGAGAGGATAAGGGATCTAGTGTATATCTATAAAGAAGAGAGGAAAGTGGATCAAAAATTCAACATACTTTGTTGTGATCCATCAATAATGATGGAATATCACCAAGAATCCAAAGGGAGAGACATCCAAAGAACTGTTAAAGGTTTAGGATGATACAAACTAATATTAGGTGTGATTATAATTTAAAATTACAAAGGTAAAATGGGTAAAATCACACTTTTTAACATTTTGGAGGGAGGTCGCATGGTTTCCTGGAGGAGGTTGTATGGTTAAACTAACCATGTACCTTGATCATTCACCCCTACTATAAATTTTGTTTAGGGGGTTCATAGTTTTTATTGGGGATTTCATAGTTTCAGAAAACTATATACCAACCAAGTGACACCCCTGGACAACCACCAAACACCTTTCATGGTTCCCTCAGCGTGTCGCACGATTTGTTTAACCGTGCGCAAACTATGAAAAATACCACTAGAACCTCACATAGGAATACTGCATGGTTACCTGATGGTTAAACTAAAAGTTCACCTTAAATATGTGCCTTTCCAATTTTCCTCAAAATACCCTGTTTTTAGCCTATGATCCCCTAAATCATCTCGAGCCCCAAAATATAAAAACTAAGGCTCAATTAAGCGTACATTTGACCCAAATGGAATCAAAAATATAGATTATAACATTCATGAGATAGCTGGTTCTTTCTCTTGAAAAACCTCAAATATGGTTTTCTCCTACTTTTATCAACTTTAAAAGGTTTCTTCATAGATTCCTTCTCTTTATTATCTTGAAAATTCTTAAATCACTTGGTCATGAGATGACCTAATTTACCACATCAAAAACAATTGGAATATTTCCTTTGAATTTTCTCTTTCTCCTTTTAAGGTTAAATAATAGGAAAAACATTAATTTTTCAACCTTTTCTTCATCCAAAGAAAATTTAATGGAAATTTTCTTCATCACTTTGAAAGATACTTCATGTAAGTTCTAAATTGACCTAGTTTTATTATCATCATTTCTCATTTCATTTGAAAAAAAGATTATTTTGTAAGCTCTCTCGAGAAACATCCTTCAGATATTTATCATCAATAATAGATAACTTAGAATTGAAATATAGAGGTTTAATTCTCAAGATTCTTTTCATAATTTTAATATCCTCATTATTTTTACCAAGGCCTAACATATCTTCCTTAAGAGTTCTTAGAGATTCAGAAAAATGCATAAAATATTTTAGTTGGGCTCATCCTCAAGTCTTCATACATATTCTATAACACATGAAACTTTGACACTCGAACTTTATAATCACCTTTATATATGTTCAAAAAAATCCCACATAGAATGATAGGTTTTTAAATACATTACCTTGGTGTATATTAGATTGACGAGAGCTCCCCCTAGAGAATTTATTATCTTGGAATCTATATCCAATTACTTGTGGACACGTTATTTTAAGTATTCACTTTCCATGTTAGTTTAAATACCATGATGTTGTGTAAAATTCCATCCCCAAAGACCTTAAGTAGTGGTGTATCATGTTCTTCCATAATTTTAAATTATTCCCTTAAAAATATGTATGCCTTTATGATTACAAATTGCTACTATTTTTGTGCTTATAGAGAGATAAAGAGAGTATTACACCCAAAAATAAAGCTTTGATACCAATTGATGGTCCCTTATCAAGTTGAATAACCTTTTAGGGAGGTTGAATTAGAGTAATACAGATTTAAAACTTTATCCCTTTATTTCAATCTTGTTCTCTCTATTTGTGAAACACTTTTTTCTCTCCCTTAATTATTTTTTATGAGTGATGAAATTAGTAAAGATCACAAGATATTTTAATTGGTTCACCCAAAATGGGCTAGTCCAAGGAGCATGTAAGGCAATGTGACTATTCACCTTTAACACTAGAGCGTGTTGATTCTATTTTTTTTACAAAATAGAGAAATCACATTGATCCTCTAACTCACTATCCTAACAAGATAAGAAAGGACTCATAAACTTTATTTATATATAGGTCCCACTAATCCTTCCATGACAATATTATTCTTCATAAGATATATGTATGAAAAATAAACCTTGAATCTTGTGTTAATTTAGCATATCCTGGTGAGTTTTCATCAAGATAGATACCTGTGAATTATTTTTTCTATCACCCTTTCAACTTTCCAACAAGACAGGAATTATCTTCTCCTACTATTATTTTTCTTTTTATAAACACACAAATTTCACAACTATCTCCTACTAGTTGTATTCTTTCTACATCAAACTATTGTTTGTAGTCCTTGAGAAATCCAAACATATTTTATTGATACAATGGTTAATATCAATATTATTCTTCTCTCTATATATATATCTTTAATAGATCAATTCATATATCAACCACACTTAAATTGGGTGATTAAAACACATATAAGTCACTTTAATCCCATTAAAGTTTGACTCACAGACTTTTTGTGCAAACTTCCCAGTTGTGGCATGGTCACATGTACTACATCATTGATACCTTCTTATAAAGATTTCATTATGTCATAGCCTTGTTTCCTACAACACAAAATAGGGCTCAATAAAATTTTATGGGTGTGGTATGCTACTCTATGGTGTGGTTTCCACTTGATCTGATCCATAATTCTTACACCCATGATCACAGTATTATCTCCTCTAACTTATTAACTCACTAAACTAGCTAAAACGTATCCATTTCATGATGATGTGATCTCCTGTAAGATTGGAAATAATAATACATACACTCAAAAAAATAACATACTCCATGATGAAAGAAGATTCTACAGTATGGAAAATATATCTCCAAACTCTATTATGTTGTTCTCTGCGATATGAACATCCTGGAAACTCTAATGAAATCAAAGTCTATATGATCACCTCCTGCGAAATTTTCCCTTTCACTATGACATACAAAAAAACAAAGGAACTTCCTATAGTCATGCTCTATGTAATAGCATGATGTTTTATGGCATGAACACCTTGAATTAGGAAGAGATACTACTATATCCAAAACCATTCTTTGGTGCAGCCAAATGGGTTGCAACTTAATGACTATATTCTAAAATATTTTCCTCTAACTTCAATAAACCTTATGGATTTAACAAATATAACAATCCTACAAGCATAAACGCTTATCTAAAAGTTTCTTCAAATTCAATACTAAGATGCAATTCTCAAGAAACAAAATAAATAAAAAACACCAAGGGGTTTTTTCCAACATCCTTCAAGGAAAAATAAGGCTTACAATATAGTAGGGTAGCAACAACACAATTCTAGAAAAATATGGAATCAACCAAGAAGAACAAATTTCCAAGGGTTCTACAGGTTTTGTTGAAGGTATGGACACAAATCCTTATTATTTTATTATAATATGCCTTTTATAGGGAAGATATAAGAACTGGGGGGAGTTTTTGTAATAAAATGAGGAAAAAACTCAGAGGAATAAAGTTTTCACCCTAAATAAAACAAATCTATCCACTAAAAACTGATTTAAGTATTTAGAATATATGTGTTATATATTTGGATAGGAGGGTAATTAAGCTAAGTTATGCATGACCATATAACCAGAATAATATTTCTATGATGAAAATATTTAGAATACAACTAGAGAAAAGTTATACAAGATTATAGAGAATACCAAGAAGTAAAATAAGAAGCTTAAGGAAAATGAGCAAGTTAATAAATAATGCTTGATAGTTTGGTCCAACCAATTTGAAAATGATAAATAAATGTGGGAAGAAAAAATGAGTGTTGAATCCAAAAAAACAAGTAATTTTACATAATAAGGCTAGTTGTGATGAATTAGCTATCCAAAAATACATATTTGAATGTTCAAGAAATCATATGTGATAGATATAGACAAACTGGGAATGACATATAGAATTGTATGACTATTCATCCAACCCAAGAATAATTGATGAAATTATCAATGATATCATAATGAAATAAATCAGAATTGATCATTGAAGTGGAGAATATAACCCCATGTGAATAAAAAAATCAAGGAAAAAATTATCAAACAACACATTGAGATTATTGATAGGAGGAAAAGTGATGATAATGGAAATACTAAGAAGTCTAGGTTGAGAGAGAACTCTCATCCTAGATTTTTATTCTAATAGAAAAAATAGGTTCATCCTTATTCCTTAAATAATTTTTTAATTTATGATAACATATAGGGAATTGAAGTAGAAGTATTGAGATTTATACTATTATAAAATAATTAATAAGTTCTTCATGATGTTTTCTAACTACCATGGAGTGGAGATTTTGAGTGAATCCCTTGAGAAGGAGAAAGAATTTTGTAGAGCTATCAAAAATTCACAAGTTTTGTGAATCTATAATTTTTTGACAACCTAATGAAAAATAAATAATGAGGTTTTTCAATCACACTTTCAACCCTTATTTTTTATTATATTTAATATGTTTAAAAAGGGTGAGTGTTGGTTGATGAAAATATGATAAAATGGGGAAGTTATTTACTTTTCATTTGAACTTTTTGATGTGTTTGTTGAGATGTATGTATTATTCAATGTATTTCTTAATGAATATATATGAGTAGGCCCTTGAGTGACTTTATGATCACGGTATCATATGTATGGAACTTTATAGACAATATAGATAATCTTGGTTTTATCAATCTTGTTTTTTATGTTGGGTTTTCCCACATATACTTAGAGTGGATTAACTAAGGTATTTTTTCTATGATAATCATTTAGTATCATCCTTTTCTCAAGTGAATAAAGGTTTTTAATTAGATATGAAAAATGAAGAAGGTATGATGAAAAATCCCAACATTATCATCATATTTCTTGTGAGTAAGGGGGAAAGGAAGCACACATACTGACATGAGAAAGTTTTTTGTGTTATTGACAATAAAATACAAAGGGTGATATTAAAGAAACCCTTGGATAGAT
Organism: Viscum album; assembly: GCA_963277665.1. Lineage (NCBI taxonomy): Eukaryota > Viridiplantae > Streptophyta > Magnoliopsida > Santalales > Viscaceae > Viscum > Viscum album. The sequence goes on from OY728145.1 coordinate 4,634,486, forward strand.
TGTATTTATTTTCAATGAGTTAATATTTGTTTGAATATTTGAGGCTATAACTTCAAGAACTCATGTGAATAGGTTCAAGAAAAAGTAGAAAACTTATTTTGATGATTGTTGCATTAATCTTCAAGAAAAAGACAGGTTCTTATGGGTGATGAAACACTATATACCACATTTTATGGAATTTAGAAGTCCTTGAGATTGATTGAGAATGTCCTAAAGTTATTTTTAGTTGAAATTGTTACCTTTGTAAAGGTAACTCTAGATTTATGTTGTCTACATAAAGGTAAAACCTGAAGTATATTGCTTGTCTAATGATAATCCAAGGATTTGGTTGATGTGTAAAGGTAATTGAGGCTCTATGTAAAATTAGCAATAAAATAAAGTGGATGACTAAAGGTAGTTTGGACTCCATGTAAAGGTAAACTCATTTTCAAAAAGGTCACTCAAAGATGCATAAGGGTCATCTATAGGTTCCACTCCATTCATAAAGGAACTCCATGTGTTGTGTCAAGGTAATGAGGAAATATAAGATCTTAAAGGTATGTTCCAAGTTTTGTAAAGTTATCATGATGAACTTGGACCTATATAAGGGTAACACTAACTATGTTGTAAATATATGTTGTGATTTCCAGGATTTTTATATTCTTAAGTATTGGAGATATAAATTAAACATTTCGTATATCAATATTTAGAGGATTAAATATCATCATCTATTCAATGGATTGTGATCCTAACTATAAAATCTTATACCTTTAACAAACCATATTTATGAGTTTAATATCAACGATTGTGTTTTATTATATTCCCATGATATTTTAGGTTTATAGTTTTAAATAATTAGGAAAAATCTTATATATCAAACAAACTCTTACAAAATAAATTGGACACTTCCACTCAATATCAATTTTCCCACAAAAACAATGTTCTTAAATTTAAAATCATATTTCATTCAAAACATATTCACTTCTTTTAAGAAGAATCCCTATAGCAGAAATATAAGCCTTTTTATAGTTCCTACTCATCCTTAATCCATATGAAAAACATTTGAAAGTGTGGTATGAACACAAAAATATCATTAAGGGGTATAAAAAAACTTATTAGTCCATTTTAAAAATCATGAAAACCCGTAGAAAATTTGTCTTTTATATAATTAACCTTGAGCTCAAAATAATAATTTATTTACTCAAGAAATCAACTTCACTACCCAAATATTTTCATAAAACATATCATAATAAATAATAAAGGTAAAATAATTATCATGAGATTTTCTTATAAAACATGAGTTCTCATGGAAACATTTTCTTGAAAATATACTTTTCACCCTTAAAGGAGGTATAAACATTCCTTAAAAAATATGCTCATTAGACTATCTTATGAAATCAAAAAACTTCCATGAAAAATAATTTTAAATCATAAAAAATTAATAGTGGTACCTTGATACATCATCTTCATATCACTCGTACAATCACTCTTATAAGCACTCCTACAAATGGAATAACCTACTCAGTTAATTCCAACATGTATTCCCCAAAGAACAAAATCATTAAACAATACATTGGAGAGCTATATTAAGCTCACTCATCATCATGAACAATTTATAAGGACCATGAAATTAAAAATATATATATAATATTGCATTTACATTATAAAATATCATAAATTATTTTATTTAATACATATACAGAAGCACTTTCGGGATTTACATAAAAATAAGGATAAAAATATTTTTTCCTTTAATGACTCTAAAAACAAAAAATTAACCAAAGAACTGGAAATAAAATATTATTCAAAAAACCATAGAGGAAGATTCTTAAAGAATAGCGACCATGATAGCAGGAAATTGCGCTCTTTCTGTATATGTTAAAAAAATATTTCTTTCACACTTTTGTAAAAATGTAAAAAAATAACCTATTTAGAAAATGTTAAAAATAATTCCTTTAAAACATTCATAAATAAATTCAAACATGTTTTAAAATAAATTTTAAAATAAATTTTATTACATTAATAAAATTCCTAAAACATTTTAATGAACATAAATATGAGGGTAAAGGATAATAAAAACTTCAAAACTTTCAAAATATGGTTTTAAATAAAAATCCCTTACCTCGAGTCCAACTCACCACATACATTTTTTAATTCATGTATAATAAAATTATAAAAATTATTTAATTGTTTAAGAAACATTTTTAGGTTTATTTTTATATCAAAATCCATTTTATTTTATTTATTACCATGTTATATGTACTCAGTAAATATATTAATTTCATGTCGAACATTTTGAGGGTGTTCAATTTATAAACCCAAAACAAATTAGTAGGCATGGTTAAAGGGTCACTGTTACATATCTATAGAATATTAATCATGAAATAATTATCATTTTTATACATTAAATATAATTTTTAGAACCATCCATGAAAGGTGGAAATAAAAAATGAATCACATCACTTTGTGGAAGTGGTATCTCACACATATGCACGAACGACGTAATCATTTTACAGTAGATGAAAGGGTAAGAAGGTAAATATTATATTATTATTAAATAATATTAATTATACCATTAGTACCATATACATTCATTAAATATATTATAATAACTATCCATGTGAGGTGGTGATGAAAAAAACTCATCACTTTATGTAGGTGGTACTCAACATGTACGCACGAATGACGTTTTCATTTCCCATTGGATGGAAAGTGTCACGCCCCAGCTCCAGACTGCCTTGAGGTCGGTGCAAATTTACATAAAACATGGTGTGTAATTTTTTCTTTATAAAAGAAGATTTGATAATTGCACATAAAGTTTCACTCAAGATGATATTTTTTGTTTAGGTTCTAGATAATCAGATACAATTATAAAAATTTCTTCAAAACTAAACAAAAATGTCTTCATTAAGAAATCACCAAACGGAGAGACTCTAAACTACTAAACCTATAAAAGAAAAAAAATTGAAAATGTAGGGTGAGCATACTAATTCCCAGTAAGGGATTTTAAAATAACATAATATACCAATTAAAACCTTTTGAAAACATTCCTTTGAAATTTTTCATAAAACATTTTCTTAAGGAATGTTGAAACACATGTATCATAACATAACATTTTGTCTAAAAATTATAAGATCACATTTCAAGGAATACTGATAGAGTTATAAGGAAACATGTTCCATTTATAAGCATGCCCATACAGAATATATGGTGTAAAAAATAATAAGTAAGAGTAATTCAAACTTTAATGGGTATGACATGTGAAAATGCAAGTACATTATTTAAAACTAAGAGTAATACATGAACAAAGATGCGCATAAAATGATAACTTTTATTTCATCCTTTACTAACTATGAAACATACACTGGCTGATAAATATATGAGTACTGAATAAATAATATGTGCTAAATAAAAAATATTCCATAGCATTTACTTATTCCGATACTCATAGGTACAAGCTCTTTAACCAAGCATATTCTGCAATTGAATATGCACTTGGTTAATTAAATTCTATAAACCTCTTAATCAAGCATATTCTCTAGTTGAATACAAACTTGATTAATTAAATTATATAGGCAAAATGAGGAAACGTATAATGTCATACTCTGTCAAGACCTCGTGTCAAGACCTGAAATGTCAATGGCCTCATGCCATGACCTGGTTGTCTCGTGAGAACTATCGATGCATCGAGGGGCTTTCATTAACCAGTCCCCAACCCGTAATACCGAGTCTAATATATTCCTCATATGCCAAATAGGTTCGTATATTCAAAATGCCCCATACCACTTTGAATATTTAATTTATCATTTTATATTATTCAAAGTGTCCCATAACACTTTGAATAATTTAATTCTTAATCCATAAAATGTCATAAGAGTTCAATTTCATTCTTTATAATTTACATATATTTAGTGAATCATGCATTACATGTCATCATAAAAACTAACAATTGTATAGATATGGAAATAAATGACAAGTATGGTAGCTAGCATATGTGGTAATAACTAAATCACATAAAATATAGTTTTTTCACACAAAATGATAACACCTAAAATACATATTATGAAAGTAAACATTTTACATTCCAAAATTCATAATTCTAAAATTAGGATAATTTTCATTTATATTTAACACACGTACTGATAAATGGGAATATTTAACAAAATAGAACTTAATGATTGAAAACATTTATTGTGGTAGATTCATGTGTTTTAGAAAAATAATTATTTCATGAAAATCATGCATTCATAAAAATACATTTAAAACATATTTTTATAAAAGTGGTTACCATGTATATGTATAAAATATTATTTCATTCTTCTAAAAATATTAGGGGGCATACACTAGGGTAACTATTGTTCTTGTATAAATGTGGGTTAAAATTATATGAACTATATAAACACAAAGTGTATACACAATATTTTCTCAATAAACTCGTGGTTTAATAAATCATTGTACATATCACAAACCTAATTAAATTACCAAAAATTGGTTTTTATGAAAACTTAATTAGTTTATGATTAAACCCCAAAGGTATATACTTATAACCATATATATAGTGTATATAAAGGATCTTACATCAAATGTTCAATGACACTTTCATGTTTTAAACACATTAGGAACATTAGTTAATCAAGGGTGCATAAATTGAAAATTATACCATAGAATATAAAAGGTTTGTTTATAAAATATATACAAATATATACAAATATATAACTGAATATGCATGGTGTATATAAGGGTCTTACACTAAACATTTAATGACCCTTACATGTTTTGATTTTATGAGGAACATTATTTAAACAAGGGTTCATTAATTTCAAATCATGCCATAAGATATAAAAGGTTTGGTTATGAAACATATACATATATACATATGCTTATGTTTACATTGACATGTATATATATATATATATCAAACACATAAAAAGACTCAAACCCTTACTCAGTGAAGGATTAAGAACATATTTAAGATCAAGAATTCACCATCTCAAGAGGAACCAGTATGTCATATTCTTAACCATATATATATATACATGTATATACTTCTATATGTATATATAAATATAAACCCAAACCGAAACAAGGCAAGACAACTTAGGACCCTTACATTCTTTGAAGGAAGAGGAGAGATCTAGGAAATCTCGAAGGAGGTGCTGGAGAAATGGAGAACCCGCAGGGTTAGGGTTCCAAAAGAGTTGTATATATAAATTATATTATAAAAATTATACAAAATATTTTAATGCCACTTAATGGAAAATTGAGACATCCTCGGTTTAAAATATGACCGAGGGTATCGGTCTTTGTGGAAAACGGACGAAGGGAGGGGCCACTGGTGTCACGATCGGAGAAAAAAATGGAGAAAGTGGAAGCTAAGCGTGACAGGAATAGTGCTCATGAGAGGAAGAATAGGAAGGTGATGGTGTAAAACTGGAAATGAATTGAATGGTTGGGATCTAACTGCGAAAGATCCAACGGTTGAGGCGAGTCTGTGGATTTTAAAAAGGATGAATGGTTGAGATCTGGTGTGGATCGGATCAGAAGACTATGGAAGATTTGAAGTTTTAAAAAGACTTGGATGGCTGCAATTATATCCGTCAGGATCAGAAAGTGCACAAAAATGCATTAAATATACCGCGACCATGGGGGTTCGATAGTCAAACTGATCGAACGACTCAGATCGCACACGGCGTGATCGAACAGCCTAGATCCGCTCCCAGCTGAAAACTATCATCCCACATCAAAATAGAGAAAGTTCCATGGATCCTTTATAAGCTCGGGGATCTTGTAATTTGTCCATATTACTCCCTCTCCCTTCCCGGTACCACCGCGTACTGGGTTCTCTACGGGCATGCTCATGTGCCCACCCACACCGTTGTGCCACCCCGCACAGTGGCATGCTCTGGTTCCCTTGCACACACATGCCCGTGTGCGCTTAGGGATTGTTATTCCCCCTTTGTGCATGACCTAGCATGCACCTTGTGTGCGCACCACGGCCCTGGGCCATTTCTAGGGGTTGTGGGTGAGATGCCCATCAAGGCCTTGATTGTCTGCCTAAGAGGTATCCCTCGGCTAGGTGGGGTACTCAACTATATTTTAGAAAAGTAAAAGTTTATTTTTTGTTAAATATAAAAATAGGTTTTCATATACATATATAGGTGTCTTCAAACAAATATAAATTCTCTATTATAACTAAAAAATTCCTAAAACCAATATTTTCCTTAGTTTTATAAAACACAAAGTTATAAATCAAGGTTTAGTACTTCATAAAGAAAACTTATATTATTATTACAAAAATCAAAAACATATTTTTAGTTAAGACCTTGGTTTTATACATTCGAGGGTGGAAACATTTATAAAATCTTTTCAAAACATTTGAAATATTTAAATATATATAAGTCACTAAGTATAGCTAAAATATCAAATACATCATTAGTTATTAATTTCATTTGTCTAAAGCACAATTTCAAACTCAAAAATATGTTTCTTTGTACCAAAACCGAGTACATACTTCTCTTGGTATTTAAAACACAATGGTTATGATTCAAACCCATTTTAAATCATTATCTTTTTTAAAGTTTATAAAAAGAGTTTATATGTTTAAATTTGTAATTTAAATTTATACTTTAAACATTTTGGAAAACTAATTATACTTAGATATTTTAAATTAAACCACCAAAATGACCAAAGGCTATAATTATAGTCGTTAGAAACTCAACGGTCACCTAAGGAGCAACAGTCGGATTGCTTTAGGGACTTATAAAAGCATTAATTAGGGTGTTCCATATTCAAAACGTCTTGGCGATAATAGTACTCATCATTCCTATGATGCTCATCATGGTTGTGGTGATTCTGGCTATACTAATGTTCATTATGATAGATTCGAAAGACCCTTACTATTTTCTTGGGTTATTTGTTGTATTGGGTGGTCTCCCTATAATTCTAATAGGTCTCGTAGTAGGTATTTTTGGTTAGTTGTATTCTCTTAGTCTTGAAGCAATGTAATCATTTCAGTGTTCATTGAATAAAGAAGGTTTCTTATTTATTTTCAAGTACTGTTTTGTCCAATACGGGAATTGAATAAAATTTCATCCTAAAATATTATTATTACATAGAAGATAAGTTTGTGGAGTCACATTATCCCCCCCCCCCTTCAAAGAATTTTTTCCTCGCAATTCTCAAATATTCATACACAACCCACTAGTAAAACCAGACACACATATCACTCTCTAGGTACCTTCACAGAGACCTCCATAGAAGGTAGGGCACTGACAACCTCAGGTGGATTCCTAGGGTAGTATTCATCTCCTCAATTTCCTTGGCCGAGATACACTGTGAACATCTAGGGTTTAACATGTGCCTAAAGCACTCAACCTTCCATAGAGAGGCATGAGAGGTGTGGAGGTTAAAGATTTCAGAGTGGACTAAATCCCTATAAATCCCTTGCACTACATCATGCTTGAAAATATTGATGTCGTAGAGTTCCCCATACATACTAAAACTCGAGACCTGGAATAGGTAGGTCACTCGATGGTCACCCTCCAAAGCAGCTTCTAGAAACTTACCTACAGCTTGGTAGTTATCAGCCAAAGTGAAAAATAGAAAAGGAGCTTCATGATACTTTTCTCTTTGCCTATATTCTGAAAATTGTTCATTTGCAATACGGTAATAGGAAAAATTGTTCCCTTGGTAAAGATGGAGGATGTTTGGGCAGTTCGACACCTGATGGAGTTTTTTGCAAGTCAGACGTAAGTTTTCATAGGGTTGGTATTCTTCTGAGCATGTCTTGAAAATTATAATCTCTAATAGTTCGGTAGGAAGCGATAAAATATTGGTTGGAGAACTCACGTATTCTATATAATTTTTTTAAGAAATCATCTTTCAGTATGGAAAATATATTTTAAAATAGAGTCATTGTTTTATATAAAATCATATTAAAATATCAAAATAGAAAATACAACATTATCCATTTAAACATGATTTAAAAAAAACTCATGGTATTACATGACAACTTTCTCCCTCTCACAAAACACTAGTATGGATTTCCTAAAATCCTCTAAGATGACTCCTCACATATGCCACCGATGTTGGGGATTTCCCCAGTTCATAGAAAAATAGGTCCCCAAGGCGGTTCTAAATTCTTCAATCTCCTTGGTCCAGATGCAACGCGTGCAACTAGGATCAACCGCATGTGGACATCTAAAGTTTAGTGTGAGAGAAGCATGTCGGATGTCAAGTTGAGCGATATTAGTATGAACTTGATGTCGACAATGTAAATGGGTAGTCTCGTTCTCAAGGGATTCAAAGTCTATAACTTGACCATGGAGACCATGGGTAAAAATTTGACATTGGTACGCTGCTCGGAGGTCACCCTCTTGTGCAGCCTCTTTGAAGTACTCTAGAGAAAAGAAACTATTGGCTAGGGTAAAACATTTAAATATACCCTCAAAGTATTTCCCTTTTCATGCATAGAGTAGTAATTGAGCGTTCATCATAAGAAAATAGTTGAAACCTCCTCCTCGGTGAAGTTGGAGTACACGAGGAGAGTTGGATATACGGTAGAGATGTTTGCACATCAACCGAAGGTGTTAAAAAGTCTCATAGCCCTCTAAACATGACTTGGCCACTATAGTTTCTAAATTTTTTGTTGGGAGAGACTGAAGGCGTGATTCTTCATCCATCTGAAAATTTTAAGGAAACTTCTACTTAGTAAAACATAATCAAGTTTTTTAGTATTGTTCTAGTTTTTCAGGGTTTTCTAAACCAATCCTATGATACCAACTATCACGCCCCGACTCTAGACTGCCTCGAAGTTGGTGCGGATTTACATAAAACATGGTGTGTAATTTTTTTTTATAAAATAAGAGCTGATCATTACACATCATGTTCCACTCAATAGGATCTTTTTTGTTTAGGTCCTGGAGAATCAGATATATTTATTACAATTCCTTCAAAACTGAACAAAAATGTCTTCATTAAGAAGTAACCAAATAGAGGGACTCAAAACTACTAAACCAGTAAATGAAAACAGATTGAAAATGTAGGGTGAGAATATGAATGCCTAGTAAGGGGTTTTAAAATAACATAATATACCAATTAAAACCTTTTGAAAACATTCCTTTAAAATTATTCATAAAACATTTTCTTAAGTAATGTTGTAACACATGTATCATAACATAACATTTTTTCTAAGAATTATAAGAAAACATTTCAAGTAATAATGGCATACTTACAAGGAAACATGTTCCATTTATAATCATGTTCATACAGAATATATGGTGTAGAGAATAATAAGTAAGAGTAATTGAAACTTTAATGGGTATGACATGTGAAAATGCAAGTACATAATTTAAAACTAAGAGTAATACATGATCAAAGATGAGCATAAAATGATAACTTCCATTTCATCCTTTACTAACTATGAAACATACACTGGCTGATAAATCTATGAGTGTTGAATAAATAATATGTGCTAAATAAACAATATGACATAACATGTACTTCTTCTGATACTCATAGGCACAGGATCTTTAACCAAGAATATTCTCCAGTTTAATAAAAACTTGGTTAATTAAATTCTATAAACCTCTTAATCAATCATATTATCCAGTTGAATACACACTTGATTAATTATATTCTATAGATAAAATGAGGGAGCGTATAATGCCAGACTTTTTCAAGACCTCGTGTTAAGACCTAAAATTTCAATGGCCTCGTGCCATGACCTGATTTTCTCATGAGAACTATTGATGCATCAAGGGGATTTCATTAACCGGTTCCTAACCCATTATACTGAGTCTAATACATTCCTCATATGCCAAATAGGTTCGTATATTCAAAATTTTCCATACCACTTTGAATATTTAATTTCTCATTTCATATTATTCAAAGTTTCCCATACCACTTTGAATAATTTAATTCTTAATCCATAAAATGTCATAAGAGTTCAATTTCATTCTTTAGCATTTACATATATTTAGTTAATCATGCATTACATGTCATCGTAAAAACTAACAATTGTATAGTTATGGAAATAAATGACAAGTATGGTAGGAAGCACATGTGGTAATAACTAAATCACATAAAATATAGGTTTGTCACATAAAATGATAACCCCTAAAATCCCTATTATGAAAGTAAACATTTTACATCCCAAAATTCATAATTCTAAAATTAGTATAATTGTCATTTATATTTAACACACATGCTGATAAATGGGCATATTTAACAAAATAGAGCTTAATGATTGAAAACATTTATTGCGGTAGATTCAAGTGTTTTAGAAAAATAATTATTTCATGCAAAGCATGCATTCATAAAAATACATTTAAAACATATTTTTCTACAAGTGCTTACTATGTATATGTATAAAAGATTATTTAATTCTTATAAAAATATTTGGGGGGAATACACTAGGGTAACTATTTTTCTTGTATAAATATGGGTTAAAATTATATGAACTATATAAACACAAAGTGTATACACAATATTTTCTCAACCAACCCATGGTTTAATAAATCATTTTACATCTCACAAACCTAATGAAATCACCAAAAATTGGTTTTTATGAAAAATTAATTAGTTTATGATTAAAACCCAAAGGTATATACTTATAACCGTATATATTGTGTATATAAAGGATCTTACATCAAACGTTCAATGACACTTGCATGTTTTAAACACATTAGGAACACTAGTTAATCAAGGGTGCATAAATTGCAAATCATACCATAAAATATAAAAGGGTTGTTTATAAAATATATAAATATATATACAAATGTATAATTGAATATACATGGTGTATATAATAGTCTTACACCAAACATTTAATGACCCTTACATGTTTTGATTTTATGAGGAATGTTAGTTAAATAAGGATTCATTAATTCCAAATTGTGCCATAAGATATAAAAGGTTTGGTTATGAAACTTATACATATACACATATTCTTATGTTTACATTGACATATATATATATATATATATTAAACACATAAAAATACTCCAACCCTTGCTTGGTAAAGGATTAATAACATATTTAAGATCAAGAATTCACCATCTCAAAAGGAACCAGTAGGTCATATTCTTAATCGTATATATATATATATACATGTATATACTTATATATGTATATATATATATAAACTCAAACCGAAACAAGGAAAGAAAACTTAGGACCCTTACATTATTCAAAGGAGGAGGAGAGGTCTGGGAAATCTTGAAGGAGGCGCTGGAGAAATGGAGAACTCGTAGGGTTCAGGTGCCAAAAGAGTTGTATATATAAACTATATTATAAAAATTATACAAAATATTTTAATGCCACTTGCTGGAAAACCAATACATCCTAGATTTAAAATATGACTAAGGGTGTCAGTATTTGTGGAAAATAGGAAAAGGGATGGGCCACTGGCATCACAGGCGGAGAAAAAAATGGATAAAGTGGAAGCTGAGCACAACTGGAATAGTGCTCATGGGGGGGGGAAGAAGAGGAAGGTGATGAAGTGTAAAACCATAAATGAATTGAATGGCTGGGATCTAACCATGAAAGATCCAACGGTTGAGGTGAGTCCATATATTTTAAAAGGAATGAATAGTTGAGATCTGATGTGGATTGGATCGGACAACTACTGAAGATTTGAGGTTTTAAAAAGACTTGGATGACTGCGATTAGATCTTTCGGGATGATATGATGCACAAAAAACATAGTAGATATACCGTGACCACGGGGGTTCGATAGCCAAACTGATCAAATAGCTCAGATCGCACGCGGCGTGATCGAACGGTCCAGATCCGCTCCCAGATGAAAACTGTTATCCCACATCAAAACGGAGCAAGTTCTGTAGCTCCTTTATAATCTCTAGGCTCCTAGAATTCATCTAGATTACTCACTCTCCCCTCTTGGTACTGCCCCGTACTGGGTTCTCTTCGGGCACGCTTTTGTACCCACCCACGCTGTTGTGCCACCCCGCACGGTGGCGCGCTCTGGTTCCCTTGCACACACATGTCCGTGCACGCTTAGGGATTGCTATGACCCCTATGCGCACAACCTAGCACGCACCTTGTGTGTGCATCACGGCTCTGGTCCATTGCCAGGGGTTGTGGGTGAGATTCCCATCAAGGCCCTGAGTGGCTGCCTAATAGGTGTCCCTCGTCTAGGTGGTGTACTCACCTATATTTTAGCAAATTAAAAGTTTATTTTTTTTAAATATAAAAATAGGTTTTCATATACATATATAGGTGTCTTAAAAAATATTAATTATCTTTTATAACTAAACAAAGTCCTAAAACCAATATTTTCTTTAGTTGTATAAAACACAAAGTTATAAATCCAGGTATAGTAATTTATAAAGAAAAATTATATTAGTATTACAAAAATCAAAAACATATTTTTAGTTAAGCCCTTGGTTTTATATATCTGAGGGTGAAAACATTTATAAAATCTTTTCAAAAAAATTGAAATATTTAAATATATATAAGTCATGAAGTATAGCTAAAAAATAAAATACAACATTAGTTACTATTTTCATTTGTCCAAAGCACAATTTCAAACTCAAAAATATGTTTCTTTGTACCAAAACCGAGACATACTTATCTTGGTATTTAAAACACAAGGATTATGATTCAAACCCATTTTAAATCATTATAATTTTAAATTTTATAAAAAGAGTTTATATGTTTAAAGTTATAATTTCAATGAAAACTTTAAACATTTTGGAAAACTAATTATACTTAGATATTTAAATTAAACCACCAGAATGACCAACGTCTATAATTATAGTCGTTAAAAACTCAATGGTCACCTAAGGAGAAATGGTCAGATTGATTTAGGGACTTATAAAAGAATGAATTAGGGTGATCCATATTCAAAACGTCTTGTAGACAATGGTGCTTATCATTATTTTGATTCTCATCATGGTTGTCGTGATTCTGGCTATACTGGTGTTCATTGTGACTGTCACGACCCCCTCCCCACAAAGTGTACCCCTCCTGGGCCAACAATGTGAGAAGGGAGATAATGACCCCAGAGTCCCACCTCCAATAGGCCCCAGGTTGGAGACTAGTACCGAGGGTGTATTAAACACACATATGGGAGGCATTACCCTCTAAGAGAACACATGCGGAAGAGAGAGAGAAAAGATAGACACCAACCAACTCCAACTCAGAACTGAAAATATAAAATAAATCCCAAGTGCACATATGTAATGTCATGAAAAAGTACTACAACTGGAAGGGTAAAACTGCAAGTACCCAAAAGAAAGTAAAATAGCAGCAACCACAAGCCCGAACAGCTCCTACAACCACAAGCTAGTAGTAACCATCCTGATCTCCAACCTTCTCCAAGTGACCTGAAAAAACAGTTTATATATACATAGGGTGAGTATAATAGTATACTCAGTAGGATCCTCCCCGAAGTCTCTCGTGCAAAAGTAAATAAAGCATGATAAAGCATAGTGAACAACAAGTGAAACTAACTCATCACCTAAATAGGTATACTAAGTTCCCAAACTCACCATGGATACTCTCACCAAGTAACACATACAAGAATATATCATATAATAAAGAATATCAAGGTTACCCCACTACTAATTCCCCACTGTTTTTCCGCTTTGCCCCAACGTCACACATCCTAAGCATCTCTCTCCAAAAAATTATTGCCCACAGACATCTGGACGAAGCACCATAATATGCACCTTGTGCAACAAAACCACCACGTCCACACAAGAAAGTAACCAGGTAGTTTCCAGGAGCCACCACAGCTCACATAACGTGTATCATATGTCGGGTATTATACCTCAAGCCATTACAGCCCATACATCGAGTAAGGATCCTCAAGCCATCACAGCCTATACACATTACACCTATAGTAGTCCATAGGATACTATATCCAGAATATATGTGTGTGAATAACCACAAGCCATTACAGCCCTCTACACACATATATGGGGAAAACTAACTGATGTGCCTACCATCACAAGTATCTACCAATAGAAGAGAGTGGGGCCAAAGGGGGTAGTCAGCCATTCATCCTCCCACCGGAATGTTGGGGAAAACACCCCCTAGGGATCATAATCCTCAGGGTGTCAGTTGCCCTTACTGATAGGGTGCAGTAGCATATAGAAACACAAAAACTACAGAATTTACTATATCTCAGAACCACACTATGAGAATAACCTAGTCTTAGACTCAACTGAAGCTAACGTCTCTCAGACTCCGGGCTGCCACTTCTAAGACTAGGTATCCTATAAGCACACAACCATTTAAAGATATTTAATACATCATTTCATTCACTTTTTACCAATTTAACTTTACGTTAATTAATTATTTAAACATTAATTAACCATGAAAAATTCCAAATTAAATTTCATTAGCATCACACCCAAAGTCCACTGTCCCTTTAAAATTACAAACTCATCATTATGTTCCAGCAAAATCCAACCCCATGGTTAACACCATTTATTCAATTATTCATTATAGAATTACTTTCCCACATTCCCAGGCATTCTAGAAAAACATTCTATGCTACTAAACACAAGGGGGCTCAACACGGTGAGTAGATGTACTACCCATCGAGTCTTTTCCGCATATAGAAAGAGCGTAGACCCATCCTCCCTTAAGAAGCTAAACACAGAAAGCACGTGGAATACTCCGTGCATCTTCGCCTCTTTCGGAAGAAGGGTAAGCAAGACCAGCTGCCTTGAGCAGTGGGGAAAATTAAAGCAGATAATCAACCAATAAGGATCAGAAAGCATCCAACAATGACATCCATCCCATTCCATCATCCCTGGTGTCCTCCCGACACCCACATGCATAAATCGATGCATCTCACCACTCTAGACGTCATCTGCTGCCACAACCAGAAGTCATTATGCCCCCACATATCACAACATCCATCTAGGCTCACATCATAGTATAAGCAGCAGGAAAACAAACATCACATCAATTGGGCTATTTTCCCTTTGATAATCAACAGGGTAACTCAGAACCCTTCCAGGAATTATCAAACAATAAGTTCTTTAATCCATCTTGAATTAACAGATTTATTATTCATAGCTTCCAAAATTTGGGAAACCTAATCAGTAAGCTATCAAAAATAATTAAACATGTTTACTACACCAATTTTATTAACATAAAATTAAAACAAGAAGAACCAGATTCATTTACATGCCTCTTTATCCATAGCCAATAGTTATCAATTAATTTTGGTTTACATTATTTACCAATTTTCATCAAGAACACACAACTAAACGAAGCAAGCATGGATATCACACTATCTAGAAAACAAGGGGCAATAACATACGACCGATATCAATTTATTTATCTGGTTCAAATATTTATTATATCAATTCCATTGTGGTACAGTGGGATAAAACATGCTAATAATATAGTTGCACATAAAAGAAAAGAGAAACAATGAATCCCCTACCTCAAACAGTTATTGATGTTCTTTATACGAGATAAGTCCACACAACGGGTCATGATCCTCCTCTCATGACAATTGAATCCACCCGAGGATGCCACGGTATGACCGCACCAATCAAAACCCAAGAAAACCCCATTAGAAACATGGAGATTACATGCTATAATATGGAAAGGAGAAATAAGAGAAGATGAACCCTAAAATAACGATGATAAAACATACCTTATATAAAAGATTGATCGATACAACTTGGTTACATCAAAACAGATCAGAACCAATCCAAGGAGGAAATTTTGATTATGAAACTCCTATGGAATAGAATGGAAGGTTTTAGCATCTCATAAACAAGAAGAAAGAGAAAGAATTAGGAAGGAAGATATCCCGTCCCTTTAGAAGATTTAACATAGCGACGATTTAAGATACGCTTAATTTCCCATTAAAAGAAGATCATATTAAACCGCGCAGTTTGACCAAGTAAAAACATCCCTAGCCTTAGGAATAATTAATATAAGATTTATGGCCTTTGAATCAGCCATAAAGTCCTTAAAACGAGGCCTTAAATGCATTTTATGTCAAAGGAAAATGCTAAAGGGGTGAAACTGTAGGAAGCTAGAAACACTATTCACGAACTCAAAATTTCGCAAAGGAAAAACACTGTTCATGAAACTCACTATTAGACATTGTTCATGAACCTCACTGTTAAATATTGTTCATGAACCTCACCATTAGACATTGTTCATGAAGCTTACCGTTAGACACTGTTCATGAAGCTCACCATTAGACAGTGTTAATGAAGCTCACCGTTAGACATTGTTCATGAAGCTCACCGTTAGACACTGTTCATGAAGCTCACTATTAGACACTGTTCATGAAGCTCACCATTAGACACTATTAATGAAGCTCACCATTAGACACTTTTCATGAAGCTCACCATTAGACACCATTCATGAACCTCACCGTTAAACACTGTTCATGAACCTCACCGTTAAAAGGTCACCATTCTAGAAACACTGTTCACAAACTCCAAATTTGGAAAAGGAAAGTAAAGGTCACTGTTATGGAAACACTGTTCACAGAACTCGAAATTCGGAAAAGGAAATAGAGGTTACTATTATAGGTTACCAATAGAGGTTACCATTAGAGGTTACTGTTAGACCTCACTGATAGAACTGTTCACTGATGGAACTATTCAAAGAAATGGAAATTTGTCAAAAGAAGGAGAGGTTACCGTTAGAGTTTACCGATAGAACTATTCACCGATGGAACTATTTATAGAATTGGAAATTTGGAAAAGGAAAGAGAGGTTTCCATTAGAGGTTACCGATAGAATTGTTCACTGATGGAACTGTTCACAGAAGGTTACTGTTGCATTTTTCACAACTGTCTACTGTTGGAACTGTTCACCGAACTGGAAAATTGGAAAAGTGTTGGGGATAAGTCACATTGACCTCCCGGAACACCTCAAACACCATATTTTCACAAAGTAATGGACCGAAGAGGTCCGGGCCATTACATCAGATACCTCTCAAAACATTCTCGTCCCCAAGAATTAAAAACCCACCAAATAGTGAAAATGAAACGGGGTCAGAACAACCACCCATCGAGATACCTCTCAAAAGAGAGCAAGACACAAAATCATCAAAAGGAAGCCATCTCATAAACATGAAAGGTTCATAACCACATAAGCTACATCGATACATGAAAAGAGTTAAAAATCAAACAACTCTGGGTACTGAGAACGTATCTATGACTCACGTTCCCAGGTACTCTCCTCCATGCCATCGTGGCGCCACAAGACACGAACCAAGGGGATATAATTCCCAAGAAACACCTTATCCTTACGGTCTTGGATCTCCACAAGTTTCTCCTCAAAGGTTGCATCATCATCAACATTGATCTCTCCCCAATCGATGATGTGAGAGTCATCATGGAGATAATGATGGAGCTGTGCTACATGGAAAACATCATGTATCTGACTCATCTTCGGGGGAATTTCTACTCGATACACCATAGCACCAACATGAGCTAACACCTCTAAAGGCCCAACAAAGTGGGTATAAAGCTTACTCCCACGACCAAACCTTCGCTGCCCACAACGGGGAGTCACCTTTAGAAACACATGATCCCCAACATCAAACTCTAAGGGCCTCCTCCTTTGATCGGCATATGATTTCTGATGATATTGCGCTATCTTCATCCTCTCACGAATCACTTGAACCATATATGTTGTATTCTGCACTAGTTCCAGTCCAAAAATTTTTGACTCTCCAACCCTAGTCTAGCACAACAGAGAACGGAAAGGTCGGCCATACAAGGCTTCAAACAGTGCCATACCGATGGTGGAGTGAAAACTATTATTGTAAGTGAACTCCACCAAGGGTAAGTACTTCATCCACAAACCACCAAAATCAAGAACACAAGAGTGTAACATGTCTTCAAG
The DNA here is from genome assembly GCA_963277665.1 of Viscum album. Classification (NCBI taxonomy): domain Eukaryota; kingdom Viridiplantae; phylum Streptophyta; class Magnoliopsida; order Santalales; family Viscaceae; genus Viscum; species Viscum album. The sequence goes on from OY728145.1 coordinate 4,652,322, forward strand.
AGTCTAGATGGTTCGCTCTGTCTGACCATCTGTTTGAGGATGAAAAGCAATGCTAAGGCATAGTTGAGAACCAAAATCATTTTGGAGACCTCTCCACACCCTGGAGGTAAAATGAGGATCTCAATCAAAAATTATCATCCTAGAGACTCCATGAAGTCTCACCACCTCCTCTAGATATTGCCTCGACAAAACTTCCACTGATCTTGACTCCTTGATCGCTATGAAGTGGGCCGATTTTGTTAAACAATCCACTACCACCCAAATAGCATCATTTCCTCCTGAAGCTCGAGGTAAACTAGTAACAAAGTCCATTGAGATGTCCTCCCACTTCTACTGAGGAATCTCTAATGGGTGGAGAAGACCACCAGGAACACGGTGTTCGGCTTTCACCTTCTGGTAGACCAAACATTGAGACACAAACTCTGCAACCGTACGCTTCAGCCCCTACCACCAAAACTGGCTCTTCAAGGCTCGATACATCTTTGACACGCCAGGATACACTACTAAAGGCGAACTATGGAACTCTCTGAAAACTGTCTCGTGCATCGTCAAAGGAACAAAAATCCTTCCATGATACAACACTCGGTGTTGTTCATCCTCAATCCAACCATCAGGGGCCTCTCCACAAACAACTCGGTCTCTACAGACCTCCACCTCAAGATCCCCCAACTGGGACTCTTCCACCTTTTTCATCTGGTATGAATGGACTGTCATCTGAAAAAGACAACCTCTACCCCCAAATTCTCCCATATAAAGATGTAATGCTGAAAACTCTTCCATTACTCTCCAGAAATCACCGGATTCACGCACAGCATCACTACGTGACTTTCGACTCAGCGCATCAGCTACAACATTCCCCTTTCTAGGTGTATATGATATCTCAAAGTCATATTCCTATAAGAACTCCATCCACCGATTCTATCGTAAGTTCAAGTCCCGCTGGGATAAAACATACCTCAAACTCTTATGATCAGTAAAAACCAAAAAGCGCTTACCAATGAGGTAATGTCTCCACAACTTCAGAGTAAACACCACAGATGCCAACTCAAGATCATGAGTGGCATAGTTACGTTCATGGGGATGTAACTACCAAGACCCATAAGAAACAACTAACCACTATTGCATGAGAACACGGCCTAACCCCAGATGTGAAGCATCACAGCAAACATCAAACTGAACTCCCTCAGCTGGAAGACAAAGAAATGGAGCACTTACTAACTTCTCCTTTAGATACTCGAAAGCTACCTAACACTGATCAGTCCATATGAATGCATGATCCTTCTTATTCAAAGTTGTCATAGGAGTCACAACTCATGAGAAATTGGCTACGAACCTCCTGTAGTAGCCTGTGAGACCAAGGAAAATTCGCACCTATGACACTATCTTGGGGGCTTCCCAAGACACAACTACTTCTATCTTCTATGGATCCACAGATGATCCCTGTTAGGACACAACATTCCCCAAGAAAGGGACTTCTCGATCCCAAAACTCACACTTTGAAAACTTCCCAAATAGTTGATGTTGATGAAGAACTCCCAAAATAGCTTGTAGATGCTCGGCATGCTCCTCCTCAGATGTGGAGTACACAAGGATGTCGTCGATGAAAACTACCACGAACTTGTCCAGGAACTCACGGAACACAACATTCATCAATACCATGAATACAGCTGGAGCATTCCTCGCGCCAAACGTCATTACAACTAACTCATAATGCCCATGACAACAACGGAAAGTAGTCTTCATTATATCCTCATCCTTCACACGCATCTGATGATATCTCGACCACAAGTCAATCTTTTAGAACCAACTTCCACCCTTTAGTTGATCTAATAAATCATCAATCCACAAAAGAGGATAGCGATTCTTTATTGTCACTTTGTTTAAGCAATGATAATCGACACACAACCGCAAACTGCCATCAGCCTTCTTCACGAACAAAACTGGTGCACCCCACGGCGACACACTTGGACGAACAAAACCACACTGTAATAGACCATCAAGATGTATATGTAGCTCTCGTAACTCAGAATGTTCCATCCTATATGGATACATAGAGAGAGAAGATTATATTGGTTGTAGCTCAATCCCAAACTTGATCTCTCGTCGAGGGGGTAATGCTACAACCTATTCTGGAAAGACATCAGGGTACTCTTCTATGACCCTAGGAAACACCAACTGCTAAACCTCTAAAGAACTCAGCATCATCTCAGCCATCATGGATGATAAGGAAGGAATGCGCCTATGACCCATCTGAGGATCTCACTCGCCAACAAACACCACTGGATCTCCATCCACACCAATGAAAATGACCTTCTTCCTGAAGCAATCCATGATAGACTACAATGAATACAACCAATCCATGCTGAGGATGACATCATATGGTTTTATTCGTAAACATAGGAAATCTCCCCAAGAGCGGTGTTTCCCCAGCACTATCTCATAGTCTCTACATACTTTAAACAAGTCAGCTCGACCTCCAACTGGCATAGTCAATGCCAAGGGCACTGGAAGCCACTCTACCTCAATTCCCAAAGCATGGAAAAGGATAGGTGATATGAATGAGTGTTTCGCTCCTGAATCAAACAAGGCATACACCAAGGTAGAAAACAAGAAAAGGGTACCTCGAACAACGTCTGGCTCACCTGGAGCTAGCAATGCTAGAGTATGAAGCTGACCACGACCTCCTCCACGGCCTATCTGACCCTGATGATGACCACCACCACAGTCGTGCTCTGCTCTCTGAGGATGGGGAGCATCATGGGGTTGTCCTCTACCTGCCCCATCTACCCTCTGCTGATATAAAGCTGGTGAAACTTGCTGCTGCTGCCTCGGCTGGAACTGCCTCAATGGAGGAACCTGGAGCGTAGCACCTAGTACATGATGACCGCTCTGAAAGGTCGGGCACTCCCGCTGCTGATAACCACAACCACCATAAGAAAAAAAAAGCACATGATCCCTTGGTATAGGCCGGAGAGTTACTACCTATATAGAAATGAGATGTGAAGGGCTGGGACCTACCCATATCTAAACGGAAACTCTTCTGCCCTAGAAACTAGGAACCACAGACCACAGCTCCACTTCGTGAGGAATCATGAAGATTCCCCCCTCGTGATGATCTAGTCCTTTCCAAATTCCTCTCGACAACCTCTTCCCTCGCCAGCACCTCAAGATATGTTTTCAGCATAAATGGGGTAACCTAGTGCTGGATCTCTGGACATAAAGCCTCCTTAAAATGCCTTGCACTGGCCTCCTCATCTGGTAACAGGTCCAAAGCATATCGTAAAAGGTTCCTAAAACAGATTCCAAACACTAAAACACTAGAGCTCCCCTGTCAAAGGGTAAGAAGTTCATGGCGACTGCACGCCTTTGTAGTCGAAGAAAGACACTTGACTCTAAACCTATCTCGAAATTCCTCCCATGAGATCACTGACTCCTCACGATCCCCGAGGAACAATAACCACCACTGCCTCGCTGCTCCACGTAGCATCATCACAACCAAGGACACCCAGTGCTCCTTCTGAGCATGGATCAAACTGAAGCCTATCTAGACCTCCTCCAACCAGTCTTCCATGACTGAATCTGAAACTGAGCCCTCATACTTCTGCAGACTCTGGCACTGAAACTTTCATAGTTTCTTCCTCCAAGTATCGTCGTCGCCAACCTCTACCCTATGGTGATCTGCTAGAATATCCTGCTGTATATTTTCTGTGCAAACCTGACGAAGACGTTGACCTGGATCTATACCTGTAAAATAACATACTGTTAGAGCTCCTAAACCTGGAATATAGAAGAATCAACATTAATTAATTAACTGTTTTCTTTTATTCATTTTATGTTAACTTATCCCAAGGTCTACCCATTCAAGTACAGGCATAAAGAAGAATGGTGCATGATCCTTTCCTAGATCTCTACCCTGCAACTTGTATCACCTTGTTTAGTATCCATTGTAAACTTAAAGGTCCGTACATCAGATCATAGGGGGGCCTAAATTCCTATGTCTCAGCCAGTCTCCAGTGTTTACATAACTTTCTAAACATGAATGACACTTTTTCCCTACCAACCCATGCAACCTCACCTGTTCCTAACTCCAAACTCCATCCTATCCCTTAACCATACCTCTGATACCACTTTGTCATGACCCCCTCCCCACAAAGTGTACCCCTCCTGGGCCAGAAATGTGAGAAGGGAGATAATGACCCCCAAGTCCCGCCTCCAGTAGGCCCCGGGTTGGCAACTAGCACCGAGGGTAGAGTAAACACACATATGGGAGGCATTACCCTCTAAGAGAACACATGCAGAAGAGAGAGACATAAGATAGACACCAACAAACTCCAACTCAGAACTAAAATATAAAAGAAATCCCAAGTGAAAATATGTAATGTCATGAAAAGGTACTACAACTAGAAGGGGAAAACTGCAAATACCCAAAAGAAAGTAAAACAGCAGCAACCATAATCCCAAACAGCTCCTACAACCACAAGCTAGTAGTAACCAGCATGATCTCCAACCTCCTCCAAGTGACCTAAAAAATAGTTTATATATACATAGGGTGAGTATAACAGTATACTCAGTAGTATCCTCCCCGAAGTCTCTCGTGCAAAAGTAAAGAAAGCATGCTAAAGCACAGTGAACAACAAGTGAAACTAACTCGTCACCTGAACATGTATACTAAGTTCCCAACCTCACCATGGATACTCTCACCAAGTAACGCATACAAGAATATATCATATAATAAATAATATTAAGGGTACCCCACTACTACTTATCCACTGGTTTTCCGCTTTACCCCAACGTCGCACGTCCTAAGCATCTCTCTCCAAAAAGGCTTGCCCGCATACACCTGGGCGAAGCACCACAATATGCACCTCGTGCAAAAAAACCACCACATCCATGCAAGAAAGTAACCAGGTAGTTTTCGGGAGCCACCACAGCTCGCATAACATGTATCATACATCAGGTATTATACCTCAAAACATTACAGCTCATACACCAAGTAAGTATCCTCAAGCCCACACATCCTATACACGTTACACCTATAGTAGTCCATAGAATACTATATTCAGAATATATGTGTGTGAATAACCACAAGCCATTACATCCCTCTACACACATATATGGGGAAAACTAACCGTTGTGCCTACCAGCACAAGTATTTACCAAGAGAAGAGAGCGGGGCCAAAGGGGGTAGTCAGCCATTCATCCTCCTACTGAAATGTTGGGGAAAACACCCCCTAGGGCTCAGAATCTCCGGGGTGTCAGTTTCCCTTACTGACAGGGTGGAATAGCGTATAGAAACACAAAAGGTACAGAATATACTATATCTCACAACCACATTATGGACATAACTTAGTCTTAGACTCAACTTCACCTAACGTCTCTCGGACTCCGGGCTGCCACTTTTAAGACTAGTTATCCTATAAGAATACAACCATTTAAAGAGCTTTAATACATTATTTCATTCCCTTTTTACAAGTTTCACTTTACGTTAATTAATTATTTAAACATTAATTAACCATGAACAATTCCACATTAAATTTCATTAGCATCACACCCAAAGTCCATTGTCCCTTTAAAATTACAACCTCGTCATTATGTTCCAGCAAACTCCAACCCCATGGTTAACACCATTTATTCAATTATTCATTATAGAATTACTTTCCCACATTCCCAAGCATTCTAGAAAAACATTCTATGCTACTAAACACAAGGGGGATCAACACGGTGAGTATATGTACTACCCGTCGAGTCTTTTCCGCCTATAGCAATAGCGTAGACCCATCCTCCCTTGAGAAGCTAAACACGGAAAGCAAGTGGCATACCCCGCATGTCTTCGCTTCTTTCGGAAGAAGGGTAAGCAAGACCTGCTGCCTTGAGCAATGGGAAAAAGTAAAGAAGATAATCAACCAATAAGGATCATCAAGCATCCAACAATCACATCCATACCATTCCATCATCCCTAGTGTCCTCCTGACACCCACATAGATAAACCAATGCATCTCGCCACTCTAGGCGTTATCTGCTTCCACAAACAAAAGTATCCATGCCACCACATATCACAACAACCATTCAGGCTCACATCACAGCACAAGCAGAAGGAAAACAAACATCACATCAATTAGGCTATTGGCCCTTTGATAATAAAGAGTTTAACTCAGAACCCTTCAAGGAATTATCAAACAATCAGTTCTTTAATCCATCTTGAATTAACAAATTTATTATTCATAGCTTCCAAAATTTGGGAAACCTAATCAGTAAGCTATCACAAATAATTAAACATGCTTACTACACCAATTTGATTAACATCAAATTAAAACAAGAAGAACCAGATTCATTTACATGCCTCTTTATCCATATCCAATAGTTATCAATTAATTATGGTTTACGTTCTTTAACAATTTTCATCAAGAACACACAACTAAACGAAGAAAGCATGGATATCACACTATCTAGAAAACAAGGAGCAATAACATACGACCGATATAAATTTATTTATCCAGTTAAAATATTTATTATGTGAATTCCATTGTGTTCCAGTGGGATAAAACATGCTAACAATATAGTTGCACATAAAAGAAAAGAGAAACAATGAATCCCCAACCTCAAACAGTTATTGATGTTCTTTATACGAGAATAGTCCAAACATGCTAACAATACAGTTGCACATAAATGAAATCATATTCACACAATATATTGTGAATATAAAACACAAGGTATCGAAGAAGAATACTATTATAATCTTTGATAGAACTCACATATACTTTGAAATAATTTTGAGAGTCGATAAAATATATATATATATCAATTAGATAGAAAGAGTTTGAATCTAGGAGATATATAGGTAGGAAGAAACCCATTATTCCAAAGTATTCGAAGACAAAGAAAGAACCATATTGCTCAAGATCTGGTGAGAGTTTCGAGACTAGTAGTCCTAATCAAAATTATTGATCATTGAAGATATTGAAAACTTAAACACATCCAGACCATTTGATCCAGTCTATTTGTGGAGTAATATCATTCTTTGGAGGTGTTGAGGCAACTTAGATCAAGGAGGTAGTCTTTCTACTTATGGATCAAAATAAGAGAGAATTTGTGATTATGGTGTATAACCAGTTGCTAGTGTGGTTGGGTAATTGGGGTGTAGAACCAATTATTACTATAGAGAAGTGAAATTTGGGTGTATAACTAATTATAGGAGATAATTTTTGGTTTGGGTGTATAACCAATCACTGTGGTGTAACCACTTTCAGATAGTGGAGAATCCATGTTGGGGAATCTAACCAACATGTAAATGAGTAGGCCTTTCAACCAAATAATGTAAATGTTTGTGTTCATATGCTCTTTATTTACTACTACAATCAGATGAGGTTGAGTTAAATGAGATATAGAGGATTTGTTCTTTAATCGAAATCTAAGGTTGAATTGAAAAGAAGAATTCATAAAAAGAGTGTAACACTGTTTCACCCCCCACCCTCCTAGGTGGTACCATATCATTCCTTGGGATCTACATCCATGTAATGTGGTAATAAATGAAATAGGTCCTTCATGGAGGTAGTAGTCCACACGTAACATATACAATATTTTCATTTTCCAATAGATGTAAAGAAGGTAGATAATGGTTGTTCCATCAACATAATTATATTTTAGTATACTAATGATAATTATGTCATTATATTAGTATGGTTATAGTAGATTTGGAGGAGGTGGAAGAAGAAAGAAACTTGGAATAACATATTTAAGATAATTTCCTCTTCTTTTGATATTCTCCTTCCAATTGAACTTAATTCCTTTTGAAGAGAGGTTTATGGAAACAATAAGGTATTAGAGACGTGATAAGGGAGGTATGGAGGGGAATTTGGGAATATTTTTTAGAGAAAAGTGAACTCATATGTGTATTTGGAAAGGTTATATTAAGTCTCATTTTATAGACAAAAAAATCAATGGTGTTTTGGAAAATATTAATACTTTATGGGTCAAGAATGACATTTTAAAAAGACAAGTGACTCATAAATATAAAATGGATTACATTGTTGACCATTATCTATCCCACGTGACTAGTGATAATTATTTATGGTTTTTAATTAATTTTTAAATAATTCTAACATTAAATTACCTTTAAAGCCATTTTTAGGGTTATTTTCTTAATTTTGCTTCAAAGATATCTAGATTATAGGTTTTAGGTGTAGTGGAAGCACTTAGAATGGGAGTTAAATTAAAATTTATTTTAACAAAGAGTTTCCCAAAATCACAAGAGAGGATATTTTATGTTAAATTTATAATTAATATTCAATATTGGAAGAAATGAATACCTCGTATTAGGATTCTTTCTTTGATGATATTTTTGATCTTCTGAAAAACCTTTCAGATTACCTTCATTTCACTGTAAGGATTCAAGTGTAGAAACCCTCTAGTGGTGGTCCACATGTACTCCTTTGATCTATGAGTGATTCTAGTTGATTTTATGGTTCTAGCATGGTGAATCAGTTCATCTTGCATTTCTCATCTTGATCGCTCTAAGATCATGCAGTCTTGAAGAAGTTCTTCTCATTATTGAGAGTAATAGGGGATGAAAATTTGAGATGGTGAAGTATGTTTTGAAAAATTATTCTTAATTCTCAATTTTCAATTAATCCTACACAATAGACATAACCAAATATTTATAGAGCTAGGGTTTAGGTTAAAATTTATTTAATTGCGTACCGGCCCTTAAATTATATAATAATCTTTAACAAACCTCATTCCATATAATAATAAAATATTATTTGTATTTTTATGTTGTATGCTAAATCACACAATGATAAATGTATTTTTATTGTCTAGTAAATTAATATTTATCAACGGATGTGGTCTTCATCTATTCATCCTCCTCGATGTTTATTAAATACCTGAATAAACACTTTATTCATAAATAAATATTTCAATCCACAAACCAGTGAATAAATATTTATTAAATATTTGATAAAATAAATAAATATATTTTATTCACAATAAGGTGAATAAATATTTATTTAATTCATATGATCAATAAAACATGAATAAAATTATTTCTCGATCTTGAGAATAATATTTATTCCATTAAATTCAAATATAATTTAATTGAGATCAATGGAAACACTTAGTGTGTGACCCTGTGGGATTCTTTTTTATTGGAATTAGACAAGTTCTCCTAATTTCTAATATTACTATATATAAATAGGTCAAGGAATCCAATATAAATAACTTAATTTCATAACATCGACAACCACATATAAATTCTCACTATGTAATATAATCCTTGTATCTCACTATCACATCAAGTAGGTTTCATATTTATGTCATCAACCTATATGATCGATATGTATTCCTTTAACTCTCTGAAATAAACATGTCAATGCACCATGGCCATGTAATTTAATACAAAAAAAATTATTTCAATAAAAAGGGTTGAGATATAAACTTACATAAATATGGAAGGGAATAATCATTCCTCAACTTATCCATTAATAGCATGTCATTCATGATGCACCTAACATACCCTACTTCCCACCAATATATAACATGATTGTTTTTGTTAGTAAATCTAAGTGAAAGAGCCATGAAATTCATTAATGATAATCCTAAAGTCTAAGTACCATTACATATTCTCATAGATAGGAATATATGATGACACCAAAACATGTGAAATTCCTACTAGCGAGTTTGTTCTCATAATCTCCCATCTTAGAGATTACCAAGTACAAACATCATGAGAAAAAGCCTCATCCACTTATGAGTACTCACACCTAATGGTTTATATATCATGTTCCCTATCATAGTATGTTATTCAACTATATAACTATATTAGATAATATCATCATATCATTTCAAGGTTCTCATCATAGTGGGTAATGACTATGACCTTATCAATGCAACGGATACTCTAAAACATTATCACGTCAATATTATGCAGAAGAACAAAGAATATATGATAAGATATTTATATTAATATCTACTTCTTTGAATATAAATGCAATCCAAAGGGAAAAGTATTTGGTTTTAGGGCACCAAATTCAAAAAACTCTCACTTACACTAGATCCAAATACTAACGAATGGTTAGACCTCACATTTTAAACATGCTTCTACTAAGTATGGATACAATTTTTATTCCTACCATGTTTCCATGGATAAGGTTAGTTAAGAAATATATTTATGTGGTAAATTTGTTTACTACAATATTACTATATCCCTCTGGTAGTGATATAACTAAGTATCCATATCTTGTTCCCATGTCATAATCTCAACATCCTCACTAAATCTATAGTTAAAGATTATCATAAAATGATAAATATTTGTCTTTAAGTATAATCCAAAATCATAGCAGGACATTGCTAAACCGCTTCTCAAGTTTCATCAGAAGCTTCAACATACTCAAAGATTGTAGATATGGAAACCACTAGTTGTAATAAGTTTTTATTGCATATTTTTATATCCTTATCAGTGATACTAGATCAAATTGAACTAAATAAAGATAAGTGTTCAATTTCCTTGATCACTAGTATTCTCACTTCTCCAGACACTAGGAACTCATCCAGTTCTACTCTTTTAAATACTATCGGATAGTTCTAATTGAAATTTTATGAAATTATGTTGTATTTGTTTGATATTAACCTATTATGATTTATGCATCAATAATATCAAACGTTAGTACATATCATGGCAAATGAGATGAATTCCTAACACTTGAGATTGTGAAATTCTTTTAATCTCCATAATCTCTTCCTATGTCCATGCATATTCTACTAGAAGGATTATATACCAACAAAAAATAGGTCTTGAACTGTTCTAACTTGTATTTTTCAATACTAATTTAATGTATATACAATGAGTAGATTTAGCAAAATCATAGATCCATTTTTTAGATCTTATTCCCAAAAACACGGTTGCTAATTTAAGTCAAACTTGAAGAAATTTAATTCCTTGGTCTTAAAAAACTTGTAAGACACAACAATTGTTTTAATATGTTATCAATATGTTTATCTTAAAAACTTATAGTGCTCCCACTAACCAATTAGAGATTCATTTATCTCATTAGTTTCCAAATGAATATTCTATGATCATTATGCATGATTTTTTCATAAATGAATTTATGTAATCTACATATCTTATTAGTATTTATTGATTCCAATCACCCTTTTAGTTATGACTTATAGACATATACCATAGGGTATTCTTTGTTCATGTCATATAGACATATATCATGAGGATTCCTCTAAATTCGGTGGCCTTGATGGTCAATATCCTAATATGATGATCATAGAAATATGTTTTGACAAAGTGAAATTCAAAAGGATTTTAGTCATGATGATTAGATTATACAACTTGTTAAAGAGTATACCTTTCAATAATTAATAATTTTTATTAATACTGTCTTATACCATCCATGTTATGTTTATCTTGAATACTCACCAGTAGTATCAAGTCTTCGAAACAATCAAAATAAAGAATCCTCGAATTTTGATACATGGAGTCCATTACCTGAATTTATACATACTTTTCAACCTAATCATATTACCATTTACTTCTACATTATAAGAATATTTATTATGGATGAATAAAATATATGTATCACCCACCATGGTGAACATAAAACACCTCAATGTTTATGGGTTCCTATGTATTATGTGTCTATGGAACTACCCCTCCCACTAATCTTAGTGGAATCCATTATTCCTATGCCAACCCATATATATCCATATCCTTAAACCATATAATTTAATTCTTCTCCCACTATATTCAAATATATAGGCTTCCTTTATAGAAATATATCCAATCTTGAATATACATTAATATCCTTAGTGGCTATAGGATCATTAACATAGATGTCCCTTAGTGTTTTAATGTTTGTTTGTAGCTAAGGACGGATTTTAACAAATAGTTCTCATAAAAAAATGGAAGCGTCCTAATATATTTTTATCATCTCACAATTGATATGATATCCATTAAACAATATGGTTGGAATATGGTTAGTTATTTCACTTATATTTGCAAAACAATTCTTGGAAGGAATGATGGAAGATTTATAATATATATAAGACTCATCATTTATCTTCCTTTTACTACTATCAAACATTTCTTTCTATAAGGAAATGTGATTTATAGATAACCTTTACTCCATATATATAATTAATTATTACTAGGATAAGATGTTTTCTGACAAGACAGCTTGGAGATTCTTCAATCTTTACTAAATGAACTCATTTACTTCATTGAGGATTTCTAAAATTTCTTAAAGAAATTCCATAAAGTATATGGTGTTTCCTTTAGCTTCAGAATAGTTCACATGATCATGTTAAACTAGCTCTAAAAGTTTTGTGATGTACCTTTATTTATAAAGGATTCTTTATCTAAAACACGATAATAAGTTTTTATATTATATATCTTAGATCAATTGTGACTAAAATGATTTTATGGGTATAAAGGGGTAAAGTAATTTAAGTTATATTTAAAAGATAATTATCTTATTCATTGAAATGGAATTTTTTATTCAAGAGTTATTGAACTGTTAGTTTAGTATTTAAGTACCATAACAACATTTATTCCAAAAATGAAATAATGTCACATTATGTTAGGTCAGACACTGAGATAAAATTTTTGGTCACAATTATTACAAACTTGAATCAATCGAATATGTAAATAAGAAATAGTGATCTCCCCTTGGATTACATAGGAATCACCCTTTCTCGTCTCCTTTTGAGTTCATTTTACAACCTTTTTATTCTTACTTGTTTCCTATATTTAAATACATGTATATTGTATGGATGTTTTATTTAAGACACAAGCGGTGAATATAAACTTGATGAATATACCTGAATTGGATGCAACTACTTACCTCTTAAATTCATTATAATTTCTTTTCTAGTTTCCATTCTTTCAATATAATAAGAAATTAACATATGGTTTATTCATCTACTTTTAATCTTTTATCACTTTGAAGGATGTTATAAAGGATTTTTTGGCTTTATATTAGTCTTGGGATATCTAGCATTGTCTTTCAAATTTTTCACCATAAGGGGTGAAGAAATATGTTTCAACCAATCCTCATCCACTTAGTAAAGTATGCAAAAAAATTCTTAAGTGATTTATCCATTTCATTTATCCAAACTTGGACAAATAAGAATAACCTTAATGGTAAGGATAATAAGATAAGATTAATGGATAATTTATTATCCAAGTGGAATCCCAATTTCACTAACTGATTAATATACCCCATAATTTTGAAAGCATGGTTAGTATTTAGATTTCCTTCTTCTATTTTACACTGATATAGTGCATTGACAATCTTATTTATTTCAAGACTTTCCTTATCTTTCTCAAGAGAAAGAAGATGATATATTATGGTGTAAACATCCATGTATTTATATTGTATCATCAAATCTTCATAAATAATTGATAATATAATACAATAGAAATAATAATTATCCTAAACATATCTCTGTTAGGTATCATTTTCACCTTCTCTCACCAACTAGGGTGGAAAAAAAGGAGTAGGGCATTCCAATACATCGTACAAACTTTATGATAATAATGCATCACATAAATGATTATACCATATCTAAAAATTTGTATTTGTATTACAAACCTTGATTTAAGTATTTATCACACTATTTTTGTGGTTTTTATTTTCATAATATATAATAATTAAAGTAGATGATTAGTAATTTACTTGATTACAAATTATGTGAGAAATAATAATAATTAATTTTATAAAGACTCCCACTATTTTATCAAGTCTCAATATCCCTCACTATTTAACTCATATTTTATAGTTGTAAAGACATTCTAGTGTCAATGGTCCATATTCCCCTTCACATAACCCCAATGAGAGTTGGTCAAGATACTTAAAGGTATTTAAGTAGGTGGGTCATTGCTAATTGCAGGCTTACAGCTCCTTGATCTGTTGAGCGAACACCCCAATCCTAAAATCCTAACTTGGGTTTCCTCAACCCCTACCTCCACATTACATCAAGTCTAGAGAGGGATACTTCTCTTAATATAATATGGTTAATTCAACCCATAACCTTTATAAGAACTCTATGTTAAAAGTAAGTGTCCCAACGAGTGTCGGTCAAACACTTAGTTCTAAGGCTTTTATTCTTAATCAAGTAATGGAAGACTAAGTCTAACTTAATATTTCTTTGAGGGATTTTAATTTATTATGCATAATTTTTATCTTGTTTTATACTTTACATAACTTGATAATATTGAGTTGATTTTACTTAATTTATTAACCTTGTTGGATAAAACATTTATGTATAATCCATTTATTTAAATTTCATCTTTGTACATCAATTCATTTATTTATGTGATCACGATCTCACATCCATAAATTAAATAATACATAAATAGAAATAAATAAATAAATAAATGACATGTTCATGAGCTTATCTAATGGTTTATTTATTGAGCAGACAATAAATAAACTCATAACCTAGGGGATAACTCCTTTTTTCAGTCTTGGAATGAGTTGTGGCACTCCACCTATCCACCTATGTATCATCTGGGTTGGAATCATTATGGTTCCATCTTGAAATGACTCCACATGTCTTGGGATACATTATTAATTGCATGTATTTATAACTCACATTCAAGTTAGGGGAATCAAATGATTGGTTAAGGGTAATTACATAAATAACCATGGACACGCAGGTCCTACATAATAATGGAGGTAGTGATGACACGTAGGCCATAATTTTAATATAATAATTAATAATTTTAAAGTCATATAATTAATTAAATTAAATAAATACAACTCATAAACAGGCCTTTATCAAGATCATAAACGGTCATACTTGCAACGTATATTCAAAAGTAAATTGGTTGACATTCATTTCTATTCGTTCTTTATTACTGAGATAAAAATGCCTGCATTAATTCATTAATTAATTCTATTTCATCTTAATGACTGTCCTCATTCATTTAGAGATACCCTTTATAATGGAATTCATGAAAAATAAATAGAATAATAAATAATTACAAATAATAATAATAAATTAATTGATCATTTTAATAATACTATAAAACCATTATTAAATTGTCAAAAACAAATGGTGTCAATAAATATAATAAGGTTTTGGTGATGCAGTTATCAATTTAATATAATTTAATTTTTTTTATGGGGAGGCTACATGGTGTATACTTACAAGATGCATGTCGTTCATCTCAGTTTCCATCTACTCGAGTTACATGCCTAGGGCTTTAACATTTAAATTAGTTAAACTACACAGTGTGTACTATCAGCTACACATTGTGTATTCTTCTTGTTGTGTGCCTATGCAACCCACTGAAGGACATGGCGTGTTCATCGAACACAGTACTACATGATGTGTACAATCTAGCTACACACCGTGTATATCGTATGTCATGTGTTTTCTTGTCTCACTGAATGGCTTAGTGTGTACTTTGAACATGGGGATTAATGAGTTTCATGTCATGTATGCTAGCTACATGTTGTGAAATCCATTAATACAACATGTTTTCAGTCTCATGCGACTTTGAATGTGTATAATGATCACACAGGTTGCAAGAATTTTGCTGCTAAACTGTGTATACTACATGACGTGTGTGCTAGTTACACGTTGTGTAATCCGACATGTCATGTTCTAGGTTAGCATGGTCTAAATGTGATGTGAAATAAATGCACCATTTGTAATTACTAATCAACATGTCATGTATCTCGTTATACGTCCAAGTTTAGTTTACTTGGGTACACAGTGTATGCTTCGACTACACATCGTGTAGTCCCATGCTATCCAACCAGATTCCTTGAAACTTACTAGTGGCATCTCTAGTCATTCTTCATTTATTCTCATACTTAAGAAATTGTGAATCTTTAATGAATAAATTAAAATGTTGAATGGATGTTAATTTAAAAATCATATTAAATAATGAATAATCTTAAAATGAAATATCTAACCACTATTTCACATATAGATCTACAATCAAATAAATAATTATAAATTTGAAACATGACCACTCTGATACCATCTGTAGGTTCTAAGTATAGTGGAAGCACATGGGGTGGGTGTTAAATTAAAATTTCTTTTAACATAGAGTTTCCTGAAACCCTGAGAGAGGATCTTTCATGTTAAATTTATAATTAATTTATTTAATATTGGAAAAATTATCACCTCATCTTAGGATCCTTTCTTCGATGATGTTGTTGATCTTCCAAAAACCTTTTTGAATTACCTTCATTGTGTTGTAAGTATTCAAGTGTAGAATCCCATTAGAGGTTATCCACATGTGCTCCTTTGATCTCCAAGAGACATTGATTGATTTTGGGGTGCTAGAAGGGTGAATCAATTCATCTTGTGTTGCTCTTATTGATCGATCTATGATCATTTGGTCTTGAAGGGGTTCTTCTCATTATTTAGGGGAGAAGGGGAAGAAATTTTGAGAGAGAGAAGTCTATTGTGCACAATGATTCTCAATTCTCAATTTTTGATTAACCCTACATAATAAACATAACCATCTATTTAAGGAGCTGTAGTTTAGGTTAAAATATTATTTAATTATGTATCGGCCCTTAAATAATATAATAATCCTTAACAAACCTCATGTTATGTAATAATAAAACAATATTTTTATTTTTATGGTGTGCACTAACTCGCATGATGATAAATATATTTTTACCGTTCAGAAACTTAATATTTATCAACAGTTGTGTTCTTGGTCTGCTCATCCTCCTTATCATTTATTGAATACCCAAATAAACATTTTATTTATAAATAATATTTCAATTCACCAACCAGTGAATAAATATTTATTAAATATTTAATAAAATAAATATTTATTAAATATTTAATAAAATAAATATATATTTTTTATTCAAAGTACTGTGAATATATATTTATTTAATTCACGCGATTAGTAAAACTTGAGTAAAATTATTCCCCAATCTTAAGAATAATATTTATTATAACATTATGTTACCCTCTTTTAGGTATTTTCCACCTATTTGTATATTTTCCACTTCAATTGGGTGTGTCTTGGGACTCTTGAAGATAGAGAACATTTGTTGAGAAAAATGACCTAAAGTTTATGGATGTATTGTTTGAATTAATAGAGTCTAGGTATAAATGTGTTAGTGGCCTTTTGGGGTTCTCCTCGAGTATAGAGAACACCTGAGTTGGTTTGGGGTTTTGTGTAAGAATTTGGATTTTTTGTTGTGTGTTGGGTGATTACACAGTGTGTAAATGGGTTACATGACATGTACTTGGTTGCCGGATACAATTCATGAACTGTGCACATAGTGTGAAAGGAGTACACATTATGTAATGGTTACACAACATGTAATGTTAAAAGATCAGGTTTTAATAAAAAGGCATTGGGTTTTTCAACATACTTGAGACTTATGAATTGCATGACATGTAAAGGGGTTACAAGTCATGTAACCATTAGGAGGTTGAATTTTAGGGTGCTTAATTGGCTAATTTCTCATTCATTCTTCCACATCCCTTTTACTCTTGACCTAGAACCCTTCTTTAGAGATTTTGAGAGCCTCTGTTTGATTCGAATTGATTTGTTTGGTGATTTATCACCATTATGGTTGGGTTGCATCTCTCCAAGTGAATAATCCTTTCTTTTATTTCATTTCCTTTGATCATGGTAGTTTCATTGTGTTGCATTATTTATTTTGGTGGATATGTGGTGATATTTCTTTTATTTATCTTCTAGATCCATTGTGAAATCTTGTTCTAGGGGTCGTTCCTTTGTTAGTTGTGGTGTGGAAGGTGTGCATTCTTCAATGTAATACATCCTCTTCAGCGACCCTTTTTGATGGATTGAATCAATTATAAGATGTGAGGATTTTTTCTAGGGAATCTATTTTCATCATTGCATTCTTCTTGTTGGTGAATCCCTTTGTGGGCGTTTGTGACCCCAAGTTTGAGGTAGGTGGTTCCGTCTCTAGCCTGTATTGGTAAACTACATTGCTCCTATTTTTTATAAATTGTTTTGTAGCATGTTATGACTAATTTTTTTATGTATATGGAATTGAGTTTTTATAAAATATGGTTTTCCCCTGGTTTGGGTAAATTAAAAGGGTTTTTCAAATAATTGTGAAATGGTTTTGAAAGCATTAAATGATGAAATGGTTTGATGAAATGGTTTCGAAAATAGAGCACATGGGAATACTTGGGTACTTAGGTGGAAGGTATAGTGATAGATCTTGTCCGCTATCGGGGGGTTTTCTCATGGGTCTTTCCTCTGGTCCTTAGGCGTGTTGTTCTAGGGAATTGTTAGACCTTTTCGAGTGTTCGATTTTTGGGGTGTTCCCCTACTATCTAGACTCGATGCATATGCCTAGTGGATTGATGGGTACATTATTGTCTATGTTAGGTACAAGTGTCCAATCTATCCTAGCCTAGTGTGATCCTTGGCATGTTGTGATATGTGCTTCTTGACCGATTTGGCCTACTTTTGGTTTGTACTATTTTTATTGTACTATCATGGATTTGATATGATATATGATGCATGCTTTGGTTTGACTTGATATATCTATTTTTATATATGTATATGAAATGCTTTGAAACTGATTTAAAATTTATTTGTAAAAGTGGAAAAGGGGGAAATTAAATTGTTTTTCCATGATTTTTATATAAAAAATGTTAAACTGTTATCATGCCCATTTTTCTTTAAAGTTGAGCATGATTTGATTATTGTTCTGAGACTTGATATGGAACACTTGGGTGGGATATTTCTGAGACTATCAGCTCACACCCTGCATACCCCTTCGGTGATGCATAGACCTTTGTATGTATTTCGATGTTGGGAAAGGCAAGGCAATATGGTGAGGTGACAATGTTTTCTATCAACTAAGTTGGGTAGCTAGTGGTGATATGGTGGGATTCTTCCTATGTTATTACATAGATTAGTTGGTTTTTCCTATTTTTGGTAGTCCTTTATGGTTGGACTTGTACTTAGAGATTGTTTCTACTCTTCAGTTGTTTAGTTTCCACCATTTGTTTCAGTTATGTCATATATTTATCTTTTATGATGTTGTCTCTATTATATATATATATATATATATACATATATATATATATGTCATGTTATTGCTTTAGGTTAGGTGAAATTGTTCCCTCTAATTGTTGTTTGATGCTCGAGTACTAGTCGCTAGCCCATGAGGATTGGGAACACCCTTTGGGTATGTAAAAAATTCAGGTCAGGTTCCAGTTTGAGAGGGTATCTGGGTCGGGTTCATCATAGTTTGGTATTAGAGGAGGTCTTTCCTCAAGATTCCTTGACTTAGGATGTTTGTTACACTGGATATAGGATTATTGGGACTTGAGAGGTATATTGAGGTGAGTATATAACCATCTCTTGTTGTGATGTGACTCATGTTACCATGGGACATTGGGATGTGTGTCTCTTATTTTGAGTTATTAATGTTAATCTCAGTTTTTTCTTATAGGTTTTCTAGTTTGAACTAATATTGTTCTATTGTATGATCGTTTCTTATATTTTAGTGTGTAGCAGTATGCCTCCAAGATGTATTCTTCAAATTCTTCAGGATGGTGCGACTAATAATCCTCAAGGGAATCCTATGATAGATCAGAACTTTATTAAGGCTATCATTCAGGCAGTTCTCTATATGGATCAAAATGTATTGTAAGCTCAGAACATAATTGTTGAGGTACAACCAGGATTTGTAGGACAAAGATATAGATCATGGAAGTTCTTTCACAAGAAGACACCATCCTTTAAAGGTACTAATGAACCTCAAGAGGTGTAATACTGGCTTTATAAGGTTGATCAGATCTTAAACTTTCTAGATACACCTAAAAGTATTAAGGTGAAGTGTGCAGCATTCAGACTTGAGGGTACCAGCAAGAATTGGTGGGATTTCATGGTATTGGTGGATAGACATGTGGGCTTGGACTGGAAGGGTTTCAAGACTCTCTTCTTCCAAAAAAAATTCCATAGTTTTTTTAAGATGGTGAATTCTCTAGAGTTCCTCTCTTTATAACAGGGAGAGAATTCAGTTTCAACATACACCAATCGGTTTAATGAGCTGGTTTTTTTTACACCAGAGGTAATGAAGAATGACCAGCTGAAAGCTCCGAAGTACCTGTGGGCTTTGCAACCAAATATCAGATCGCTAGTATTTATACTGAAGCTTTCGACCCATACAGAGATAGTAGACACAGATATATTGGTAGAACTAAATATTCCAAATAAGGTTGGATAATTTTCCCATTCTCTTCCACCTAGTGGAATCTTCAGTGGCGCACTAGGAAAAAAGAGGAAGTGGTCGGATCATCACAAGAGTGGTAGAGGTGGTTATCAGCAGCATGACTCTTCAACACCTCTAGTTGCAGCTAGTGGTGTGCCTATAACTTGTTATCATTGTTTCAAGGTTATACACACGTGATGTTCTTGTCATTCACTTACAAATATGGGTAATAGTTGTGAAGGTTATGGTCATCTGCAGTGTTTCTACCAGGCTATGTCCATACCTCAATATGGTCAGGGATCATCAGTCCAAAGTCTATTGTGTCTCAATAATATTCTTCAAAGACTACATGGCTCAATCCATAGGCCTCAAGAGTGAATCACCTTCATGCAGTAGATGGGTTTCCAGCATAGGTAGATATGGGTCCAACGATAGTAATCGGTACCATCTTTATTACAGATTTGATAGCATTTTCTTTATTTCATATTGGTGATTCTTACTCATTTATATATGGTCGTTTTGTTTATAAGATTAACCTTCCAATAGAGTTTGTGTCCTTTGTTATGGAATTAGCGACACCTCTTCGGAAGAGGAAAGAGAAGGGTTTTTGATGTCCTTGTGCGTTATCGATAGCTGATGCAGAGTTAGTCTAAGATGTTCTTATTCTCAATCTAGATCTATTTGATTCCATAATCAGGATAGATTAGATTATTACTCATCATATTGAGGTTTATATTTATCATCAGCATGTCTCGTTTCTTACAACTAATGGGAGCTCAAAAGTGTTTCAGGGAGAGTGGGGTCTAAGGTCTGGTTGTGTAGGACTTTCCCACCCAGAGCTTAGGAGTTTGTTATCTATTATAGTAGTTGTTCCTAATAATGTATCTTCTATTTTTGATCTTCCTATTGTTGTTCGGGACTTTCCTGATGTTTTACCAGAATACTTCTCAGGTAATCCTTTAGAGTGGGAGGTAGAGTTTATGATTGACCTGGTGTCAGGTATGCAGCCGATATTGATACCTTCTTATCACATGACACCAGTGGAGCTGAACGATCTCAATATTCAGTTGGATGATCTGGTGGCAAAGGGTTTTGTACACCCTAGTGTTTTGTCTTGGGCAGCCCCAGTGATCTTTACTAAGAAAGCAGATGGTTCACTTTTATTGTGCATAGATTATCAGAAGTTGAACTGGATAATGGTTAAGAAAAGTATCATTTTCCTAATGTTGATTATTTTTTGATCAATTAAATGGGTAAAGTGGTTTTTGAAGATTTATCTTCTCTTGGGTTATCATCAGCTCAGAGTCCGAGAGTCTGGTATACTGAAGACGGCTTTCAGGAGCAGGTATAACCATTACGAATATCTAGTGATGTCATTTGGTCTGACTAAAGTTCCTATAGTTTTTATGGATTTTATGAATCATATTTCCCATCAGTATCTCAACACTTTTGTGGTGGTGTTCATAGATGATATTTTGGTATATTCAAGATTTGAGTGTGAGCATGAGCACTATCTGAGTTTATTTTTGTAAATCATGAGGAGTGACCATTTGTATGGAAATCCTTTGAAATATAACTTCTGGATTCAAGAAGTAAAATTATTAGGGCACATGTTTTCTAAGAATGCCTTATCAGTTGATCCTGAGAAAGTGATGGTTGTCTTTTCATGGAAAGAGACACAAAATTTCTTTGATATTTGGAGCATCCTTAGTCTTGCTAGATACTATAGATGGGTTGTCAAGGATTTTTCTAAGTTGGTGTCACCTTTGACTGATCTTACCAGGAAGGGGAATTTCATTACAGATGCTCTTAGCAGGAAAGTGTCATCATAAGCTATTTTTTAATTGAAGGAAAAGTGAAATATTAGGGTGTTTCTTGCTTAGTTGAATCTGGATACTCAAGGTAATGTTTTAGGTATGGTTCTGACTAGGGCCCAGTTATCATCATATCTCCTTGAGTTTATTCCATTGAGTCGGCATAAGGATGTAAATTTTAGAGGAATTTGAGAAACCCTATATGGTGGGGAGACTGTTCCTGATTGGTCTCTCTCTTCAGATGGTATTCTCAGTTTTGGGTATCGTTTTGTCATCCCAACATTTGTGAGGAGATCAGTTTTGTTTGATTGTCATCTTTCTTCTTGGTTCGTTCATCTGGGCACTATGAAGATGTATTATGACATGAGATAGTGATTTTGGTGGCTGGGTATAAAGTGTGACATTGCTGATTATGTGTCATGTTGTTACACCTACCAATAGATTAAGGAAGATCACTAAAACCTTCTAGTTTACTACAGCCACTTCTAATGCTGATTTTGAAATGGGATGAGGTATTCATGGACTTGTTTTTGGATTTTCATGGGCTCCTCGAGGGAGGAATACTATATGGGTGGTGATTAACTGATTGAAAAATTCATCTCATTTCATTATGATTAGGGACACCACTAAAGTTGAGGATCTGGGTAAGATGTATATGTAGTACATTATGAGGTTACACGGGGTTCCTTCTACTGTTGTTTCAGACAGATATCCTAGGTTTACCTCAAGGTTCTAGAGGAGTCTCTAAGAGGTGATGGGGACTCAAGTCGGGTTGATTACAACTTATCATCCACAAATAGATGTCCATATGTAGTGTGTTATATACTGTTCATGAAGTTCGTCGTTAGACACTGTTCATGAAGCTCGCCGTTAGACACTATTCATGAATCTCACCATTAAAAGGTCACCGTTCTGGAAACACTGTTCACAAACTCAAAATTTGGAAAAGGAAAGGAAAGGTCACCATTATGGAAACGTTTTTCACAGAACTCAAAATTTGGCAAAGGAAATAGAGGTTACCATTAGAGGTTATCGATAGAGGTTACTGATAGAGGTTACTATTAGAGGTTGTTGTTAGACCTCACCGATAGAACTGTTCACCGATGGAACTGTTCAAAGAAATGGAAATTTGGAAAAAGAAGGAGAGGTTACCATTAGAGGTTACTGATAGAACTGTTCATTGATGGAACTGTTCATAGAATTGGAAATTTGGAAAATGAAAGATAGGTTACCGTTAGAGGTTACTGACAGAAATGTTCGCCAATGGAACTATTCACAGAAGGTTACTGTTGCACTTTTCATAACTGTCTACCTTTGGAACTGTTCACCTAACTGGAAAATTGGTAAAATGTTGGGGATAAGTCACCTTGACCTCCCGAAACACCTCAAACACCATATTTTCACAAAGGAATGGACCATAGAGGTCTGGGCCATTACAGTGACATATTCGAAAGACCCTTACTATTTGCTTGGGTTCTTTGTTGTATTGGGTGGTCTCCCTGTAATTCTAATAGGTCTCTTAGTAGGTATTTTTGGTTAGTTGGATAGAAATGTAATCATTTCAGTGTTCATTGAATAAAGAAGGTTTCGTGTTTATTTGCAAGTATTGTTTTGTCCAATGTGGGAATTGAATAAAATTCCATTCTACAATATTGTTATTAGATAGAAGATAAGTTCAAGGCGTCATGGAAAGGGAGATAAAAAAAGGTTTTAACACAAACATAATAACATTTTAGTATATTTTAGATACTAATTTTATTATATAATCATGGTTATGATATATTTAAAGGAGGTGGAAAGGGAAATAAACATGAATGAACTCAGTTAAGAGTTATACCTCTTATTTGGAAAACCTCCTTTGGATTACACCTTATGCCTTATAGGTTGGTATTTTCATGATATAAAAACCTCTATGATGTGGGTAGTAAGGTTAGTAAGATATTTTGGTAGAAATTTATTGTGATAAAGTGCTCAAGTGGTGTGGATAAATAAGGAGAGGAGGTTCCCTTTTATAAGTGAGGGGAGTGATACACTTGTAATTATTCTTAAATTTTAAATATTATAAGTGTATTAATCATGATAAAGGGGAACTAGAATGTATAAATTTTGAATATAAGGTGATAATATTAAAAATAATATCATGAAATAAAAATTGATATGGGATTTTGTGACCTTATCACAAAGTTTTAACTCTAATTAACATGTTTTACCCTTTATCGAGGTGATAATAGTTTTCCATGGTTATTATTCATTATGATCAAAAATGTAATTGAAATAATTAATAAATTTTAAAATATTTATTATAAATATGAAATATATTTTTAAATATTAAATTTATATAAGTTTCAAAAATTAATTTTAATATAATGACACAAAATGCAATGAAAAGCGGTTTTTTCATAAAATATGTTTTTAAGCCTAAAAATGAATTTATACCAAAATAAATTATAATGTTGATTAATATAGAATTAATTATATTATTTTTATTAAAAGGGGAATAAAAATCCAAAATATAATTATACTTTTTAATTACTTGAAAATACATGACATTTTTTATAAAAATCAGTATTTTTCACTATCCGCTCAAAAATCAATATTTTCATAAAAATACCAAAAATTTATCCTAAGATGAATTTGATATGAAAATATAAAAAATGAAATCTATTTTATCAAGTTTAATTTATAAAATTTAAAATTTTAACTTTTAATAAAATCATACAATACATGGAAAACACTTTGGTTAGAATAAAACTTTTTATTTTTTTATTTGAAAAATAATATAAAATTATTATAATGAATGTGAATACATAAAATCTAATCAAGAATATTAATAATATGTGAAATTTATTCATTATTAAAAATACATGGTTTTTCACACTATCTTTTTGAGAATTATAGCATCAAACCAAAGGTGATTCTTTGAGATTGAAGAAGATCCAGCTGAGATGAAGAAGATGGAGTTTGGTGAGATCTATTTCAAAGATATGGAGATCACACTACAGGGAGATATGAAATAAAGATTCCACCATATTTTAGTGTATTACCGGTGTTTTTTTTTGTGACCGTGGTGAGATTATATTTTACCAATGAGAAACAATGAGTCGAAACAAGTCATATAAGTGGCCATGGTATCTCAAATAAGGGAAGAATGAGTAAGGATCAAAATTGCATGGATAGAATCGTAGTTTATTTATAGTTTGAGAAGTTATAGACACTAAAATCCTAACTTGGGGAGTACTAAACTATAATCTATGTTGTGGTGTTTCATGAATTCATGTAGACGTGGAAGCTATGGGATTTGTGGAGATATTAAGGTTGCGGTAATTTAATTATTATGTGGGAGATTTTTTACCAAGTCATCAAGTAATTTAAAATAGAAACAACCTAGATATTTGATGACTAAATATGAAGAAGGATATCCTAATGATATTTATGGAATATTAAATATTCAATAATATCCACAAATAAATGAAATCATATTCACACAATATATTGTGAATATAAAACAGAAGGTATCGAAGAATAATACTATTATAATCTTTGAGAGAACTCACATATACTGTGAAATAATTTTTAGAGTCGATAAAATATATATATATATATATATATATATATCAATTAGATAGAAAGATTTTGAATCTAGGAGATATATAGGTAGTAAGAAACCCATTATGCCAAAGTATTCGAAGAAAAAGAAGGAACCATATTGCTCAAGATCTAGTGAGAGTTTCGAGACTAGTAGTCCTAATCAAAATTATTGATCATTGAAGATATTGAAAAGTTATACACATCCAGACCATTTGATCCAGTCTATTTATGGATCAAGATCATTCTCTGGAGGTGTTGAGGCAACTTAGAGCAAGGAGGTAGTTTTTCTACTTATGGATCAAATTAAGAGAGAATTTGTGATTATGGTGTATAACTAGTTGCTAGTGTGGTTGGTTAATTGGGGTGTAGAACCAGTTATTACTATGGAGAAGTGAAATTTGGGTGTATAACTAATTATAGGAGATAATTTTTGGTTTGGGTGTATAACCAATCACTGTGGTGTAACCACTTGCAGATAGTGGAGAATCCATGTTGGGGCATCTAACCAACATTAAATGAGTAGGCCTTTCAACCAAAAAATGTAAATGTTTGTGTTCATAAGATCTTTATTTACTACTACAATCAGATGAGGTTGAGTTAAATGAGATATAGAGGATTTGTTCTTTAATCGAAATCTAAGGTTGAATTGAAAAGAAGAATTCATAAAAAGTGTGTAACACTGTTTCACCCCCCACCCTCCTAGGTGGTACCATATCATTCCTTGGGATCTACATCCATGTAATGTGGTAATAAATGAAATATGTCCTTCATAGAGGTAGTAGTCCACACGTAACATATATAATATTTTCATTTTCCAATAGATGTAAAGAAGGTAGATAATGGTTGTTCCATCAACATAATTATATTTTAGTATACTAGTGATAATTATGTCATTATATTAGTATGGTTATAGTAGATTTATAGGAGGTGGAAGAAGAAAGAAACTTGGAATAACATATTTAAGATAATTTCCTCTTCTTTTGATATTCTCCTATAAATTGAACATAATTCCTTTTGAATAGAGGTTTATGGAAACACTAAGGTATTAGAGATGTGATAAGGGAAGTATGGAGGGGAATTTGGGAATATTTTTTAGAGAAAAGTGAACTGATATGTGTCTTTGGAAAGGTTATATTAAGTCTCATTTTATAGGAAAACAATTCAATGGTGTTTTGGAAAATATTAATACTTCATGGGTCAAGATTGACATTTTAAAAGGACAAGTGACGCATAAATATAAAATGGATGAAATTGTCGACCATTATCTATCCCACGTGACTTGTGATAATTATTTATGGTTTTTAATTAATTTTTAAATAATTCTAACATTAAATTACCTTTAAATCCATTTTTAGGGTTATTTTCCTAATTTTGCTTCAAAGATATCTAGATTATAGGTTTTAGGTGTATTGGAAGCACTTAGAATGGTAGTTAAATTAAAATTTCTTTTAACAAAGAGTTTCCCAAAATCACAAGAGAGGATCTTTTATGTTAAATTTATAATTAATTTATTCAATATTGGAAGAAATGAATACCTCGTATTAGGATTCTTTCTTTGATGATATTTTTGATCTTCTGAAAAAACTTTCAGATTACCTTCATTGCACTATAAGGATTCAAGTGTAGAAACCCTCTAGTGGTGATCCATATGTACTCCTTTGATCTCCGAGTGATGATAGTTGATTTTATGGTGCTAGCATGGTGAATCAGTTCATCTTTCATTTCTCATCTTGATCGCTCTAAGATCCTTCAGGATTAAAGGCGTTCTTCTCATTATTGAGAGTAATAGGGGAGGAAAATTTGAGATAGTGAAGTATGTTTTGAAAAATGATTCTTAATTCTCAATTTTCAATTAATCCTACACAATAGACATAACCATCTATTTATAAATCTAGGGTTTAGGTTAAAATTTATTTAATTGTGTACCGGCCCTTAAATAATATAATAATATTTAACAGGCCTCATTCTATATAATAATAAAATATTATTTTTATTTTTATGTTGTATTCTAAATAACACAATGATAAATGTATTTTTATTGTCTAGTAAATTAATATTTATCAAAGGATGTGGTCTTGGTCTATTCATCCTCCTCGATGTTTATTAAATACCTGAATAAATATTTTATTCATAAATAAATATTTCAATCCACAAACCAGTGAATAAATATTTATTAAATATTAGATAAAATAAATAAATATATTTTATTCACAATAAGGTGAATAAATATTTATTTAATTAATATGATCAATAAAACTTGAATAAAATTATTCCTTGATCTTGAGAATAATATTTATTCCATTAAATTCAAATATAATTTAATTGAGATCAATGTAAACACTTAGTGTGTGACCCTGTGGGATTATTTTTTATTGGAATTAGACAAGTTCTCCTAATTTCTAATATTACTATCTATAAATAGGTCAAGTAATGCAATAGAAATAACTTAATTTCATAACATCGACAACCACATATAAATTCTCACTATGTAATATAATCCTTGTATCTCAGTATCACATCAAGTAGGTTGCATATCTATGTCATCAACCTATATAATTGATATGAATTCCTTTAACTCTCTAAAATAAATATGTCAATGCACCATGGCCATGTAATTTAATACAAAAAATATATTTCAATAAAAAGTTTTAAGATATAAACTTACATAAATATGGAAGGGACAAATCATTCCTCAACTTATCCATTAATAGCATGTCATTAATGATGCACCCAACATAGCCTACTTCCCACAAATATATAACATGATTGTTTTTGTTAGTAAATCTAAGTGAACGAGCCATGAAATTCATTAATGATAATCCTGAAGTCTAAGGACCATTACATATTCTCATAGATAGGAATATATGATGACACCAAAACATGTGAAATTCCTACTAGCGAGTTTGTTCTCATAATGTCCCATCTTAGAGATTACCAAGTAAAACTTCATGAGAAAAAGCCTCATACAATTATGAGTAATCACACCTAACAGTTTATATATCATGTTCCCTATCATAGTATGTTATTCAACTATATAACTATATTAGATAATATCATCATTGCATTTCAAGGTTCTCATCATAGTGGGTAATGACTGTGACCTTATCAATGCAACAGACACTCTAAAACATTATCACATCAATATTATGCAGAAGAACAAAGAATATATGATAAGATATTTATATTAATATTTACTTCTTTGAATATACATGCAATCCAAAGTGAAAAGTATTTGGTTTTAGGGAACCAAATTCAAAAAACTCTCACTTACACTAGATCCAACTACTAACGACTGGTTAGCCCTCACATGTTAAACATGCTTCTACTGAGTATGGATACAATTTTTATTCCTACCATGTTTCATGGACAAGGTTAGTTAAGACATATATTTATGTGGTAAATTTGTTTACTGCAATATTACTATCTTGAGAAAATCCCTCTGGTAGTGATATAACAAAGTATCCATATCTTGTTCCCATGTCATAATCTCAATATCCTCACTAAATCCATAGTTAAAGATTATCATAAAATGATAAATATTTTTCTTTAAGTATAATCCAAAATCAGAGCAGGACATTGCTAAACTGCTTCTCAAGTTTCATCAGAAGCTTTAACATACTCAGAGATTGTAGATATGGAAACCACTTGTTGTAATAAGTTTTTATTGCATATTTTTATAGCCTTATCAGTGATACAATATCAAATTGAACTAAATAAAGATAAGTGTTCAATTTCCTTGATCACTAGTATTCTCACTTCTCCAGACATTAGGAACTCATCCAGTTCTACTTTTTCAAATACTATCGGATAGTTCTAATTGAAATTTTATGAAATTATATTGTATTTGTTTGATATTCACCTATTATGATTTATGAATTAATAATATCAAATGTTAGTACATATCATGGCACATGAGATGAATTCCTAACACTTGAGATTGTGAAATTCTTTTAATCTCCATAATCTCTTCCCATGTCTATGCATATTCTACTAAAAGGATTATATACCAACAAAAAATGGGTCTTGAACTGTTTTAACTTGTATTTTTCAATACTAAGTTAACCTATATACAATTAATAGATTTAGCAAAATCATAGATCCATTTTTTAGATCTTATTCCCCAAAACACGGTTGATACTTTAAGTCAAACTTGAAGAAATTTAATTCCTTGGTCTTAAAAAACTTGTAAGACACAACACTTGTTTTCATATGTTATCAATATGTTTATATTAAAATCATATAGTTCTCCCACTAAACTATTAGAGATTCATTTATCTCATTAGTTTCCAAATGAATATTCTATGATCATTATGCTTTATTTTTTCATAAATGAATTTATGTAATCTACTTATCTTATTAGTATTTATTGATGCCAATCACCCTTTTAGTTATGACTTATAGACATATACCATAGGGTCTTCTTTTTTCATGTAATATAGAAATATATCATGAGGATTACTCTAAATTATGTGGATTTTATGATCAATATCCTAATATGATGATCATAGAAATATGTTTTGACAAAGTGAAATTCAAAAGGATTTTAGTCATGATGATTAGATTATACGTCTTGTTAAAGAGTATACCTTTCCATAATTAATCATTTTTATTGGTATTATCTTATACCATCCATGTTATGTTTATCTTGAATACTCACCAGTAGTATCAAGTATTCGAAACAATCAAAATAAAGAATCCCTGAATTTTGATACATGGAGTCCATTACTTGAATGTATACATAATTTTCAACCTAATTATATTACCATTTACTTCTACATTATAAGAATATTTATTCTGGATGAATAAAATATATGTATCACCCACCATGGTGAACATAAAACACCACATTGTTTATAGGTTCCTATGTAGTATGTGTCTATGGAACTACCCCTCCCACTAATCTTAGTGGAATCCATTATTCCTATGCCAACCCATATACATCCATAGACTTAAACCATATAATTTAATTATTCTCCCACTATATTCAAATATACAGGCTTCCTTTATGGAAATATATCCGATCTTGACTAGACATTAATATACTTAGTGGCTATAGGATCATTAACATAGATGTGCATTAGTGTTTTAATGTTTGTTTGTAGCTAAGGATAGATTTTAACAAATAGTTCTCATAAAAAAATGGAATCATACTAATATATTTTTATCATGTCACAATTGATATGATATCCATTAAACAATATGGTTGGCATATGGTTAGTTATTTCACTTATATTTGTAAAACAAGTCTTGGAAGGAATGATGGAAGATTTATAATATATATAAGAATCATCATTGATCTTCCTTTTACTACCATCAAACATTGCTTTCTATAAGGAAATGTGATTTATAGATAACCTTTACTCCATATATATAATTAATTATTACTAGGATAAGATGTTTTCTGACAAGACAGCTTGGATATTCTTCAATCTTTACTAAGTGAACTCATTTACTTCATTGAGGATTTCTAAAATTTCTTAAAGAAATCCCAAAAAGTATATGGTATTTCCTTTAGCTTCAGAATAGTTCACATGATCATGTTAAACTAGATCTAAAAGTTTTGTGATGTACCTTTATTTATAAAGGATTCTTTATCTAAAACACGATAAGCAGTTTGTATATTAAATATCTTAGATCAATTGTGACTAAAATGATTTTATGGGTATAAAGGGGTAAAGTAATTTAAGTTATATTTAAAAGATAATTATCTTATTCATTGAAATGGAATTTTTTATTCAAGATTTATTGAACTGTTAGTTTAGTATTTAAGTACCATAATAACATTTATTCCAAAAATGAAATAATGTAACATTGTGTCAGGTCAGACACTGAGATAAATTTTTTGGTCACAATTATTACAAACTTGAATTAATCCAATATGTAAATGAGAAATAGTGATATCCCCTTGGATTATATAGGAATCACCCTTTCTCATCTCCTTTTGAGTTCATTTTACAACCTTTTTATTCTTACTTGTTTCCTATATTTAAATACATGTATATTGTATGGATGTTTTATTTAACACACAAGTGGTGAATATAAACTTGATGAATATACCTGAATTGGATGAAACTACTTACCTCTTAAATTCATTATAATTTATTTTCCAATTTCCATTCTTTCAACATAATAAGAAATTAACATATGGTTTATTTATCTACCTTTTAATCTTTTATCACTTTGAAGGATGTTATAAAGGATTTTTTGGCTTTATATTAGTCTTGGGATCTCTAGAATCATCTTTCAAATTTTTCACCATAAGGGGTGAAGAAATAGGTTTCAACCAATCCTCATCCACTTAGTAAAGTATGGAAAAAAATTCTTAAGTGATTTATCCATTTCGTTTATCCAAACTTGGACAAATAAGAATAACCTTAATGGTAAGGATAATAAGATAATATTAATGGATAATTTATTATCCAAGTGGAATCCCAATTTCACTAACTGATTAATATACCCCGTCATTTTGAAAGTATGGTTATTATTTAGATTTCATTCTTCTAGTTTACACTGATATAGTGCATTGACAATCTTATTTATTTCAAGCCTTTCCTTATCTTTCTCAAGAGAAAGAAGATGATATATTATGGTGTAAACATCCATGTATTTATATTGTATCATCAAATCTTCATAAATAATTGATAATATAATACAATAGACATAATAATTATCCTAAAAATATCTCTATTAGGTATCATTTTCACCTTCTCTCACCCACTAGGGTTGCAGAAAAGGAGTAGGGCATTCCAATACATCGTACAAACTTTATGATAATAATGCATCACATAAATGATTATACCATATCCAAAAATTTGTATTTGTATTACAAAACCTGATTTAAGTATTTATCACACTATTTTTGTGGTTTTTCTTGTCATAATATATAATAATTAAAGTAGATGATTAGTAATTTACTTGATTAAAAATTATGTGAGAAAAAATAATAATTAATTTTATAAAGATTCCCACTATTTTATCAAGTCTCAATATCCCTCACTATTTAACTCAGATTTTCCAGTTGTAAGGACATTATAGTGTCAATGATCCATATTCCCCTTCGAATAACCCCAATGAGAGTTGGTCAAGATACTTAAAGGTATTTAAGTAGGTGGTTCATTGCTAATTGCAGGCTTACAGCTCCTTGATCTGTTGAGCGAACACCCCAATCCTAAAATCCTAACTTGGGTTTCCTCAACCCCTACCTCCACATTACATCAAGTCTAGAGAGGGATGCTTCTCTTAATATATTATGGTTAATTCAACCCATAACCTTTATAATAACTCTATGTTAAAATTAAGTGTCCCAACGAGTGTCGGTCAAACACTTAGTTCTAAGGCTTTTATTCCTAATCAAGTAATGGAAGACTAAGTCTAACTTAATATTTTGTTGAGGGATTTTAATTTATTATGAATAATTTTTATCTTGTTTTATACTTTACATAACTTGTTAATATTGAGTTGATTTTAATTAATTAATTAACCTTGTTGGATAAAACATTTACGTATAATCCATTTATTTAAATTTCATCTTTGTACATTAATTCATTTATTTATGTGATCATGATCTTACATCCATAAATTAAATAATTCATAAATATAAATAAATAAATGACATGTTCATGAGCTTATCTAATGGTTGATTTATTGAGAAGATAATAAATAAACTTATAAACTAGGGTATAACTCCTTTTTTTAGTCTTGGAATGAGTTGTGGCACTCCACCTATCCACCTATGTATCACCTGGGTTGGAATCATTATGGTTCCATCTTGAACTACCTCCACATGTCTTGGGATACATTATTAATTGCATGTATTTATAAATCACATGCAAGTTAAGGGAATCAAATGATTGGTTAAGGGGAATTACATAAATAACCATGGACACGCAGGTCCTATATAATAATGGAGGGAGTGATGACACACAGGCCATCATTTTAATATAATAATTAATAATTGTAAAGTCATATAATTAATTGAGTTAAATAAAGCCAACTCATACATGAGCCTTTATCAAGATCATAAACGGTCATACTTGCAACGTATATTCAAAATTAAATTGGTTGACATTCATTTCTATTCGTTCTTTATTACTGAGATAAACATGCCTGCATTAATTAATTAATTAATTATATTTCATCTTAATGACTGTCCTCATTCATTTGGAGATACCCATCATAATGGAATTCATGAAAAATAAATACAAGAAGCAGTAATTACAAATAATCATAATAAATTAATTGATCATTTTAATAACACTATAAAACCATTATTAAATTGTCAAAAACAAATGGTGTAAATCAATATAATAAGGTTTTGGTGATGCAGTTATCAATTTAATATAATTTAATTTTTTCCTTTATGGGGAGGATACATGGTGTATACTTACAAGATGCATGTCGTGTATCTCAGTTTCCATCTACTCGAGTTACATGCATGGGGCTTTGACATTTAAATTAGTTAAACTACACAGTGTGTACTCTCAGCTACACATTGTGTATTCTGCTTGTTGTGTGCCTATGCAACCCACTGAAGGAAATGGCGTGTTCATCGAACACAGTACTACATGATGTGTACAATATAGCTACACACCGTGTATATCGTATGTCGTGTGTTTTCTTGTCTCACTGAATGGCTTAGTGTGTACTTTGAACATGGGGATTAATGGGTTTCATGTCATGTACACCAGCTACATGTTGTGAAATCCATTAATACAACATTTTGTCAGTCTCATGCGACTTTGAATGTGTATAATGATCACACATGTTGCATGAATTTTTCTATTAACCTGTGTAGACTACATGACGTGTGTGCTAGCTACACGTTGTGTAATCCGACATGTCATGTTCTAGGTTATCATGGTCTACATGTGATGTGAAATAAATGCACCATGTGTAATTACTAATCAACATGTCATGTATCTCGTTATATGCCCGGGTTTAGTTTACTTGGGTACACAGTGTGTGCTTCGACTACACATCGTGTAGTCCCATGCTATCCAGCCAGATTCCTTGAAACTTACTAGTGGCATCTCTGATCATTCTTCATTTATTCTCATACTTAAGAAATTGTGAATCTTGAATGAATAAATTAAAATGTTGAATTCATGTTAATTTAAAAATAATATTAAATAATGAATAATCTTAAAATGAAATATCTAACCATTATTTCACATATAGATCAACAATAAAATAAATAATTATAAATTTGAAACATGAACACTATGATACCATCTGTAGGTTCTGATCATAGTGGAATCAGATGGGGTGGGTGTTAAATTAAAATTTATTTTAACATAGAGTTTCCTGAAACCCTGAGAGAGGATCTTTCATGTTAAATTTATAATTAATTTATTTAATATTGGAAGAAATGATTACCTCATCTTAGGATCCTTTCTTCAATGATGTTGTTGATCTTCCAAAAATCTTTTTTGGATTACCTTCATTGTGTTGTAAGTATTCAAGAGTAGAATCCCATTAGAGGTTATCCACATGTGCTCCTTTGATCTCCAAGAGACACTGATTGATTTTGGGGTGCTAGCGGGGTGAATCAATTCATCTTGTGTTGCTCGTATTGATCGATCTATGATCATTTGGTCTTTAAGGGGTTCTTCTCATTATTTAGGGGAGAAGGGGAAGAAATTTTGAGAGGGAGAAGTCTATTGTGCACAATGATTCTCAATTCCCAATTTTTGATTAACCCTACATAATAAACATAACCATCTATTTAAGGAGTTGTAGTTTAGGTTAAAATATTATTTAATTGTGTATCAGCCCTTAAATAATATAATAATCCTTAACAAACCTCATGCCATGTAATAATAAAATAATATTTTTATTTTTATGGTGTGCACTAACTCGCATGATGATAAATATATTTTTACCGTTCAGAAAATTAATATTTATGAACAGTTGTGGTCTTGGTCTGCTCATCCTCCTTATCATTTATTGAATACCCAAATAAACATTTTATTTGTAAACAAATATTTCAATTCACTAACTAGTGAATAAATATTTATTAAATATTTAATAAAATAAATTTTTATTAAATATTTAATAAAATAAATATATATTTGTTATTCACAGTACGGTGAATATATATTTATTTAATTCATGCGATTAATAAAACTTGAGTAGAATTATTCCCCAGTCTTAAGAATAATATTTATTATAACATCATGTTACCCTCTTTTAGGTATTTTCCACCTATTTGTATATTTTCCACTTCAATTGGGTGTGTCTTGGGACTCTTGAGGATAGAGAACATTTGTTGAGAAAAATGACCTAAAGTTTAGGGATTTATTGTTTGAATTAATAGTCTAGGTATAAATGTGTTAGTGGCCTTGTGGGGTTCTCCTCGAGTATGGAGAACACCTGAGTTGGTTTGGGGTTTTGTGTAAGAATTTGGATTTTCTGCTGTGTGTTGGGTGATTACACAGTGTGTAAATGGGTTACATGACGTGTACTTGGTCGCCGGATACAATTCATGAATTGTGCACATAGTGTGAAAGGAGTACACACTATGTAATGGTTACACAGCATGTATTGTTAAAAGATCAGGTTTTAATAAAAAGGCATCGGGTTTTTCAACATACTTGAGACTTATGGATTGCACGGCATGTGAAGGGGTCACAATTCATGTAACCATTGGGAGGTTGAATTTTAGGGTGCTTCATTCCCTCCTTCTCTTGACCTAGAACCCTTCTTTAGAGATTTTGAGAGCCTCTGTTTGATTCGAATTGATTTGTTTGGTGATTGATCACCATTATGGTTGGGTTGCATCTCTCTAGGTGAATAATCCTTTCTTTTATTTCATTTCCTTTGATCGTGGTAGTGTCATTGTGTTGCATTATTTATTTTGGTGGATATATAGCGATATTTCTTTTATTTCTCTTGTAGATCCATTGTGAAATCTTGTTCTGGGGGTCGTTCCTTTGTTAGTTGTGGTGTGGCAGGTGTGCATTCTTCGATGTAATCCATCCTCTTCACCAACCCTTTTTGATGGATTGAATCAATTATAAGATGTGAGGATTTGTTCTAGGGAATCTATTGTCATCATTGCATTCTTCTTGTTGGTGAATCCCTTTGTGGGCGTGTGTGACCCCAAGTTTGAGGTAGGTGGTTTCATCTCTAGCTTGTATTGGTAAACTGCATTGCTCCTATTTTTTATAAATTGTTTTGTAGCATGGTATGACTAATTTTTTTATGTATATGGAACAGAGTTTTTATAAAATATGATTTTCCCCTGGTTTGGGTAAATGAAAAGGGTTTTTCAAAGAATTGTGAAATGGTTTTCAAAGCATGAAATGATGAAATGGTTTGATGAAATGGTTTAGAAAATAGAGAAAATGGGAATACTTGGGTACTTAGGTGGCAGGTATAGTGATAGATCTTGTCCGCTATCGGGGGGTTTTCTCATGGGTCTTTCCTCTAGTCCTTAGGTGTGTTGTTCTAGGGAATTGTTAGACCTTTTGGAGTGTTTAATTTTTGGGGTGTTCCCCTACTATCTAGACTCGATGCATATGCCTAGTGGATTGATGGGTACATTATTGTCTATGTTAGGTACAAGTGTCCAATCTATCCTAGCCTAGTGTGATCCATAGCATGTTGTGACATGTGCTTCTTGGCCGATTTGTCCTACTTTTGGTTTGTACTATTTTTATTGTACTGTCATGGATTTGATATGATATATGATGCATGATTTGGTTTGACTTGATATATCTATTTTTATATATGTATATGAAATGCTTTGAAACTGATTTAAAATTTATTTGGAAAAGTGGAAAAGGGGGAAATTAAATTGTTTTTCCATGATTTTTATATAAAAAATGTTAAACTGTTATCATGCCCAATTTGTTGGGTCGGAATAAACGGGGAATGATGGCAAGAGGGGGGTGAATTGCCTTTTAAAAAATTGATTCACAAATTAAAAATCAAAGTAAAAATGCAGCGGAAAGTAAAGAGGCAAGACACAAGAAATTGTTAACGGAGTTCGGCCTAACACCCGGCCTACGTCTCCGCTCCCAACTTAACCGTTGAGAGATTCCTACCGCTTGCTTTTCAATGGTTTTAGCAAGAAACCCACTAGGCTTTGAGGTAGCACTAGGACCTATTACAGCTTGCTTTTAGTGGTTAAGCAAGAACCCAATGCTTTTAATGGTTAAGCAATAACCCACTAGCCTTTTTAACGGGTGAAGGCTAGCTCACCGATCTCAAGCCTTTTACAAGGTAAGGCTTGTGAACCTCTTCACACCTTAGTGGTGATGTGAAACCCAAAAGAAAGGGAGGTTGAGAAAAGGGTTGGGGTTTGTAGGCACAAACCCAATTTTAAGCTCAAAATAAATAAATGCAATAAAACCCGTAATTGGGAAGACTCGGGCGCCAATGGATGATGGAGTTGATGAGCGTGCTCTCCCAAGCTTCTTGAGTGGAGCTCCTTGGATGTGGAAGTTGTTGGAGCTCTTGGGGTTCCTTGGAGGAAGTCCGCCGGAGGTTCGCCAAATGATGAGAAATGTGTCCGTTGGCTTCACAATAGTTCCGATTAGTGTCCGGGGCTTCCTTGGCCTTTATTTATAGGCATGGAACCCTTGGGGAGGCTTCGGAGCCGTTGGAGAGGCTTAGAGAGCCGTTGGGAGCCAAGTGGACAGGCTGGTCAAAAGCCCAACGGCTAGTTTGACTGGATCCACCGGCTGGCCGGTACAGTCCCACCGGCTGGCCGGTGTGTGCAAAAAGGCATAGGATTCTTGTCCAGGGTCCACCGGCTGACCGGTACATCTCCACCGGCTGGCCGGTGCCTTGGTAGAGAGGAAGAGTCTTGATCCAGGCTCCACCGGTCGACCGGTGGAGGAGCCACCGGCTGGCCGGTGGTGAGGCAGTAGCTCATCCTGTTCTGGCTGGGTGCCACCGGTCGACCGGTGCTGAGGCCACCGGTTGGCCGGTGGTAAGGCAGTGGCTCCTTCTTGAGAGCAGATGCCACCGGCTGGCCGGTGGTGTTCCACCGGCTGGCCGGTGGTCTGGATTTCAGACCATTTGCCAGCACACTTTCTAGGCCCAATTCCTTGGCCACCTGATTTGATTCCTATCAACCAAAAACACTTGAAAGAGGATTAGATAAATATGAGGGTGATTGTGATCATGAAAATAAAACCTTGAGGGGTTCGAGAGGTACAACAATCTCCCCCTATTTTGATGATCACAATCACCAAAACAATTAATGTAAAATGCTGAAATTGAAAGGAAATACGAAGCATGATGAAAATGATTCTCCCCCAATCAATCAAGAAGTTTCTCCCCCTTTGTGATTATCAAAATAGAATGGGGCATAAAACTTGATTGAGGGAAAGAGTTGAAAAACAAGATGGAGATTTGAAAAATCAATTGAGATTTTTGAAATTGAAAGATTGAAAAATTGAATAACAGTTTGAATTGAAAGTTTTGAATCAAAATTCGAATTGAATACTTTGAAATGAAAATTTGGAAACCAAGTGTTGAAATTGAAAGTTGGAATCGAAAATTTTGAAATTGAAATCAAAAGGGCTTAATTTGAAATTGAAAGTTTTGAAACAAAGTTTGAAAACAATTTAGAAAGTTCTCCCCCTAAATAAAAACAAAAAGTCACCGGGGAGAGGGATTTTGAAAAGAGACAATTTTGGGCCCGGAGAGACTCGCAAGAAGGGATTTTTCAATCCATACTTGTCTCATAGCGGGTCTTCTTCTATAAAACTCATCGGAAAAGAAAAAACTTTTGGGTTGACCATACCGGGCATTTTTACAATTACATTCATAAATAAGGTGCCCGGGTTTTTTACAATAATTACAAAATTTAAATTCAGAGCTCCCCCTTACAAAAACAGTGGGTGCATGAGAGGAGGAGGCTTGGTTGGTGTAGCCAAGTCCTTGAGTGGTCCTAGAAATTCGTTGGGAACCTAGGAGATTGTTCAAATTTTGTTCACCTTGGGTGAACTTGGCTAGGGTCTCTCTAAGGTCTTTGATGGTTGATTCCATGGAATCAACATTTGGAAAATTTTGGATTTTAAGGGTGAGTTCCTCCTTCTCTTTGAGAAGTTGGTCTTTTTCGGAGGAAAGTTTTTTGAAAGACTTTTTCAAAGCGACAAATTTTGATGAAAGCTCATGAAAACCTTTTTCGAGTTGGTCTCTAGCGTGTGAGAGTTCTTCATAAGAAAGATGATTTAAAGAATTTGAATTTGAAGAACATGAGGAAGAGGAAGAAGTTACCTCATGAAATGCCATTAGGCATTTGTTACCGTTGTCGCTCGAGGAGGAGGAGGAGGATGAAGAGGTGTCACTCCATGTGGCCTTGAGGACCTTTTTCTTTCCTTTTTCCTTTGCCCGTTTCTTGTTGAGTGGGCAATCGGGCTTGTAATGCCCCTTTTCGCCGCACCCGTAGCATTTTACCTTGGGCTCGGATCTTGCGGTGGGTTCTTGCTTTCGTGCCTTGCGAGATTTCTTCTTCTTTTTGTGCTTCTTCATAAATTTTTGCATTTGGCAGGCTAGGTTCTCCATTTCGGAATCCCCGCTTGAAGAAGATGATGATGAGGAAGATGAGTATGATGAGGAGGAGCTTACTTCTTTTTGTACCTTGAGGGCGATGTTCTTTGGAGTCTTGATTGGTGTGCCCTCCTTTTGTGCTTGCCTCCTCATCGTAATCTCATACGTCATGAGGGATCCAATGAGCTCCTCAACCGGCATGTTTTTGACATCCTTGGCTTCTTGGATTGCCGTCACTTTAGGTGCCCATGAGCTCGGAAGGACCCATAGAATCTTCTTGACCATTGCTTCAGCTGAAACATCATCACCAAGGGACTTTCTCCCATTGCACACGTCAGTAAAGCGAGTAAACATATCGGAAATAGATTCATTTGGGTGCATGGAAAAAGACTCAAAATCTTGTCTAAACATGTCCAATCGAGTATCCTTTACTTTGTTGGTCCCTTCATGGGTAACCTCCAAAAGTTTCCAGATTTCATGTGCGGAGGTGCATGTGGAAACTCGATTGAACTCATTTCTATCTAAGCCGCAATGGAGAGCGTTCATGGCTTTGCCATCAAGCTCAAAGTTTCTAATATCGGCGGGGGTCCATTTGGATTCGTCGGGAGTAGAAAGAGTGTAACCATGCATGACAATTTTAGAAATGGGATATCCTATGCTTCTAAGAAAGGTAGACATGCGGGTTTTCCAATAATTGTAGTCGGTCCCATCAAAAAATGGAGCCCGACCCAATGAGAGGCCCTCGGGGGCGAAAGAGGAGGATGCCATCAAAAAGGATCTTTAATTTGAAACCGGGTTAGGGAATTATTCAAATACTCCCTCTGATACCAAATGTTGGGTCGGAATAAACGGGGAATGATGGCAAGAGGGGGGTGAATTGCCTTTTAAAAAATTGATTCACAAATTAAAAATCAAAGTAAAAATGCAGCGGAAAGTAAAGAGGCAAGACACAAGAAATTGTTAACGGAGTTCGGCCTAACACCCGGCCTACGTCTCCGCTCCCAACTTAACCGTTGAGAGATTCCTACCGCTTGCTTTTCAATGGTTTTAGCAAGAAACCCACTAGGCTTTGAGGTAGCACTAGGACCTATTACAGCTTGCTTTTAGTGGTTAAGCAAGAACCCAATGCTTTTAATGGTTAAGCAATAACCCACTAGCCTTTTTAACGGGTGAAGGCTAGCTCACCGATCTCAAGCCTTTTACAAGGTAAGGCTTGTGAACCTCTTCACACCTTAGTGGTGATGTGAAACCCAAAAGAAAGGGAGGTTGAGAAAAGGGTTGGGGTTTGTAGGCACAAACCCAATTTTAAGCTCAAAATAAATAAATGCAATAAAACCCGTAATTGGGAAGACTCGGGCGCCAATGGATGATGGAGTTGATGAGCGTGCTCTCCCAAGCTTCTTGAGTGGAGCTCCTTGGATGTGGAAGTTGTTGGAGCTCTTGGGGTTCCTTGGAGGAAGTCCGCCGGAGGTTCGCCAAATGATGAGAAATGTGTCCGTTGGCTTCACAATAGTTCCGATTAGTGTCCGGGGCTTCCTTGGCCTTTATTTATAGGCATGGAACCCTTGGGGAGGCTTCGGAGCCGTTGGAGAGGCTTAGAGAGCCGTTGGGAGCCAAGTGGACAGGCTGGTCAAAAGCCCAACGGCTAGTTTGACTGGATCCACCGGCTGGCCGGTACAGTCCCACCGGCTGGCCGGTGTGTGCAAAAAGGCATAGGATTCTTGTCCAGGGTCCACCGGCTGACCGGTACATCTCCACCGGCTGGCCGGTGCCTTGGTAGAGAGGAAGAGTCTTGATCCAGGCTCCACCGGTCGACCGGTGGAGGAGCCACCGGCTGGCCGGTGGTGAGGCAGTAGCTCATCCTGTTCTGGCTGGGTGCCACCGGTCGACCGGTGCTGAGGCCACCGGTTGGCCGGTGGTAAGGCAGTGGCTCCTTCTTGAGAGCAGATGCCACCGGCTGGCCGGTGGTGTTCCACCGGCTGGCCGGTGGTCTGGATTTCAGACCATTTGCCAGCACACTTTCTAGGCCCAATTCCTTGGCCACCTGATTTGATTCCTATCAACCAAAAACACTTGAAAGAGGATTAGATAAATATGAGGGTGATTGTGATCATGAAAATAAAACCTTGAGGGGTTCGAGAGGTACAACACAATTTTCTTTAAAGTTGAGCATGCTTTGATTATTTTTCTGAGACTTGATATAGAACACTTGGGTGGGATATTGCTGAGCCTATCAGCTCACACCCTACATACCCCTTCGGCGATGCATAGACCTTTTTATGTATTTTGATGTTGGGAAAGGCAAGGCAATGTGGTGAGGTGACAATGTTTTCTATCAACTAAGTTGGGTAGCTAGTGGTGATATGGTGGGATTCTTCCCATGCTATTACATAGATTAGTTGGTTTTTCCTATTTTTGGTAGTCCTTTATGGTTGGACCTCTACTTAGAGATTGTTTCTACTCTTCAGTTGTTTAGTTTCCACCATTTGTTTCAGTTATGGAATATATTTATCTTTTATGATGTTGTCTCTATTATATATATATATATATATATATCATGTTATTGCTTTAGGTTAGGTGAAATTATTCCCTCTAATTGTTGTTTGATGCTCGAGTGCTAGTCTCTAGACCATGGGGATTGGGAACACCCTTTGGGTATGTGAAAAATTATGGTCAGGTTACAGTTTGAGAGGGTATCTGGGTCAGGTTCATCACAGTTTGTTATTAGAGGAGGTTTGTCCTCAAGATTCCTTGACTTGGATGTTTGTTACACTGGATATAGAATTATTGGGACTTGAGAGGTATATTGAGGTGAGTATATAACCATCTCTTGTTGTGATGAGACTCAAGTTACCATGGGACATTGGGATGTGTGTCTCTTATTTTGAGTTATTAATGCTAATCTCAGTTTTTTCTTATAGGTTTTCTAGTTTGAACTAATATTGTTCTATTGTATGACCATTTCTTATATTTTAGTGTGTAGCAGTATGCCTCCAAGATGTATTCTTCAAATTCTTCGGGATAGTGCAACTAATGATCCTCAAGGGAATCCTATGATAGATTAGAACTTTATTAAGGCTATCATGCAAGCAGTTCTCTCCATGGATTAGAATGTATTGTAAGCTCAGAACATAGTTGTTGAGGTACAACCAGGATTTGTAGGAGAAAGATATAGATCATGGAAGTTCTTGCACAAGAAGACACCATCCTTTAAAGGTACGAATGAACCTCAAGAGGTGTAAGACTGGATTGATAAGATTGATTAGATATTCAACTTTCTAGATACACCTAAAATTATTAAGGTGAAGTGTGCAGCATTCATACTTGAGGGTACCAGTAAGCATTGGTGGGATTTCATGGTATTGGTGGATAGGCATGTGGGCTTGGACTGGAAGGGTTTCAAGACTCTCTTATTCCAAAAAAAAATCCATAGTTTTTTTATGATAGTGAATTCTCTAGAGTTCCTCTCTTTATAACAGGGAGATAATTCAGTTTCGACATACACCAATCGTTTTAATGAGCTGGTTTGTTTTGCACCATAGGTCATGAAGAATGACCAGCTGAAAGCTCTGAAGTACCTGTGGACTTTGCAACCAAATATCAGATCGCTAGTATTTATACTGAAGCTTTTGACCCATACAGAGATAGTAGACAAGGATATGTTGGTAGAACTAAATATTCCAAATAAGGTTGGATAATTTTCCCATTCTCTTCCACCTAGTGGAAGCTTCAGTGGCGCACTAGGAAAAAAGAGGAAGTGGTGGGATCATCGCAAGAGTGGTAGAGGTGGTTATCAGCATCATGCCTCTTCAACACCTCTAGTTGCAGCTAGTGGTGTGCCTATAACTTGTTATCATTGTTTCAAGGTTGTAAACACGTGATGTTCTTATCATTCACTTACAAATATGTGTAATAGTTGTGAAGGTTATGGTCATCTGCAGTGTTTCTGTCAGGCTATGTCCATACCTCAATATGGTCAGGGATCATCGGATCCAAATTCTATTGTGTCTCAATAATATTCTTCAAAGACTACATGGCACAAGCCATAGGCCTC
Organism: Viscum album; assembly: GCA_963277665.1. Taxonomy (NCBI): domain Eukaryota; kingdom Viridiplantae; phylum Streptophyta; class Magnoliopsida; order Santalales; family Viscaceae; genus Viscum; species Viscum album. The sequence continues at coordinate 4,696,475 of OY728145.1, forward strand.
AAGAGTGAATCACCTTCATGTAGTAGATGGGTTTCCAGCATATGTAGATATGGGTCCAACGATAGTAATAGGTACCATCTTTATTACAGATTTGATAGCATTTTCTTTATTTCATTTTGGTGATTCTTACTCATTTATATATGGTCGTTTTGTTTATATAATTAACCTTCCAACAGAGTTTGTGTCCTTTGTTATGGAATTAGCGACACCTCTTGGGAAGAGGAAAGAGCAGGGGTTTGATGTCCTTGTGCGTTATCGATAGCTGATGCGGAGTTAGTCTGAGATGTTCTTGTTCTCAATCTAGATATATTTTATGCCATAATCGGGATAGATTAGATTATTACTCATCATATTGAGGTTTATTTTTATCATCATCATGTCTCATTTCTTACAACTGATGGGAGCTCACAAGTGTTTCAGGGAGAGTGGGATTTGAGGTCTGGTTGTGTAGGACTTTCCCATCCAAAGCTTAGGAGTTTGTTATCTATTATATTAGTTGTTCCTAATAATTTATCTTCTATTTTTGATCTTCCTATTGTTGTTCGGGACTTTCCTGATGTTTTACCAGAATATTTCTCTTGTATCCTTCAGAGTGGGAGGTAGAGTTTATGATTGACCTGGTGTCAGGTATGCAGCTGATATTGATACCTTCTTATCACATGACACCAGTGGAGCTGAACGATCTCAATATTCAGTTGGATGATCCGGTGGCAAAGGGTTTTGTACACCCTGGTGTTTTTCCTTGGGTATCCCCAGTGATCTTTACTAATAAAGCAGATGGTTCACTCTGATTGTGCATAGATTATCAGAAGTTGAACTGGATAACGGTTAATAAAAAGTATCATTTGCCTAATTTTGATTAATTTTTGATCAATTAATGGGGTAAAGTGGTTTTTGAAGATTTATCTTCTCTTGGGTTATCATCAGCTCAGAGTCCAAGAGTCTGATATACTGAAGATGGCTTTCAGGAGTAGGTATGACCATTACGAATATCTAGTAATGTCATTTGGTCTGACTAAAGTTCCTATAGTTTTTATGGATTTTATGAATCATATTTCCCATAAATCTCTGAACACTTTTGTGGTGGTGTTCATAGATGATATTTTGGTGTATTCAATATTTGAGTGTGATCATGATCACTATCTGAGTTTAGTTTTGTAAATAATGAGGAGTGACCATTTGTATGGAAATCCTTTGAAATATAACTTCTGGATTCAAGAAGTAAAATTATTAGGGCACATGTTTTCTAAGCATACCTTATCAGTTGATCCTGATAAAGTGATGGTTGTCTTTTCATGGAAAGAGACACAAAATTTCTTTGATATTTGGAGCATCCTTAGTCTTTCTAGATACTATAGATGGGTTGTCAAGGATTTTTCTAAGTTGGTGTCACCTTTGACTGATCTTACCAGGAAGGGGAATTTCATTACAGATGCTCTTAGCAGGAAAGTGTCATCATAAGCTATTTTTTAATCAAAGGAAAAGTGAAATCTTATGGTTTTTTTTGCTTAGTTGAATCTGGATACTCAAGGTAATGTTTTAGGTATGGTTATGACCAGTTCCCAGTTATCATCATCTCTCCTTGATTCTATTCCATTGAGTCGGCATAAGGATGTAAATTTTAAAGGAATTTTAGAAACCCTATATGGTGGGGAGACTGTTCCTAATTGGTCTCTCTCTTCAGATGGTATTATCAGTTTTGGGTATCATTTGGTCATCCCAACATTTGTGAGGAGATCAGTTTTGTTTGATTGTCATCGTTCTTCGTGGTTCGTTCATCTTGGCACTATGAAGATGTATTATGACATGAGATAGTGATTTTGGTGGCTGGGTATAAATTGTGACATTGCTGATTATGTGTCATGTTGTTACACCTACCAATAGATTAAGGAAGAGCACTAAAACCTTCTAGTTTACTACAGCCACTTCTAATACTGATTTTGAAATGGGATGAGGTATTCATGGACTTTTTTTTTGGATTTTCATGGGCTCCTCGAGGGAGGAATACTATCTGGGTGGTGATTAACTGATTGAAAAATTCATCTCATTTCATTCTGATTAGGGACACCACTAAAGTTGAGGATCTGGGTAAGATGTATATGTAGTACATTATGAGGTTACATGGGGTTCCTTCTACTGTTGTTTCAGAAAGATATCCTAGGTTTACCTCAATATTCTAGAGGGTTCTCTAGGAGGTTATGGGGACTCAAGTCAAGTTGAGTACAACTTATCATCCACAAATAGATGGCCATATGGAGTGTGTTATATAGATTCTGAAGGATATGTTTTGTGCTTATGTCTTGGATTTTAGTGGATCTTGGGATAGCCATCTAGGACTGGTTGATTCTATTTATAACAATAGTTATCAGTCATAAATTAGGATGGATCCTTTCATGGCTTTGTATGGTCACCCATGAAGATCACCTCTTTGTTGGGTAGAGGCGGGTGAAGCTTCTTTGGTGGGACCGGGTTTGGTTTAGGATCCATATATTAGGATTTAGGATATATTTCATCATTTGGTTACAGTGTTGAGTCCGCAGAAGTCTTATGAAGATCAACAGCATCATCCTTTGGAGTTTTCTATAGGTCACCGGTTTTTCTTGAAAGTTTCTTCTTGGTTGGGTAATCGTCGTCTTGGAAAATAGGTAAAGTTGTCTCCAAGATATATTTGTTCGTTTAAGGTCACTGAGAGGCTTGGGAAGGTTACTTATCGGTTATAATTTCTAGTTTAGTTAACAGACATTCATAATGTTTTCCATATATTGCAGTTTGGGAAATATCATCTCAATCCCTCTCATGTTCTGAGTTGGGAATAGATTGAGTTAAAGACATGTATTTATGTTTTTGAACATCCAATAGATATCATTAACTCTCAAGTAAAATTCTTTCATGGTAATTTGATTCCATTGGTCAGAGTGTTATGGAAACATGGATCAGATTCTCATGATACTTGGGATCACAAGCCATTGATGAGGGTGTAGTGGCCTCACCTCTTTACTGGACTTAATTCTTCTATATGAGTTCCTATGGATGGAAAGTTTTATGGTGGGGAGTTTGTAACACCTTGTTACCTACTTTCAAGTATTTTCCACCTCTTTGCTTATTTTTATCTTTAATTGGGTGCATCTTGGGACTCCCGAGGATGAGGAACATTTGCTGAGAAAAATGAACTAAAGTTCGGGGATGCTTGTTTTTTTTTTGAATTAATAGAGTCTAGGTATAAATATGTTATTGGACTTGTGGGGTTATCCTTGAGTATGTATAACACCTGAGTTGGTTTGGGAGTTTTATGTAAGAATCTAGATTTTCTATTGTGTGTTGGGAAATTATACAGCATGTAAAGGGGTTACACGATGTGTACTTGGTCACTAGACACAAGTTGTGAACTATGTACACATTGTGAAAGGAGTACACATCGTGTAATGTTTACATGATGTGTAATTTCAAAAGATCAAGTTTTAATAAAAAGGCGTCAGGTTTTTCTCTATACTTGAGCCCTGTAGATTACATAATGTGTAAAGGGGTTATACATCATGTAACTGTCAAGAGGTCATCTTTTAGGGTTCTACATCAACTTATTTTTCATTCATTCTTCTGCATCCCTCCTTGATCTCGACCTAGATCCCTTCTTCAACAATTTTAGGAGCCTCTGTTCGATCCAAATTGATTCATTCAGTGATTGATCACCATCATAGTTAGGTTTCATCTCTCTAGGTGAGTAATATTTTATACTTAATTATTTCCTTTGATTGTGGTAGTGTTGTTGCATTACACTATTTATTTTGGTGGATCTATGGTGATATTTTTGTTGTTTCTCTTCTAGATTCGTTGTGTGATATTTCTTCGGGGGTTGTTCCTTTGTTGGTTATGGTGCGACCAATGTTCCTTCTTCGAGGTATGTGTAGTCCATCCTCTTTGCCAACCCTTTTTTATGGATTGAATCAATTCTGAGATGTGAGGATTTGTTCTAGAGACTCTATTTTCATTTTTGTATTCTTTTTGTTGGTGTATCCCTTTGTGGGCATGCGCGACCCTGAGTTTGAGGTAGGAAGTTTTGTCTCTAGCCTATTTTGGTGAACTGAATTGCTTCTATTTTGATAAAAAAAAATTATTAAATGAAATGGAATGATATGATTGATTTGTTTTGTGTGTGTGGAACTGGTTTTTTATAAAATATGGTTTTCCCTTGGTTTTTTTAAATGAAAAGGTATTTTCAAATCATTGTAAAATGGTTTTTTGAAATGGTTTTCAAATCATGAAATGATGAAGTGGTTTGATAAACTGGTTTGGAAAATATAGAACATAGGAATTCTTGGATACTTAGGTGGAAGGTATTTTAATAGGTATCTTCCACTGTTAGGGGGTTTTCTCATTGGGTTTTCCTCTGCTACCTAGTCCTGTTGTTCTAGGGACTTATTAGACCTATTAGAGGGTTCACTTACTAGGGTGTTCTTCTACTCTCTAGACTCAATGCATATGTTTAGTGTCTTGATTCGTATGTGATTTTCTATGTTTGGTATGGGTGTCCTGGTTATCTTGACCTAGTGTGATATTTTTCATGTTGTGAATTGTGCCTCTTGGCCAATTTGGGATGATTTTGTTTTGTACTATCTTGATTGTATAGCCATTGATTTTATATGATATGTGATGCATGCTTTGGTTTGACTTGATATATCTATTTATATATATATATATGAAATTATTTGAAACTGATTTACCTACTTTATTTGGAAATGTGAAAAAATAGGAAATTAAACTATTTTGTCATGCTTTTGATATAAAAATTATTAAACTATTATCATTACTTGTTTTCTTTAAAGTTGAGAATGCTTTGATTATTGTTCTAAGACATGATATGAAACACTTGAGTGGGATCGTGTTGAGTGTGTTATCTCACACCCTACATACCCCTTCGGTAGTGCATAGACCTTTGTATGTCTTTCAATGCAAGGAAAGTAAAGGCACTACAGTGAGGCGGTGAGGTTTTCTGTCAGCTGAGTTAAGTAGCTAGTGGTGAGATGGTGGGAGTATGCCCATGTTGTCACATGGAATAGTTGTTTTTTCCTATTTTTAGTAGTCCTTTATGGTCAGACCTATACTTGGATATTGTTTCTACTCTTGAGTTGTATAGTTTCCACTATTAGTTTTTAGTTATGACATATATTTATCTTTTACATTATTGTCTATATTATATATATATGTCATGTTGTTGCTTCAGATTGGAAAAAATCATTCCCTATGATTGTTGTTTGATGCTCGGGTGCTAGTTGCCAGCCATGGCGATCGGAAACACCCTTTGGGTATGTGAAAAATTCAGGTCGGGTGCCAGTTTGAGAGGGTATATGGGTTGGGTTCATCGCATTTATTTTATTAAATTCAAACATAATTTAATTGAGATCAACAGAAACACTTAGTGTGTGACCCTCTGGGATTTTTTCTCATTAGCATTAGGTATATTTGTTTGAAGTCTAATGTTACTATCTAGCAATGGATCAAGACATTCTAGAGAAAGTACTTAATATCACAGCATCAATAACCATATATGAATACTCACTATGCAATATAATATCTTTGTCTCAATATCTCGTCAACCAAGTTGCATGTCCATATCATCAACCTATATGCTTGATACATATTTCTTTAGCACTCTGAAATGAACATGCTGATGCACCATGACCATGGAATTTAATGAGAGAGTTATATTTCAATCAAAGGGGTTGATATATTAACTTCTATAAAGATGTAAGGGACAAATCCTTCATTGAATTATCCATTAATAACATATTATTCATGATGCATCCAACATACCCTACTTCCTGCCAACATATGATGTGATGCTTTTTGTTAGTAAATCTAAGTGCACAAATCATGACATGCATTAATAATAATCTTAAATTCTAATGATCATTACATATTCTAGTATATATGAATATCTGATGACAACAAAACATGTGGAATTCCTATTGTGGTGTCTATTCTTATAATCTTCCATCTTGGAGATTAACAAGTGAAAACTTCATGAGAAGAAACTTCATCTGCTTACGAGTACTCACACCTGATGAATTATATATTATGTGCCCTATCATAGTACATTATCCAACCATAGAACTATATTTAAGAATATCTTCATAACATTTCAAGTCTCTCATCATAGTGGGGAACTGTTATGAAATTATCAATGAAATAGATACTCTAAGACATTATAACATCAATGTTATGCATAAGAACAAACAATATGTGACAAGATATTTATATTAATATTCACTTTGAATATACATATAATCCAAAACACAAATTAGTTGGTTCTAGGGCATAAACTCCAACATAGATCACCATGAAATTCTAATTTAAACATTAAAATTACTTTTTAACTGTCATATTTGTCCTTAAAAGATTTCAAAGACTCCAGTTCATCCAAATATTATCACTTTTAATATTTTTAAAGACATTTACTTTGACTCTTCTATTGCTTGCGCAATAATTGTATCGATGTTGCGTAAGTGTTTTAGATAATTATACTACTGTTTAAAATTTTAAAGAATTACTAATATAAATATAATTTATTCATCATCAATATTATTATATATAACTATTAATTGTGTATTTTTATTTGTATCCCTACATAATAATAAAATTTAAGATAGTATGTGTGATGGGTGATATTTTTGTAAATATTAATTTCTTATTATAAAAAATTTCCATATTCAAAGAAAGTGGATCTAAAATTGATAATAATTTACAAGGTATAAGGGGGGTCAATAAATCCTCTATACATCCATTGAAAGATAAGGTTTTGGGATATTTTGTGACCTTGTCTCTTAATTTAACAATTTTATTGCATTTAACGCTTACTGAAGTGACTAAATTTTACTATTTATTTTAATGATTAAACAATAAAATTAAATTTATTACCTAATTTTTTGAAAACCATTCTACAAGATTCAATTTTTATAGGTGGTGAAAATTAATTTTAATAAAATTATGCTTAACGCAACAAAAACCGTTTTTTTTTTAAATGTCATTTTAAGCATGAAAATGAATCTATACTAAAATCATGTATAGTATTAATTATCATGAAATTTATTGGTTTATGGATAAACAAATTATATTTAAGTGTCTTTCAAATCATGACAAAATTGGATGATACCTTGTGGATGCTTAATTAAAGGTAAGATCCAAAAAAATAGTTTTTATTAAAAACAAATATAACTTATGTTCCAAAATATAAATCATGAGTTTTTTAATTAAAAAAATATTTTTAAATGAATTAATTTACTCTTTAAATACACTTTTGGTTGATAAAAATGTTTCATGAATTTTCAAGTCATGCTTATATCATGATGATGTCATAAAAGTTGTGGTTTTGTGTAAAAACTGCATTTCTCACTATTCACTCGAAAATCAACATTTTTAGAAAAATATAAAAAATTAGTCATAATCTAATTTTTATATGATGAATCCAAAAATGAAGTTAGTATTTATCGAATTCAACTTCTAAAATTTAGAAAATTAACTTTTAAATAAAACCATATAATACATGGAAAACAATTTATTTAAAATAATACCTATTTATTTTCAAATGAAAGATCATATCATTGTTTCATACCTTGATAAAATTATTTATTATAATAAATATGAATATAAATTAATATAATTAATATGAATATCCATTTATAACATATTTAATAGTTATTTAATTCTTTCAATAGTTCAAAATAATAAATTATGTTAAGGAAATTTACTTAACCTTTAAATAAAACATCCTTTATGGGATGAGGTAAATATGGTAATCTTAAATGCGTTATGAGTATCTAATTTATTATATAATATCTTTTGAGACATGAAATAAACATATATAAGAATTTAAATTATATATATAAATTCATAATCATGAATATTAATAAACTATAAAAGTGATATCTTATTAAAAATACTCAAGTTGTCACATCATCGATGCATCAACATCCACCATGGTTGTGCCTGCATCAGGACATGTCCAAAGTAGTTGATATAAATCCCACCTAAAACCCAGGGTAGACTTGAAATTTCTTCATTATTGCAATTCATTGTCCACCAACATCGAAGGAGATTCCTCTTTCCCTCAAAATGGAGGATAGTTCTTATCCTCATAAATTCTCCAAGACATCATAATTTTATGCTCCATCAATCCCGAGTCCATGTCAAATAAAAAACACCAATTTATCCCTGAATACCAAGACACACTTCACTGAATCCTAAAAACCAGCTTTATTTCATACCTCCTTATCCCTTGGTCACTTACTAAAAACATGATTTAAGTCCTCAATAGTTTGACATCATTAACCACTACTACAAATAGTGATTTTATCAGTGCTAAAAAATGCTTTTAACAGCGCTAGAAAAGCATTGTTAATATCAACGAAGATAAAGGGGGGTCCCCTTTAACAGCATTGATAAAGGTTTTCCTTTATCCATTCTAAAAAAAGTTTCAATAAGCCCCCCCCCATCAGTGCTATTTTAGCGCGGATAAAGGACACTTTTTATCAACATTATTTTTAGCACTGATAAAGGACCACTTTATCAGCTCTTTAATTAGCACTGATAAAGGGAGACTTTATCAGTGCTCTAAATAGCACTGATAAAGGCCTAGCTGCCTATGATATGTTTTTTATATAACAACAGACTCACCAGCAGCACCTGCATATGTAAACTTCACACCCACCAGTAGCACCTGCACAGCACACACACACCACCTACACAAAACAACACCTGCACAGTGCACACAAGAACAAAGCAGTGCACACAATAGTGTACACAAGAAAAAAGTAGTGCACACGAGGGTTTGTAAAAAAATTCTATATACATTTCAAACAATGTTTTATATAATTACATTTATACTTATCCAACAAATAGTTAAAAACATTAATGTTTCCTCCTTTGACATCTATGATCCCCTCTCAAAAATGTCTACCCATGGTATTAGTTTCTGAACAAATCATCCCAAATCAAGAAAAAGGTTCCACCTATATAATAAAACAAGTATTATATTAGTAATACTATAAAGAAATAAATTAAACATTAATATGAAAGAATACATTAATAAAATGTCAATTTTTAATAAAAAATACACATTTGGAGTTATACAGGTAACACCGTGCATCGTATTGAGGTGGGATTAATTCCTACATATCACAAGTGAGTTATGGATCATTAAACTAAAATATTAAAACAATTTGAATGGGTTTACTTGGTTTTGAGTATGTCCATTTTTTTACTAAAATTAATATCAAATTTAAATGACGTATTTGGATTTATATCAGTCACGTCGTTCATCGGATTGATGTGTGGTTGATTACTACACATAAAAAATGACTCATGGATTGTTGTTATAAATTATCAAAACAATCCAAATGGTTTTGCTCGGTTTTCAGTATGATAGTTGTGTTTTTTTACTAAAATATCATTTTAAACCGAAAACACCCATTTTGAGTCATACCGGTCGCATCGTGCATCGGTTTGAGGTGAGACTACTTCATGCACATCACAAAAGACTTAAAATTCTCTCTACTAAATTATGAAGACAATCAGAGTGTGTTTTCTTGGTTTTCAGTGAGTGAAATGTTTTGAGCTAAAATGTCAATTTTAAACTGATAACGAACACTTTTAGTCATACTGGCCACACCGTGCATTGAATTAAGGTGAGGTTGATTAATGTATATAAAAAATGACTCATGGATAATTATCTTAAGTAAACAAAACAATATGAATGTGTTTTATTGGTTTTCAGTATGTCATTTATTCTTTTTACTTAAATTAATGTCAATTTTAAATAAAAACGCATTTGGATTTATACCAGTCACATTGTTCATCGGATTGAGGTGTGGTTTATTCTTGAACATCACAAATAACTCATGGATCATTGTTCTAAGGTATCAAAACAATCCAAATTCATTTTCTCGATTTTCAGTATGTCAGTTGTGTTTTTTTACTAAAATATCATTTCAAACTGAAAACACGCTTTTTGAGTCATACCGGTCACATCATGCGTTGATTTGATGTGAGACTACTTCATAAATGTCATAAAGGACTTAAGAATCATTGTCCTAAATTATAAATACAATCGGAAAGTGTTTTCTTGGTTTTTAGTGAGTGACACATTTCGAGCTAAAATGTAGATTTTAAACTGATAACAGACACTTTTAGTCATACCAGTCACACCGTGCATCAAATTGAGGTGTGGTTGATTCCTATATGTCACAAATAACTTATGTATCGTTTTACTAAATTATCAAAACAATCCAAACGTGTTTGATTGGTTTTCAATATGTTAGTTGTTCTTTTTACTTGAATTAATGTCAATTTTAAATAAAAAAGACACGTTTGGATTTATACCGGTCACATCGTGCGCTTTATTGAGTTGGTGTTGATTCCTACATGTCAAAAATGACTCATGGATCATTTTCCTAAAAAATCAAAACAATTCAAATATGTTTTCTCAATTTTTAGTATGCTGGTTGTGTTTTTTTACTAAAATTAATGTCAATTTTAAATAAAAAGAGACACTTTGAGTCATATCGGTCGCATCGTGCATCGGATTGAGGTGTGGTTGATTAATACACATTAAAAATGACTTATAGATCATTTTCTTAAAGTGTAAAAACAATCCAAATGAGTTTTCTCAGTTTTTAGTATGTTAGTTGTGTTTTTTAATAAAATATCATTTCAAACTGGAAACACACATTTTAGTCATACTGGTCGCATCATGTGTCGATTTGATATGAGACTGCTTCTTACACTTCAAAAATAACTTATGAATTTTTGTCCTAAATTGTGAAGAAAATCAGAGTGAGTTTGTTTGGTTTTCAGTGAGTGAAACGTTTTGAGCTAAAATGTCAATTTTAAACTGATAACAGACACTTTTAGTCATATCGATTGGTCACACCGTTCGTTGGATTGAGGTGTGGTTGATTCTTACACATAAAAATTATTTATGGATCATTTTCCTAAGGTATCAAAACAATCTGAATGTGTTTTCTCAGTTTTTAGTATGTCACTTGTTCTTTTTTCTAAATTTATTTTTAATTTAATATAAAAATACACACTAAAAGTCATAACAGCCACATCATGCATCAGATTTAGGTGTGGTTGATTCCTACACATTACAACTGATTTATGGATCATTGTCCTAAAGTATCAAACCAATCCTAATGCGTTTGATTAGTTTTCAGTATGGCACTTATTATTTTTACTAAAATACTGAAAATTTTAAATAAAAATAGACACTTCCAGTCATATCGGTCACATCTTCATGCTATTTGTGTACATTATTCCATCAAGTATATTGCTCATTCATTTCTAAACAAATCTATCTCATCTTGTGAATATGAGTCTTTTCGATAATCATGGTAGTACTGAAAAAATATAAATAAAGGATTAATAAATATTTTAAATGAAATAGTAATTATTTTCAAAAATACATATTCAATGATGTTGTTTTGTTCATGAAATACAATCTGTTTTATAAATTTACAAGCATAATAACCACATTCTTTGTCATTTGTTTATTTCAGACACTACAGAAACATTGAGAAAAATAAGTAATTTTTTTTATATGTGTTTGGATAGTGAAATATTATTATATATAACTTGATTTTTATCTAATCGTAGTACTTTTGATGTTCCTTGTCCTTTTCTCCTGGCCTCATTCCATGATGTAGACAATATTCACACATCGCCCTATCATAACAGAATCCTCATTAAAAGATAATATAAATTTTATAACTAGGTTTTTATTTCTAAAATATTGGATGTATTGTATTACAAATTGACAAACTCCATCATGTGTGGTCCGTTTGTTGGATATACATGCATTGAATCCAAGAAATAAATCGTTGGAGTGTCCAAATTGACCACAACGAGCATCCAATACTGACTAAGAACACAAAAAAGAATAAGTAATGAAATAAATTAAAATATATTGTATATGATTAAATTGTAAAGTTTTAACCCTGCATCGTTGGTATTAAGAAGAGTCTATCATCTATACTGTTGATGTTAAAAGATTTGAGCAGGCCTGTCGCTATTTCACTCACTTTCTTGGATTCTATTTCTTGTTATTCTATAGAGGTGACGTGAGGGATAACAAGTCCAAATTTTTGTTCATGGGTAAATCCCTTCAAATTTTTTTCATATATAAACCTGCAAAAAATATGAAATGTATTTAGTCATAATTATCATAGTATATCAACTTTGTAAAACCAAATCATGAAAACATACCTCATGTATACATTTACAACTGAGTTGCCTAGCCAGCCATACTCCAATATTTTACTTACATTATCAACACTAATGAAATATGGATCTTCCCCTTTTAAAATATTTTCATCAAAAATAATTTTTTGAATTCCACTGTCTTTCAACTTCATATTCATATGGGCTTACAATGATAATAAATGAGGATATAGAATGGGCGGGTTTAAGGTGTTTTTGGTAGATAGTTTTGATAGGTTGGTTGATCCTTGATATGGTTTTGATTCGTTATTTATTTTCACCCCCTTTCCTATGACGATCTATAATAACATCCATTGGTTCATACCTTATTTTCATTAAATGTTAAAGGTTTATCTTGAAAAAAAATTTGGAAATTGATACCTCCTTTTCAACATGTTTTTTTACAAGATGTGACAGTCATGCGATGAATGTTCGAAGAGCTTGTTTGACCTTATGAATATCTTCATCATCAATTAAATCAGGTAGCCCGGTGCTCGGCTCACGGGCTACGTTAATCAACACTTTGACACGACCTGTTGGAAGTGTTCTGTTGTATAGTATGATGTTCTGGATATTGAACATTGTAGCCCTTGCTACAAGGTGATGGGTGGGTGTTGATGGATATAAATCACATTCATTTTCACCCTGTAAAATATCAGTACAAGAAAGGTATCAGTGTCTATCTGATTCACAATTCACAGAAACAATTATTATAACATTGATTAACTTAGCTAAGATAGGTTTTTGAGGGGAATAACTCACCTCAAATCTAGTGGGGGTGGGGCGGGATCTTCACGCACTAGTTGTTCTTGAGCTGTTTCTTCTCTTTGTCGCGCTACCATTATATTTTCCATGAACTCTTTCTGCAATTGCATATGTTCTTCAAGGATAATTATTCTTTCTCTCATCATTTTTATTTCTTTACTTTGATCCTCCTCTTGTTTTTTTCTCAAAAAATGTTTAGGGTGTCACCCCAAAACCTGCACCTCTAACGCAACCATACGTTTTTGGCTTATTCAAGGCCGCCGAAAGTATATCTGCATCAGGTTTGGGTGTTGCTAATTTCTATGACTATGCTAGATAAAAAATATAGGAAAATAAGTAATCATTTTTATATAATATCTATTTAAATCAAAAAAAATATTATGTCATACTTACACATGTTTCCCACACTTTTTGTGTGTTTTCATCTATTAGTATCCCATCTTTATTTACACATGCCTTCTTTCATAGCACATGGTATGGGATGGAAGTGACTTTGGATTTGGATCCATTAGTCTACATATAAACATAGGAACATAGTTATGGTGTTGTTTTATGTCACATAAAAGTATTACAATATATTTAAAATATGTACCAATTTTTTTCAAGTGAAGCATACCCCATTCTTGATTTACATTAGGGGTACACTGGTGTTTCTACTCGTTCCTTATTTTCATCACTCAATTGTTATTTAATAAATAAAAAACTGTCAATCAAAGTGATGAATACACATATCATCAAACAACGTATTACCTTACACAATGTACCTGAAAAGGCTGCTTCACATGACGACTAGTAAATGCATCACATGCTCCTTGGGTTATTAGGTGTTTATAAATAGGAGGTGGGTGTGGGTTTATTTTCCCTTCAGCATCTTTAAGATAACATTTCATTAAAATTGTGTGAAATCCTCTATGAATCCTTCCAACAAACATTAATACATAGTCCTTGTGTGAGTTATCCACTATAAATGCACTCTACAAGGGATAATGAAGAGTAGGTCAATGTTTTGTTATTTTATTTTTTTAGTAAATTAAAGAAATGATATCATAACGTTACTGTAATATCTCCCCACATCATTGTCTTAAGACCGGTGACAACATGGTGCCACGAATGTACATCAATCAGTATGCATTGCCGAGTGATGATTCCAATGTAACTACTGAACATGGCCTTATTGGGGTTAATATTTTGGCATCGCTTATTCCATCTAACCTTGTATTTGATGCCTTTCACTTTTTCCTTAAGGATTTTTTCTAACACCATCAAACTACAACGCTTCTGTTTTTTCTACGCCATCGGTGTTTCGTTGACTACCATTTCCTTAGTTTCAAAATCATTAATATATTTCTCTGGAGTGCTAGAATTAGTATGTGCATATGGTGTTTATACCTCTACACTGGGAGAAGCAACAGCAACAGGTTGAGAAATTTGTTGGTCCTTTACACTGTGAGAAGTAGCAGGTTGAGAGACTTGTTATGACTCAGGATTGGGAGCATCATCATGTGTAGAAGTAATTATCTTCAAAAGTGGTTTAACATTTAATTTATATTACATAAAAGTATCAGTAAACAAATAATAACATAAAGTAACATGATGTATATTACAAAAAAATATAACCTGATTATTGAACTCTTTTTTTAAGGCTGAAGGGATTTGACCCCTCTATCGACTATCCAAATCCCTTCATTGTGGTCTCCTATGACATACAAAATGTCATCTATATTAGGACTACTATGAAATGATTGCAACATCCAAATGAAAGGGTCATCCTCTATTGAATTTTCATCTGACCCTTTAGTGGTTTTGGTCGAAAACAGAATAATTGACCAGTTTCGGTTTGCAGGATCTGGAACATAAAATACTTGTACTACCTGTGATGCTATTATAAATAGTTCATCTTTATACCCTTTTTCACTGAAATCAACTTTCACGAATATCAACTCATTTATTTTAATATCACTCCTGATATCAACCCACTAGTATTGAAAAATAGGAACTTGGAAGTTCATATAATCTAACTTCCATATTTGTTTGATGATGCCAAAAATATGACATATTCACATAAATTGGATTTATGTCCTTAGCACCAGAAACATGCATCGCTTCATCCACAAGTGTAAATCCACTGTTCTTCATGGTATTATTTTCATCATGTTTATTAGTATAAAATGTATAACTTTTAATTACATAAGCATTATAAGATAATACATACACGCTTGGTCCTTCGGCTAGTCATCGAAGTCATTTTGAAATTGAGTCCGTATTTTCATCTGACTCCTTAAATATATGGTTTCAAAACTATCCTATAAAATATCGATTATTCATATTTGATATCCATTTTTCATCCCTTGATGGATTAAAATTCCTAAGAATTTCTTTGTGGGTTTTGACATATGTGTCAACCTCCAAATTGTTAGGTAAAATGTAAAGGTGGTTCTACACTCAATCTGTAATATTGACTATGAAAATCTCTCTTCTAGAAATTCCTTCACCTGCAAGCCGTCTAGTGTGATGAGATTTTGATAGACCAATGCTTTCCACACTGGACATGTATTCGGTACAGAATTCAACGGCTTCCTCAACAATATATCGCTCTGCAATACAACCCTCTATCCAACTTCGATTTTTGACATACCCTTTAAAAATCTTCATATATCATTCAATGAGGTAAATCCATCTATAGTGTATAAGACCACATAGTAAAATCTCTCACACCAAGTAAATCATCAAATGAACCATCATATCAAAGAATTTTAGCAAGAAGAACATTTCCAATTCACATAATATGACAGCAGTTTCTCTTTCTATACTCAGAAATTTCATCAGGTCTATAACTTTGTTGCATATAGCTTTGAAGAAGAAACAGAGCTTCATTAATGTATAATGGACATTCTTGGGCAAAATGAAACGTACATTTATAGGATATCTTGAATCAAAACATGTCAGTCATGTTATTTTAGACCCTTTAACTTTAAATCGGTCATTGACGCGATGTTCTTGATATTCGATGAATACCCCTTTGGAACCTTTACATCATTCAAGAAGTTGCAAAACTGATATCTCACCTGCCTGGAAAGAGTGTAAGCAACTAGAGGAAGAAAAGTTCATTTTTCACCCTTCACTGGAACAAACTCTTCTCATATTCCCATGTAAACCATGTCTAACCTAGCCTTAATTTCATCCTTTTTTTCAGGTGCATTTAGAAATGTGTCGATGAAACTCTCACATGCATTTTTTTCAACATGCATAACATCAAGAAAGTGTTTGGCGTACAGACAATTCCAGTATGGTAATTCAAAAAAACTAATATCTTCTTCTAACTGGTTTTCGTAAGGTTTTTCGAAAACGGTTTACCAAAAGTAGTGTCCACATATATTACTTTCTCAAAAAGTTGATCACCTATTAGTGGAGACGGTGTTGTATGTTCTTTTGAAATTCCATCGAATGATGTCATTCAAGATCAGTACTTATATCATTAGGGTATAAATCTATGATGACCTAGAAACACAGTTTTCGATAAATGTTTCAACCTAATTGATTGTGTGCCTTGTTCACAGATGAGACACCCATGAATTCCTTTATTGTTATATCCAGAAAAATTTCCATAAGCAGGAAATTCATTTAGCATCCCATACAACATGGCTCTCAATGTGAGATCTTTATTTCTATAAGCATCATACAACGTAACACATAAATCCCACAATAATTTCAAATCCTCGATTAGTGGAGATAAATAAACATCAATATCATTACCGAGTTTTTTTTGTCCTGATATAAGCATAGATATCATGATGTGTTTTTGTTTCATGCATAATCATGGTGGCAAGTTATAATTTACCAACATAATCATCCATGTACTGTGAGTGCTTCTTTGAAAACCAAAATGATTCACTATATTTGTAGATAATGCAAGACGAATGTTTCTTGGATCGTTTCCAAAATCAGGATACTCATGATTGATTCTCTTACACTAAGGAGAGTCTATCGGGTGACGTAATTTCTCATCTTTATTTCTTGTGTCTATGTGCCACATCAATTCCCATGCGGTCTCCTCACTTCCATATAGGCACATAAAACTTGGAATGATTGAAAAGTACCATAAAACTTTCATAGGACTAGATTCATCTTTCTTGTATTGAGAAGTACCACGCTTTGGGCTTTCTCTAAGTGATTTTTGGTCCTTGCAAAATAGTATACAATCATTCGGGCAAGAGTGTATTCATTCAGAGATCATACCCATCGAATGTAGCATTTGTTTGGTGTTGTATATTTGGCTCGGGAGCTCATTATCTTCTGGAAGCATGTCATTCAAGAGAGAAAGTAATTTTATAAAACTGACATCACTCCATCTATTACCTTCTTTCAAATTATACAGCTTCAGTATGGCTGGCAATGCTATATATTTAATGCAACCACCATACAAAGGTGTCTGTTCACAACTCTTTAACTACTCAAACAATTTTGGGCAATCACAAACTTCATATTCAATTATCCTTATCATTTTCTCAATACGATCTTCATCATCATTCACATCTACAATCACGTCCTCAATACATTCTTCTTTATTTTCCACACTTGTAATCATATCATATGATTCATAAAACGCATTGTTATCTAATCCACTAGCTACATTCACTTTTCCCCCATGTTTATTCTAACATTTATAACTTTGATCTATTCCATGATAGATCAAGTGTTCTTACAACTCCTCTAGACTAACTTGTCTTGAATAATAACAGTGTAAACCCGGACAAAGGATTTGAGAAGGGTCATATGCATGATCTTTTGCAAACTTGATGAACTCTTTCACTCCACCTTTATACTATATTATTAAATGATTGGTATTCATCCGATCTTTATTTATATCCATCCTATTTTATTCAGTGATATTAGTATTTAACAAAATAAATACACAAAATATTGATATAATGTAATGGTTTTCTTAATTCTATAAAAATCTAGACATAAAATATTATGAAAAAACTATAATTCAAATGTCCTTTGAAAACTATTTAAAAAACCACGCTTGAAATCCCATTAAAAAAACTAATCATTTACACAAATTATTCTTTAAAATAACATGGACTTTTTAAAATAAATCAATCAGTTCAAAACACTCTTTCACAAAACCACAATTCCCTTTTTAAAGCATTCAAGACAACTTTATTACCCAACAATCTTAATCATTTAAAATGAGTGACATCCCTCTAAGAAACGTTTCAAAACACTTGAATCATTTTAAAAGAGACACTTAGGAATTTTCACAAATACATAGATCCCAATAGAGACACTTTATAAAAGATACATAGAAAACACCTCAATTCATCCCAAATAAATTAGTGTTGTATGATTCCATCACATTATTCCAAAGGTGGGTGTAATAATAATAATTTATAAAATTGTTTGATATTGTGATCCCCAATATTGGATATCCATTATCTATGCTTCCATTATAAAGTTATATCAATTATCCTTCACCACAACACCAGAGTCCCAACATATATGTTTTATAGTCAGTGACCACACTCGCAACCATGAAATACTCGTGTTCCAGTTTACTACAAACACTGCATTATCCCAATGATCCTTGGCTCGCACCAAATTAATTGGTTGTACTCCCCAAGAACAATTTATATGTCTCTCACATGAAGCATTATTGGTTCCTTCCTTTATAAATGCACCTAAGAAAATCTACAAGCATGAACCCGTCACATAATCAAAAATTTCCCATGTATCGTTCCTTTCGCATAAAGAATTTCCTTATGCCACTCATCACTAGAAGAAACTATGTTGTTTTCCCAATACTTTTAATTAAATCATGTCTCAAGTCAAAATAAGAAAATAATTATGGTATTAAACTAATAGATGATATGATTTTCCATAGTCTGTTTTTTAAAATCTTTAAAAAGACTTTATAAATGACATTACAAAGACTAGTCGTTCTAAAATTCTTAACTAAACTCATATCAGTAACCTCTAGAATCAAAGTGATAAGAGTATCATTATAAGTCTCAAGAGAATTCTTACCTCTCTAAAACTCATTCATGAGGTTAACAACATCAAGTCCCAAAACAGTCTAGAACATTTTAAAGAAAATTTCATAAAGAAAATCTAGGTTTGGTACCTTTGATGGATGCATCAACCTAAATGTCACGACCACTTCATAACATTGAATATAAATAGATAATAATTAGTTCATATAATTTTTTAAATTCAAAATAAAATAATAATTTAGATATTTTGATATAAATTTATGATAAGAATAAAATATGATTTGATAATCACTTGAAAGTGTCTCATGTAGCTTTGGATAGGCAGGGGTAACAAAAGATATATTTCCCTTATAACTCAATTTATCCCTTAATAAAAATATAAATGCACTCACCTATGAAGTAGGATTTCCATCCAAAAAACATAAATTTCATGTGGTGTGCTTATTCCATTTATGCCATGTGTTTATCTTTTATTGCTCATTTTCCTTTGGGGTAGGTATTTTCAAAACCATGATGTTACTGGAATTAAAAGGTAGAGATCTAATGTAGTGACATAGTTGTAGATTTACTTCTATGTTATGGTATATCAGGTTTGGGGATTTGTTTCAATTCAGGTATGTTCTAGAATTTATTCCACTATCTGCAAGTTTCGGGGGTTTAATTTATGTTTTAGGGGTTTAAAATTAGGATTGTTTATTTGTACCAAATCCAACTAGTGGTATCAGCTCTTTTTCTTATTCTAGTATCAGTTACCAAAAAGTGGTATTAAATCTTGGTTACATAACATATGGTGATTATTTTATCAAGACTCAATAGAAATTCTTGGTTTCAAGACTACTGGGTTTCCTTTAGTGAAGTGGTTTTCTAAGATTTAGTTGAATTTCACTAGTAAAAAATTGGTGGTGCCATTGAAATGGGTAAGGTTTCACTTGATAATAAATGGTGGAGGATTCAAACTTTGGGGGAAAATATCCTTCCTACTCTTGGAGAGTTCAAAAGTTACATTGATTTTGAATTAGGCTGAAGTGAGGTGTTCAGTAGAATGGGAAACCATGAGATGAAAGCATTAGAATTTTTTTTAAAAGGTGTGTCCAAGAGAATTTGGATCCAAGAGGGAAGAAGGACATGCCTCAATGATGTTAAGCATTAAAGGTGGATGTGTAGTATAGGGAGGGATCAAGGAGTATGATTGATCGAGGTTTTGGTGCAAGAGTGGTTCTCGGTGAGAATGCATCAATGCCTAAAAAGTGAAGCATTTTGATCCATGTCTAGGGAGAGCATATGTAATAACCTGAGATTTTATGAGAATTATTCTTTTTAATTTCATTGATGTATTGTGTTTTATGCTACACCAAAATTAGCTTTCACTATACGCAACACCGTATTAGCTTGCAGTATACGCAATACTATTCTTGGCTCTTGTTACACACAATTTCAAGTTTATTTTGTGGAAATTATTTTACGCAACCTTAAGTATAGATTTTGTTTAATGTATAAATGAAATATGTTTTGATTATGTTATACGCAACACCAAATGGAACTTTCACTACACGCATCCCTAACTTGGCTTGCATTACACGCAATCAAGACCCTCTTCGATAGCATGTGTAGTACGCAATACCGAGTTTCACTAAACGATATATTATTATAATATTATTATGAACTAGCCGTTATGAAAATTTACATAAAACTTAATTTTACCACTTCTGTGAGTGGAATTTCGAAAATCTGAGAGACATGGTTAATATAAAGGAGTAAAATTTGGTTCAATAAGATAAAAATAATTTTTGGTGAATAGTAACTTTTTACTTTTATTTACCACGGTTAAAAGTAAATAGGGTAATTAAGGGTAAAAATGATATTATTATTACCCTAACACATGTCCTAATTCTATTAGATAAGTGTAATTCAACCAAAAACAACCTTAGGGATAAAATATTACCCTTTAGGTCCACTTGGATTAGATTAGGACATTTATTATTATTTTATTTAAAAAATAATTAAAATAGTTAAAATCAAAGTTGAATAACTAAAACATTTTTAATATAGGGTTGTACATAATATAAATTCGACTATAAAAATTAATTATAAAGATAAAAATATTTCCTACATAATGGTATTTTATTTATAATTTTTAGACATTAAATAATTTAATTTATTTATGACACAATGATGATGCAGTAATTACCTTATTAATGAGATATTAACATAATTGATGTTATCAATACCCAAATAAATGTAATTTTAGACTTTTAATTAATTCCACTAATTTTATAGGTTAATATGACATGTTATTACTGATTTAATTAACTTTTTTCGAACTAATCATGTTGTTATGATTTTCAAAAAAATCAAGTACCAAATAGTGTCAAAATTGACATAAAATGGTTTTTAAAACAAATATTATATTATTAATTGTTATTTTATTCCTAAAAATATAAGGTTCGGCCAAATGAGTTATATAAGGATATATATATTAATAAGGAACCACTTGGGGTTTATTTGGCTTGTTATAGTAAGTTTATTAACCATATAGTGTAAGAAAACAAAAAGACACGGTAAAAGTTAAATTATTTAACTTAGAGTTAAATCTAAATGATAAGGATAAAATAGTAACCTAAACTTGTCTAAAATATATTTTTTGAGAGTATTTAGATCTATCCCCACCTTATCTTAGAAATTAATCAATTTGGAGCTATTAAAAATCGAATATGGCTTTATTATAAAATAATATTTTAAGTTTTTTTAAGGTGCCCCTCTCCTCCCTTATAAAAAGGGCACCCCTTCCCTCTTCTCTTCACACACTTTTGAGCCTTGAAGTTCAGAAAAACTCTGAAAATTACTCTTCCCAACCTATATGTTTATATCATATAGGTTCTGGTCTTCTCAAAAGACCAAATCTAGTGCCCTAATAAGAAGTTTAAAGGAGGTGCGTCGAGGAAGAGGTAATCTCTTCTACCGATTCTTTCAAGTATTCTTTCTTCTTCAACTTCTTCTTATTTAGTTGTTTCATTATAAAGTAATGATATCAGTATCACTAATATACTTATATGTTATTATAAATATTAAACAACCCCATTTCACCTTCTATCCATCTTACAGAAAATGAAATCACCGTGCGTGTGTATGTACGGAATACCGTCTCCACGCCGTGGTGTAATCTGTTTTTCCACCACCACCTTACTTGGATGGGTATAATGATGTAAAGAATAACTATATATAGTTATTATAAAATAATACTGATTATAATATATTATATCATCCACTATAATTCCATTCAATAAATATGGGAACGATATCATTGCTCGTGTGTACGTACGGATTACCGTCTCCACGACGCGATGAGATTCATTTTCCATGTTAACAATTCAAGAATGATTATAAAGTATATATAATGAGTAATCATGAAATATATGACATAATTATGCTACTAGATTTATGTATATATATATATATGTATGTCATCTACTTAATTCCATTCAATTTAATAAGGAAACGAAAAACAGCGTTCATGCGTACGTACGGCCTACCGTCTCCATGAACGGTGTATTTCTTTCCATTTATCAATCTATTATATATATGTATATTATGAATATATATTATATATAAATCATGTTTTATATTCTTGAATTAATTAATCATGATCTAAGTAATCATATTAATAATTACAAGTCAAAATACGAACGATAAATGAAACGATTTTACCCAAAACGCTGCTTTAACATGGAATTGACAAATAAACGGATAATATAAAGTCGTAAGTGAATCATATATGATAGAATAAATATTACTATGGTTCTATTACAAGTTAATAATATGTTTAAACCCACTATACAGGAGTCTTGGACACATATGGAATAAATTGGACATAAGGTAAGGGATAATTATTCCAATCTCATTCTTATCTGAGATTATTTATTCGTAAGTATTTACTGGGGTTATTGTTATCATCCATGACCATGTTTTCTAAAAATGTTTTCATGTATTTTTAAAGTCCTTTTTACCCATTTTTGAAATTTACCACATGTTATGAAAGTAATCTTACTTTTTTTTACCCCACGGGGAACTTTTTAACTTTTCCGAAAAAAGTACGAGAAGAATGTTATTTTTAACTTATACGGCGTTAACAGGTTTTTATGGTTTCATAACGCCTCATTTTCATGAAGCTTACTCTACAATATTTTATGACTATTTTTAACAAAATACTTTTCTTTTAAAATTGCATGGAATTTTGTGAAAAGAAAATGATTTTGAAGAAGAAAGGATATTTTCCTCAAGAATTCATTTCAAGTGTTTTATCAAAAATATTTTCCATCTAAGATGACATTATTTCATATGTGTATGTTTCAAGTATAATGTCTCTATGATTTACATGGTTTCACTTTTCTTATGATGAAATATCCAATTGTTTTATATGGATTATGTGATGATGGGATGATGTTTATGAAAACCATTTTATTCTTTGGGTTATGATGAATGTTTTAAGTTTATTTTGTGGCACAAGTAAGAATGATTTCATTATGAGATGGGTGGGACCTATATCTCCCTCCAATTCATTGGGTAAAGATTTATATCTCATGAGATAGACATGTATGGAATGTTAAGTTAATATGGTTCAGTGTTGCAGGACTGAAACAAGGAGTGGACACGATTTAGAAAGGGATTTTGTCCACTAAGATGGTCTTGGCAGCAATGCCTTGGCTACTATGGAAATCATATCATGTGCTTAATGTTTTTTCATAATTAAAAATTTTATTTCCAAGCTATTTTATCATGATTGATGTTCCATTATGATCTATTCCTTACGTACTGCCATGTTTTATGCCATTGCTCAAGATTTTGATGTTTAAACATTATGTTCACATTTTTATGTTCAAATGTATATGGTTTGTTTTATTTTCTCCGTGCTTACCCTTACTGGGCATTTGAGCTCACCCTTTATATGTTTTCTTTTCCCCAGGATATAAATAAAGGTTTTAGGTAAGAAAACAAAAGGGGGCGATCTTTATGGGAGATGTTGAAGATCTTTCATCGTGATTAGAAGATTATTTTTCCGAGTTTCCAAAGACACTAAACTTTTACGGTCCTTGTGTGTTTGTTTTTGTTATGTATTAAGTATTACGTAAAAGTAATGTAATGTCCATGTACGTCAAGCTTCGGGTCTCTGCAGTTGGTATCAGAGGAAAGGTTTAGTCAACCTTTGGAAACTAGGATTCGAGAACTTTAGTGAGATCCCTAGAGATATTTCTAAGGTATGTCTAGGGATGTCCCTAAGGTTAAGTATAAGTATAGGTTATAGTCCTAGAATTACGGTAAAGATATTAGAATTAAACCTAATATGTTCAATATTGAAGTTAATCCCCCTTGATTATTATTTTGGCCTCTCATACTATTTTTTTTGGGTTCTATAAAATGGCTGGAAACAGGAAGATTCACGATAATGGAGGATATGATAGACAATGGAATGATATTATTCATGAGCAACCAAATGAAATTGGATCTGGAAGTCCACATATCATTATTATGCCTAATCAGCAATCTCATAATATGATCAATAATCTCAACTTTGGTAAGTTTCCCGACTCATCTAATAAGAGAAAGATGGAGTTTCATGATGACCATAGAGGAAATAAAGTTCAATTTCCCTCATGTAAATTATGTGGGAAGAGGCATCAGGGAGAATGTTTCAAAAGAACTGGAAGATGATTTGGGTGTGGAAAAGAAGGACACAAAGATGGTAATTGTAAAGGAAAAGGTTCAGTTAACACCATGGACAAGGATAATGGTATTTCTAAGACATCAACAACGGTTAAGTGTTTTAAATGTGGAATGTACGGGCATTATGCAAACCAATGCCCTAAGAGAAAATCTCATAAAGAGAATCAGCTTGGTCATATGGGTAGTATTTATGTGGATGATGATGAAGAGACTACAAATGATATATGAGATTGAAGAAATGATGAAGCTCAATCAGTGGTTTAAGAAGGTAGTGTAATGATTGTATGTTTATCAAGAATAATGTATGGTACTATGGAATAAAGAAAAATCTAAGGATTGTTACACTGTTGTCTTTGCTTGAATTTTGAAAGTATATGTTGAATGGTACCGGTAACCATGAAAGGTTGTTCAAATATTTTTGGAAAGCACCTAATATGCGCATAAAGAAGGGATAAGGAGATAATGAAATGTTTGATAGTATTAAAGAGCTCGTGACTAATATAAGTAAAAAGTGATATCATGGTTTGAGTATATGGAATTTTTGGGATTTTGGTATATGGAAAGAGTTACCTTGTGACAACATTCATGTTTTCACTATGGTTCAAGAGAATACATGATTAAGGTATTCGCATGTTTGGAATGTGACCAACAAGATATATCGTATGATATATGGGGGATAAATGATTGTATTCACATGCTCGGTAGATGAAATTTCTAGTAATTTTTTTCTTTATACTATGATCTTGGACAGAAGTATTTTGGATAAGCCTAAAGATTGGAATGAATTAAGTTAGACATAAGATAGTATTGCTTAAGGCTAGAAATTTTTTCTATTTTATTGCAGGAATGTTATTATAATGTAGTTTTAGAAAAAGGGAAAACCTGCAGGACGGGTGACAACCCGTCACGTCAGACAAGGCTGTGGGAATCAAACCCACAACCGAAGTGCGACAGGACTTTATTTCCTACCACTGGCCTATAGGAAATCCCTGGTTAGTAGAAAATAGTTTTATTAAGCAGTACGATAGATGAATTATAAGTCCATTTTTGGAATCATATACGATTAACCTCACCATAGATGGACTTATGTATATTTGATAACTTTTGCTAACCTTTTGTTTGAGACATATGGAATGACCCATCATTCTATCACATGATCTGCTAACACTTCACGAATGACAAATTCAACTTCATTTCTTTAAGATATGAAGTGGAAATTGTTCAAGGCACAAACAATGGTGAGATTATACCGAAATAAAGTGAGTATTTCTTCTATTTCAAATTTTTCAACTTTAGAAAAATAATCTTGAAAACCAAAAATGTTTTCCTAGTGCCCTTATATCCGATGAATCAGATGGTACCTTAGATCATCACAAATTTATGGCTTTTTGATTGTTGTATTTTTCATAGCCATGTTCTCTACCACTCTCCATCGGAACATGATGGTTGGATTTTTCTTCCATATCCATATTTTCACCTATGTTCTCCTATGTGGAAACCCAGTGATTAGTTAATTTGGGTAACCGTTACATTTCATAATTTAGTTTTTAAAGTTCAGTTTTGGTATTCCTTTTTACGATGTGGGTTTCTATGAAAGAAACTTTCAAGTAGTAAACCATTTATAACTCAGACGAATTTCGAGGGTGAAATTCATTTTAAGGGGGGTAGAATGTAACAACCCGAGATTTTATGAGAATTATTATTTTTAATTTCATTGATGTCTTGTGTTGTGCGCTACACCAAAATTAGCTTGCACTATACGCAACACCGTATTAGCTTGCACTATACGCAACACTATTCTTGGCTCTTGTTACACACAATTTCAAGTTCGTTTTGTGGAAATTATTTTACGCAACATTAAGTATAGATTTTGTTTAATGTATAAATGAAATATGTTTTGATTATGTTAGATGAAACACCAAATGGAGCTTTCACTACACGCATCCCTGACTTGACTTGCATTACACGCAATCAAGACCTTCCTCGATAGCGTGTGTAGTACGCAATACCGAGTTTCACTAAACGATATATTATTATAATATTATTATGAACTAGCCGTTATGAATAGTAATACCCACTTTTTGAAATTTTTGAAATTTTATTTTTCAAAATGGACTTAATTTTTGGATTCGGAATATTGAAATTAACCTAGGGTGAATTTTTTGTATTTTTCTGAAAACTTTCAATTTTTGATGAATAGTGAAAACACTGGGTTACTATTTAAAAACCGACTTTTTATATAAATAATTATTTATTTTATTTAAATTTATTTTAGGTCAAAATTGATACATAATACCTATATAAGTTCAATGTAATTCATTGGAGTCATTTTATAATAATTTTAGACATATAAAAATTTTATTGAACTTTTCACCGTCTTTTACCCACCTCCTAGGAGAGTTTGAAAATTTACATAAAACTTAATTTTACCGCTTCTGTGAGTGGAATTTAGAAAATCCGAGAGACATGGATAATATCAAGGAGTAAAATTTGGTTCAATAAGATAAAAATATTTTTTGGTGAATAATAACTTTTTACTTTTATTTATCACGGCTAAAAGTAAATAGGGTAATTAAGGGTAAAAATGATATTATTATTACCCTAAAACATGTCCTAATTATATTAGATAAGTTTAGTTCGACCAAAAACAACCTTAGGGGTAAAATATTACCCTTTAGATCCACTTGGATTAGATTAGGACATTTATTATTATTTTATTTAAAGAAGAATTAAAATAGTTAAAATCAAAGTTTAATAACTAAAAAAATTTAATATAGGGTTATACATAAGATAAATTCGACTATAAATATTCATTAGAAAGATAAAAAGATTTCTTACATAATGGTATTTTATTTATAATTTTTAGACATTAAATAATTTAATTTATTTATGACACAATGATGATGCAGTAATTACCTTATTAATGAAATATTAACATAATTGATGTTATAAATACCCAAATAAATGTAATTTTAGACTTTTTATGAATTAAACTAATTTTATAGGTTAATATAAAATTTTAGTATTGATTTAATTAACTTTTTTCGAACTAATCATGCTGTTATAATTTTCAAAAAAATCAAGTACCAAATAGTGTCAAAATTGACATAAAATAGTTTTTAAAACAAATATTATATTATTAATTGTTATTTTATTCCTAAAAATCTAAGGTTTGCCCAAATGACTTAGATAAGGATATATATATTAATAATCAACCACTTGGGGTTCGTTTTTCTTGTTATAGTAAGTTTATTAACCATATAGTGTAAGAAAACAAAAAGACACGGTAAAAGTTAAATTATTTAACTTAGAGTTAAATCTAAATGATAAGGATAAAATAATAACCTAAACTTGTCTAAAATCTATTGGTTGAGATGATTTTGACTCATCCCCACATTATATTCTAAATAAATCAATTTGGAGCTATTAAAAACTGAATATTACTTTATTATAAAATAATATTTTAATTTTTCCTAAGGTGCCCATCTCCTCCCTTATAAAAAGGGCACCCCTTCCATCTTCTCTTCACTCACCTTTGAGCCTTGAAGCTCGGCCAACCCCTACCAATTCCTCTTCCAAACCTATATAGTTATATCATAGAGGTTCTGGTCTTCTCAAAAGACTAAATCTAGTGCCCTAATAAGAAGTTTAAAGGAGGTGCGTCGAGGAAGATGTAATCTCTTCTACCGATTCTTTCAAGTTTTCTTTCTTCTTCAACTTCTTCTTATTTAGTTGTTTCATTATAAATTAATAACATAAGTATCACTAATATATTTATATGTTATTATAATATTAAACAACCCCATTTCACCTTCTATCCATCCTACAGAAAACGAAATCACCGCGCGTGCGTACGTACGGAATACCGTCTCCACGTCGTGGTGTAATCTGTTTTTCCACCACCACCTTACTTGGATGGGTATAATGGTGTAAAGAATAACTATATATGATTATTATAACATCATAATAATTCTAAGATATTATATCATCCACTAAAATTCCATTCAATAAATATGGGAACGATATCATCGCTCGTGCGTACGTACGGATTACCGTCTCCACGACGCGATGAGATTCATTTTCCATGTTAACAATTCAAGAATGATTATAAAGTATATATAATAATTAATCATGAAATATATGACATAATGATGTTACTGGATTTATGTATATATATATATGTATGTCATCTACTTAATTCCATTCAATTCAATAAGAAAACGAAAAACAGCGTTCATGCGTACGTACGACCTACCGTTTCCATGAACGGTATATTTCTTTCCATTTATCAATCTATTATATATATGTATATTCTGAATATATATTATATATAAATCATGTTTTATATTCTGTAATTAATTAATCATGATCTAAGTAATCATATTAATAATTACAAGTCAAAACACGAACGATAAATGAAACGATTTTACCCAAAACGTTGTTTTAACATGGAATTGACAAATGAACGGATAATATAAAGTCATAAGTGAATCATATATGATATCATAAATATTATTATGGTTCTGTTACAAGTTAATAATATTTTTAAACCCACTATACAAGAGTCTCGGACACATATGAAAGAAATTGGACATAAGGTAAGGGATAATTATTCCAATCTCATTCTTATCCGAGATTGTTTATTCGTAAGTATTTACTGGGGTTATTGTTATCAACCATGCCCATGTTTTCTAAAAATGTTTTCATGTATTTTTAAAGTTCTTTTTACCCATTTTTGAAATTTACCACATGTTATGAAAGGAATCTTACTTTTGTTTACCACACGGGAAACTTTTTGACTTTCCCGACAAAAGTACGAGAAGAATGTTATTTTTAACTTATATGGCGTGAACGGATTTTTACGGTTTCACAACGCCTCATTTTCATGAAGATTACTCTACAATATTTTATGACTATTTTTAACAAAATAATTTTCTTTTAAAATTGCATGTAATTTTGTGAAAAGAAAATGATTTTGAAGAAGAAATGATATTTTTCTCAAGAATTCATTTCAAGTGTTTTATCAAAACTATTTTCCATCTAAGATGACATTATTTCATATGTGTATGTTTCAAGTATAATGTCTGTATGATTTACATGGATTCATTTTTCTTATGATGAAATATCCAATTTTTTTATATGGATTATGTGATGATGGGATGATGTTTATGAAACCCATTTTATTCTTTGGGTTATGATGAATGTTTTAAGTTTATTTTGTGGCACAAGTAAGAATGATTTCATTATGAGATGTGTGAGACCTATATATCCCTCCAATGCATTGGGTAAATATTTATATCTCATGAGATAGACATGTCTGGAACGGTAAGTTAATTCGGTTCAGTGTTACAGGACTAAAACGGGGAGTGAACTCGATTCAGAAAGGGACTTTGTCCACTAAGATGGTCTTGGAAGCAATGTCTTGGCTACTATGGAAATCATATCATGTGGTTAATGTTTTTCCATAATTACAAGTTTTATTTCCAAGCTATTTTATCATGATTGATGTTCCATTATGATCTATGTCTTACGTACTGCCATGTTTTATGTCATTGCTCAAGATTTTGATGTTTAAACATTATGTTCACGTTTTTATGTTCAAATGTATATGGTTTGTTTTATTTTATCCATGATTAACCCTACTGAGAATTTGATCTCACCCTTTATATGTTTTCTTTTCCCCAGGATATAAAGAAAGGTTTTAGGTAAGAAAACAAAAGGGGGCGATCTTTATGGGAGATGTTGAAGATCTTTCATCGTGATTAGAAGATTATTTTTCCGAGTTTCCAAAGACACTAAACTATTACGGTCCTTGTGTATTTGTTTTTGTTATGTATTAAGTATTCCGCAAAAGTAATGTAATGTCCATGTACGTCAAGCTTCGGGTCTCTACAGCATATTGATTCCTAGTAAGTGTGGGGGTGTAATCCCATACTAGGGAGAGCAGATCAGTGTCTAGCAAGTACATGTCCTAGGTCCCACCTAAGTAATTGGGGTTCTCATGATAAATGAAATAGAGGAGATCAAAATCAATCATGAAGTCAATCACATAAAATCTGAATGACATAAAAAAAAACTATTCACCTCACCTCTAAACACCCTTCACTGAAACAACCCCTTTTACCCATGTATAACACATTCCAAAAGAAAATCAACCCACTTTATATAACCATCAAAATCCAAATATAATATAGCAAAAATGTTCCCAAATCAAGAATATGTGAAGGCATCTATGTGATGGGCTCTACGGGATATGCAGTGGTGTATTCAAACCTGAAGTATGTGGACCTACTGTATGAGAATCTCATATGTTATAAAAAACATTTTGAAGTTACCCTTAAAAACATGGGTCCCATGCATTGAAATCATAAACAAAGCCAAAATCAAATCATTTCCATCAAAAACATTTTAAAGAATTCATCAAGGAATTCATCACAAGGGGTAAACCAAATGCTCATTTCAAATAAACATTTGAAATTTATAAAACAACTCCCTTTTAAAATCATTTTAAAATCAAAACCTCACTATAAAACAATTTCCACATCAAAACATTGTTTTATTTCATTGAAAAACAAAACTAGATTATAATACAACACACACCATTTGAATCATTTCAAAAATCCTCATGGTCATTTCACAAAATCATAATACATGAAAACATTCCATTTCAAACATGGAAAAATGAGATTTAAAAGAGAACTCATTTATTCCAAGATCAAAACACAATAAAACATTTTAAATCATCGCATGGATATCAAATATATTCATAATTTTAGAAAAATTGAATTTAGAAAGAACAGTAACACTTTTAAATACAAAATGAAACAATTGCATTGAAAAATCTACTTAGAAGAAGAATAAACCAAACTGAAACATGCCGCCTTCGATGACGACCAACTAAATAAGAAATAAGACCTCCATTATAAGCTCTAAAGGTCCAATACTCTAGGATTGAAATATCCCAAATGATCACATCATACACGAGGGATCAAAACTAAAACAAAACCCAAATGATCCATGTAATATATTTATTTTTGTGCGAATAAAGAATCGAGTTACAATGCACATCTGTGGAGAGCTTTGCGACGACAGGATTCGGTGGCAGAGGAGGAGGAGGAGGGTTCGCAGAGGTGGAGGAGGGATTCGCGATGGCGGAGGAGGAGTCGGCAGCCGAGGAGGACGAGGATGCGGCAGAGGCGGCATAGGATAACATCGTGACGGCGGAAGAGGACTTCGCGGCGACGACAGAGGATGAGGAGGAGACAACCGAGGAGGAGGAGGAGGTAACAAAGAAATACATATTTATTTATAAAACCGACGAAAGCATTTATCAACGCTAACTAAAAAACGCTGATAAAGGTATGTTTTATCAGCGCTAAATTAAAAAGCGTTGATAAAACATACTTTTATCAACGCTTTATTAGTGATGATAAAGGCTTGTCTTTATCAGCTCTAAAAAAACGTAGATAAAACTATAATGATAATAAAATATTTATATTTTTATATATTTATAAAATTACATATATAATATATATATGTATATATATATATATATCTTTATAATAATAACTATAAATAAATATGTATTTCTTTATATTTATATATTTATTCATAATTATAAGTTTATAATAAATATACTTATTATATTTGTAATTACATACATTTCTAATATTTATTATAAATATATATCTGTATTTATTTATAACTATAAATATAAATATTTGTATTTATTTATCAATATTTTTATAAAATTATAAATATATTTATTTAATTATATATAACATTATATATGAAAATAATAAATATATTTTTTATAAATTAATAATTATTTAAATAAATAATTATTTATTTATATTTATAACTAATAAATAAATATATATTTATTTGTAATTAAAAATTATAATAAACAAATATTTATTTATAGTTGTAATTATATATATATATATATATTTAGATAATTATAAAATTATAACAAATATATTTATAATTTTATAAATATATATAATTAATATATTTATTATAATTTTTTAATTATTTAAATATATCTACATTTATTTAGATTATAATTATAACTAATTGTATTTATTTATAAATATTTGTATATAAATATATATAATTAATATATTTATTATAATTTTTTAATTATTTAAATATATCTATATATTTATTTAGGAATTATAATTATAGTTATTTGTATTTGTTTATAAATATCTGTATATATTTATAAATATATTTATTTAATTAAATATTTATAACTTTATAAGTAGTGTAATAAATATATTTATTATAATTTTATAATATGTATATTTTATTATAGTTATAATTAATTATAAATAGATATATTTATAAATATTTATACATAATTATAAATATAAATATATATAATTATAATATATGTATTTATTGTAATTTTATAATTATTTAAATATATATATAGTTATAATTATAATTACAAATACATATATTTAAAAAGTATTTATATATAATTAAAATTTAATAATTATAAATATATTAAATATATTTATTATTTAAATATATTTAATGTAATTTTATAAGTATTTTTTAGAACATAATATTGATATGGGTAACATGAATTACTCATATACATACATAATAAAAACGAGTCATCGCATTTATGGACAACATGAATAATAAGATGGGTGTAATGTATAAATGAACATTCATTATTACACATAATATGTATGCACGCATGATCAATATATTTATTGACCAAATTCATTGGAAACACATATATATTTAAAAATTATAATTATAAATATATATATATATATATATTAATTATAAATAAAATAAATATATTAAATATAATAAATATAATAGACATAATAAATACAGTGAATCTAATAAATCTAATAAATCCAACAATTCTAATAAATCTAATAAAAAATATAATAAATCTAATTAATATAAATCCAATAAATCTAATAAATATATTTATTATTTAATGATTTTTTATAATCTTCTAATTATTTAAATAAATATATATGTATATATATTTAATTATAATCTTGGAAATACTTTTTTTTTAAATATTATATATATATATATGAATTATTAAAAAATATATATTAATTATAAACATGCATTTTTTATTTAATGTATACAAATAAGCATTATTTTTTAATATAAATATAATAATTTTTTATAAATTATTGATATTATTTTATATAAATTATTAATATTATTTATTAAAAACTTTTATCAGAGTTAAAAATAGCGCTGATAAATGACTCATTTATCAGCGCTAAGAAAAGCACTGATAAAAGGTACACATTTATCATCGTTTTTCTGAGCGCTGATAAAGGGTACATTTATTGGTGCTTTTTAGTTAGTGATAGAGAAAATATTTTCAATTAATTTATATTGAATATCATTGTTTTAAACCCACAAAATTGTTCCTCTAAGATGAATTGTTTCATTTTTATGATAATGGTGTTATTTTGAGCTGAATAGTAAAAATTGGCTATTTTGGATTTTTAACAGTTTTAAATTATTTCGGTAGTTTGGCCATAACATTATCTACACTAATCCAAATTGCAAAATTCTTTTTTTTTTCAGATTGTACACATCCAGGGCTTCATTTACTATTTTTGGACTAAAATCTGAATCGGCCATATGGAAGCTCAAAAGAAGCTCACAAGTTGGCTCAAGAAAACTGTTTTCAGTTCTGCCTAGTTTTTATGTGAGATCCATAACTCATCCACTGTGGGCCCAAAGCTTGTTAAATTCGGTAGGTGGACGCACAAAGAGTTTTGGAACATCTTTTATGAAGGGAGCACCGAGTTAATTGGCCGTTTATGGGGTCATTAAATCACCATAATCCGGAGGATTTCGTTTTGGAGAGTCTGACTGGACAGAATAAATGCTCATAGTAAAACGGCCATAACTCTCGGAATACATGTCCAAATCTGCTGAGATTTTGAGGAGACACGTCCAAGGGAATTATGAACAACATTCAAGAAGGGCTCAACGCGTGAAGATGTCATTTAATGGGGTTAAAACACATCGACATTAGGGGGAAGCATTCTGGCTATAAAAGGAGGAGAGCTTCACCCTCTCAAAATATCTCATTCTCCACCCCATTCCTTCTGGGACACCAAGAAGGAGAACTTTTCAGCTTTATCTTTTATTTATTTTCTTTTTCATAGTTTTGTAATGCCTTCTTCTTCTCCATTCAACTCGATTACCCTTACCATGGTGGGGTAAACTTTTGGAGTGATTGGGGAAGGGTTGGTTTTCTACATTGTAATGCTTAAGTTCTTGGACGCAATTGAATAAATTTATTTCTTCTTTAGAGTTGTTTTCAGTTTATTATAGCGAATTTTATTATCAAGTTCGATCGTTCTTGAATATTAATTCCGTTATTTATTTTTTCCTTGGTAAAATAATCAATATCTCCCTCCACTAATTTCTGGTTTATATACGATGGAATAAACCAGGAATTAGTGGTGAAGTACTCGACGATCGTCAGTACGTGTAAAAGGTGTAGTGAATGTTCTTGATTGTTTGGGATAAACAAAACCCGATCGGGTATTGCCCATTTAAATGAAGGATATTCAATACAACTATTTTACACATGGAAGGAGAGTTGACCAAACCAAGATCTTGGTAAGGTTTTCTCTCACAATAATAAATTCACCAAGGAAGTGAGAGGAAACGATTGTGGAAACTCACTTTAATTAACTAAGAAGAAGAGGTTTGAATTAAATTGAACAAGGATATCATTATAATTAGGAAACCGACCCCGACCTAATCACCGTTTTAATTTCATGGTTTTTCAATCATTTGAATTTCAAATTTCCTTTCCCAACATTTTTGCCCCCGTTTTAAAGTGACAACCCGTTTTGTGTGCAATCCTTTTCGGGAGACATCCTAGGTCAACCACATTACTACATTTTAACTTAGGAAATAATTGTTTTGCCACGCCCTACGACAGGCGTGCGTCAGTTAGCGTTGATAAGAATCACTGCTTTATGAGTGCTTTGTGCTCAGCGTTGATAAAACGAGACACTTCTCTTATCCCGTTTTGTGGTAGTGAACAAAAAAAAATCCACAAATATGCCCCATTGTCGTAGTGCCAAACCAGTAGGGAGGGATTCACAAAGCAACCTCCGGTAAAAGATAATCACTTTTGGAAGGACTGAAATGTGCCACATCTTGAGCCAAAACGAGTTAGAGGAGGCCCATCTAGATGACCCACAAGAATCCCTTGAACTTGAGTTATACACCCTCCATGCCATCGAGTTGGCCGTCTTCACTATGAAAAATTCAGAAGGGTTACCGGCTCAAATCAAAATCGGGCAAGACGTGAACAAATAATGGAATGTTAGCAACGCGTTGCACTATGAATGAGAGAAACACCCTCTTCATAATATCAAAATCCCACCATTTAATACCATCACATATGAAGAGCAAAAACTCAAAGCATGGTTCTTCCTCGCCTCTTGGGGAAACCAACGATCACACGTGAAGAACCAAAACTCACAAGCATGGTTCTTCCAACACATATTTATGCCCAATCCTATTTTCTTTGTCGAGACATTCATGTACACCCCTTTTATTTAGCAGTGCACTCGTACACATATTAATAGATAAAAATGGTAAGATTACCGAGATACAAAACCAGTACAACTGTGAAAATGATGTTCTAATAGTTAGTTAAAAAACCTTTGAAGAATTAAAAATATTAAAAATATAAACATATTAGATAATATAAAACACTGTTTTATCGTGATATTTTATCCTAACAAGGGGGGAGCTATGTTTTTGACCATTAAAAGTTTAAATCTTGATTCTGGACAATAATTATTGCATTCTACACCAATCAATAAAATAAATAGTGTCCAAAATTAACACTAATGGATAATAATGAGTATAATGTGGAGACGATAAACATTCTATATTTATATTTTTTAAACTAATGTTCAATTTTATTAATGGAAAAGATATTTTTAAAAACCAAATGAAAACACGAATGATTTTAAATAAAAACAATGAAAAATAAAATATAAAATTAATTACAATCATCACCCATGTCACCATATACACGTGAAAAGTGCACTGCCCACAGAAGCCGGAAAAATAAAAGAATTTGTCCATTGGGGTAGACGACCCGTGGACGAACTCCGAGTTGGTCGGCAACGGGGTTGCGCCGCCGGAAAAACCATTCTTTACTCTCTCTCCTCCCGCAGCTGTCGTGACTGCCGCCGCCACTGCCGCCGCCTGAGCGACGGATGATGTCCGCTGTTAGCCCCCTTGAAGTTGACCGCTGGCGATCCTAATTAACGGTTCGCGGTTTCCATTGCAGGTTGCTGACCATATCACCATAGATCGATGCCCGAGGTTTGACGACGAAGCTCCTTCCTGAGTAGCGATCCTTTCCCTTTCGATTAACCAACTTTCCATTCCCATCTCCCACCACAGGCGACGGGCAATGCCACTGGTTGATGGCACCCATAGCCCTGCAGCCGCTATAGCGTTTTCCCGCCGATCTGTCCAATCTCAAATTAGGCCCTTATTTTTCTGGCCACGCCCACCATTTGCAACGTGCATGATCTTACCTTAGTCACCGTCGCCTCCCCAATTGGTGCCACTGTCTAAAGTTCCTTTTCCATGGTAAACGAGTTTATTATGCGTTTCTAATTTTTATTTGTTACATTTAGTGCCGTAATGTTCCTGTTCAGGTGAAAATTTTACTCATTTCTTGCCAGCACCACACAATGCACATAAGCGATATGGGATTACACAGCCAGCTGCTACGGCATGGATATATTCACTACTTTATGGTTGATCATCACTGTAATCCAGATACGAAAGGAGATGCAAATCCTAGGGTTCGGGTAAAATGACCAACTCGTTGTAGTGTAAGAGAGGTTTTATGCAATTGCGACATGCTTTTGTGGTGGAAAGGGAGCGATGGTCAATTGAAAGACACTAAGAAAATATGCCCGAGGCATGGCCTTTTCTCTAATTTATTCTGTACCTGTTTCACACGTTTCACTAATTTCTTAAGTTTCTTCTGTGCTGGTTCCTTCGAGGGATGGCAATGGGCACCGATAATTGGGCACCCGGTCATAAAATTATTTCAGTGCCAGTGCATTAAAAGAATAAAATTTTGCATTTATGATTACAGAATAGAATAGAGCACCTTTTCAAGTTTTAATTATTCTTTAATGATTGATTATTGAAACCCTGTCAATATATCTAATTTTATGCCTTAAAGACAACCTTCCTTGATGGTCACCATCGTCTATTACTCTGGCTTGACACACTTATTCTGGTCAGATAGATTGTCCTCGTTTGGGGGGTGGGATCCATGAAACACGAATAACCTCTCAACAATGGGGAAGAAGATCGAGTTTAATAATGTTCTTCACAAAGAAAGGACAACGAGAAACTCAAAAAACAGAAGCAAATGACGAAGGCAACGGTAACAAAATGCCACAACCCAGAAAAAGAAAACTTACAGAAAGTAAAGAACACATGATATAACATGATTCGGACCACGTTGGTCCTATGTGCGCGACAAGAATGTCACTTACAATTCTTTTATTATGCAAAGAAACAAACAACTTACAAATAAAAACGAGAAAGAAAAATAGACAAACGGAAACAACTAGAGAAGCTATCCGACGATAGGGTTCTTGCAGCTCCAGGACTTGTGACGAACTCAAGCCGAGGATGCGACATCTACTCCCACCTTGGACGGACTCACTCACGCACGCAATGACCAAAAAACAAACGATATATACAAAGGGAAAATAATTGATAGAAACTTAAGTGTTGGTCAATATGTAGCAGTTGCCCTTAGGATTTGGGACATGGGCTTAACAGCCCTCTTGCTGTCTGGCAGCTGGGGTTGCGACGTGGCCCGTGAGGCCGCATCACAACGTGACCTGTGAAGGCTGCGCCGTAACCTCCAATCATCAGTCCCACATGGGGCATGGGGGAGTTTCAAACGTAGATTATAAGTCCTGAACGAACTCCACCCATCACAAGGCCTTTTCCGGTCGTGTGTAGTGAGCCCTGGTTAGTAAGCCCTAGGAAAGAAAAACCGCATGGCAGTGAGTCAAAGCGGGCAATATTGTGGTGAAGGGGCTATGACACAGACCCTACATCTGGTATCAGAGCTAGGGGTAGCTTGAGATCCTAGGGCATTTCTCGAGGGGGAGATTGTTGGTCAATACGCAACACTTGCTGTTAGGAATATAGGGGCTGCCTATTATTTTCTGTTGTGGCATGACCATTATTGTTTGTTAGTTTGTTAGAGTTTGTTAGTTGTTTAGGGGCAATATTGTATTTTGGAATGAAGTGCCAGCTGCAGCAATGTGATGGTGGAGTATTAAAATATGCAGGAGGGGGCTGGGATGAGATACGACTCATTTGAGGTAATTTTACACAAGCTGTTGTGCGGGCTGGAACGTCCAGCAGGGGGGTTCGCAGTGTGGAGTGGTCTTCCCACGACTTCTCCTATATCTTTTTCTACCACTTCTCTTCCCTGTAACTCTCTCCCTCTCTTCCTGTTCTGCTGGTTCGATACTCAACATACAACGTTTATTCTTGTTTCTCTCTCTCTCTCTCAATATTTACCCAACAATTGGCGGCTCTGCTAGGGAACTGCCGTGCGAGAGGACTGATCGCACGCTGGAGGAGAGGCGTCGCAGCTGAGGAGGATCGCTGCTCGAAAACCGTAGCAGCAGGAAGAGAAGAAAAAGAGAAGAAATTGGCTCTGACGCAGTGGAGCTGAGAGGCGTCGCAGGTGAGGTGGAACGCTGCTGGGAATTGTTGTGCGAGAGGAACGAAAGTGGAGGAGGATCGCTGCTAGGGAAGGCGAATGTAGCTGGAAAACGTGGTTGCCGCTGCGGTGGATACGAACAGTGCTTTCGCTGTTCACTGCGAGGCCCGACCGTTCTAGAAGAAACGGTAGCAACTGGAGGTTCCGGGCTCGTTGGTTGCTGGAGGAGAAGCGCGAACACGGGGAAACGCATCGCAACAGGTGACGCGTGCTGGTTGGGTATGATCGCCAAAAGTGGATGAAGAGAAGTGATAGAAGTGAACGCACGCAACTGGGAAGATCGTTTTGTTGTGGTAAGCATTCCGATTGTTGGAGGCGACCAGAGCTGGAGACGCGAAATCTGGAAGTGCGTTTGGAGCTGTAGGTGCGTTCAATGCTGGTTTGATTGTCGAGAGTTACGATCGCTGGAGGACGATTGAAGAGCGACGAATGAGATAACCTTTTGGCCGCAGAACGTGTCCGACGCAAGAGTTGTTGGCGGACGAGCTTAACATCTTCCACGCTGCAGTGAGGCGCGCGTGGTAAGGGAAGAGGCACATACGGGAGTTGCTTTAGAGGAAGTAGGAAGTCCAATGCGGTTAAAAAAAAGGGAAAAAGAAATCAGTTGTGCAGAAATTTATTTTTTCTGAGATACAGGTTTGCCACTGAGGAAGACACGATTTGTCATACGTTTAACTGAGTTGGGGGCGCATAATGGCAATAAGAGTCACGCTGTCGGATTTTATGGGAGAAGATCCGTATGACTGGATCATCACAGCCGAAAGGTATTTCGAATTTTGTCGGACGACAAATGACATGAAATTACACATAGCTACGCTAGACCTATTATGGGAATTATTTAAACCGGCACTGTTAGAGAAATATGGGACCGACGATGAACAAAAAAGGTTTTCCCGTCAGCAGTTGGAGGAGTCACAGACCGCGCGACTGTTAGAAAACACTGAGGAGGAGCAACCTGTTCTGGTTTTAACTGCACCTCTAGTTTCGGAAGAAAACGAACCAGAAACAAACTTTGGAAAATATTGCAGATTCATACAGTGAGCAAAGATCTGTCATTGTTGAAGTTCTTGTTGGCTGCGAGCAAGGTATTTCTGCAGGAAGCGGCGCGTATCGAGTTTGGCTAGCGTCTAGTGCAACATTTACTATGGAAATGTCTACACTTTCTCCTGCTCTTGAAACGGCAATCCAGTATCAGTTGAAAGTATTATCATTTGCCATCAGTTATGGAGGTCCTGCACTCCTTCGCTAAGAGGACCAATTCAGAGAAATTATTATTTCTGCCTTTGACTCTCCATCTTGGATGGTCAATGGAGCTGGTGATCATCTACTTTGGTCTCTTCTTGGAAGCCTGGTTTTTTATCACCCTATCAACCAATATAGGTGCACACTTCACCATCCTGATGCTGCTGCTTTAGAGGACTGGATATGCACGAAAGATTATTCTAGTGACAAATTACTGCCGAGTCCCAGCTGGCATATTCGAAGTGAAGAGGTGAAGTTTGCAAGTGAACTCTTAAAGCTGCATTTTAGGTGTGCTCTGGATGACCTTCTCAAAATATGTGAAGCTAAAATTCATTCTGATCCTGGAAATGAAAAAGAGCACTTGAAGGTGACTCTCTTGCGCCTGGATTCCTCATTGCAAGGCGTTCTGTCTTGTTTGCCTGATTTCAGGCCATCTTCATGTAATGGGATGAATGGAGATTTGGGTTGTCCTTTCCTGATAGCTGGAGCTGTGGGTGCAAGAGTCGGCAGCCCTGAATTCAGGGAGAGAGCTGCTGAAAAAATACATGTTGCCTGCCATTACTTGTTAAAGGAAAAGTCAGATGATAGCAACTTATTGATACAATTTTATTCGGATTATGGATGCTTTGGGAAACTATGGAAGTTTGGAATATGATGACTGGTCAATTCACAGGCAGGCATGGAAATTGGAATCTCCTGTTATAATTGAACCTCCGATAAATTTTATAGTGCCCTCTCATTCAAAAGGAAAGAGAAGACCTAGGTGGGCACTTTTGACATGGCATACATGCATAGCACATGGAGATCATCACAGTCATCTTATCACCTTTTTCGCATGAGTTGCAATCCTTCAGACTTTGCAATTCTTTTGATGGATGATCTGCTAAATCTATCTTTGCATAGCTATGAAACTGTTTGTGTAATTGCTGGAAAATCTTTCTTGAAGATGATTAAATGATGGACATCTATGATCTCAAAATATGTATTCATTATCTCTGAGAAGTTACAAAATCCCAGTTCTCCAGAAATTGTTGTTCACGGTTCATGTACAATTCTTGCCTCGCAGACGGTTCTTAAGAATTTGACAAAGGATCCGAGGGTGTTTTCATCTTTTCTTCTGGGTATTCTTTCAAGCTCCCATCATGAATCACTGAAAGCTCAGAAAGCAATAAATTAGCTCTTTGTAAAGTACAACATATACTTTTCTAGATTATCTAGACGCATTTTCTTCTGGGTATTCTTCCCCGTAACTCTCTCCCTCTCTTGCTGTTCTGTTGATTCGATACTCAATATACATCGTTTATTCTCGTTTATTTCTCTCTCTCTCAGTATTTACTTAACACTTGCCCTTAGGATTTGGGACATGGGCTTACCAGCCCTCCTGCCCTCTGGCAGTAGGGAGATGCGGTGTGGCCCGTGAGGTTGCGCTGACACCTGCAACTCCCCCGTGACCCATGTGGGACTTGGGATGGGAGGTTACGACGCAACCTTCACAGGCCACGCCACACCACTACGCGCTACGACGCAGCCTCACAGGCTATGCTGTAACCCCCTGCTACTCGACAACAGGAGGGTTGTTAAGCCCATGTCCCAAATCCTAAGGGCAAATGGTGCATATTGACCAATAGGAAGAATAGACCGGAGACCCCCTTACCAGGGCTCAGTCTCACCTGTCAAACCCCTCCA
Organism: Viscum album; assembly: GCA_963277665.1. Lineage (NCBI taxonomy): Eukaryota > Viridiplantae > Streptophyta > Magnoliopsida > Santalales > Viscaceae > Viscum > Viscum album. The sequence continues at coordinate 4,738,943 of OY728145.1, forward strand.
TGCTAAGAAATGAGCATAGTCATCGCTGAGACCTCCTCTAAGCTCGCAATGCATGAACTATCCGCCAGTACGACTCCTGGAATCAGGCGTGAGCAACACCATTAGCAGAGTTGCAAACCAGCTCTCCTCTCTCTAGATCCCTCTCTTTCTCTCTTGGATTCTCTTGGTGGGAATTCAATATCTTTTTCGCTGTAACGATAGAAGCAATCCTTGGGAACTGATAAAGGGGATGCGATCATCACCCCCAACGTGGTGTATGAATAAACCCTTCGCTGCATCAGGAGTGGTCGCCCACACCCCAACTACGTTAGGTGAGGATCCCCCAGCCACAGAAGAATATACACCCCCGCACTATGTCTAAATGGCTTGCCTAGGCTCTATGGAAGGTTAGGTTGCCCAAACACCAAATCCGCGCTGCGAAGGAATAAACTCACCAAAACACTTTGCATCAAGTGAAGGCGCCCACTACGGAAGAATAACTCCTTAAGCGTTTCGTGTCAGATTAAGTCCTCACCGCTTCCGGTGAGAACGCCCTCAATCACGTGAGATTAAAACCCGCATCTCATATTAGAATAACAAAACTCATGGAAGATTAAACAAGTCTTCATGTATGATGATCCAAATGGCTACGTGGACCAACGCGAGAATTAATAGCCCAAACCACACCTCATGTAAGTTGAACCGCATCGCATGTGAGATGAACCCGAAACAACATCAAGAGAAAAACACAAGCCAATCATAATACAAAATGCATAATAAAGACAAAATAAAACCAAAATTGCATGGAAAACACAAATCGCATGCAAAGTGAAGATAATGATCACAAAATCAACAAACTAACAATTTAATCTGTAACATCATGCCAAAAAACAACAAATTTCCACCTTGCAAATTAAAAGTAAACAAATCGATATTCTGCAAACTACTCTATCCTATCCTATCCTATCAGCTGGTTCGAGTAGTTTTCAATCAATAGAAAACCCTAAACACTATCATAATCAACCCAATCTGATTATCTCTTAGCATGTACAACAGTGACACATGTCTGCCCATATCAACTCATCTACCGCTATCAATTGCTAAAGCATGCTCAGAATCATCCTTGGCAGTGGCACCATATATGCCAAACACTTCACTGGGACCTGCAATGATAACAAGCGGGAAGCAATAGGCAATTCCTTGGCAGATAACAGAATCAAAACTACATATATATAAAAACTCAAATGCAAGCAGTAAGGCAGTACCAAACAATGTTTGCAGTCATAGCAAGCTGACAGGAGATAGTCCTCTACTTGGACCTAAACAGAACCCAAAACTAGCCTTATTCACACTTCCTTCCAACCGGGGCCCTATGCATAGCCAATCCCAGGATTGCAGAAGAAAGTCAACTTAGAGTTACACCCAACTCTACTCGAAGGGAAGCTCAATGAACATTAACACTATCAAAATCGGGGTATGCCACATTGTTATGGGCAATACTATCCCTAGGCTTATTCTTAGGGGAATATCTCTTAATGTGACCGGTTTTATCACTGACAACATTTAAAATTCCTAAACCGACTCCCATTCTTCTTTTCTTTGCTACTGTTCTTCGGTCGGCCCTTTACACTGAGCAACCTAGGCTCAAACTTCACCCCACTAACCTCTACCTTTAGACTCTGCATTTGAAGATCCCTAGATAAGACCGTGGACTTCACTCCCTCTAAAGTAATAGAATCCTTAACATACATCACCGAATCCTTAACATGATTAAATGAATTATCCAAGGAATTCAACAATAGACACGGCCCTCATTCGATATCTGTACATCTACATTGGCTAAGTCTAAAACCATTTTATTAAAATCATCTGAATGGGTTCAGACAGGAGTGCCAAAGATCATTTTAAAATTATAAAAATGCATTTTCTTTTACAACCTATCAAAAAGAGACTTAGTCATATAAAGATGTTCAAGTTTCAACTAGATAGCACTAGAAGAGGTTTCATAAACTGTTTCGTGCAAGACTTTGTCAGCTAGAGTTAGCAACAACAAGGAGCAGGCTTTATTCAAAACATCAGGGTCAACATATACATAAGAGGTTGAAGTCTGCCCAGTGGCAGAGATAGTGGTGATCTTTTTCTTTGATCCACTCAAAGCATCTTCAAGTCCACTGTGGACAAGAAGAACACACATCTTAACTCTTTACAGATTATAGTCATTATCTTCGTCAAACTTTTCAATCTCAAACTTAGTAGAAGTCATTGGTAAACTCAATATCAAAGTTTTGATACCAATTGTTGGGGGGAGGGATTCGTGAAAAACGAATATACTCTCTACACTGGGGAAGGATATCGAGTTTAATAATGTTCTTTACAAAGAAAGGAAAACTAGAAGCACAAAAATACCACCTCACAATCCTTTTATTATGCAAAGAAATAAACAATAGCTTACAAACAGAAACGAGAAAGAAAAATAGACAAAAAGACAGAACCGGAGAAGCTATCCGAAGATAAGAGTTCTTGCAGCTCTAGGACTTGTGACAAACTCAAGTCAAGGATGCAGCGTCTATTCCCATCATGGACGAACTCACCCATGCATGCAACGACCAAGAAACAAACGACATGCACAAAGGGAAAATGAAAATGGAAAAGCAGACTGAGATCCCCTAGTTACGAAAATGTTGGCAGCAACAACGACAGTCGATTCCAAAAGAAGAGTAAAAAGGAGAAAAAATAAAAGGATAAGAAGAAGATTACAAGACACCAAATTTATGTGGTTTGGGAATAATCTTTACATCTACGAAGAGACAAAACAATTTCATTATATCGGGAGTAGGATTACTGAGCAAAATTATAATGTAGGAACCCTAGATTGAAATGAGCTCATAAAGCAACCTGATGCTACAGTAAACTGCATTGCTACAGTGCCAAATCCGTATAGAAGTTTGCTGTGCTACAATACCGGTTGCAGTAAGTCCGTTGAGCTACATACCTCTTCTGTGTCGTCGGTCAGCTCTGCTACAACAACTATGTCAAAATCCACACTGCTACAGTACCCCGTTGGTGTTCTTCTATACTCTGTCTTTCATCTTCAATTCATCAGTGAAGACCAACAAAGGAACAACAATGTCTCAACTTTTCAATCACCATTGGCTTTGTCAACATATCTGCCGAATTATTGGTTCTACATATCTTTTGCAATGTCAACAACACATCCAGTATTAAGCCTATGATAAAATGCCACTTTAACCGAATCTGCTTTGTTCGGGCATGATACACCGAGTTCTTCGCAAGATGTATAACACTCTTGATTGTCATAGTGTAATACATATTCCTCTCGCTTTCTATTCAGCTCGTTCAAGAAGTTCTCCAGTCAAACCATCTCCTTCCCGACTTCTGTTATAACAATGTACCCCGTCTCTCTATGGTAGATAGTGCCACCACTTTCTGTAATTGAGATATTCAGCTTACTGCAATTCCTCCACAAGTAAACACTTAACCTGTGGTACCCCTCTTGCCGTTGATACCTTCTCCAAGGTCAACATCCACTTTCTGTAATTGAGATATTCAGCTTACAACTCTCATTGCATGAGCAATATCAAGTCGGGTACAAACCATGACATACATCAAGCTTCCAACAACTGATGCATAAGGAATCTTTGCCTTGTATTTAACCTCTTCTACTGTCTTTGGTGCTTGCTCCTTTGACAATTTAAAATGGCTTGCCTGTGGAATGGAAACTGGCTTTACTTCTAGCATACTAAATCTGCTCAAAACCTTTCCAATGTAGTCATCCTGTGATAACATCAATGTTCCAGTTGTACAATCTTTCTTACTAACTTCTCTAAGATCGTTCATCTTGAACTCCACAGCTAGTTGCCCTTTCAGCTCATCAATCCTTTGTATACATGATCCTCCAATGTGCATGTCATCCACTTACAAAAACAATATAATGTATCCATTACCAAAAGACTTAGAAATAATAACATTGATTCATGCCACATCGTTTGTATGCATTTTTACTTATGAATGCATCAAATTTCTTGTTTCACTATTTGAGTGTTTGCTTTAACCTATATAAACTTTTCTGGAGTTTGTACACAAGTTCTTCCTTCCTGACTCAAAAAATCCTTCTGGTTCCTCCAAATCTTCATGAAGGAAATTAGTCTTGACATCAAGCTGCTCAAAATGTAAATCCTTTGATGCAACAATACGGAGAACCACCTAAATGGTGGTAAGTGAGAAAATTTAAGTAAAATCTACACTTTCATTCTGTTGAAATCCTTTCACCACCAGTCTTGTCTTGTACCTCCTCTTACCATCGTGTTCTTCCTTGACCCAATATACCCATTTGGTATGCAATGCTTTCTCTCCTCGTGACAAAGGAGTTAACTACACTAACCATGTCGAAGTCCACATAAGGCTTAACTAATCTAGCAATTGATAATCAATTAATCTTAAAATCAAACATCACTTAGGTCATATATGACATTAAATCAACCAAAATCATAATTTCATATAATTTGTGAATAAGTAAAGAATTTAACTATTTATGATGTTGAATAATACCAAGATTTGGAGCAAGTGAAGTTGAGGATGACTGACAAGGGTCACGATATTCATGGCAGGGCAACGCTGAATGAAGCCATGAATAGCTGCTGTACTGGACTGTGTGTGGTTTCCAGATGTTGTGCAAGCGCTGTTTCTGTTGATGAGTGCAGCAGCCTGAATCAGGGAGGAGTGGCAGCCCTAATTTAGCATCCTGTTAAACATGTGCTGCTCTAAAAATAAAATTGGAAAGGTAATTAAAGGAAATTAAAATACAGATAAAAGACAACAAAAATAAAGCAAAGCTAAATATTTTGCAAACAACATTACGGAGTTTAAAGCTTTGCATTTGTATCCAATCCACTTTATTAAAAAAACCAACCAATTAATATTTACTAAAAATGGAAATTGTTTTACTAAAAATATTTTGATTTTGTTGGAGTCTGCATCCCACATCGGACTTGAGGTCCGGTGTGGTCTTTATTATTTGTTATAAATACACCCCAAGGGCTCCTTTGGAGACACACCTTGGGGGGTTCCTCTCATTTTCCCGGTGCTAGTTTGGATTTCCCGGCGTTTCATCGACCTGCCCCACTAGTGCGGCATTCCTGACGCTCCGTCAACCGGTCGGTCTGAGTGGTTCATCTGTTGCGTTCGCGACATCATCCATCCATCATCCTGCGGGGGAGCTTTGATCGTGAGGGGGAGCAGCAGCAGCTTAATTTTTTATTTCGTCTTGTTTTGTCATCAAGCTGGGCATGTCCAGCTTGAAGGAGGAGTGTTAGTGTCTGTTTTGTTATTTTCTTTTCATTATGTGTCCAAGCTAGGTACACCTAGCTTGAGGGGGAGTGTTGGAGTCTGCATCCCACATCGGACTTGAGGTCCGGTGTGGTCTTTATTATTTGTTATAAATACACCCCAAGGGCTCCTTTGGAGACACACCTTGGGGGGTTCCTCTCATTTTATCCTTCTACAGATTTTATGTGATCATATCAAAATTTAGGCACCGTGTTTCTTTTATTCTGCCTTGGCATGTGCTGTGCCACCATAAATTCTTCTCAAATCTGTAAGATGCTTTATGTTATAGTACTTTATGGCCATGCTTTATTAATCATGCTTTACAACTTATGTTTTATGTGTCTTTTTGTTTTTATTATGAAGCATGGGTTGCAGAAACTTTTTAATGTAGCAGTGTGTGAGGCAGAACTATAAGCTGATCTGGAGGATATGATGTCCAGATGACTTGTGATCTGCCACTAGTTATGGCCAGAAGTGCAAGGTTGAGCCAGTCTTCCTTTGGCTCTAGCAGTAGCCATGAGGCACCTTTTCTTGACCCTTCTGCTGTTTCAAATGGGAATGAATACGACAGTGACGGTTCCCATTCTGCGCCACAGTATGTTTTTGTGCTTGCCGCCTCTTTGATTCATAAACTGTTGCACAATAATAGACCCAAATAGTGCTGTTTTTCTTATGATTTCATTTCAGCAGAGGCTGACAATTATAAAATTACCTCTGTCTGAGTAAAAGATTTCTAGTTTTTTGTATCTTGGTTAGTGTTTAATAAATGCTGTTATTTATTCAACGAATCTTGCAGTACAGTAGCCACTCATTCCATGGCTCTTCCTGCTGAATTTGCTGCTGCTATTCCCTTGAAAGATAGATTCCAGGTAGCACTGGTTTGTTAATTGGAAGTTTATATGTAAATTGATTGAAACTCCACGAACCTGTTTTTATTGGAAAAAATCAATATGGTCAGTGGACTCAAATTTTGAAGCTGTCTTACACTGTGCCATTCAGGTAGATGTATTTTTAAAATTGATGCAGAAGCAGATCCATTCTGCTGGAAAACGTGGCTTTTTTACCAAAAGACCTACTGGACCGCAAATTCATGAGAAGTTCACTTTTGAGGACATGCTTTGTTTTCAAAAGGTAATTGTTGGGAGTGTTGTAAGAGAAGCTTTAGAATTTTCTAACTGATGTATTGCTAAATTGTAGCTTTTGACAGGACCCTATCCCAACTTCTTTACTTAAAATCAATAATGAACTGGGAAGCCGTGCGATAAAACTGTTCCAGATAATTTTGAAGTACATGGGGATGGATCCATCTGATCGCGTGACGCCCATGAGCTTAGAAGAAAGGATTGAACTTGTTGGGAAAATTTATAAGGAAACTTTGAAACGCCCTGAGCTTCGAGATGAACTTTTTGTTCAAATCTCTAAGCAGACAAGAAACAACCCTGATAAGTATGGACATTTTTTATATATAAGGGAAATGATATTCGGATTTTTTGGTTATTGATTTTGAATATCATTCAGTTAATGGATTCTATTCTAAAGATTCCCTTGTTTTTTGTTTTTTGTTTATGATTATCAAATCACAGGACTTATTTGATCAAGGCATGGGAGCTGATGTATTTGTGTGCATCATGCATGCCTCCCAACAAGGACATAAGTGTATATTTGTGTGATTATGTCCATAATATAGCTCACGGCTCAAATGCTGATTCTGAAGTCCAATTCTTTGCATTGAATACTTTAAATGCCTTAAAGCACTCTGTCAAGTCTGGGCCGAGGCACACATTACCTGGACGTGAAGAGATTGATGCTCTTTTAACGGGTAAAAAGCTGACCACTATTGTGTTTTTCTTAGATGAAACCTTTGAAGAAATTACATATGACATGGCAACAACTGTGGCTGATGCCGTGGAGGTACTTCTTTTGTCTTTCTTTTCTTTCTTTTCTGTTTTTTTTATCATTTTAAATCCAAGCATGTAACTTGGTATTGCTGAGTTTTTTTTTATTTGCAAGCGTGCTGTATACATTTCCTTTGTAGTGTTTTTCTTTAATGCGGTTGTAGTTTACGTTATTTGCTTTTTATGGCTAGAAATGGTGATAAATGGAATGGCTTGAGGTTGTTTGAATTTCATAAACTCAAGTCGACTGAAGGAAAATCTTTCACTTTCAGGAACTCTCTGGGATTATAAAATTGTCGGCCTACTCTACTTTTAGCTTGTTTGAATGCCGTAAAGCTGTTGCTGGATCTAAATCGGTTGATCCTGGAAATGGTATTTGTTTTTTTTGGTTTATCTTTGTTGTTACTACATGCGTTATTATTTATGAAGATTTTCATCTATGTAATCTGTGGTTTGATGTTTTTTTAGAGGAATATATTGCATTAGATGACAACAAATATATTGGGGATCTGCTAGCAGAATTCAAGGCTTTGAAGGATCGTAGCAAGGGAGAAATTTTGCATTGTAAATTGTCATTTAAAAAGAGGTTATTTCGGGAGTCCGATGAAGCTGTTGCCGACCCAATGTTTGTGCAATTGTCCTATGTTCAAGTGTGTAATCTTATATTGGACTTTGCTGATATGGTTTAATGATTTGCTCCAAAAAAATTTGACTTACAGATTGATTCTTGTGCTTATGCTGTTACAGTTGCAACATGATTATATGTTGGGCAATTATCCTGTTGGCAGAGATGATGTAGCACAGCTTGCTGCTTTGCAGATCTTTATTGAGCTTGGATTTATTGTTAGCCCTGAATTATGCAAGTTAGTTTTCCTTTTTTTTGTCACAGTAATTATATTTATTAGTGAATTCTGATTTACATTATATAAAAAAATGTTATTATGATATTCCAGTTTTCAATGCAAATCTAAGGGCGTTTTCTAACATTTGTATTGTATTTTAGCAAGCCTTACATCTTAAAGTTGATATATTTCAGTGACTGGACGTTTCTTCTGGAAAGATTCCTTCCCAAACAAATTGCAATTACCAGAGCAAAGAAGGAATGGGAGTTGGATATTCTCTCTCGTTACCATTCAATGGTAAAATAAATAAATAAATAAATTCTGCTAGTCTTTGTTCATACCAGCAGCATCACACTCGTGGGAGTTGCCTTTTAGATTGTTTTATTTCCTTTCCACACAGGAGTAATTTTTTAGCGAGGCATTAGTGAACTGTTTCAACATCAGTATCAGTGCGTTCATTTATAATTCCTTGGTTCCTTGTTAAGCTGCAGCCCAAGTGAATGGATGGTTTACACTAGGAGGCCACCTGGTATCGAGGGAGGGGGGACTCTGTTAAGGGGAAGTAATATGAGTGACGTTCAGCTTTTAATTTTCTCCTTGAGTTGTAATTTGGGCCTCATCCCTTGGAAAGGAGAGTTAAGGACTTGTGGAAGGTCTTGGCCCTTTGTTTCATTGGACAAAGAACTTGTTAATTGAGTTCAAAACAATTTGGTCTGATTTGCCAAATACTCTATAATTGATGGTATAGAGGCTAAGAAACAGTCACTGATCAATGGTGTTGCTGAAACGCTGGGAGTCACAACGACAGATAGGTTTGCAGATGAAGAAAAGACATAAACAAAAGAAGAAGAAGAAGATGAACACAGACACATCGATTTACATAGTTCGGGAATAATCCTTACGTCCATAGAGAGGAAGAATCACTTCATTAAAATTAGGAACAAAATTACAGGGGAGGTCACACAACAAAATCCTAGCTCGAATGAGTTAATAAAGAAGACGAAACACTGTGCCACCAACCACATAGTAAGGCCACTGTGCTATAGTGAACGGTGGCTGGAAGTCCGCACTGCTACAGTGTTGCGACAACCCAAGTCCAAGCCGCTGCAGTGACCAATGGCTAAAAGTTCGCAAAACTACAGTACCACTGTCTCCAAAGTCCGAGATACTATAGTAACTGTGCCAAAGTCCGCATTGTTACGGTGCCCTGTCGGTGTTGCGTGGTCATCTCTGCCACAGTCGGTCAAAGTTGCTACAGTTCCCCCAAAAAATGGATCGGGGGCCTTCGGCCCCCAGATCCCCGGACCCCTAAGCAGGGGCATGTTGCCCCCTGCAACTCCCAACGAACACACCGGGGAGCTCGACCTGCAAGAGTTGCGGTATGGTGTGCAATATGAGCCACTAACATTTGGTCCAACATCATCCAAACGAATTGGGCTATACCAATCCAACAAATGGGTGTGAAGAATTCACTCAATCAGTTTCTTAGGTGCAACAAGCATTACAATCTGAGAAGAAAAACCAAGAGTTCCACAACGTCATGGGGTGTTAAACTACAATAGAAACAAACAGTCCATGAGGTTGGATCAACCAATCCATTTGTGGTGACCATTGAAATGTGACAAGACATGTGTAGTCAAGGGCCCTTGGGAATGGTGAACTTGTGATGGAACGTATTTTGGGTAATGAGGACTGTTGGAATTTCACATTGGGGGCGTGTGATGCATGGGTTCACCACTTTTTTAGATCCACCTCAACACCACCTGCGTTAGGCCCACAAGGAAGATATCCTGGGGGTGAATCTGGGTAAGATTTTTTTTAAAACTTTAAACTTCTCTCTTTAAATCTCGTCCCATGATTAGTAGGACTCATTTCTCTCAAACCTCACTATCTCATGTAGTTAAAGTAAATTGAACTCAAAACACACAATGATTTGTTCGGTTCACCTCCAATGTGGAGGCTAATTCAATGTTTATAGATGACTCACTTGTTGCTGCTCGTACATGACTAATCATATGGATTACTATGGTTTAATTGCCCTCTCTCTAGGATCACTTCCCTCACACAAATTTTGGGATTCACCGTCTCTCACACGATTTGGCACACAACCATTACAATGCACAATCAAAGAGGAAATACGAATCATCACACCCCTTTGAGTTTGTTGTAGTGTTTAATTTCCTGCAACCTTCACACCTTGATTGTCTCTAGTTGATCACCCTTTTGAGTTAGATTTAGTGTCCTCTTGGTTGTTTGTCTATGTTGATGATGTTGGATTGGTGTTGCCCGATCCGGTTGGGCCGAATGCTTGTGGCCTGCAACTGTCGCGGGTCGATCTCCGCAGTGAGCTCGTTGGGGGTTGTAGGGGGCAACGCGCCCCTGCTCCGGGGGTCCGGGGGCCGAAGGCCCCCGACCCATTTTTTTCGCCACTGTAGCATCTCTGACTACTGTAGCGGAGCTGACCGACCGACACCGACAGACACTGTAGCAGTGTGGATTTCGGAGTCAACTTTACTGTAGCGCTTTTGGCTTCCAGCCGGCAGCCACTGTAGCGCTTTTGACAAAGCCAACCGTCGTTCACTGTAGCGATGCAGACTCACTTTTCCAACAACGATCGTCTTGTCCATTGTTTTATAGCCCATTTTCGGGCTAGGGTTACCATCGAAAATCCTCTGTAATTTTGTGCTCCCGAATAATGAAATTTTTGCCTCTCCTGTGGACGTAGGGATTATTCCCGAACCATGTAAATCGCTGTGTTCTTGTTGTTTTTTCTTTCTTTAATTTTCTCGTTTCTGTCTTAAGCCGCTATTGTCGTTACCCCTCTTGAGCCTGGGGAAAAGTTTATTCATGATGATTGCACGCCTTACTCTCTTCCTGAGTGATATCGTCATCTTGTTAGGAAACTCAATTACTTCACAATGACTCATCCTGATATTGCTTGCATCGTTATAAATTTTAGTCAATTTATGGAGCATCAGTAGAATGTTGCTCTTTGCCTCGTCACATATATTAAGTAGAACCCCGGTTGCGGCCTGTTATATTCTGATCACAGTCATATGGATATTGAGCCATTTTGTGATGCTGACTACGTAGGTTGTGTATCTGCTCGAAAGTCCACTTTTGAGTACACAGACTTTCTTGTTGGCAACTTGATCTCTTGGCGCAGTAAGAAACAAACCTTTGTCTCCTGATCTAGTGCGGTGTCTGAATACTGTGCCAAGGTTCTTTGGCTCGATCAACTCTCCTCTATAAAGGTAGCTTCCCACTAATAAAACCTACTCCTTTTTGGCGTTATAATTAAATCGCCATGAAAATCGCAACCAATTCGATCTTCCATGAACGTACCAAACACATTGAGGTGAATTGCTACCTTATTCAATCTCACTTAGAGTAAAAACATCTCACATTTGACTACATTCTCACTGCAAATCAACTTGCTGACATCTTTAGCAAAGACGTTCCTGGACCTCAAGTGAAGTTTTTTTGCACCAAGCTGGAGATGCGCAACATCCACGTCCCGGTTTGAGGCGGAGGATCTCCGGTCTTTTCTCTTTTTTTTTTTATGGAACTCGTGTATTCCAAGCTATATATGTCCTAACATGAGGGGTGGTGTTGGAGTCAGTTTTGATGGGCTTAGACCTAGAGTCATGTATTAGAGTCCCACATCGAATCTCTACCATGATGTATCTCGTAGATCTATCTATAAATAAATGTAGAATGATAAAAGAGGTAGATCCAATACCTAAGGTGTCTCTCTAAGGGAGGTCTTCGATGTGGGACACAGACTCCAACACTCCCCCTCAAGCTAGGCCTACCTACCTTGGATACATAAAGAAGACAGACCAAAGCAAAGGAAAACAAAACAAACAAGAAATACCACAAACACTCCCCCTCAGGACATACCTAGCTTGATTACAAAACAATACGAAACAAAAAGAACAATCACAACTCCCTCTTGAGATGAAAATGATGGATGATGCAAGATGTCGCTGAAATAGTCGGATTCATCAGTGGTGCGACAAGTTGTCGAGGCGCAACAGAGGAACTGTGCAGGTGGGGCTGGTCGACAGGACGTCGGGAAAGCCGCACAAGCGGGTTGGTCTTCAGGACGCTGAGAAAGCTGCATAGATGGGCCGGTCGATGAAGCGTCGGGAAAGCCGCACTGGCGGGGTCGGTCGATGAGGCGCCGGGAAAACCGCACAGGCGGGCTAGTCGACGTTGCGCCGGGAAAGCCGCACAGGCGGGGTCGGTCGATGGGAGGCGAGGATTCCGCAGGAGGTGCCAGCGACAAGTGGCGGGTATGTCGCAGGAGGCGTCGACGACAGGAGGCGGGGATTCTGCAGGAGGCGCCGGTGACCGGAGGCGAGGATTCCACATGAGGCGCCGACGACGGGAGGCAAGGATTCCGCAGGAGGCGTTGACGACGGAAGGAGGGTGCCGCTAGGGGCGGTGGCCGGCGGGGCTGGATCAGCCCAGAGGGAAGCGCGGGGAGTTGACGCGGCTGAATCCCTCGCATAGGGCGATACGCAGAGAAGAGACGAAGATGGCAGGGTAGGGGAGGCCGCTGGAGATTGCCTCGCACGGGAGAGCAACGAGAAGAGGAAGACGTCGCACAAGAGCGGCCGACGACAGGGCGCAACGGAGGAGCTGCGCAGGTGGGCTGGCGGGGCCGACTCGTGGGAGGGTCGGCGAGGGCGCAACGGGAGGGCCGGCGGTGAGCGCACTAGTGGAGGGCCCTTCGCGTTGGGGATCGTCCCACAGGAGATGCAGGGGCTGCCGCAGGAGGAGGTCGGCGTGGAGGCGGGGCTTCTGCGGGAAGGCGCCAACGACGGGAGGCTACCTTGGAGGAGCAGAGGAGGGGCGAGGCAGGAGGCGGAGGGAGGGCCAACGACAGATTAGGTCTCCCTGACCATGGAGGCCGCCGCCCCCCCTTAGGGGAAAAAACGTAAGTTTTCTCCGAGAGAAAGTAGAGATGGGGGAGGGTGGGCTAGGGTTACAGAACCCGTTCTCATAACATGTAGAATGATAAAAGAGGTAGATTCCAATACCCAAGATGCCTCTTTAACGGAGACCACAAATCCGATGTGGGACACAGACTCCAACAAAGATAAACTTGCTTCAAGAAGGATACGTTAATTTTTTTTTTTTGTGGAAGCTGCAGCATATGTATCTTTCTTCAAATGATGAATCTCCAAGAAAGCTGAGAAGATGATTTGCTTCTTCTCAAGCAAATTCATAACACCAGTCACACACATTTCTTGGATCTCTATTTTTCAGTATATCTTAAAATCCAGTCGAGCACTATAATCGAACCCCATGATCTTCTTGCTAACAAATCACAACCAGTCACGTGCATTCTGCTAAACAACTTGTCCGAAAATCTCGTGATTCTGTCAGGGCTTCTCACTTGAGCAGACACCAGCACAATCAATCTGAATATAATTTTCAACTTTCCTGACTTTTCTTTCAGACACTCTGTTCAACGCAACTGTGTTGAGTAAAACTTCTTTGCTACTAATAAAACTGTCCAAATATCAAACTGTGTGGATTAGAGACCTACATCTACTTCTGATGTGTTGAGTAGATTTACTCCAATGCGTTGTGTAGACCGCATTTCCTCTTGCATTGAGTATACTCTTTACCTCACCCAACGCAAGTCAATTCTCCTGCTCAGAAGTAATATTATATGCGTTGGGAAACAATTCACGCAATGAATCTTCACCCAAAATTTCTCCTTCATTGAGTAGACAAAACAAATATGTTCCACGCATCTTCATGATCTGTCTCAAGCAATTACCTCAGTCGCGAAGTCTATCTTTCGCAGCTTGTTCATGCAAGTTGCGATCCGTCTCATGCAGCTCTTAAATTGCACAGATCTACTTAAAGCAGCACCTTTGCACACCATTCTTCTTCACGCAGACCTCAATTTTGTTGTTTTACATCACGTAACAAACCAATTACCGAAGATAAGTTGACGTTGAGTAACTTCAGCCACTCTGTCCCACGCATCTCCTGATCTATTCAATGTATCAACACTTTTGTTGCATTTCAACTCCACAGCTCCACAAGACATATTCACCCGCCTTAGAACATTAATCTTTACAGCAACAAAAGATGTTCAGTTCAACTTTAGAGAACACCATTTCATAGAATATCTGCCTCTGAGCATAGCACATAACATATCTACTGCACAAAGCATTTCAACATCTTCCTTGCTCCTTGGTTCAGTGTTTCTGTCAATTCCTTTCACTATCAACTCTCTCTACTCTTCTTGAAAGAGTAAGTAACAGTGCCTTATTCTGTTGTTTATACGTCATTACTGTACTCTCAATTTATATACCATTTTTCTCTGAGTTCTGAAATCCACAGACATTCTTTCAAACTCATCAATATAGGCATCCGCTGTTTCATTCTGTCGTGATCTTTCAAATTCATCAATGGATCTTCTATTATATTTTCATATCCTCCAAGCATTTCCTCTAACTGTATTCATGTCAGTTCAGGTTTGACGGTCTTAAGTGATTGAATCCAACACGGTACCAGTCATTCCATGCATAATTGAGCCACCAAAACCTTCAGTTCTTCACGAATCCGGTGGATCGCGAAATATGTTTTGGCATGAGTAATCCACACTGCAAAATCTTCTTCAGTAAAAGTCTGTAGTGTTTGTGCATGTGCATGTTTTCTTTTGTTTGATTGCATATGATTATATATATATATTTTTAAACCCTTTATGATTTTATTTGATTTCATGTGATTTTTTAGTATAAACTACATTATAATTTTTCTCTGTATTTTGATAATATCTCAATCCACAGTGAACTGTTTTGTGTGGAACTTATACCTTTGGATAGATAAGATATTTATCCAAACTTCATTAGTTTATGAGAAAGTATGAAAATGTTATGTAAAAAAATGTGAGGGGGGGAAAAAGGGAAGTAAAACAGTATGTATTGATGTAGCCACTTATATTTGCAGCAGAATTACAGGAATACAGTAGGGAGGTAGGGGAAGGAGATGGATGGAGAGAGAGAGAGTGAGAACTCATGGAAGACCACTTCCAGTTGCCTGGCAGAATCCTCCCAAGGATCGAGCCCCACAACACTCAGCTGGTAATTCTCTAAAAATGAATTCCCCCCTCTTCCTAGCACTGACCCCCTTTATTTAAAGGTCCACCCAGTCCCCTCTAACAAACTAACTGCTTAAGGTGGTCCCCCTCCCATCCAAGAATATTCCCCTCTCCTCTAACAACATAACTGCCTATACCACACAACCAACAGAAAAATATAGTCCTCCTCCTTACACGAACAACAACCCACACAACCATCATACACTTATTCCTAACATTCGCCCCTCCTTAAGATCCACCTTGTCCTCAAGGTGGGCATTTATAAGCAATGTTCGACCTTCAAGGTTGGATGAAGGCGCTGGAGTCTTCGACATCTTCTTCCTCAAAGCCACGCCACCCCACTGTCCATGGAGAAGCAAAATGAAAGCATCTGAAGAAAAGAAAAAATCTGCTGAATCTATATTCGTTCCAGCTAAGGACTTATCCGCCTTTCCCACCAACAACTTATCCGCCACTTCCTCAAAAAACAACAACATCAAATGTGTCTCGGCCGTAGCAAAAAAAAAAGCTTTGCCCTCCCCAAAAGCATTTAGGGACAGGATAGGAGTTCCTGCATATAACACCATTGTCTACAAAGCTCAACTGAAGCAAATCAACTGAATTAACATCATCCTCAACCAAAAAGAATCGTTGGTATGTTCCTTCTGTGACAACAACACTGGCTCTACCAACGTGCTCACCAGACTTCCGTGGACGTGAGTTATCTGTCACCCGATTTTGAAATAGGAATATGTGATCCACGGGGAGCGTCTGAAGTTGGGCTTTTCCTCCAGCCATAAAAACTGGATGAACATAGACTTCGCCTCTTCCAATATTCCAAATAGACATAACAACATTTAAATCAAAGGTTTCTTCAACAATTTCATAGTGAAAAATTCAGAGGGACAACCAAGAGTGTAGAATGGGAAACCGCCTTACCTCAAGGTGAGGCCGAGACCTTCTTTTATAAATTGAGAGAGAGGAATACATACAGGAGTATTCCGATGTGGGACTCAGAAATACCCAAAATAATAAAAGAGGGTTTAACACTCCCCCTTAAGCTGGACATGCCCAACTTGGACCACGAGTCCCACAAAAAAGAAAGATGACACTAGACAAGATCAGACACACTCCCCCTCAAGCTAGGTCTTAGATACTGTGGATGCCCAGCTTGGAACTGAGCGAGGCCAGACGAGCCCCTGGGAGACCTTTGGTGAAGATGTCAGCAAGCTGGTCTGCCGTTGGGATGTGACTAAAGCTGACATGATGGTGCTCCAGGTGGTGTCGCAGAAAGTGACAGTCCACCTCAATATGCTTCGTGCGTTCATGGAAGACGGGATTCAAAGCAATCTTGGTGGCTGTCTGATTGTCACACCAGATGTGAGCAGAATGCAACCCGCTGTTGAAGCAAAAATTGAACGTAAGATGCAACCCGCTGTTGAAGCAAAAATTGAAGGCTTCAATGGTCTGAATAAACGGTGAAAACACTGCCCAATAAGTACGGACGCCAATGTTGAATAGCGAAGACTAAAACCATCATTTCTTTTTCATAAGTAGATTTGACTAGTGTCCTGTATGCGAAAGCCTTACTGAAAAATGCTATAGGGCGGCGAGCTTGCATCAAAACAGCACCGATGCCGCGACCCGAAGCATCACATTCTAATTCAAAAGGCTGAGAAAAATCAGGCAGAGCCAACACAGGAGCCGTTGTAAGAAGTTGTTTTAATCTGTCAAAGGCATGTTGAGCAGCATCAGACCAAAGAAAACTATCCTTTCATGACAAAATAGTAAGTGGATAAGCAATCTGCCCATACCCTTGGATAAATTTTCGATAATAACCCGTGAGGCCGAGAAATCTGCAGACTCCTTTGACTGTTTGTGGAAGTGGCCAATCCAAAACCGCTTGCACCTTAGAAGGATCCACAGCCACACCAGTTTGTGAAATTACATGGCCAAGGTATTCCACTGTATGGTGAGCAAATAAACATTTCAACGGATTTGCAAAAAACTAATGATACCGAAGAGCCTGGAGGGCAATGCGAAGATGTTCCAAATGCAGCGGCCAGTTCGAGCTATATGTAAGGATATCATCAAAAAATATCTATACAAACTTTTGAGGATAGAGGCGAAAAATATCATTCATGGCGGCCTGAAAAGTGGACGGAGCATTGGTCAACTCAAAGGGCATTACCAGAAATTCGTAATGGCCACTATGAGTTCGGAAGACTGTTTTCTCAACATCTGTGTCCCGCATACGAATCTGATGATATCCCGCCTTTAAATCCAGCTTGGAAAAATATTTGGCACCACCAACTTCATCAAGTAATTCATCTACTATCGGAATAGGAAATTTATCAGTGATGGTAACTGCATTAAGGGAGTGATAATCAACACATAAACGCCAGGAGCCATCTTTTTTCTTAACCAACAACACAGGGCTTGAGAAAGCACTAGTACTGGAGCGAACTATACCAGTTTGTAACATGACTGCCACTTGTTTTTCAATCTCATTCTTTTGAAAATGAGGATAACGATAGGGGCGGACAGTGATTGGACCATTGTCTTTTTCCAAACGAATACTATGTTCCCATTGGCGGTAAACTAGAGGGCTCACGAAAAACATCTGCAAACTGCTGAAGTATAGATTGCAAAGCCGCTTGTTGTGCTGTCGAAATAAGAAAAATAGATTTACTAGTCCTGCCACCAAGCAGTAGTCGATGCCGGGTAATGGGCCAGTTGGGGGAAGAGGTTTATCTAAAGAAGTAGCTGTAAGAAATCGCCTAGAAGCGCCAGAGAGAATATAATCCTGATTGGCAACCCAAAATCGCATTGTCATGGCTTGCCAATTAGTCCTTACCTCTCCCAAAGTGCGAACCACGCAATACCAGAATGAAGTCCAAATCGTCCAATTCCAGAATATGAACATCAGCAACACAAGAATAGTCACCAATAAGCAACGACAATTGTCTACACTGCCCCTGTGTGAATATGCGATGACCATCGCCTAGTTTGACATGCATTACAGTGGTGGAGTGGACCATCAAATTGAGTAAATGAATCAGGTTGGGTGAAATGAAGTTATGTGTCGCGCCACTGTCCAGAAGAATTAAAATTGATATCTGCTGTAAGCGGCCTTCAACCTTCATAGAAGTAGGATCGGCCTGATGGACTGAGAAATTGTGAAAAGCAACGCCAGAGCATTCCGCATCAATGGCTAACACCGTAACTACCGATGGAGAAACAAGAGTCATTTATGAAAAATCGTCCTTCGGCAAAGAATCATCTTCCCCCAATAAAGTAACCCGTAGTTTGGGATCAAGACATTTATGGAGTGGACTGTAGGTCTGGCCACAGCGAAAACAAAACCCGCGCTTTCGGCAAACCTCCCATTTTTGAGTAGACAAAAATCTAGTGATGCGACTAACTGGAGGAGAAGACTTAGATTGGTCCCCACGTAGTCCAAATGAAGTCACTTCCAGTTGGCGAGACACACGGGACGAGTTACTAGCAGACGAAATATCAGGAGGATGGGAAGAAAGAAATGTCCAATGATCCCCGTCTTGACGGCCGCCTAAAACGCGCAGCATCGAAGAACGAGTAGTGAAGCTGTTCGGTCCCGAAACGACGAGCTTGACATGGCGCGTCACATGCATCGCCTGAAAACGAGTAGCCGAATTCTGTATTTGCACCCAACTACGAATATCCACTCGTAATCCATTAAAAAAATATCCCACATATTGGAGCTCAGGCTGTCGAGGCACCAACGAGGCGAGATACTCAAACTGATCTATGTATTCAACCACGGACGACAGTTGACGCAGCGCGGCGAGTTCCTCGTAAGGATTCTGATTGTCCAGTCCGTTGAACCTTGCCATCAACTCCTCTTTGAAAATGGGCCACGTTAGAGTAGAATGCACCTCTTCCAAAACCGTAAACCAATGGATAGCAATTCCAGACATACTAATTTGAGCAAGAGAGACCTTCATGGCTTCTAACGTTTGATGAATCCAAAAATATAACTCAGCGCGCTTGAGCCACCCACGGGGATGAGTCCCGTCGAACTCTGGCAAATCAACGCGACGAGTGGGGGGGGGTCTGAAGTCGGTGCATCCAACACGTCCAAACACAGGTTGCGCCGATCGCCAGAGGTAGTAAGACCATCAGAAAGTGCGCCAGACGCGTCCTCTCATGCTTATGTAGAATCATCCTCCCGCGCAGACGGCCTGTCACTACTGTGCATCATAAAACGGCAGAATTCCGCTTGATTAGCAAGTTCCATTTCCCAACGGATTCGATTGAGTTTTGACTTATGTTGCTTCTCCAAAATTTCATTCAAAGTAATTTCTAAATTTTTGAGGCGCTGCTCAATGCCATCCAATCGTCCTTATTGGCGAGTTTCCATAGTGCAAAAAGAAAATAGAAATTAGATGAAGGAAGGCGAAAATGTAGAAAGGCAGGTCGGACCAAATTGATAATGCAGGAGGAGCAAACACAATTTTACAGATGAAGATCTCTTTATTCTCAGCCACGACTACAACTGAATTCAATGGAAACTAGTAGAAAGATAGGAAAGAAATTGAGTTACAGGAGTTTCGAGTAAGCTGGACTACTTCCCCGCCCATGCCTTGGCCGCTCAAGAGACTAAAGTCTTCCTACTCTATATTTCCCCCTTGGTCCTTATTTATAGGTGAGTTACTAACAGACTCCGTAACTGCATTAGGTGAATTACTAATAGTCTCCCTAACTGCATTTACCCCCTTGCCCCTCCGTGTATACACCTTCCACTGCCCCTCCTTGATACAATGATCCACCACTTACAAGTTCCTTACGCTGTTCAAATCACAAGGAGTATGATTATGAATGAATTCTGCCTGCCACCTAGAGTGTAGTACCCCCGGTTTCTGGTAAGTAACCCTTGTTTTATGCTTTTTAAGTGCATGAAGCATATGAGAAATGGTTGAGGAAAGTTTGAAGACTTTTAAAGTGTCAAAGGGCAAAAGGTGGTGACGCACGGGTTTCGCACGGTTTGGGCAAACCGTGTGAGGAGGCCGTGCGGAGCGACCCTTCCAAGCAGTGACTACCGCACGGTTAGCGCACGGTTTGACTAACCGTGCGGGCTAACCGTGCGCAGAGTCAACTTAGATCCTATTTTTAAGGATCTAATCCGTTTTATCTTTAAACCCACTCGTTTTTGCTCCTAGACGGCCCTAACTCGGGATTTTTCTCTGGTGAAGGTGGGAGAACACTTACCAGGCGTTTTGG
Organism: Viscum album; assembly: GCA_963277665.1. Classification (NCBI taxonomy): domain Eukaryota; kingdom Viridiplantae; phylum Streptophyta; class Magnoliopsida; order Santalales; family Viscaceae; genus Viscum; species Viscum album. Next base: position 4,759,375 of record OY728145.1, read on the forward strand.
AAGCGATCTGGAGGTTTGCCTTGGCGTTTAGAAGCCGGTTGATCGCGGTAAGTCTCGTCTCCTTTAGTTTTCTTAGATCTCCTTCTTCCGTTTTGTTGGATCCTTAGATCTATGCCCAAGGTGGGTAGATCTAAGGTAGTGGATGACCTTTAAGTCGGGTTTTGGTCTTGTTGGTGATAGGGGAAGGAATCTAAGGAGGTTTCGTGGTGTTTTGACCCGGTTCTTGGTTGGTTTCGCCTATTTTGTTGAGGTAGGTGGCTTCACTCTCGATTCCTCTTTCTTAGAACTTGAAGGCTCAGTTCAAATTGATTTAATTGCTTGGTTTTGATTGTGAAATTGTGGTGCAAATCAGGTTATAAATCTTCGTTAGTGATGATTTATGGGTTTTGATGGAATTGTGGAAATTGAAAGAATGGTTTGTGCAAAGTGTTTTGGTTTCTTGATTTTAAAATAGTGATTTTAAAATATGGATTTGCTGGATTTGGAAAATGGTTTGCGGGAAAAAGGTTTTCAATAAAAGGGTTGTTTTATTGAAGTGGTTTTTGCATGGTTGGAATGGTGTGGTTTTTGGGCATACTTGGTGTGTGTGTTCATATTGCATTTACGAGTCTTGGTTGAAATATGACCTTGTGCTCGGTGCCAAAGGTGTAATGGTACATGGGGAATAATTACCTTGTGACGACTTGGTAGATCGACGAGAGACCGCTCATGAGTATGGAACTGTCATAACGAAGCATGCATGGTTGATTTCACGGGTTGTGAAATGGTTGGGTGTGTCAAAAAGGGATTTTGTGAAATGGAAATGTGAATTTGATTGGAAATTTTGCTTGGTTGCTTTTCTTGAGAAAGATGCTTTTTGTTGGAAAATGGTTTTGACTTGGAACTTGATATATGGTGAACTGTTTTGGAATTGTTTTATATAAATGTGCTAACATGTTTTATCCTAGAGGCATGGGTTGGGAAGTCATCGGGGAAAACTTACTCAGTTTCATTACTCACCTCCTGCTTTGGCACGTTGGTGCTCTTGCAGATGTCATATACCGGGATGTTGGCAAAGGAAATGTGTCACATGTTTATAGCACTACTTCGTGATACTTGGGCTGGTTCATGATGTTGGAGCTTGGAGCTTGTGGAGCATGGAGTTGGGTTGTCGTCTTGTGGTCTTTTAGTTTGTCTTTCCACTGCTTACTCTGATTTAGTGTTGGTTTCCGCTGTGGTACTTTTGGTTGGTTTATGATAAAATAAATGGTTGAGTTGTCTTAGCTTTTATCATGCATCATTTAGTTGATTAGTTTGGTTATGGTTGTTGGTTCTGTGGTACGTTCAAAAAGGGTAAATCGTCCCCCACTTGTTTTGAAACCCTTCGGCATTTATTGCCAGCCTTTGACGCCTTGGGGATGTCGCTTAAGGCCTAGTAATGACTCGTTGTACTCTCAAACCAATGAGGATAAGCGGGTCATTACATAGAGACCGACAGAAAAACCAAGGTTGTTAATCGGTGCTTGCAGTGGAACTACCCCAAAACATGGCTCACTAGATTCGTTGCAGAGGATATTGGTATAACACTACCTTTTATGGTTCCACCAGCATGACACCCTTTGAGGTGTGGTGTATAGCCTCAAAGTTTCACACTACTGTTCAATTCTTCCCTGGTTGTGATTAGGGTAGAGGCACACTGGAGTTTTTTCTGATCACAACGAAACTTTGCGGCAACTGAAATGTCAGTTTGGGAAGGCTCAAAAAGCAAAGCGGGGGAGAGCTGACAGAAGTTGGCGTGACCTCCACTTTGATTTAGGGGATTGGGTTTATCTCAAGTTATATCATCACCACCAGAGAGAGAGAGAGAGAGAGAGAGAGAGAGAGATAGATGTACACATGTTTTTTTTTTCAACTGATGTAGTGATTTCCTTTTCATGTCATAGATTTTCTTTTCAATCTGTACGCTTGCCTTTTTAGTTGAATTTCAACATTGAATTTAGATGACATAATTTGGTTGACAATATTTTTGAAATGTTTCTGTTCACAGGAAAATTTCAGTAAAGATGAAGCAAGACAACAATTTCTGCGGATCTTGAGAGCACTTCCTTTTGGGAATTCAGTTTTCTTTACAGTTCGCAAGATTGACGATCCAATTGGACTTCTGCCTGGAAGGATCATTTTGGGTATTAATAAACGCGGGGTGAGTGTATGCATCGCAAAATTTGTGTTTGTAGCTCTCAGTTTATCGAGAGCTTTATATAATTTCTTTGATGTTCATAGGTTCATTTCTTCCGCCCTGTTCCAAAAGAATACTTACATTCTGCTGAGTTAAAAGACATAATGCAATTTGGCAGCAGTAACACTGCTGTGTTTTTCAAAATGAGAGTGGCTGGAGTTCTCCACATATTCCAGTTTGAGTCCAAGCAGGTTCATAATGTCTGTTTTTCATGGCTATCTAAATTGCTAATATTTTTTTAACATATTTTGACGTTGTAGCAGTATATACATTATGCAGGGAGAAGAGATTTGCGTTGCTCTTCAGACACATATAAATGATGTTATGCTGCGCCGCTTCTCAAAAGTACGTTCTTCCGGTAGCTGTGTGACAACTGGTGATCTGTCTTGTAATTCTAGACCTCCGAGCATAGAGGTTTATGAGAAACGTGTTCAAGATTTGTCTGAAGCTGTTGAAGAATCTAGAACGAATGTGAATCAGGTAAGTGGTTTCGTCACTCTTTTGATGTATCCATTTGGTTCATTTTTTTTGTAAATCTCTCCATCTTGTTCCTCAGTCAATGTATGCCCTGGATGTTCTCTTTGGAGGTTCCTATTGAAGTATAAATCTGAAAAACATTGGTGCCACATAGCATCAGATCTCCTATTATACATTTCCCTTCTCTATTATGGTGTGATCATACTGGAATTAAGAATTATTATACATTTCACTTGTAGTCACAAAATCAGGTGACCTAAGGTCTGATTGAACGGTTAATGAAATTGAATTGTATGAACTGCATGATGAATCATATGATTCTATTGAAGTATAAATCTGAAAAACATTGGTGCCACATAACATCAGATCTCCTATTATACATTTCCCTTGTCTATTATGGTGTGATCATACTGGAATTAAGATTTATTATACATTTCACTTGTAGTCATAAAATCAGATGACCTAAGGTCTGATTGAACGGTAAAGGAAATTGAATTGTATGAACTGCATGATGAATCATATGATTGTAAACACTTGTTCCCTTAAGATTTGATGTTAATGGTCTCAATGAAAATATGGTCTTTGATAGAGCTAGTTGGCGACGTTTGATCATTGTAGCCGATCCCATTAAATGGGTTTAAGGCTTGTTTGTTGTTGTTATTAATTCATGAATTGCATGATTTCAGCTAAATAATCAAATTGCTTAAACGATATTACCGTCTTGCTTTCGAATGGGCCACCCTCATTTTTTAGAACATGCATCTAATTATATCGATTCTCATGTGATTTACAATAGAAGTTAATATGCTCGGTCTTTTGAATTGCCCATCTAGTTATTGGAAGAATTACATGAAAAGCAGAAGCAAGAAGTGAGGATGCAAGAGGAGCTGGATGGCTTTAAAGATTCTATGATGCTTGAAAAGAAAACTTCAGTAGAAGTTAGGCGTGAATGTGAAGAATTGAGATTATTGTGTGCAGAGAAAGATTCACTACTTCAAGTAATTGCCACTTCATCAATAAAATTCATGTGTGTGTTTATGCTCTTATTTTGTGTTGATTTTGATTGTGTCTAGGCTGCATTATTGAATAATAGTTGCATGAAAGCAATGTCAACCAAACAGGATAGCTCGGGGTTGATGAAGAATCTTAACAAGGATGTGGCTCTAACAGATAATGAGGTAACACACGTATGAGAGTGCACACGCATGCATAATTAAATATCCTAGTCAATTAATTTTTTATAGTTTCTTTTCCTTGTCAATATCATACTGAAACAATGAATCACTATTTTATGTTTATGATGAATTTTAATCACATGTCTTGATTAACTAATCATAATGGACGTTTCCATTCAAACCTAGGTCTTTGATAAGCTGGATCGCCGGTTAAAAGCCCGCACAGAGGAGCTGCATGAAGCCGAGGAAAGCGTGAAAAATTTGTTAAATGAAAAATTGTTACTTGAACAAAGAATTTTAAGGCTTGAAAGAAAAAATGCTGATGAGGTTATTAAACCATGTCTTTGCTAGGTCGTTGATTGTTCTACCTTCTACACGGGCCAGTGATTAATAATCCTTTAGTGTTACGCATGCAGATTGAGGCTCTTCAGGAAAACTTTGAACAAGAACGGAAGTCCTTTAGGCTTCGTTCTTCTCAACTTGAAAAGAAGCTGGAAAAAGCTGCACAAGATTTGTCAATTTTAGAGTCTGCTCTTGCAAGTCGTGATAGTGAAATTGCTTCCTTGGAGCACAATTTGAAAGAGTTGCAGGAGTTGAGGGAGATGAGAGAGGTGGAGATTTGTATTTGGAATTCTCATTTTAAATTGTCAAACCCTTTCCAGTTTTTGAATAATGCATTGTTTCTTGCTGCACTAGAGCTTGTAATATTTATTGCGGAGAACTTTTCATTCCCCTTTAGGATATTGATAGAAAGAATGAGCAAACTGCTATGATCTTGAAGATGCAAGGGGCTCAGCTTGCTGAGTTAGAAGTGCTTTACAAAGAAGAAGAAGTTCTGAGGAAGCGATATTTTAATATGATTGAAGGTTTGTGTACCTGCATTTGTATGCTATAAATTTTTTATTTTTTTCTAATTAATTTTGTTTTGGACAGAAATTCTAAAAATATACATAGTAGGAATTATTGTTTCCTGTATGAGATAACATTGTTATGTCATGACATATTCTAGATATGAAGGGCAAGATCAGGGTTTTCTGTCGAATACGGCCCTTGAGTGAAAAAGAGATTTCTCTAGATGAAAGCTTTATTCTCACCTGTGCTGATGAGTTTACGGTTGAACATACATGGAGAGATGAGAAAATAAAACAGCATTTATATGATCGTGTTTATGGAAGTGGCGCCACCCAAGAGGAAGTTTTTGAAGATACGAGGGCAAGTCCTATCCAAATTGTTTTTTCATAAAAAATGACCGGTGAAAATTTCCTTAATAAGTCTCACATCCACTGTAAGTAGTTAATAATATTTAATGATGCCAATTTTTACGTGACATATGTGATGCAGTATTTGGTGCGATCTGCTATAGATGGCTATAACGTGTGCATATTTGCTTATGGCCAAACTGGTTCTGGGAAGACATTTACTATTTATGGATCTGATAGCAATCCTGGACTGACCCCCCGGGCAACTGCTGAACTTTTTAATGTCTTAAAGAGAGAGAGTAACAAGTTTTCGTTCTCATTAAAGGTAATTATTCTTAACATTAAATATGATATGCCGCATTTTTGGCTCGGACAATAGATGTTTCATTGCACGCAAAACATGTGATTTTTAGCATTTGAAGTCAGTAGTGAAATGGTGCAGGCATATATGGTGGAGTTGTATCAAGACACACTGGTGGATCTTTTATTGCCAAAATCTTCTCAGCGTTCAAGGCTCGATATAAAAAAAGATTCAAAGGTACTGTCTTTGTGTCCCCGCAAAGTACTGGTGTTTTTTTCTGCAGTCATGTTTAGATTGAACAAGTTAGTTGATGCACAGGGAATGGTTTTTGTGGAAAATGTGAGTATCGTGTGCATATCAACCATTGAAGAATTACAGAGCATCATCCAAAGAGGATCTGAACAACGGCACACATCCGGAACTCTAATGAATGAAGAAAGCTCAAGGTCTCATCTGATTCTCTCCATTGTAATTGAAAGTACAAACCTTCAAACCCAGTCTCTTGCAAGGGGAAAGGTACCACTTCAAGAACACACATTTGTTTTAATAATTGTATGATGCACACCTTCTTATCTTGTTGCCTGGATGTGGTTATTGGGAATAGCCTGTATCAGCATTCATGAATTTGAAAGAAATGATGTCATTCTAAGGTCTCATATTAGTGCAATTTATGTGATTGAAGCTTAATGGAGTTAATTTTTTTAAATGGGGGGACCTTTGCAGCTAAGTTTTGTAGACCTTGCTGGGTCAGAAAGAGTGAAGAAGTCCGGGTCTTCAGGCAGCCAACTGAAAGAAGCTCAAAGCATTAATAAATCACTATCTGCTCTGGGGGATGTCATCAGTGCTCTATCAACTGGGAGTCAGCATATTCCATATAGGAACCACAAGTTAACCATGTTAATGAGTGACTCTCTTGGCGGCAATGCCAAGACACTGATGTTTGTCAATGTATCTCCAGCCGAATCAAATTTGGACGAGACATACAACTCTTTGATGTATGCCTTTTTAGACCTTCATGCATACCCTTTTTTTTTTAAAAAAAAAAGCATCATTACAAAGTTCAGTCTGAGAGAAGTCTTTGTTGGTTGGTGAACATGCATGGGTTATTATTGATGAGGGAATGTGTGTTTTGCAGGTATGCATCAAGGGTGCGGTCGGTGGTGAATGATCCAAGCAAGAATATAGCTTCAAAAGAAGTTGCTCGATTGAAAAAGTTGGTTGCCTATTGGAGGGAGCAGGCAGGGAAGAGGGGCGACGATTGTGATCTTGAGGAGATTCGTGAAGAGAGGTTTTGATATTATGCAAAATTCCATGGTTTTTATTGATTGCTTGGGCGTTTTGCAGCTCAGATTTGTTTGTAACATACTAGGTAGTGCTATAAGAAGTGTCCTTAATTAACTGGTTTCTGCCTACTGTATGATATTATTATTCAAAGTTGTCTATAATTGATGAAATGAAAAAGCCTTGACGGCATTTTGAGCCTAATATAAACGAAGGCCTTCACAAATATGCGAAGTTCACTCATGGATAGCAAGTTCGAGAACTTCAGAATAGAGTGATCCAGTTGGAAAATATCACATAGATCTTTGTATGCATCACTGTCCTGAAGCCATATAACAAATTTTATAGGGGCAGAAGCATAACCCACATCAAAATTAAAAGAAATTGGGCCTACTCAACATAAAGCCCACCAACCAAAGGGGCTGAAGCCCAAACACTGCGATTGTCAAAAACACAACCGGTCGCTGTTGGATCGGAGGAAGCCAACATGAGCAAACACCATTGCTGAAGCATAGGGGCGCAAGACGCCAAAAGCTCAACATGGAAAATGCTTCAAAACAGCCATAAACAAAAAAACCAGTGTTGTTGAATCGAAGACGACAAATGCAAATACAAAAAAAAAAAAAAAAAAAAGATGTCTATTGAGACACAAACTCCACAACCATTTTCTTCATGTCTGACCATCAATACTGACACTTGAGACCTGATACATCTTCACGGTTGGATGTATAGGCAAAGGAGGAGGTGTGAAACTCCTCCAACACCTCCTCATGCAATATGGATGATATGCTCTCCACCTTTAAAGAACCCCTCAAGTGCATCGGTCGAGAATATCCGGTCATGTAAGACCTCACAATCGATGTCTCCAAGACAGGTCTCCATCAACAAATTAGGAAGCATGGGGGACAACACCATCGATCGATGGTAGGTGATGTCTTTCTCTTCCACCAAAACCAATTGCATTGAGGCTAGTTTCTCCATCATCCGCTACTCCTCATGTCTCCTTTGCTAGCTAAGAATGAGACTTCCTGCTCAGAGCATCGACCACCAAATTTCCCTTCCCAGTAGTGTAAGCGATCTCAAAATCATAGTCTTACAGGAACCTTAGCTATTGCCTTTGCCTCAGGTTGAGATCTCGCTGGGAGAAAATGAATCCGAGACTCTTGTGATTCGTGTTGACCACAAATTGCTTGCTAAGAGGGTAGTGCCTCCAAGTCTTCAAGGAAAACACTACTACTATTTGCTCCAAGCCGTGGGTTGTATAGTTTTGCTCGCAAGGTATCAATTGCCTAAATCTACAAACAATCACCTACTAGCTCAACTCACATCAAATCCCAATCCCAGTGACATTGCATAACACCATGTACTCAGCTCCTTCCTCTGACAACTACAGAACTAACGCACTGTTCAACCTCCATTTGAGCTCTTCAAAGGCTCTTTGACATTGGTTAGACCATATGAAAGGCTTCCCCTTTCACGTGAGGGAATTCATGAGAGCTACAATCCTACAAAAGTCTGCCACAAACCATCGGCAATACCCTGCTAGGTTAAGGAAGTTGCGCACCTTGAATCTTCATCGAGTCAACTACGACTCCACCCTTTGAGATTATATTCCCTAAAAAGTAGATTTCCTAAATCTAGAATTTTCACTTTGAGAGTTGGTGTGCCTGGAGCAAGTCTAAGACAATCCTCAAATGCCCAACATGCTCATACTCTATCCTAGAATAGACGCAAATGTCATCAATGAAGACTATAATGAACTAGTCTAAGAATGGATGGAAAATATGGTTCATGAGTCCTATAAATATAGATTGGGCATATGTTACCCCGAATGACAAAATTAGAAACTTGTAATGTCCATAACAACACTTGAATGTCATCTTCAGAATGTTCTCCTCACATACCCATATCCAAACCCGAGGCCGATCATCAAGAACCACTTAGATCCCTTTATTTCATGACCAGTCTCCACTGGAACCCCTCCCGGGTTGACATTGAGGATGAGGGTAACCCCCAAAGTCCGCCTCCAATAGGCCACAAGTTGACAACCAACACCAATGGTATATAAACACACATATGGGCGACATTATCCTCATACTCTCAGGAAAATGAAATAAAACCACCAATCAAATCCATATAACATAAAATAAAACCCAATCCATAATGCATGTACTGCCATACATAACAAAAGGTCTCCAAAATGAAACACCAAAAGCAACTCTTATGGCAGCCACTTCACCAACACTGACGATCGCCACAAGTTAGTATGATCCAGCTTGATCATCACCCCCACTAGAACCCCCCCCACATATATCGGGGTCAACATACAATTATACTCTGTAAGAGTCTCCCTAAAACCTCTTATGCAAATGTGGAAGACACAAAATCTCACTCACCAAATCCACATGCAAGTATAGTATCATAATATCAAAAGAATATATCAAGAAGGTACCCCACAATCACTTCTCTACCGAACTAGTCGCTCTCATGCCCCAATGACTTATGTCTTGTGTTTCAATCCATTCCATTTCCACATAACTACATAGCCACATAGCCACATAGCCACATCATATCCATAACCACATATCACACAACCACAACCACATCATACCGTAAACACTTCCACACGCCCTATCAACACATCGCAATCAAACATCACATCCTCATTATCACAATAGCGTAGCAGAAACATGAAGGAAATCAACCTCATGCCCTCCTCCTTCCATGTACGCTCTCCCATTATGCACCTTGACTATAGAAACATGCCAACCAATATATATATATATACTATAACCTTGAGCCATTACACCATGTATATATATACCTAAATCTTGATTTATCACACCACATACTACATCTAAAGGGAGAGCAGGGAAGAGGGAGTAGTTAACCATCAATTCCCTCTACAACCTAGTTGTTGGTGAAATACCTGGAACCCATGACCTAATATAGGCTTTGGTAAGGTTACTCGACTCAGGTGGGGGTGTGTATGAAATAATAGAAAATACGAAAAGTATATAATAACCACACACAATCCCATCCTAAGGGTTGACTCTCAACAAATTGCATTTATTATTAAGACATGCTATAATCACTTTAACCTGACCACCTCATACCAATAACTACTGCCACACCCAACCACAACACAACCAAACCACACTATCGCCACATGATGGTCCCACAATAATCATAACTTCATATTTTATCACATCATTATCAATTTCCAGGTTTACCGGTACTAATCACATTACATTCATTTTGTTACATTCATTTATAGCCACACTTTATTCATTTGTCACATTGATTCCAACCATTAACATCCCATTTCAACCATCCCATTTCCATATTTCATTAATTTCAACCACATTCCATATTACCGAGCAACTATGACACAACCCACAACCACCATACACACCCATGTCAACAGCCACCACACTATTCCAAATCATCAACCAAAACATCAACTCCACAACTTTTACAACATCACTCACTTATCCTCACATCAACTATACTAAAACATCCACAACAACAACACATCACCAACCCCAACTTTTTCTAGAACAACCATATCACACCATCACCCCAAACCAACCATACCACCACTCTAATCCCAACCACAATGAGGACACACACAAATACAACAATCAACAACTAAAAGCACCAATCACATCAAACAATATTTTTAATCATGATTGCATATTCATTTAAAACTTTAGGCATATATATATCAATACTATTTTCAAATTTTCATTCCTCTGATTTGTTATCATCTTTACATGATTATCTAGTTATGAAAGATGAAAGGAATGACAACAACAACAAGAAACAAGGATTCATAGCCTTAAACTACCAAAACATCATAGACAATCATTCTAGCAATATTTCGGATCATGTTGGGCCTTGTGCCTTGGGCATACGGGTCATGTTCGGGTTCCCCTTCAACCCTTAAAAGGGGGATTATCTATAATAAAATAAAAAAGAAGGCCTTTGGGCCATTCGGGCTATAAAGATCACACAGATCACATCTCCCATTAAACGTTCCTTAACCAATTCATTATCTTCATTAGGTAAATCTTAAAAATTTACTCAATAAAAACATAGGCATGATAATTCCACATGAATATAATAAGGAAAGTATCGAATCCCCTAGCTTAAATGAAGCCTAAAAAATCACTTGATTCTCGCTCAAATTTACCCAAGAGATGAAGGTAGAACGATCCTTGTAGTTTAGCTTGGGTTATCGAATCCTCAGAGACCTAAGAAGAAACCTATAGACATGTACATTCTATGGACTGTTTTTGGCTATGAAGTGGCCAACTTGGGTTGATTTTATATGGGTTTAAAGGATAACTAACGGATTTAAGTAAATTCAATTTAAAATAATGAGTTTATCATAGGTTATTGCTCGGGGTGGATTGGATGAATTACTTTTTTAATGATTTCAATTTCTTATAATTGAGATGGATTCATTTAAGAAGATCAAACGAAATCATCAATTACTGGTTTAATTCCTACACACCCTAATACTAATCACCTATACACTTGAAGGATCAAAGTTTTGAACACTTCAAGGTAGAGGTTCGTATTAGCACTTGAAATGTGTGACCTTAAATTCAATAAGGATGAAGATGTTTTAAAATCATCAAATAAAAATCTCATTTAAAAGAAGTGATTAGCCATTAATGGAGTGATAAATAACATCCAATCCATCCCCTTGCTACTCCCTTGGATCAACCCATAAAAGAGTTAGCCCTCCATTGATGACATGTCTTCAATAGAAGCGGGAAGTAGACTTACAAAGGTGGAATTGAAGAAGTAAAAAAAAAAGATCACTCCTCCGTTGTGTGATAAATATCACAAAGTATGGTGTGAATAAATTCACACCTTGAACCAACAGTATCAACTTGATAAGTAGAGAACATAATAAGAGTAAAAAAATAACTTTTATTAAGAATCTAAGGTGAATTAAACAACTTACATGAGAAAGAAATGCGATTACAAACACAAAGCGGCAGCATAACACTACAATGAAACCAAACACCCAAGATTATAAACTACTCCACCACCACTGCCTTAAATAGGAATTTTGGAAGCCTTGGGTCGAACCTACAACAGTAAAAATCATCCCACTTGATTATGGTAGGCCTAGGGTGGTGGAAAGCTTGTGGAACTTAGACTTTTCCACATTTGATCTGAGGTGGCATCCAGCTTTCATCCACCGAACAGACGCGATTGGATGACCTTCTATATGGCCGAATCAGAGTGGACCATAGAAGAAGAAAATGGAGCTCCGGCTGTCTTCTAACCTCCTGTAAAATTTAGTCCCAGTTGGAGTTGTGGATTCCGAGATATGATCAAATTAGTGGTCTGTTTTTCTGGGCTGCAGAATCTGGCCCAGAATTGTATCTCTAACTTGGGGCGCCTTAATGACCACCATAGAGGACGAATTAGCATTATCTCATGAAGATTTATTTGTTCCTCAACATTTATTCTATCATAAAACAAAAGTTGGGAGTCATTGGGCCTTTATGTTGGGCCCCACAGTCTCATAAGTGGGCTGGTGTCCAATCTGTCTTCTCTAGAATTGCTTCCATTCATCTCCAAATATCCCCATCATCGTTTATGAATCATCCATTGATCCCTGAATGAAAAATGTTAAAATTTAAGTGTAGATATAGTTACCTAAATATCAAATTAAAATATTGATAAGTACATTCCTTAGAATCAGATGACTCATTGGGCCTAAATTGGTGTATATTAGGCATGAAGTGTACAAATGATGAGAATGGATATTCATAATGAAAATGCACTAAATCAGGCCCATAAGATAAAAAATGAACATTTAATACCATTAAAATGTAATTAATATATATTTTTTTATTGGATAATCACACCCCCAACTTGAGATTTGCTAGTCCCGAGCAAATAATTCAATGATTTTATTTGAATTCCTTTCTTCAAACACATTATAACAAACAATGCTCACAATGTAAACTGCACACAAATATATTTTTATAACCTATCAAGATAATTTAAAACAAGATGAATTAAAAAGCAGATCCCAATCCCAATCCCATTCCTTCGATCAAATCCATCATCATACTTCATCCAACACAATTAGGTGTAATGATGTGTTGTGTATCACAATAGATATGGGGGTTCATTTTCATTCAAGGGGGAAATCATGGAAGCGCTAGGTGGAATCACATTTAATTCTAATATGAGTATTATTCATTCTTTTTTTTTTGGATTTGTTTTTGCAATATTGCCATAGTAATTGAGATTGCAATTAATCAAATTAACCCATGTAGCAAGACTTTGCCGATGACTCCCAGACTCAAAGGCCTTAGGGCACCAAGTGAAGCCCACATACTCGGGCATCGTCTCGAGTTAACTTAATCAAAAACAAATTCATATTACCATAAATAGAGATAGATTGAAAAACTTAGGGCTAGAGAACTCTGGAGTCACGATCCCCAAGTGCCGAAAGCCTCGCATTTTATCAATCAATTGCTCTACACGCAATTTTTTTTGAATACTCATATTATTCATAAAAATCAAATCATCCTATGCTATTTATTATGGGATCCCAAAAATTCAAATTAGTACCCCACAGTCTAAATGACATGCATTGTGGCATTTTGATTTAATGGATGAAAATAAAAATGATCAAAATTTTTATTGGACAACCAAACTTCCAAAATCAATGCTTTTAAACTTAATCATGAATTAAATTAAGAGTCAAGGAAATAAAAATTATTTGATATGTAGTTTTAATGTGAGCAAAGATGTTATTATATGAATGATAAAGGAATTTTACTTTTTTTTTATCATTGTTTTTTTTAAAACAAACATTTTGTTTCCACACCCCCCAACTTAGAATGAAACTGTCCCTAGTTTCGTAAAAATAAAATTTAGAATGGGGTAGAGGAATAAAAAGGGGAGTTCAATAAGGAAATTGAAATATGAGGATCATGGAATGAAGTCACCTGGTGGTTGAACTTTGAATTTCTTGCCGCTCGAATTTAGTCCTTTGATATCCATGTCGCTTGAAAAGTTCCCTAGTGGAAAAAGGAAATATATATATATATATATATATAATAAAGTAAGTAAAATATAAGTATATATATAAAAATTATAGAATAAGGAAGCAGAAGAAGCCGTAGGTCAGTGGTAAGTGCGCGCCCCTGTCTCCTTTCAGTCCCGGGTTCAAGTCCCCGTGGCTTCGCCGGTTGTGACGGGGTTTTCCCCACGGCCTATGGAGTGGACTTTTTTTTATTATTATATTTTTAGTTATTTATTTTTGTTTTTTAAATTTTTAACCTAAAAACACATTAAAAAAACAAACTGATGATACATTGTCTTCTTTTTAAATTTCTGGGTAAGGTATTACTCAAGGATCACACCACGTGACACGGATGAATATGGTGCTCCCCTTTCGTACCCATCCATACTCATTATAGAAGAATAGGTCAACAGTTTATTTTTTTTTCTTCGAAATGTCAATATGTCTCATTAACCCTATTTAAAATATAAAGTTTATTAAAACAACGAAATTATTGGAAACTTGAAAACCATGGGTTGCCTCCCATTCAGCGCTTTGTTTAAGGTTGTTAGCCTGACATGGACCCTAAATCTATTAATTTTTTCCTGATTCATAGGTTGGCTCAGTTAACTCAACCTCTATTTCCTATTTATTGAATGATTCAATGAATGTTTTTAACCTTTGACCATTGACCTTGAAAATGTAACCACTTGTGGGATCTTGAATCTCTACTGCCCTATGGGTGTACACATAATGCACTATGAAAGGTCCTGACCATCTAGACCTTAACTTTCCTGGGTGTAAATGAAGTTTTGAACTATACAAGAGCACAAGTTTTCCCGGTTCAAAATGTTTGACCTAGATATTCCTATATTGGTAGGCTTGAACTCTAGCTTTATTGATCCTTGAATTTTCATAAGCCTCCATCCTTAGTTCCTCCAGTTCATTGAGATCTAATTTCTTTTTGTTCCGGCCAATGAGAGGTCATAATCCATTTTCTTAATTGCCCAAAAGGCCTTATGTTCAATCTCCACTGGCAAATGGCATGCTTTACCATAAACCAACCTATATGGGGACATTCCTAAAATGGTTTTATATGCGGTTCTATAGGCCCAAAGAGCATCTAAGAGTTTCTCAGACCAATATTTCCTAGAGGGGTTGACAGTTTTTCAAGAATTTGCTTAATCTCCCTATTTGCTAACTCAGCTTGACCATTGGTTTGAGGATGGTATGCAGTGGACACTTTATGAGAAATACCATACTTAGAGATGAGTGAAGCGAATGGGCGGTTGCAGAAATGGGTTCCTCAATCACTGATTATAGCCCTAGGAATTCCAAATATTGAAAATATGTTCTCTTTTAGAAATCGAATCACCACTTGATGATCATTGGACTTAGTGGGAATGGCCTCAACCCATTTTGAGACATAATCAAGAGCTAAGAGTATGTAGAGGTATCCCTGAGAGTTTGGGAAGGGACCCATGAAATCAATTCCCCAACAGTCAAGTATTTCAACCACTAAGATGGGAGTGAGTGGAATTTGATTCCTTTTTGTGATGGACCCTACTTGTTGACACCTAGGACAGCTTTGACAAAATGTGTAGGAGTCCCTTGAGAGGGTGGGCCAGAAGAGACCACATTTAAGAGTCTTAGAAGATGTGCTCTTAGAGGAAAAGTTACCTCCACATGCCTCACTATGACAGAATTTAAGGATGGACTCTTGTTCAGATTCTGGAACACACCTCCTAATGACTTGGTCATGGCAGAACTTATAGAGGTATGGATCATTAAACACATAGTGTCTAACATCAGAAAGGAATTTCCTTCGAGATTGAGTCCCTAATAATTTTGGAATGACTCCTGTCACTAAGAAATTTGCTATGTCAGCATACCAAGGGCAGTCACTCACATAGAATAGGTGTTCATCAGGAAATGAAATAGATACAGAAAGGTGATTTGAGTTGTCTTTGAATTCCATCCTATAGAGGTGATCAGCTACAACATTTTCAACTCCCTTTTTATCCTTGATTGTGAGGTAAAATTCTTGTAAGAGAAGGACCCACCTAATCAGTCTAGACTTAGCATCTTGTTTTTGGAAGATGTATTTTAGTACAGAATGGTCAGTGAACACAGTGATGGGGGATCCTAAGAGGTAGGACCTAAACTTATCTAAGGCAAACAAAATAGAAAGTAACTCCTTTTCAGTGGTGGTGTAGTTGATTTGGGCATCATTTAAGGATTTGCTTGCATAAGAAATGACATAAGGATTTTTA
Organism: Viscum album; assembly: GCA_963277665.1. Taxonomy (NCBI): domain Eukaryota; kingdom Viridiplantae; phylum Streptophyta; class Magnoliopsida; order Santalales; family Viscaceae; genus Viscum; species Viscum album. The sequence continues at coordinate 4,775,341 of OY728145.1, forward strand.
TCACAATGTTGTCCTAACACAATTCCTATAGAAAAGTCACTGGCATCACACATAAGTTCGAAAGGAAGGTTCCAATTTGGAGATTTCATAATGGGAGGAGAGGTGAGAGAGGATTTGAGGGTTGAGAATGAACCCTCACAGCTTTCTATCCAAACAAATGGAGCATCCTTTACTAAGAGAGCACAAATGGGACGGGATATTGAACTAAAGTCCTTGATGAATCTTCTATAGAAACCAGCATGTCCTAAGAAAGACCTCACTTCCTCAACAGTTTTGGGTGATGGAAGGTGACAAATGATGTCAACCTTTGCTTTATCAACTTCAATCCCCCTACTCGAGACCAGATGGCCTAGAACAAGTCCCTCTTTAACCATGAAATGGAATTTTTCCTAGTTTAGGACTAGATTCTTTTCTTCACATCTTGCAAAGACTCTCTCCACATTCTGCAGACATCCCTCAAATGTATCCCCAAACACAGAGAAGTCATCCATGAAGACCTCTAGAAAATCCCCTACCATGTCTGAGAAGATTCCCATCATGCACCGCTGGAAGGTTCCAGGGGTATTGCATAACCCGAAGGGCATGCGTTTGAAAGAAAAGGTTCCGAATAGACATGTGAATGTAGTCTTCCCTTGATCCTCTAGGGAGAACTCAATTTGATTGTACCCCGAGTACCCATCTAAGAAACAGTAGAAGGCATGACCTGCCACTCTCTCAAGCACTTGGTCAATGAATGGTAAGGGAAAATGGTCCTTCTTGGTGAATGAGTTTAGCTTCCTATAGTCAATGCAGACCCTCCATCCACTACTCACCCTTGTTGGAAGAATCTCCCCATCCTCATTGGTTATCACTGTGACTTTTTTGGAACCACTTGGATTGGGCTCACCCACTCACTCTCAGCTATGGGATATATGATACCAGCTTTTAAAAATTTCAGAAGTTCTTTCCTTACTACCTCCATGAGATTAGGATTGAGTCTCTATTGAGGTTGACGACATGGCTTTGAATCATATTCCAGAACAATCCTATGAGTCCTGATAAGTGGGCTAATCCCAGGAATATCAGAAAGGGTCCAACCAATGGCTTTCTTATGCTTTCTAAGGACATCTAGAAGCATCCCTTCATGATTGGATTCAAGAGAAGAAGAAATGACAATAGGATGTGTTTGATTGTCCCCTAGGAAGGCATACTTTAGTGCAGCAGGAAGTTCCTTCAATTCAAGATCATGTTGGTTCAGATTTTCAGCAGAAGATTGGGACATTGGATCCATATCAATTTTATTTCCTAAATTTTTACATAGGATTGATTCCCCACATGTATAAGTTTCAGCTACTAGATTGGCTTGATCAGATTTAGGGAAGGAATTTTGATTTGTCTCCATGAAATTGGTTTCTTGAAAGGTTTCACTGATTGTTGGACCTAAGAATTCATCATAAGAGCAATTTGAAAATGATTCAAGCCAAGGAGATAAACTTCCTTCATATGAACAAAGGAAATCAATCTCATCCTGACTTAAACATTCATTAAATATTCCTTGATGTTCCATGGATTCATTATCAATGATTGATATCATGTTTACTTCATGAATTTCCTCCTCATCCCCTATTTTTGAGCTTGCATTATAGATGTTCAAGTCTAGACTCATGTTCCCAAAGGTGATGGTCATGTTCCCATTTCAGACTCGGATAAAAGAGTTGATTGTTGCAAGAAAAGGAGGACCAAGGATGATTGGTGTTTGTTCTTTATTTCCTAAGTTTGGATGGTTTTCTAGGACAATGAAGTCAGCAGGGTAGATGAAGTTTTCAACATTTACCAGAACATCCTTTAAAATCCCCTTTGGAACCCTAATGCTAAAATCAACAAGTTGAAGTGTGACAGATGTGGGTTGGAGTTCTTCTAGGCCTAACTGGAAGTACACGACATAGGGGATGAGATTGACACTAGCACCTAGATCACACAAGGCCTTGACAACTTTGCTTTCTCCTAGTTCAACATTGATGTAAGGGCAACCTGAGTCTTTAAACTTGGGAGGAATGGTCCCTTGAATGGTGGTACTCACATTAGCAACCAAAAGGACTTGGTTTTTATGTGAAAATTTTCTTTTAAAAGTGCACAAGTCCTTAAGGTACTTTGAGTAGGAAGGTATAGTTTGGATGGCATCAAGAAGAGGAATGTTCAACTTGAATTGTGAGAATATTTCCCTCAATGTTTCACTCAGTTAAGGCTTGGGTTTCCCCCTCATGCGTTGAGGAAATGGTGCAGGTTGTGGGGTTGTTTGTTGAAGAGTTGTTTATTTCACATTGTTATCAGTTTCCTCAGTTTGATATTGGGGTTCATTTGAATTTTCATCCAAGTTTGAATCTTCATGTGGGTTCTGAATTAGTTGTTTAGGTTTCTCAATTGATTTCCCACTTCTGAAAACAGTCACAGCCTTTAGTTGTTCATGAGTTGTTTGAGCACAACTTGAATCTCCCCTTGAAGTTGAGGATGGAACCGCCTGAGTAGGCATGAGTGCCTTTCCAGTTTTGATGGTTTGAAGTTCTTGTTTTAGGGAAGATACCTCCGAGTTCATCCTCTCCATTTGTTTGCACATTTGTTCTAGTAGGCTTTGTGGAACTGTTTGGGTTGGTGCTTGAGAAGATTGGTTTATCCCGGGGAGATATTTTGGAGGTGGGATGGTTTGTTGAAAATGGACTGGTGGCTGTTGGTATTGGATAGGTTGGGTTTGGAACTGGTTATGGGTTTGGTAGTTCTGATAGGGGTAAGGATTTTGTCCCTGTGGTTGGCTAGGTTGTTGGTTATCTTTCCAGCGGAAGCCTGGGTGGTCGTTATACCTTGGGTTGAAGGTGTTTTGGTATTGAGGCTTTTGAAAGTTCAAAGCATTTACTTCCGCTGGGGGTCCTCCTAAGAGAACATCCTTGATGGATGGAATGGTTGGGCAGTTGTCTGTCTTATGTTCATGTTTGTCACAAATTGTGCAAACAGGGTCAACAGTTTGGATTTCATGGACTTTCCTAAGGTCTATCTCTTCAACCTTCCTAGAGAGTGCTGCGAGTTTATCCCTAAGGATTTCCTCTTCTCTAAGTTTATGAATTACATTAGTTCTTTGTGGCTTTTGAGAATAAGGTGAAGTTACCCATGTTTGGTTTTGTTCAGAAAGGCTTTCTAGATACTCATAAGCATCATTTGGGGCTTTGTTTTTAAAGGTTCTATTACACATCATGTCAATGAATTGTTTGTTCCTCGGACCCAATAGAAAATTCTCACTTGTTCAGGAATAGAAAAACCATGGTGTGGAACCATGTTTAGAGTGTCTTTGAACCTCTCCCATGTTTCATAGAATGACTCTCCCTCTTTTTCAAAAAAGTTTTGGATACTCGTTTTAAGTGGAATTGTTTTGTGGTGAAGAAAGTATTTTTTGTAGAATTCTCTTTGTAGTTGGTCCCAAGAGTTAATGGATGATGGTCTTAAATTGTTTATCCAATTTTTAGCTCGATCCTTTAAAGAAAAAGGAAATAGCCTCATCTTAGCTGATTCTAGTTGATGTGGGGGACACATGGTTTCTATAATGTCATTGAACTCCTTAATGTGCAGGTATGGCATCTCGGACTCCATTCCATGGAATGTGGGAAGGTGGTTTAGGACATGGGGTTTAAAGATGTAGTTGGAATATCCTAGGGAATTGTGTCTAATGCATGAGGGGGCATTGGTCCAGAAAGGTTTTAGGTAGTCATTCATGGTTTGATCAATTGCATTCCCCAAGTTTGGGGCTGCCTCATTTGGGTTTCCATTTTGGTTCCCACCTGGGTTTATGAGTTGGTTTCTTTGAATACCTTCCATTGAAATGGGATCAATTTTTGACTCGGGGGTGTTTGGAAGATTAGGATCTAATTGAAAGAGTTCCCTTGGTGTACTTGACTCCCCAACCCCAGGACTATCCACCCTAACTAGACGGTTTGATTGATCGCGGGTGTAGCCGGACATCTGCCAAAAGAAAAAAAATGAGAAAGGGACAAGACAAGAGAATTTGGATGAGAAAAGAAGAAATGAGGGAGAATAGAATGGGTGTTTAGATAACTTACTTGGGTCCCCGTCAACAGCGCCAAAATTTGATTCTCGCTCAAATTTACCCAAGAGATGAAGGTAGAACGGTCCTTGTAGTTTAGCTTGGGTTATCGAATTCTCAGAGACCTAAGAAGAAACCTATAGACACGTACATTCTATGGACTCTTTTTGGCTATGAAGTGGCCAACTTGGGTTGATTTTATATGGGTTTAAAGGATAACTAACAGATTTAAGTGAATTCAATTTAAAATAATGAGTTTATCCTAGGTTATCACTCGGGGTGGATTGGATGAATTACTTTTTTAATGATTTCAATTTCTTATAATTGAGATGGATTCATTTAAGAAGATCAAACAAAATCATCACTTACTAGTTTAATTCCTACACACCCTAATACTAATCACCTATACACTTTAAGGATCAAAGTTTTGAGCACTCCAAGGTAGAGGTTCGTATTAGCACTTGAAATGTGTGACCTTAAATTCAATAAGGATAAAGATGTTTTAAAATCATCAAATAAAAATATCATTTAAAAGAAGTGATTAGCCATTAATGGAGTGATAAATAACATCCAATCAAGACCCTTGATACTCCCTTGGATCAACCCATAAAAGATTTATCCCTCCATTGATGACATGTCTTTAACAAAAGCAGGAAGTAGACTTACAAAGGTGGAATTGAAGAAGTTAAAACAACAACAAAAAAAGATCACTCCTCCATTGTGTGATAAATTTCACAAAGTATGGTGTGAATAAATTCACACATTGAACCAACGGTATCAATGTAACGCCCCGACCCCAGCTAACCAGAGCCGGTGCATTACTTCGTAACATTGGCATGATCACAAAAGATCAAGTCTCGAAAGACCGATTAGTTTAGTAGCCTTGGAAACACTAGATACATTCGTAAACGTTACATTACATCATAAAGTGAAAAACTACAATAACATAGTCTCCATAGTCCACACTTCTATCCTCTTCGGACTATCCCTGCAGGTCATTCATAAAATACTTCTTCACATCCTGGAAAATATTAAAACATTGAAAGGGGTGAGCTCGGATGCTCAGTAAGGTTAACAATATAGCAGAAGCTTTCATAAATAAACATTAACATTTAAGGAAATGTATAACTAAAACAAAAGCCTTTTATAATTGAACTTCAACATAATATGGCAAAAGTAAAATGAGATAATGCCATTCACTTCTTCACATGGATATTCTACTGGTCGAATAATCACATGCAATATCAATAACCACTTTCATAATTATGGAATGCATAATGCCAGACTATCATAACAACGTAGCCAAGGCCTCGTGCCAAGACCACAAATAAGATTTTGTCGAGGCCTCATGCCAAGACACTAGTTTGTCTCATGAGACCTGCCGATGCATCGAGGAGCTATAGCGGGCTCCACCCGTCACTTATTAAGTCCAATGCATTCCTCATATGAATAGGTTTAAACATATCATAAACCATAACATAATCGTATCACATAAAACATGCATAAAGGAAACATAACATTTCCACATTTCAATCACAAGATATAAATACAACACATTGATATAATAAAAACGCTTTCAAAACCATTTTCAATAAAATAAAATAAAGTTAAAACTTTGTATTTATTTTTCATTAAAAAAATGATGGCTTGTAGAGGAAGCCGAAACTCAAATAATGGTCACGGCGGCGGAGAAGTCGTTGTCACCGCATAAGTACGGAAAGAACAACATTCCCTTTTTTCGTTTAGCAAATCGCTTCGTATAAAAAAGATTCCTTTTGAATAAACATAAAAGTCAAAGGGGTTTATACACCGTATAAAAGAAAGTTGTGTATAAAACCAAATATGCCTCAATGAAAGGGGATTGAGACGAAGTCCTTAAATAGATCATTTTTAAAATAAAATAGATCTATTATGTGTATTCACTATAGTTACACATAAAGATAGTAAAAATACAAAATAGGACATAATAATATCATGACATAATTTGAAAGTAGGATATTAACCCAAAGAATGGAAGTTGGATTAAGAAATTCCCTTACCTTGCGTCTTGTCCTGACTGGACCGTTCTTTAACCTCCTGAATAATAAACTAGAGTTAATTTCTATTTACTTAAGAACCTTTTTCATGTTAATTATTCCTTTTATATCCCTTATTACCATGTTATGAACATTATTTAATTATTTAAGTTAATAACGGTCGTTTTGTCGATCTTTGGTACTTGAGTCAAAAATAAGCTTCTTATAATTACAAGTTGTTCATGTGGTGAAATATCCATTATATCCAGAATTATATTCATGATGTAGATATCATATATATAATATATACAGTATATACATTCATTCATAATGTCACGTAACATTTAGAGCTAAGAAATGAAATGCACCGTTCATGGAGACGGTAAGCCGTACGTACGCATGAACGCTACTTTCATTTCTATTTCGTATTTAATGGAATGAAATCATAATGATATAAATTTATAATATAATTACAGTATAATATAGTGTATAATACCATTTAATCCATCCTTTATACATCCCACATATGGCATTAACGATTCAAATCACTTTGAGGGGGCGGTAGTCCGCACTTCCTAAAATGAAATTATCGCGTTTTACCCATAATGGAAATCATAAAGTATGCCATAAATGAGAAATACAGAAGCATAAGTAAAACATAAACATATTTTATATCATATATAAATATAGTGACATCTTAATGGCCACCTTTGAAGGTGTTATATGAGTGTTGAACAATCATCGTTTCGTGAGGCAGAAATTCTCCATCCACAGAAACCGTATGTTCTTTAACCATTAGATGTAGGTGTGTGTAAGTGTAGATAGAATCCTTTTTATAAAAATATCCTAGTATATTGAGGATACCGTTGTTGTTACAAAAGTAATTAATAAAAAGAGTTTAGGGGGTTGGAGAAGAAAAATAAAACAAAACAACATTAGAGAAGACATTACCTCAAAATCGGGTAACTCTTTTTGATTTGAGCCAAAGGCTTCCTTGGGAAGAGTTCTGACCAAAGGGAGGCTTCTAGGAGTAAGAGGGGGAAGTTGGGAGAGTATTTGGTCAGAGGTTGGCCGATCCAAATGGCTTGAAAGTGTAAATGAGGTGGGAGAGGTGGGGGCCTTTTATAAGTGGAGAGGAGGGGCACTCTTGGAAAGTAAAGAAAAGTCACTTTATTATAAAATGAGTTTCGGATTTTAGAGGTCCCAAACTTATATAATTCGAGGATAAGATGATAAGGGTTCGAAATATACTCATCCAATAGGCTTTGGACAAGTGTAAGCCTTGGATTTTGCATTATCTTCTCATTTTATTTAAATCGTTAAATAATGAGGTCATCGCTGCATCATAATGCTGTCATAAATAATTTAATTTATTTAATGTCTAAAAATTATAAACAAAATACTATGATGTAGGAAATATTTTTAGCTTTCTAATGAATATTTATAGTCAAAATTTGGACTTGTGTAACCCCACTTAAAAACTGTTTTAGTAAAACAACTCATGTTTGTGTCAATTTAATTTTAACATTAAATAAATATATATTAATGTCATTTTCCAACCAAAGTGGCTCCATGGGGTCCCCAAGTTGACCCATGGGTTTTCTTGGCCGTCCATGACTCATACAATAGGAGTAGGACAAGTGTCAAGCTCATATCATATTATTAAAACATTGTTTTTACCTTAAACTACACTAATTACCTCTAATCGCGATTAAGAACTTAAAAGTTACTATTCACCAAAAAATTATTTTAATCTCATTGAACCACATTTTACTTCTTAATGACAACCATGTATGTCGGATTTTTGAAAATCAAATCACAGAAGTGGTAATATTTCATTTAAACGAAAAATCAGTTATTTAACTACCACTTAGTGGTTTCACTATTCATCAAAAATTGAACTTTTTCAGAATAATGCCAAAATTTCACCCTAAGCTATAATTGATATTCCGAATTCAAAAATGATGTCTATTTTACAAAATTCCAAATATATAAGTTGAATTAATTAATTTTATAATTAATTCCCGCTGTTACAAAAAATAGCGTGTTTCTAAGAAACAATTTATATCAAAAGATTGACAATTGTTTATGTCCAATTTCAATGTTAAATTAATTCTAATGACCACCATTGGATAAAATGGTAAAAATATATTCTAATTATACTTTAAAACCACTAAATAGTATAATTTATCACTATAAATTATTTTGATTTAAAAAGCTGTTTTTAAGTATTTTTCACTATTCATAAAAAATTAGAAGTTCTCAGAAAGTTACAAAAATTTCAACTTAGGATAATTTCGATATTACGAATACAAAAATGAAGTCCATTTTGAAATATAAAATTTCTATAATTTTAAAAAGTGGTTATTACTATTCATAACAGCTACTTTGATTAGTCGCGGTGTTTTAGAACTCGAAGTTGCGTACAATGCAAGCTATTGCATTATTGAATGAGAAGCGTATCGTGGAAGCTCGGGGTGTTACAATCAACGTGATAAGTAGAGAACATAATAAGAGTAAACAAATAACTTTTATTAAGAAATTAAGGTGAATTAAATAACTTACATGAGAAAGAAATGCGATTACAAACACAAAGCGGCAGCATAACACTATAATGAAACCAAACACCCAATATTATCAACTACTCCACCACCACTGCCTTAAATAGGAATTTTGGAAGCCTTGGATTGAGCCTCCAACAGTAAAAATCATCCCACTTGATTATGGTAGGCCTAGGGTGGTGGAAAGCTTGTGGAACTTAGACTTTTCCACATTTGACCCGAGGTGGCAGCCATCTTTCATCCACCGAACAGACGCGCTTGGATGACATTCTAGATTGCAGAATAAGAGTGATAAATAGGAGAAGAAAATGGATCTCCGGATGTCCTATAACCGCCTGTAAAATTGGGGCCCAGTTGGAGTTGTGGATTCCGAGATATGATCCAATTAGTGGGCTGTTTTTCTGGGCTGCAGAATCTGGCCCAGAATTGTATCTCTAACTTGGGGTGCCTTAATGACCACCATAGAGGCCGAATTAGCATTATCTACTGAAGAGTGATTTGTTCCTAAACATTTATTCTATCAGCCCAAAAAAGTTTGGAGTCATTGGGCCTTTATGTTGGGCCCCACAGTCTCATAAGTGGGCTGGTGTCCAATCTGCCTTCTCTAGAATTGCTTCCATTCATCTCCAAATATCTCCATCATCGTTTATGAATCATCCATTGATCCCTGAATGAAAAATGTTCAAATTTATGTTTAGATATAGTTCCCTAAATATCAAATTAAAATATTTATAAGTACATTCCTTAGAATCAGATGACTCATTGGGCCTAAATTGGTGTATATTAGGCATGAAGTGCACAAATGATGAGAATGGATGTTCATAATGAAAATGCACTAACTCAGGCCCATAAGATCAAAAATGAACATTTAATACCATTAAAATGTAATTAAAATATATGTTTTTATTGGATAATCACACCCCCAACTTGAGATTTTCTAGTACCGAGCAAATAATTCAATGATTTTATTTGAATTCCTTTCTTCAAACACATTATAACAAATAGTGCACACAATGTAAACTGCACACAAATATATTTTTATAACCTATCAAGATAATTTAAAACAAGATGAATTTAAAAGCAGATCCCAATCCCAAGCCCATTCCTTTGATCAAATCCATCATCATACTTCATCCAACTCAATTAGGTGTAATGATGTGTTGTGTATCACAATAGATACAGGGGTTCATTTTCATTAAAGGGGGAAATCATGGAAGTGCTAGGTGGAATCAAATTTAATCCTAATATGAGTATTCTTCATTCTGTTTTTTTTGGATTTTTTTTGCAATATTGCCATAGTAATTGAGATTGCAGTTAATCAAATTAACCCATGTAGCAAGACTTTTCCGATGAATCCCAGACTCAAAGGCCTTAGGGAACCAAGTGAAGCCCACATACTCGGGCATCGTCTCGAGTTAACTTAATAAAAAACAAAGTCATATTACCATAAATAGAGATATATTGAAAAACTCAAGGCTATACAACTCTGGAGTCACGATCCCCAAGTACCGAATGCCTCACATTTTATCAATCCATTGCTCTACACACAATTTTTTTTTGAATAATCATATTATTCATAAAAATAAAACCATCCTATGCTATTTATTATGGGACCCCAAAAATTCAAATTAGTACCCCACAGTCTAAATGACATGCATTGTGGCATTTTGATTTATTGGATGAAAATAAAAATGATGAAAATTTTCATTGGACAACCAAACTTCCAAAATAAATGATTTTAAACTTAATCATGAATTAAATTAAGAGTCAAGGAAATAAAAATTATTTGATATGTAGTTTTAATGTGAGAAAAGATGTTATTATATGAATGATAAAGGAATTTTACTTTTTTTTATCATTGTTTTTTTAAAACAAACATTTTGTTTCCACACCCCCCAACTTAGAATAAAACTGTCCCTAGTTTCATAATAATAAAATTTAGAATGGGGTAGAGGAATAAAAAGGGGAGTTCAATAAGGAAATTAAAATATGAGGATCATGGAATGAAGTCACCTGATGGTTGAAGTTTGAAGTTCTTGCTGCTCGAATTTAGTCCCTTGATATCCATGTCGCTTGTAAAGTTCCCTAGTGGAAAAAGTAAAAACAAAACAAAAAAAATATATATATATATGTATTTATATAATAAAGTAAGTAAAATATAAGTATATATATAAAAATTATAGAATAAGGAAGCACAAGAAGCCGTAGGTCAGTGGTAAGCGCGCGCCCCTGTCTCCCTTCGGTCCCGGGTTCGAGTCCCCATGGCTTCGCCGGTTGTGACGGAGTTTTCCCCACGACCTATGGAGTGGAATTTTTTTTTATTATTATATTTTTATTTATTTATTTTTGTTTTTTAATTTTTTAACCTAAAAACACATTAAAAAAACAAACTGATGATACATTGCCTTCTTTTTAAATTTCTGGGTAAGGTATTACTCAAGGATCACACCATGTGACACGGATGAATATGGTGCTCCCCTTTCGTAACCATCCATACTCATTATAGAAGAACAGGTTAACAGTTTATTTTTTTTTCTTCGAAATATCAATATGTATCATTAACCCTATTTAAAATATAAAGTTGATTAAAACAACAAAATTATTGGAAACTTGAAAACCATGGGTTGCCTCCCATTCAGCGCTTTGTTTAAGGTCGTTAGCCCGACATGGACCCTAAATCTATTAATTTTTTCCAGGTTCATAGGTTGGCTCAGTTAACTCAACCTCTATTTAATTTTTATTGAATGATTCAATGAATGGTTTTAACCTTTGACCATTGACCTTGAAAATGTAACCACTTGTGGGATCTTGAATCTCTACTGCCCCATGGGTGTACACATAATGCACTATGAAAGGTCCTGACCATCTAGACCTTAACTTTCTCAGGTGTAAATGAAGTTTTGAACTATACAAGAGCACAAGTTTTCCCGATTCAAAATATTTGACCTTGATATTCCTAGATTGGTAGGCTTGAACTCTATCTTTATTGATCCTTGAATTTTCATAAGCCTCCATCCTTAGTTCCTCCAGTTCATTGAGATCTAATTTCCTTTTTGTTCCGGCCAATGAGAGGTCATAATCAATTTTCTTAATTGCCCAAAAGGCCTTATGTTCAATCTCCACTGGAAAATGGCATTCTTTACCATAAACCAACCTATATGGGGACATTCCTAAAATGGTTTTATATGCGGTTCTATAGGCCCAAAGAGCATATAAGAGTTTCTCAGACCAATATTTCCTAGAGGGGTTGACATTTTTTTCAATAATTTGCTTTATCTCCCTATTCGCTAACTCAGATTGACCATTGGTTTGAGGATGGTATGTATTGGACACTTTATGATAAATACCATACTTAGACATGAGTGAAGCGAATGGGCGGTTGCAGAAATGGGTTCCTCGATCACTGATTATAGCCCCAGGAATTCCAAATATTGAAAATATGTTCTCTTTCAGAAATCGAATCACCACTTGATGATCATTGTACTTAGTGGGAATGGCCTCAACCCATTTTGAGACATAATCAACATATAAGAGTATGTAGAGGTATCCACGAGAGTTTGGGAAGGGACCCATGAAATCAATTCCCCAACAGTCAAATATTTCAACCACTAAGATGGGAGTGAGTGGCATTTGATTCCTTTTTGTGATGGACCCTACTTGTTGACACCTAGGACATCTTTGACAAAATGTGTAGGAGTCCCTTTAGAGGGTGGGCCAGAAGAGACCACATTGAAGAATCTTAGAAGATGTTTTCTTAGAGTAAAAGTGACCTCCACATGCCTCACTATGACAGAATTTAAGGATGGACTCTTGTTCAGATTCTGGAACACACCTCCTAATGAATTGGTCAGGGAAGAACTTATAGAGGTATGGATCATAAAACACATAGTGTCTAACATCAGAAATGAATTTCCTTTGAGCATGAGTGCCTAAGAATTTTGGAATGACTCCTGTCACTAAGAAATTTGCTATTTCAGCATACCAAGGGCAGTCACTCATAGAGTATAGGTGTTCATCAGGAAACGAATCAGACACAGAAAGGTGATTTGAGTTGTCTTTGAATTCCATCCTAGAGAGGTGATCTGCTACAACATTTTCAAATCCCTTTTTATCCTTGATTGTGAGGTCAAATTCTTGTAAGAGAAGGACCCACCTAATTAGTCTAGCCTTAGCATCTTGTTTTTGGAAGAGGTATTTTAGTGCAGAATGGTCAGTGAACACAATGATGGGGGATCCTAAGAGGTAGGACCTAAAATTCTCTAAGGCAAACACAATAGAAAGTAACTCCTTTTCAGTGGTGGTGTAGTTGATTTGGGCATCATTTAAGGATTTGCTTGCATAAGCAATGACATAAGGATTTTTATCACAACGTTGTCCTAACACAGCTCCTATAGCAAAGTCACCGGAATCACACATAAGTTTGAAAGGAAGGTTCCAATTTGGAGATTTCATAATGGGAGGAGAGGTGAGAGGGGATTTGAGGGTTGAGAATGAACCCTCACAGCTTTCTGTCCAAACAAATGGATCATCCTTTACTAAGAGAGCACAAAGGGGACGGGATATTGAACTAAAGTCCTTGATGAATCTTCTATAGAAACCAGAATTTCCAAATAAAGTCCTCACTTCCTTGACAGTTTTGGGTGATGGAAGGTGACGAATGATGTCAACCTTTGCTTTATCAACTTCAATCCCCCTACTTGAGACCAAATGGCCTAGAACAAGTCCCTCTTTAACCATGAAATGGAATTTTTCCCCGTTTAGGACTAGATTCTTTTCTTCACATCTTGACAAGACTATCTCCACATTCTGCAGACATCCCTCAAATGTATCCCCAAACACAGAGAAGTCATCCATAAATACCTCTAGAAAATCCCCTACCATGTCTGAGAAGATTCCCATCATGCACCGCTGGAAGGTTCCAGGGGAATTGTATAACCCAAAGGGCATGCCTTTGAAAGAAAAGGTTCCGAATGGACATGTGAATGTAGTCTTCCCTTGATCCTCCAGGGAGACCTCAATTTGATTGTACCCCGAGTACCCATCTAAGAAATAGTAGAAGGCATGACCTGCCACTCTCTCAAGTACTTGGTCAATGAATGGTAAGGGAAAATGGTCCTTCTTGGTGAATGAGTTTAGCTTCCTATAGTCAATGCAGACCCTCCATCCACTACTCACCCTTGTTGGAAGAATCTCTCCATCCTCATTGGTTATCACTGTGACTTTTTTGGAACCACTTGGATTGGGCTCACCCACTCACTCTCAGCTATGGGATATATGATACCAGCTTTTAACAATTTCATAAGTTCTTTCCTTACTACCTCCATGAGATTAGGATTGAGTCGCCGTTGAGGTTGACGACATGGCTTTGAATCAGATTCCAAAACAATCCTATGAGTCCCGATAAGTGGGCTAATCCCAGGAATATCAGAAAGGGTCCAACCAATGGCTTTTTTATGCTTCCTAAAGACATATAGAAGCATTCTTTCATGATTGGATTCAAGATAAGAAGAAATTACAATAGGATGTGTTTGATTGTACCCTAGGAAGGCATACTTTAGTGCAGCAGGAAGTTCCTTCAATTCAAGATCAGGTTGGTTCAGAATTTCAGCAGAAGATTGGGACATTGGATCAAGATCAATTTTATTTCCTAAAGTTTTAGATAGGATTGATTCCCCACATGTAGAAGTTTCAGCTACTAGATTGTCTTGATCAGATTTAGGGAAGGAAGTTTGATTGGTCTCCATGAAATTGGTTTCTTGAAAGGTTTCACTGATTGTTGGACCTAAGAATTCATCATAAGAGCAATTTGAAAATGATTCAAGCCAAGGAAATAAACTTCCTTCATATGAACAAAGGAAATCAATCTCATCCTGACTTAAACATTCATTAAATATTCCTTGATGTTCCATGGATTCATTATCAATGCTTCCTATCATGTTTACTTCATGAATTTCCTCATCATCCCCTATTTTTGAGCTTGCATTATAGATGTTCAAGTCTAGACTCATGTTCCCAAAGGTGATGGTTATGTTCCCATTTTGGACTCGGATAACAGAGTTGATTGTTGCAAGAAAAGGACGGACAAGGATGATTGGGGTTTGTTCCTTATTTACTAAGTTTGGATGGTTGTCTAGGACAATGAAGTCATCAGGGTAGATGAAGTTCTCAACCTTTACCAGAACGTCCTTCAAAATTCCCTTTGGAACCCTAATGCTACGTTCAGCAAGTTGAATTGTGACAGATGTGGGTTGGAGTTCTTCTAGGCCTAACTGGAAGTACATGGCATAGGGGATGAGATTGACACTAGCACCTAGATCACACAAGGCCTTGAAAACTTTGATATATCTTAGTTCAACATTGATGTAAGGGAAACCTGGGTCTTTCAACTTGGGAGGAATGGTCCCTTGAATGGTGGTACTCACATTAGCAGCCAAAAGGACTTGGTTTTTATGTGAAAATTTTCTTTTAAAAGTGCACAAGTCCTTAAGGTACTTTGAGTAGGCAGGTATAGTTTGGATGAAATCAAGAAGAGGAATGTTCAACTTGACTTGTGAGAAGATTTACCTCAATGTTTCACTCAGTTCAGGCTTGGGTTTCCCCCTCATGCGTTGAGGAAATGGTGCAAGTTGTGGGGTTGTTTGTTGAATAGTTGTTTCTTTCACATTGTTATCAGTTTCCTCAGTTTGATCTTGGGGTTCATTTGAATTTTCATCCAAGTTTGAATCTTCATGTGGGTTCTGAATTATTTGTTCAGGTTTCTCAATTGATTTCCCACTTCTTAAAACAGTCACAACCTTTATTTGTTCATGAGTTGTTTGAGCACAACTTGACTCTCCCCTTGAAGTTGAGGATGGCACCGCCTGAGTAGGCATGGGTGCCTTTCCAATTTAGATGGTTTGAAGTTCTTGTTTTAGGTAAGATACCTCCGAGTTCATCCTATCCATTTGTTTGCACAGTTGTTCTAGTAGGCTTTGTGGAACAGTTTGGGTTGGTGCTTGAGAAGATTGGTTTATCCCGGGGAGATATTTTGGAGGTGGGATGGTTTGTTGAAAATGGACCTGTGGCTGTTGGTATTGGATATGTTGGGTTTGGAACTGGTTATGGGTTTGGTAGTTCTGATGGGGGTATTGATTTTGTCCCTTTGGTTGGATAGGTTGTTGGTTATATTTCCAGCGGAAGCCTGGGTGGTCGTTATACCTTGGGTTGAAGGTGTTTTGGTATTGAGGCTTTTGAAAGTTCAAATAATTTGCTTCCGCTGGGGGTCCTCCTAAGAAAACATCCTTTATGGATGGAATGGTTGGGCAGTTGTCTGTCTTATGGTCATGTTTGTCACAAATTGTGCAAATAGGGTCAACAGTTTGGATTTCATGGACTTTCCTAAGGCCTATCTCTTCAACTTTCCTAGAGAGTGCTGCGAGTTTATCCCTAAGGCTTTCCTCTTCTCTAAGTGTATGAATTCCATTAGTTCTTTGTGGCTTTTGAGAATAAGGTGAAGTTACCCATGTTTGGTTTTGTTCAGAAAGGCTTTCTAGATACTCGTAAGCATCATTTGGGGCTTTGTTTTTAAAGGTTCCATTACACATCATGTCAATGAATTGTTTGTTCCCCGGACCCAAACCTTCATAGAAAATTCTCACTTGTTCAGGAATAGAAAAACCATGGTGTGGAACCATGTTTAGAGTGTCTTTGAACCTCTCCCATGTTTCATAGAATGAATCTCCCTCTTTTTCAAAAAAGTTTTGGATACTCTTTTTAAGTGCAATTGTTTTGTGGTGGGGAAAGTATTTTTTTGTAGATTCTCTTTGTAGTTGGTCCCAAGAGTTGATGGATGATGGTCTCAAATTTTTTAGCCAATTTTTAGCTCGATCCTTTAAAGAAAAAGGAAATAGCCTCATCTTAGCTGATTCTAGTTGATGTGGGGGACACATGGTTTCTACAATGTCATTGAACTCCTTAATGTGCAGGTATGGCATCTCGGACTCCATTCCGTGGAATGTGGGAAGGTGGTTTAGGACATGGGGTTTAAAGATGTAGTTGGCATCTCCTAGGGAATTGTGTCTAATTCATGAGGGGGCATTGGTCCAGAAAGGTGTGAGGTAGTCATTCATGGTTTGATCAATTTCATTCCCCAAGTTTGGGGCTGCTTTATTTGTGTTTCCATTTTGGTTCCCACCCGGGTTTATGAGTTGGTTTCTTTGAATAACTTCCATTGAAATGGGCTCAATTTTTGACTCTAGGGTGTTTGTAAGATTAGGATCTAATTTAAAGAGTTTCCTTGGTGTACTTGACTCCCCAACCCCAGGACTATCCACCATAACTAGACGGTTTGAATGATCGCGGGTGTAGGCGGACATGCGCCAAAAGAAAACAAAAATGAGAAAGGGACAAGACAAGAGAATTTGGATGAGAAAAGAAGAAATGGGGGAGAATAGAATGGTTGTTTAGATGAATTAATTGGGTCCCCGTCAACGGTGCCAAAATTTGATTCTCGCTCAAATTTACCCAAGAGATGAAGGTAGAACGGTCCTTGTAGTTTAGCTTGGGTTATCGAATCCTCAGAGACCTAAGAAGAAACCTATAGACACGTACATTCTATGGAATGTTTTTGGCTATGAAGTGGCCAACTTGGGTTGATTTTATATGGTTTTAAAGGATAAATAACATATTTAAGTTAATTTAATTTAAAATAATGAGTTGATCCTAGGTTATCGCTCGGGGTGGATTGGATGAATTACTTTTTTAATGATTTCAATTTCTTATAATTGAGATGGATTCATTTAATAAGATCAAACGAAATCATCAATTAGTAGTTTAATTCCTACACACCCTAATACTAATCACCTATACACTTTAAGGATCAAAGTTTTGAGCACTCCAAGGTAGAGGTTCGTATTAGCACTTGAAATGCGTGACCTTAAATTCAATAAGGATGAAGATGTTTTAAAATCATCAAATAAAAATCTCATTTAAACGAAGTGATTAGCCATTAATGGAGTGATAAATAAAATCCAATCCAGCCCCTTGCTACTCCCTTGGATCAACCCATAAAATATTTATCCCTCCATTGATGAAATGTCTTCAACGGAAGCGAGAAGTAGACTTACAAAGGTGGAATTGAAGAAGTAAAAACAATAACAAAAAAAGATCACTCCTCCGTTGTGTGATAAATATCAAAAATTATGGTGTGAATAAATTCACACCTTGAACCAACTGTATCTAAGTGATAAGTAGATAACAGGATAAGAGTAAAAAAATAACTTTTATTAAGAAACTAAGGTGAATTAAACAACTTACATGAGAAAGAAATGCGATTACAAACACAAAGCGGTAGCATAACACTACAATGAAACCAAACACCCAAGATTATCAACTAATCCACCACCACTGCCTTAAATAGGAATTTTGGAAGCCTT
Organism: Viscum album; assembly: GCA_963277665.1. Lineage (NCBI taxonomy): Eukaryota > Viridiplantae > Streptophyta > Magnoliopsida > Santalales > Viscaceae > Viscum > Viscum album. Next base: position 4,793,396 of record OY728145.1, read on the forward strand.
GGGTCGAGCCTCCAATAGTACAAATCATCCCACTTGATTATGGTAGGCCTAGGGTGGTGGAAAGCTTGTGGAACTTAGACTTTTCCACATTTGAACCGAGGTGGCAGCCAGCTTTCATCCACCGAACAGACGCACTTGGATGACCTTCTAGATGGCCGAATCAGAGTGGTCCATAGATGAAGAAAATGGAGCTCCGGATGTCTTCTAATCGGCTGTAAAAGTTGGGCCCAGTTGGAGTTGTGGATTCCGAGATATGATCAAATTAGTGGGATGTTTTTCTGGGCTGCAGAATAGGGCCCATAATTGTATCTCTGACTTGGGGCGCCTTAATGACCACTATAGAGGCCTAATTAGCATTATCTCATGAATAGTGATTTGTTCCTAAACATTTATTCTATCAGTAAACAAAAGTTGGGAGTAATTGGACCTTTATGTTGGGCCCCACAGTCTCATAAGTGCGATGGTGTCCAATCTGCCTTCTCTAGAATTGCTTCCATTCATCTCCAAATATCCCCATCATCGTTTATGAATCATCCATTGATCCCTGAATAAAAAATGTTAAAATTTAAGTGTATATATAGTTCCCTAAATATCAAATTAAAATATTGATAAGTACATTCCTTATAATCAGATGACTCATTGGGCCTAAATTGCTGTATATTAGGCATGAAGTGCACAAATGATGAGAATGTATGTTCATAATGAAAATGCACTAACTCAGGCCCATAAGATCAAAAATGAACATTTAATACCATTAAAATGTAATTAAAATATATGTTTTTATTGTATAATCATCACTATAAAAGAATAAGAAGGAAACAATGATCAACTGTCACCGAACTTGCAAGGATCCACCATGAAACCTATGCACGACCAACCTTCATCATGACCACGACCCAAATCCACCAAAATTGCACCACTAACACCACCAAAAATTCCTCAAGAAGAAAGAGTGAGAAGAAAATAAGGAAAAGAGGAGAGGAAATCACTATATATCATGAGAGATAAATCAATAAAATCCGAGATCTAAGATCCCCCAAAGGATGAATAAGAACACCCAAAACCAATCCAAAGGATGCTTAGGGGGGTTATCAAAAATCAATAAAAATGAAGGCCTTCGGGCCATTCAGGCAGGCAGATCATGAAGTGATGATATTGGTCACACCACAATAATGGCCCGATCTAGAAATCACGGTGCGATCTCTCCCAAATCCCAGGGTGTCAAAGAATTTAAATTCAATATACCCAAAGAGAGTCAAGTCATAAAAATTCATTCTTGAATACATGAGAATCATGGTGAAAACCTTGAACTTCTTCTTTAGATCTAACAAATCGTATACATATACCATGACACAACACCGTTCACCATGATGGAACGACCTAAAAAATGAAGATACATGAAATCACTATCCAAGACTCCCACAATGCAATCCAACGAGGCACAAAAAAATATGTAACACTCTTACCCAACCCATTGGCTTGGACTGAGTTAGAGATTCCATATACCTTAGGTGATGTCCCCAAGAAACCAAAAGCTGACAATAAATGCAAAGGACTAAGTAAAATGTTGGGGGTAATTTTCCCTAAAGAACAAACATAACCTGACAAGAGAAAATAAAAACAACCAAACCAACTATATAATGCATGATAATAAAACTGATTTAATATAAGGCTCAAAATAAAACCAATATCAGAGAAACAACAATAATAAGATACAATAACTAACAAAGATTGAAAGACAACATGACTCTATGACACCAATGTGGCATCATCCCAAGAATCACCCAAATTTACTTTAATCTCTAACTCAACATTCCTTTCCCACAGTATCAAGATTAATCACTAGAGAAGTATGAAACCTTTCCATTCCTTGTGTCTCGGTAAACAATATCTAAAAATGCACCAAAGTTCCCAATAATGGGGTGAGTATAACACTCAGTAGGTAATATCTATAGACTTCCCAACACACCCTACAAGGAAAAGAGCAAGTTATCACAATTAATATAAACCAATTTGAAGAAAATAAACAGTTTTATACAAATCCATAAATGAGATCCATATAAGAAAATATTAATAAAATCATATTACCATTTCTTACCACTTGGAATAACCAACCTATGTTCATGCACACATACATATACATTAAATGGACTATCCTATAACTGTGATTAGTGAGTAATCCTATCACCAAGATGTTTCTTGGTGACCCACATTAATGGAGACACTTCACAACCATGCTTTATACCACATCAATGATGGTACTTCATGTCCATGCTCCATACCAATGAACACATGCCAACCCAATTATGCCAAGGTACAAATCAAATCATTCATTGAAACCAAATTTATTCCCTTTAAAAAATTTCATTGAACATATTGCATGTGTTACATCAAAACCATAATTTAAAATTATAAAACACGGGGTTTTTGAAAGCTTTCAAATTTCTATGTTCCCAAATAATAAATTGAAAGGGGATTCCTTCAAGAAATCATTAAACATTTCATTAAAAAATCCATGTAAACCATTCAAATAAAAACAAACCTTTAAGTTCTAGAATAAGTAGAGTGTGAGAGAAGGCACCTACCTATCAACTGGTGATGACAATGAAGAATGACACAAAGAAACCTCTAGATCTAGGTTAAAAACCTCTTTCCTTAAATAGATCCAATCAACATCTCATAAAAACACATCAAAGATCATAGATATATCAATAAAGAATTAGATCTAATGTTCTAGGTGAGATAAGATGAGAAGATTTAAGGAGAAAGAGAGTAAACAAAGACTGACCATTGATTCCAGAAATCCAAAGCACTTTGATTCATTAAAAAAAACTTCTAGATAAAAAGGAATAACCAAGAATGCTTAGGGAAGGAGGGGAGTTTGAGATCCTGATATAGAAGAAGAAAAATTAGGATTTCAAGGATAAAAACAAAGTTAAACTCTATTTTTTTGAAAAATAAATGCACGTCGCACAGTTAAGACACATGGTTTAAAGAAACTGAATGCTAACCATGTGCATGATAGTTTCTCAAAATACCCCTCACACAATAGGATTGAATGGTTTTAAAAATTGTGTATCTATAGATGCCGAAAAGTCTGTAATTACTGAAGGAAGTTTCGAAGTGACAAAGTTAAGTCATATTCGGACCCAGAGGCTCAGTCCGGAGGGCCCGGAAGTGGTGCGCGAAAAAAGGGGTATGCGTGTGGAAAAGTAGGGCCGTGCGGAAAGGGTTTGAGATTCGTGAAGGGTCCCTGGTGCAGGCGCGAAATACTTTCGTGCCCGCACCCCGCACGGTTAACATTCCACGCCTCCATCTCTGGCACGCAAGTTTTGCACGCCACCCTAAATTCCACGTCATCGGATGCCTATAAATAGAAGGAGAGCCCTTCCGTTTTGGGGTTGAGTAATTCAAACCATCTCTCGTGTGCAAAATTGGACTTCCGCACGCGCAAGATGGCCTTCAGGTACTGATCCTTTTCACGCTACCTCGCCCCGGGATCCGCCTTTGCGAGCGATCCCACTGGCTTAAACAGAATTCCAAACCCTTCAGGGTTCTTCCATTGCATGAAATTCCTCTCGTTGCATGCAAAATGGTCCAATTGCGTGCAATCCCTTTCGCTGGGTGAGACCTTACCTTTGGGTGCGGCCTTTTCCACTCGCGCGCAATTCATATCCCTTGTGCGCAATCCTACTAGTCGCGTGCAAGCCCTCTGCCCCGATTACGCGCCATCCCGGTGTTTTGCGCGCCAACCATTTCTTTGTGTTCAACCCCCGGGACCCCTCACCTTGATGCTCCCTGGGTTCCTCCCTGCGTAGGTGCCCGATGTGCTCCTTATAGATTCCCCAGGCACACACACCGAGCATACACACCATGCGCTGTTTTCCCATATGACCTTCCAGGCTCGTACGAAGTAACCTCAAGGTCCCTTGGGAGGTTTTTCCCGTTGCGTTGCTTTGCCTCATGCTTCTTCACATAGGCACGCTAACGACTATTGCTTCTTCGCATAGCCATGCTAACATGGACCCCTCGATGGTTCGCTCTGTGACCCCCCTTCACGATGGATTTTCCAGTACCTTCCCTCCCACAAGGAGTAAAGGGTACCAGTCATGTAAGTCCTAGGGGTGCGGAGTAAACCCACCTCGTCCGAGCTGTAGGATGTTAAACTGCCAAGTACCCTCGTCCTCCACACATGACGTTAAACTGTGACCTTTCCCCATGCTTCGCACGTAGGGTCCCCTGACCTGGACATTCTCTATGCCACTAGTCTCAACAAGAGTGGAATCTTCCTCACATGGAATGAGATCCTCTTGGTTGAGGTGGCGCCTGTCCGCGGGGAAGGGCGACCATTTTGGTGTAAGCCCCTAGCCTTTCTTGTAGGAGGTAGCACCCATGCACCTCCGTACTTCCCCTCTCCATTTGTGCTTTTTCACCCCTAGGCCTCCATCCTGGAGTAAGTCCCAGCACCATGGGCCGCCCAACACATAAGCCCCTCTTCGCTTCCCACGGACGCACCCTTCAGGACGTGATCGTCAGGTCTCTGCCGCCTCTTTTTTCTCACACCGAGCATGACTCACGTGGGCTTAGAGTAAGCATTGACTATAAAACCAACCTCCGTCCCACATGATGTTAAACTGTACAACCGAACTACGTGGACTTTGATTCCTTGTCACGGGGATACGTAGGAATCCTCCCCGAGGTTCAAGTCCACCACCTGGTCGTTCCGACCTCTTCACGTCGGTTCACCAACCATTATGGGCCACCTCATAGCGTAAGCCCCATCCATCCATCATTGTGGGCCGCATCAGAGGGTATGCCCCATCCATCCATCATTGTGGGCCGCCTCAGAGCGTAGGCCCCATCCATCCATCATTGTGGGCCACCTCAGAGCGTAGGCCCCATCCATCCATCATTGTGGGCTGCCTTAGAGTGTAAGCCCCATTGATCCACCATTGTGGGCCGCCTCAGAGCGTAAGCCCCATTCATCCATCATTGTGGGCCACCTCAGAGTGTAAGCCCCATCCATCCACCATTGTGGGCCGCCTCAGAGCGTAAGCCCCATCCATCCACCATTGTGGGCCGCCTCAGAGCGTAAGCCCCATCCATCCATCATTGTGGGCCGCCTCAGAGCGTAAGCCCCATCGATCCACCATTGTGGGCTGCCTCAGAGCGTAAGCCCCATCCATCCATCATTATGGCCCACCTCAGAGTGTAAGCCCCATCCATCCACCATTGTGGGCCGCCTCAGAGCGTAAGCCCCATCCATCCACCATTGTGGGCCACCTCAGAGCATAAGCCCCATCGATCCACCATTGTGGGCCACCTCAGAGTGTAAGCCCCATCCATCCATCATTGTGGTCCGCCTTAGAGTGTAATCCCCATTCCATCCCGAACTACGTGGACTTTGATTCCCTACCACGAGGATATATAGGAAGCCTCCACGAGGTTCAGACCCCTTCACTTAATCACCCATCCAGATTCTTACCTAGGCCGCCACATCTCGGTGGGATCATGACACCTCATTACACTCCACAACATTTGGGAAGCCACCCACATGTTGGCCCCAATATCGGCATTCCCTCCAGGGGGGTTCTTTTATCTGATCCACTCTCAGTGTTCCGATTAGTCCGATCCATCTCTTCTGGATGTTAAAATGATGGCATACCCTGTGTTAAACATGATAAGCTGAGGAAAAACTCAGATACATGCCTATGGAATATAATTCCCCGCGTTCAATATGGGATGCCTCAGGCTTCTGCACCCTTGAGAAGCCCTATAATAAGAGACAAAAGAAATACATGCCAATCCCCCAGCATCAAGACATGCCAACGATGCCTCAGCGTGACCACTCCCCTAACCGAAGGTTGCTACCCCGACCAGACCCCTTGGAGCATCTCGACGGAAGCAGCGTAATTAACCGGTGTCCATGAAGATATGGCACCAGGAAGAGTTTCACAAACACGTCTTAAATCTATGAGGGAGACCCAGACTAGGTGACAAGTTCCGAGGAGGAATCCACGAAAGGAGGAACCTACATCCCATCATCCCATTTTGATCAAGGAGACAACGTCCCTGAACAAGGAGCGAATGCCGCCCGCCTTTGGAATGCGGGAATGCGGGGAAACAAGCCACGCGTCCTATGTGTGACAAATGCGCGTGCGCGCGTGCCCCTATGAAAAGCATCAGAAACAGAAAATGGTGAACCTAACGTGAATATCTTCTCCTCAATATAGAGACTGGTAGCGTTTGGGGCGTCGGAAGATTAGCATATCACCAGGTTTGGGAACCCAGCACTAGGACATGAAACCCACCAGGGGTTGGGGCAGTCAGGACGTTGAGCACTCCATTCTGTGACGTTGTCAGCGTGGATCCCTCTTACCAACCACAGAAGACGGAATGGCGCTGGGCTACTGGTTGTCGATTTCTTTTCCTATCAGTGTTAATGGGTTCATCTCCCTACTTTCAAGAATCAGATCGCTGCATCCAGAGCTCGATCGCCACCAGCCCACCAGCGCAGGGGTAGGGGTAGTACCGATGCAGCCACCTTGCACGGTTCTGCCACTTCCACAACTGCTTCGACCGCCACGATGGCTGGGCGCTCATGCCCCCTCTCACCATCAGAGATTATCCAACGAAGGGTGATCAACGACCTTGTGCGTAGGTACGAGGAGGAGGGGGTCATCCCCACCAGGGACATGACCCGTTTGGACCTCGAGGAAGATGCGCCTCACTGCCAACACCGCCCCTGAGGACTGCGCTGGGAGTCGCTGCTCCCCACCCCGACATTCAACCGTTTTGGGAGCTTATTCCCGGAACGCCTTGACACCTCCCTCCCCTACGCCGACGAGGTAGGGGATGTCTGGGTTGGCCCAATCAGAGACCCGCTTCAAGGGTTCACGGAAAGGGCCCCCGCCAGGCCACGTTGGCACCCCTGCCCGACTCCTCGAGCTGAGGAGCAGGCAATCCATGTGCCCGCACCACCGGCTCCAACCCATCTGACTCGACGCCAGTGTCGGGCACGAGCGGAAGAGGATGCTCGCCCCGGGGCATCAATGTCAGAAACCACTGTGGCTCGAACCACTGATGACTCCTATCATTAAACCCCCGCACATGTTGAGCAGGGTCAGTTATATGCCTGATCCGGATCGAGGCCCCAACCGCCCCACGGGCAGGTTTGGTCGACTCTCCCGGTCGCCGACACAGGCAATGGCCACTGCGAACCAATTCGTGGTAGTGCCATCCAGCGTGAAGGCCTACTTTGTGCGACCGTTCTGGAAGGTGTGGGCCCTCCCTGTTTCCAACCTTGGCTCAGAGGCCTGCCTGGCGCCACCCTCACCGCAGGTAAGGGGATTCCCCGTTACAGAAACAGTCCAGGTGGGGCTCTCTCCAGCGCTCACTACACTGGGTACGGGGTCACTTCCCCTACCGCAGACCGTGAGTATGGAGCCGTTGTATATCCAGTCACTCACCCACATGAAGGTCCTCCCCATGTCCCTTTAGACATTTTCCCCGGTGATCCCCGCACCTTGACCTTCAATCCTTTCCGCCCCAGCACCAGTGCGGCCAGAGGACTCCATGACGGAAATCAGCCCTGCCCCGAGGAGCCACCCAGGGGCAGGAAGGCGGGAATTCATCGCCGTAAGAGAAATTCCAGGGAAGGATGGATGGAAATCAGACCAGTCCATTTCTCAGACTCCGAGGCGGAGTATGACTCGGCGATGGAGCCCTCTTCTTAGTCCTCTAAGTCAAGGGCTGGGATAGGGATGCGGCACGTCAACCTCGTACTCCCCGAATGCGAGATCCATATGATCCCCGCCTCCCTCTTAAGGTATATCCTGGAGGACAAGGACTTGGCGTACCCCCAAGGATCGAACTTGCAGTCACCATCGGCCTCTCCAGAAGCACCTTCCACCTCGGCTAGAGATGACAGAGAGATTTTTTGGGGGTCGATGGTGGAAGAGTTGTGACATAACACACCCCCGACAAGCACCGAAACTGTGACAGGAGGCCCATTCGCTGGTCCATCCTACCGTGACGTGGTAGCCAGGTCATCACAACCCTTGGAGGATGACCTAGGATTCGGCGTCCAATCGGCCTGCTCACCGTATTCTCCGCCGGCCAGCCCACTGGCCCAGAGGCCTGCCTCAGCGCCGCTTCCAGTTCCCCAGCCACTCCCAGTTGATGAGAGGGGCCATCAAGGGCCAGATCCTAAACCTAAGTCATGGAGCTTCTGGACCATCCTCGCAGCAGGCCACTTCCTCGAGAAGTTTTTCCCAATCACAGGGTCAGATTTTGATGCACCAGAATCGCTCACCCCGGGAGAGTTTGAATGTTTCCGCCAGACCCTCTGAGTGACTCACTACCATATTTTCCACCAGCAAGTGCCTTATCCCGGGAGCCAAGCACACCTCGAGGATATCGACGAGAAATGTCATCGGGTCGACCTGGCCACGCTCCCCGAGGTCCGGCACCCCGAGTCACTTGGCCATCACAGGGCCCTCCAACAACAATGCATTCAGTGTTTTCAAGTACTTTGCAAAGTTTTCGAGGAGGCCACCCCCCACACGCATGTCCGTGGATGGGGGAAGTACGCTGCCCTTTTCTTCAGTGGGATTCACCGGCATCCTGACTCACTGGGTGGCTCTGAGGACATGCCCCCGAGGGCAGCGGCGGTCAACATGGACGATCTTTCAGGAGAGGGGAACAGTCTATAACTTCTTGATGGGGACTTAACCCTTGTGGAAAAGCTTCCACTGGACCCATCAGGGAGGATTACTCATCAGTAGAGGAACCTCCTAGGTCTCCCCGCACCCACTGAGGCATTAATACTGAGCCGGAATATCAGCAAGGGTAAAGAGCATGTTGGGGCTATCAAGCTCTCCAACCCGTCTGCCTCAGTGCAGAAGGTAGAGGAAGATCCTAAGAAGGCCACGCTGTGCCAATAGCTTGCTGAGCAGAAGAGGTTGGTTGATGAGCTTCTGGCTGAACGCATTGTAGAGCGGCGACCCGACTATAGTGATCTTACGCCGGGGTAGCAGGGGCAGGAACAACTACCCCTCGGTGAGATTCTCCCAGGAAAACTCGATCATGCCGTGTTCGCTGACAGAGGAGAGGTCTAAGCTCATGGAAAGATGGCGCAATATGTTTCACCAAACCCTCCTGAGCGGCGTGACCACCCAAGAGACCCCGCTCGGGTTCCTCCCGCCGCCCCAAGGGTCGCTCCACCAGCCGCTCCACGAGCTCCTGAGATTGTATACCGAATTGAAGAGCCCGTTAATGCACTTATGGTTAGTGATCCCTGTCAGGATAGGAACCCACGTCCAGACGATCTGATGGTAGCACTCATCGCCCGCTTAGAGGCTTTGGAAACTCGGCAGGTGGCGATCCCACCAAACGGAAAGCCGTACCCATCATGGGTGGATGATATGTGATGTTATTAATATTTTCATGACTTATTATATTACCCCTTTACTGATTTTATATGAAATGTGCATAATTTGTGTGAAATATTAATGTTTTAATATTAAGTATAATTTTTGAGCATTTTTAGTAGTCCAATTGAGTCAGTTTAATGTTTTAATAATAAATATCACTATACTGATCCAAATTATGTGGTTATTGTTTTTTAGGATTCTACTTTCAATATAAAAAATTTCATTAGAAGGTACCATGAGCCAATTCTTCCATTTGAAGGGTCATATGGTCCTCACAAACAAGACCAAAGAATCTGTGAACAAACTGGACCAGCCTTGAATATTGATTTACTGAGATCAATCCAGAAGTCCAAAAACATTAACTCTCCACCATAATTCGGGGGACACTACATGTCATCTTGGATAAAAATTTCAAGGCCCAAATCCAAGTACAAGGGGCCCAAATGAAGCTTTGAAGTACAGCCCACCATTCTGGACTAGAAATAAAATCAATATAGTATTCATGACATATCTCATTATGTAAGAATCAAATCGACCTGATATTTTTCAGTGTTAAAGAGGAGATATAGGATACCGACTTTGTTGAATAAGTCATTCATATTTGAAGGCATCATCCAGTTCCAAAATCCATTCACATTTTGGACATCGAAAAAGCATGGATAGAAATGGACAGTTTACCTTTGTTTAATAAAACCGCCATAACTTTGGCTACACTTGTCCAAATGACTCCAAATTTTTACAATAGTTGGAAAGATTTATTATATACAACTTTGAAGAAGGATATATTTAGATATTAGGCTGTCTGAATAGACAACTTGGCGATGCAAGTGGAAGGACATATTGGGAATGAAAACAGTCCACTCCTTGGGCTATAAATACTCTCCCCTTCTCTCCTTGAGAGGGGTTCGCATTTTAGAAGAGAGGATAAAATATTGGCACAACCAAGGAATTTAAAAAGGCTTGGGAGGATCTTCCATACTCAAGTTTTCACTTGAGAGACATTTCCTCCTCTCTTTGTTTTCACTTAATTTCGTGTTCTTCATTTTTGTAATTTTGTAAGTCTCTTTCTTTGTAATTCTATTTTAATGCAAGTTAATTATTCAATATCTCTTATTATCATCCAACTTCTGTAGTTTAATATTTATGTTCTTAAAATAGTTTAAATTCAGTTGAATCACCTTCCCTTATTTTTCTTCCTCATTCAATCAAAAATCCATTTTTAATTATCATCATCATTTGTGTGTGTGTGTTCGACGCAAAAATCTTTTATTATCCCTTTTTTCTTCTTCTATTCTTAATTTATAATCATAATAATTATAACCAGAATATTAAAAACCCAAATGGATGAGTAAATATCTCATTGGGGTGAGTTATAATTCGGGTATGTTAAGTGATTGAGATTTTTGCTCGATGAGTATTCTTTAAATTAATATTGTGTATGTTAAACTTAATATGTCATGGATTAATGATATGTTTTGTTTAACAAGTGGTTTCCATGGATTATTGGAATCATAAATACACTACCATAAATAAGTTTTGATTGATATTAGAACCCTAAGTTAAGTTAAGGCTTGGATTAAAGCCTTACCACTTAGGAATTCCAATCAACGTCAACTTATGACATGGGTGTTAATTTAATGCAATACAAAGTAAGGATCAAGGATATCACATGCTTAACTCCCCAATAATGAACTCACCCCAATATTTATCAATTTGTTAAATCAATTATATAAAATCAATCATTTCAATTAATCTCTACAAACAAACCCCCCTAATCAAAATACAATCAACTAAAAACAAATGACTATTTCAAAGTATCATCGCCAAGGATTCGACCCGAGTGTTGTTATACAAATTAGCTGAGCACCAGAACTTTGACCGGTCGATAGGTGATAATAGTCCGTGCGTTTCAATATTCTAGCACCTTTGGGATTTGGGAACCCCACTTTCTCCCCCTTTAGCGGGACAGGAGACCCACCACAGCACCTGGCCCACTTAAACTCAAGGTGTGGGCCTATGTTAGGGACTCCATCGCAATAGGAGGCCGCTAAGCTCCGTTTCTTTGTTCAGACACTGGAGGGGCCGTCGTTCGTCTAGTACAGCCAGCTCCCTGTCGGATCCATGACTAGTTGGGAGGACCTTCACAGGCAATTCCTCTACCAGTTCAGTTCCACAACCCGGAACACGAACATCGCAGACCTCTTCAGGTGCAAGCAAAGGCCCGATGAGCGAGTTGCGAACTTCATCTTCCGGTGGAAAGGGATCACATAATCCCTTGACATGAAAATAACTCAGGATAAATTACTGACAATGTGCATAGGGAACATCAATTCAGAGCTGGTTCCTTCTATGATCACTCAGAATTACCCCGGAGGGTTTCAGGACTTCTCAGATAAGGCCCAGTGCCTCGAAGAAGCCATGAAACAGGCCAGTCATGCACACCCGTTGCCTCCTGTAATCCCAGCAAGGAGAGCTTCCAGAGCCGAGCCCATTGCTGTGACCCAGATAGAGGCCCCCAGGCAGCTAGAATTACTAGCAGTGGATCCAACTCCGTAGCCTCATAGGGGTCCGCCCCCACAGGCACATCTTCTAGTCCAGCAGCGACTTCCTCAAAATTGGCAAGCGCCTCTGCGTAACGCGCCACCACCGCCTAGGCAAGATAATCAAGTTCCACCTCCTCAGCGTGCTCCTCCAACCCCCATCAGGGTCAGCCTCATAGAGCCCCCCTTCTAGACATAAGGAATCGGACCTACTCGTTTGACGAGGCTCAAGTCCCCAGTTACTTTCACAGTGCCTTGGAGCAGAGAATCATGCGGCTGCCTGAGTGCCAGAAACTAGAAGAGGCACATCTCACTAATCAACCAAACTACTGCCCTTATCACTGGATCCTGGGGCACACCATCAAGATATTCTATGTGTTCAAGGACTGGATCCAAGACCATATTGACAACAATATAGTCAGGTTGGGCCCAGCCCCGACAAAAGTGGCAGGTGTCTTTGTGAGATCGGATGGCAGTAGCGGTGACGAAGGTGAATGGCAGCAGGTTTCTGACCGTGGGTCCCAGAAGTATAATGAATGGATGGACCGCAAGGCGGTTGCCCGCACCCATGGAATCATCCGTGCACGCCTGAATTAGCCAGAGACCTCAGAAGCTACGGTTACTACTTCGGAATCGTCGTCTCAGCCAGCCTCTTCCCAGAAGAGCAAGCAGCGGCGATGCAAGAAGAAACAACACGCCCTACCAATACCATCATCATCCCGCACTCTTGGCGACTTTATGCCCCCAGAAATGGGGATCCCTCCAAGACTCCTCCTAGTAGTGGATGAATCTTTAAGTGACACTCTGGGGTACACTTCGGTTAACACTGTAGAGTTGGTAAATCCCTATTTGACTCCCGACGACGGGGAATGCCAGGTAGACCATCCCAATGTCCCCAGCTTTCACCAACATCATCGGAGCCATGGTTACATGAATCGCTGGGGAACGATAGTTGGAACCTCTAGCCAGGCCGTGCACACCGCTGAGACTAGACAACATGCCCAATGCAGAGCTCAACACACGCAACCCCTTCATCCGGTGTCGACAGGTCCACCTCCACCACCGTTTGTGTTACTAGATCAGGAGGAACCACATCGGTCATGCCATGACCAGCTTCGCCCTGCCACCAACCAACCCCAACCTTCCGGTCCTCATCTGGTAGCCACTCTCTAGGATCTGAATAGTGAATAATGAGATATTAATAGTACCAGTCAGCCGCCGGTCCAGCCGTCAGGGCCCTCCATGCCTTCGGTCACAAAGCGACTTCCTGCAAGCAGAGGTTTGAACCTGGTACAGAAGTATGATGTTATTAAGCACCTTTCCAGTATCCCAGCAAGGCTTTCCATTCTTGAATCCCCTTTTCTATCACCAGATATGCATGAGGCACTCGCCGAGGCTTTAAGAATCCCCCTCCAGTTTGAGACAGAGATAACAGCCACATAGGATTTTCACACTGAAGTGTTTGAGGATACTGAATGTTAGGCCATCATTTCATTCTCTGGGGAGGATGAGGGATCCCCCATACAGGGGAATATTCGCCCGCTGTATATCACCGGCCAGTTCAATGGCGTGGAAGTCTGCCACTGTCTTGTTGACACGGGTTCTGGGATTAACCTAATCCTGACTTGGACATTGCGGAAGCTGGGTTTGTCTGAGGATGATATAACTACCTCCGACCTCAGAATCCAGGGATACAACAGGACTGAGAAAACCCCGGTCAGCAAGATCTACTTGAAGACTCAGTTCGGTGTCCTAGTTGCTAGTACTGAATTCATGGTTGTCACCCAGGACATCACATACAATGCATTGATGGGCAAGCCATGGATCCACCTGCATGAGGCGGTCCCTTCATCGTATCACCAATGTATCAAATACTCCCTTAATGGTCGATTGGGCATCATCAAAGGTGACGCGTCTCCTTTTGCCTCTTGTGAAGCCCGCTACTTGGATGCTGACTATTACAAGAGTAAGGATAAACAAGTCCAGGCAAGTGAATTTGAGCCCGTCGCCGCTACGACCAACCCTTGGGCAGGTTTGAATGACGCTTAAGTCTTCCCAATCCATAAGTTGGAAGCCACCACCCCAACATGGGGAAATTTTTCGTTATTTCCGGGACAAGAAGGAACCATCCGCCCAACTCCCGACAGTGGCAGAGAATCACCTCCTACTCCTACACCAACTAGGCTCGGGTGATCCTGGAACCTCCTACCCCTGTATGGTATCGGGATGTTAGGCTCATGGAAACGACGGTACGTCATACGTGTCTATTTTTCCGGGATGGAATTAACCATCTGATGATGATGTGCCATTACTGCTTTGATGTTATCAAGCGCAGCCCCATGGGTCGAAGACTAGATAGGATTGGATCGACTGCCTTCATCGCTATGGTCTCAGTGGTGCATGAATCTCCTGATATGATGACCACTGCCGCTCAAGATGGCACCAGTCTCCCATCGGAGTCTGGTGGCTCAGAGACAACTCCCCCCCACAGAAGATCCCTCCACAAGTGGAGAAGAGGACCTAAAGGATTCTCCCCCCGCCTTCGAAGAAGGTGTCTCTACCACGGTTGACGAGTTGGTACAAGTGAACCTCGGTAGCGAGGAGGACCCGAGACCCACATTGGTCAGTGCCGCCATACCCCCCGAGGAGCGACAACGGTACGTGGACTTCCTCAAACATCATCGTGACATGTTTTCCTGGAGTTACAATGAGATTCCAGGATTGGATCCTCAAGTAGCCGTTCACCGTCTCGGTCTTCCGAAAAGTCATCGTGGATTCAAGCAGCCTCCTAGAAAGATACACCCTTCCCATGGTGCCATGGTTGAGGCCGAAGTTGATAAGCTCATAAAATTCAACTTCATTAAGTAAGTCCAGTATCCTAAGTGGCTAGCCAACATTATTCTAGTCAGCAAGAAGAACAGAAAAATCAGGGCCTGTATTGACTTTCGCGACCTCAATCATCACTGTCTGAAGGATGATTTTCCCCTTCCAGTGAAAGAGTTTTTGATTGATGCCACGAACGGGTTACAAGCCCTCTCCTTCATGGATGGGTACTCCGGGTATAACCAGATCCGGATGGCCCTTGAGGATGAGGAATCCATAGCTTTCAGGGAACCCCAAGGTACTTTCTGTTACCAGGTTATGCCCTTAGGCCTGAAGAATGCGGGTTCCACCTATCAGCGGGCCATGCATCGCATATTCAAACCGATTCTGAGAACATTGGTGGAATGCTACGTGGATGACCTGGTGGTCAAATCTTGCCAACACCAGGACCATCTCAAGGACCTTGAGAAAGTGTTCACTTTCCTCCGTTCCTGCCACCTGAAGATGAACCCACTAAAGTGTGCTTTCGGGGTCACCTCCGGCAAGTTCCTTGTCTTTTTTGTCAGGTACCGAGGCATTGAGATAGACCCAGAAAAAATCAAGGCCATCATCCAGATGTCTCCCCCGAGCAATATTCAGGAGCTTTGAGGTTTCCAAGGACACTTAGCCTACATACACTAATTCATTGCGAATCTGGCTGGAAAGTGTAACCCCTTTTCCTAGATCATGAAGAAAGGCACCACCTATGAATGGGATGAGGAGTGCCAGAACTCCTTTGAGGAAATCAAGCAACATCTGATCCAACATCCGGTCTTGATGCCACCCGTCTTCGGGAAGCCGCTGGTCCTTTACGTGACCACCCTGGAATGGTCCCTAGGCGCACTTCTCACCTATAAGAACAATGAGGGAATAGAGAACAATCTCTACTACCTCAACCGCATGCTCCTCGATACAGAAATCAGATATTTTCCCATCGAGAAGAGCTGTCTGGCGCTCGTATTTGCCGTAAAAAAATTGTGGCATTACTTGAAGCACCACGAGGTATAGATGGTCTCTCGGGTAGACCCGTTGAAGTACATCCTGAACCGAACTATGTTGACTGGCCGACTGGCACGGTGGGTGGTAATCCTCTAGCAGTTTTACATCAGGTTTGTGCCTCAGTAGGATATCAAAGGATAGGAATTAATAGACTTTATAGCTGCCCATCCAACCTCCATGGATCAATCCCTAGACTGGGACTTTCCTGATGAGGCAATCCTCTCAGTCGATCATGCCATCCCATGTTGGAAAATGTACTTTGATGGTGCCTCCCGGAGCCCCACCGGGAGGAGAATCAATGACCCTAGGCTCAACAGAGTAGGCATGGGTGTCGTCTTCATTACTCCGGCATAAGCCATCCTGCCATATTCATTTCTGCTATTGGAAGGTTGCACCAACAATGAGGCAGAGAATCATGCCCTCATTACTGGCCTCGAGCTGGCCCTCGAGGTTGACATTCCCCATCTACATGTGAAAGGGGACCCCGAGTTGGTCATTAAGCAGGTCAATGGTGACTATGTCATCAGTAAACCAGAGCTCGCGCCATTGTTAGAGCATACTCTCCGGCTAATGGATCAGCTCCCTTCTCAGCCGGAGGTTACTTATGTTCCTTGGTCACAGAATGGTCAAAAATATTCTTTGGCCAGTTTGGATGCATCACTCGCAGAGCCCGAATAGGATGAGTTAATTATCCATGTGGCCCACTAGAGAGTCATATCTCCTGTTACCCCAGATGACGACGATGGCCCACGGGTAAGCCATCTTACCGCCAGAGACTCTACGTCGGAACCCTCGGGTCCCCCGGGTGCTGTGATCGAGATGATTCCTGATTGGAGGACACCCTTGATTGAATACCACCAACATAGAAATCTTCTATCAGATTGGGTAGAGCGCGAGCGAATCCGATGCCGCACGTTATAGTTTACTCTTCTGAGTGGTCCTGGTCTCAGGAAAATTCTCCATAAACACGGGTTTGATGGTATTCTCCTCCATTGTATTCAGGGATTTGAGATCCCACAAGTCATGCTAGAGGTCCACGCCAGTTCCTGCGGCGCTCACTAGGCTGGGCTGAAACTATCTCACCATATTCAGAGGTTAGGGTATTTTTGTCCCTCCATGATCCACGACTGCATTGAGTTCACCAAGAGTGCCATGCAAGCCAAGTTCATGCTAATTTTGTGCATCAGCCACTAGACCCTCTCCACACTACCAAGTATTCTTGTCCCTTTGCAGTCTGGGGGTTGGATGTCGTAGGACCTTACCCACCGGCAACGACTCTCCAATGCCGGTTCATTCTGACCGCTACAAATTTATTTTCCAAGTGGGAAGAGGCAATTCCGCTCAAGGAAGTCAAATCCCATTCTATCACCGACTTCATGGGTTCCAATATCATCTATCGATTTGGAGTACCTCACGCTATCCTCACTGATAACGACACCAACTTCCGAGCAGCCGAGATGAAGAAATTGTACGCCAAGTACAACATTCTCTCGAACCATACCTCCCGCTATCATGCGCAGAAAAATGGACATATCGAGGTGTTTAACAAAACCCTCTCTAACATTCTACAAAAGATGGTTGGTCATAACAAGAAGAGTTGGTCAGATAAGCTCCCCAACACCCTCTGGCCTTATCAGACGATGACTCGTAATTCCACCCAGGTGACCCCGTATTACCTGGTGTACGGAACTGAGGCCATCCTGCCCATCGAGATTCAATTTCCCTCATTGTGCACAGCGGTCTATGACCAGAAAGCACCAAATAGAGTTTCCAAAATCTATCTAACTGAATTGGAAGCGCTGGATGCGAATAGGCTTCGTGATTTGCACAACCTGGAAAGGCATCAAAGCAGGATGACTTGAGCTTTCAACAAGAAGGTTCACCTCCGCTCCTTCCTGTAAGGTGACCTGGTACTGGCCCTCAGGGCGCCAATGATCCCCAGCAGGAAACCACCCAAGTTGGAGCCCAATTGGGAGGGACCTTTCATTATCTATAAGGTTTATCCCAATGGTTCATACTCCCTGGTGACCATGGATGGTGAGCGTATAACTCCTCCCACCAATGAAAGGTTCCTCAAACAGTATTTCTCCTGAACTCTTTGGTCCGACATGACCCTAAACATTTGGGTCCTCCATGACCTTAAACTGGACTTTGGTCCCGCACTACATCAAGCTGCCCTATCATCCCGCATGACGTTAAACTGTATCCTGTAGAACTACGTGTTTCTTGATTCCAATTTTTATGGGATACGTAGGATCTCCCGAGTACTTAAGATTTCAGGTCGAGCCCCATATTTTAGGGATATCTCTATTATCTGGGCCCCTTGGCCTGCCCTTTCCCTAGGGAGAGGAATATATGGTGCGGTACGGGGCTATGCCCTCATTCGCGTTGGGCCTATCAGGACCACACCATTTATTTTCTCCGGAGAGTCCCGTGTCCCCCGTTATATGCCCATTTTCTTCAAATCAGCCCCTATTAGGTTGCATCTCCCCTTTTGACCCCATTACAACGGTTTTCCGATGTGTTTAAGAGTACTTTGGTCTAGAACCTGGAGTGTCAGATTCATCATGTGTAAGTTTACATCCACTTGTCAGGCTTCGTGTTTCCCTTCATTTGGGCCCCCGTTATCATTTCACACCCGAAGGGACCCCCAAAAAATGGCATGGATACCACGCCTAAGGGCTCTCCTACTGTTATGAGACAATGCCCCTGAGAGTTTCAGATGACAAATTGAGATAGGTCCCATGTTTCGAACATGGTCAATTGTCGACATTCATTTGTTTGTCCCCATTTCAGGCTAACGTGACGAGATGCTGTGTTGAGAACATGGTCAACAGTACTCCTCTGTCGTCATGTCATCCCTTTCAGTCCTTGAATGTTGGTTACATGATTCACATTGTTCTCCACCCCATTATTTCTAGGTGGGATTTCAACACTCCTGGAATTATCCCTCAGTGCACTTTCGCGCGTCAAGGGGATAAGCTACAATACGACATTCTTTGGGGCTCCCCACGGTTCGAGCTCTAAGACCATAAAATAAGATCATCATTAGGAGCTCTTGCGGCTCGACCCTCATCCTCATGGGATATGTGGGGTCATCCGGACATCATGTTTTCGGGTCTAGCTCCGTTGGGAGCTAGCTCCTCCTGTCCCTTATCCTCTAGCCCTTGCTGGCCTCTTGGATCAGGGCTTTTCTCCCGGGGATTGCACGCAGTGATGATGCAGAACTCGTCCCCATTCATGTCGGGTATGATTTGTCGCGTCGTGCGCATTCCCTCAGGTCCAATCCATATGAACTTAAACTGTGCTATTTGGTCCTATCACATGACCATAAACTGTGACATTATCGTCTTGGCCGCACGACGAAAAACGGCACTACATTATGGTGACCTCATTATAAGGGACATTACGTTGGGTATCAGTCATTTTCCATACCTTTTTTCAATGCTTGTATACTGATTGATTATTGTGGCGATGCCAGGAATTTCCACCCTAGGCTTGTCGCTTCACAAAGAAAAATCCAATTCACGTTCAAAAACAAACAAGATACATCAAATGCCACTTCTTTTTGGTGCGAGGGCTAGACCCGTATGCCTCCTTTCTTTCTTGGTATTGGTACCTTACCATGCCCCCATCTTAGAACTACGTGCAGCTTGATCCCCATCCTCATGGGGTACGTAGGAACGCCTGTGCACTTTGTCACGGGCCCAGTTCAACTTTCATGTTCGGTCCCCTCACCTGAGCACTTTCCCCAAAAACATGTGGTAATCGGGACTTACGTCCCCATTCACGCCGGGTTTCATAAGCACCTTACCATTCCCCTCATCTCAAGAACTACGTATGGCTTGATTCTCATCCTTATGAGATACGTAGGAATTCCCATACATTTCGTCTCGGGTCTAGCCCCGGGAATCACAAATCCCATCCTTTTTCCCACTGTCGGCCTCTTGGCCTGCCCCACCTGGGGAATTGTGCAACTACATCATTTGCCCTGAACAAGTTCAGGATGCCCCATAATGGCATTGGGAAGAAATAGTTCCCTCGCCAGAGGTCTTTTCTCAGAGTAGGAATGGTCCATGACTAGATTAATGCACCTGCTTAATGTGATTTCATTGTGGTGGCGTAGTTTCAATAGTGTTGGATTTTGTTTGAACAAAACACCACTTCACTTTCCATGATTTGCGTGCCCCTTTATTTGGATCTTCTTCCTCTTTCACGTTTTAAGGGACCCCCTAATAGTATGGATGCTTGACCTATGGTCTCCCTGCTTTCCTGGGCCAACGTTCTGGAAGACTGATCAACAGTATTTGAGTTAGGCCCCGTGTTGCAAACATGGTTAGTGATCAGCCCTCATTTATTGTTCCCATTTCAGGCTAATGCAATAAGAATTATGTGTTTCGAACACGGTCAATAGCCGTATTTCATTTCCACGCCCCTCCCACAATCTTCCAAATTTGGGGTAATGTGATTCACACTTTTTCATTTCCCTATGTTCAGACTGATTCCAATGCCCCTAGCATTGCCCCGTTCGTGCGTTAGAGCACATTGATAAGACAATACATCGATCAGGTCTGAGGTCCCCTTCCTTTGGATGGGCCTCCCTCTTCTCCTTGGAAATCCGGGTTCTAATTTTGAATTCTCTAAGCTTGGTTGGTGCTCCCACAATCAAACTAAGTAATAGTGCGAGCCTCCTTTATTTCTCACGGCCTACGTGAGCTTAGGGATGGATTGCTATTTATTTTGGAATTGTGGTTGAGCATGTTAAACCAAAGTGAAAATTATGTAAATAAAAGGGGCGAGTAAATGAAATTAGCTCATACATACAAAGAGGAAAGCAAGAAGTAGTAGAGCGAGATAAGTTTATCGGTTCGGCCAAAACAGGTCCCTTAAGGATCAGCGTTTTGGATTGATCTTTCCAATGCCACTACCTTATGGCTAGTGGCCTCCAGGACTGCCTCCCGTCCCCTGAGGAACCTCTCCTCATCGGTGGCCACAGGGCGTAGTTCACCGACCCTGGCCTATGCCCGTGCCTGTTCATCTTGGAGCTCGGTTATCTAGCGACTTTCTTCTATGAGTTTCTCTTGGGCATCTGCCAACTGGGCCCTCAGCTGATCTATGAGTTCAGAGAAGTTTTCGATGAATATCTCTTGTTCTTTCACCTGCTCCTCAAGGAGTTTCACCTCTTGCTCCGCCCACCGGAGTGCTCGAGTGCTCCCTAACCCCTCCTGGCACTGGATGATGTCGGCACGCCAGTAACTCGCGCGCATATTCTCATCCATGTAGTCACAGACCATCAGATGAAGGCGTTGAGCATCCACTCCTCCAGCGCACAGGAAGCGCAACCAGGTTTGGAGTGATCCCATCTGCTTCAACCATTCAGTCTGAGGCTGATTGAGAAAATGTCGGATGCACTTTCATACCTTGAGCCACATCATCCGGCTCTCCTCAGCCGCTTTTGAGTCAGAATTATTGATTTCTTCAGGGTTAGTGGACCGATAGACAAGGAAGACAACCAACAGAGCAACGACAGGGTCCTCCTCAGGGATTCCGTTTAAGGGAGAAGGATCATCAGCACCAGGTTGACCTTCTTCTATCCCCTCAATCATGGTGGCACCCTCGTCAACCTTCGGCCCTGCCCCGATAGCAGCACCACCAATGTCTACCGCTCCCTGTTCACCAGTAGCTGAAGCCAACTTAGTTTGGGAGGCATGTTTTGGGCGGGGAAGTGTACTTGTCATCGGCATGCCCGTGGATGGTCTGGGCTCAGTAGCCCGACGAGCCCCCAATGTCGTGATCACTGCACAGACAGGAAGCACCCTAGTCAGTTGAGTTCTTCAACACTGATTATCAGCATCGAAGCAAGGGACTTACAGGAATCCAAGGCGTCCACCTCTGGTGCTCTGGCCGCTGTAAGAGCTATTGTGGTAGGAGATCCCTCAACACTCGTCAGCTCATTAATGGGAGTCGGTGCCCCACCTGGACCTATTGATGCTTCCTCCCCTCCTTCAACTGGAGACACTTGATCAGAACCAATGTGATCCTAAGTAGGATAAGTAAGATGGGATATGGGTTGTAAAGGGAAGATATTACAAGGATGGATGAGGGTTGAAGCATACCTCGAGTATCTCGGTTATGTCTATGTCAGAGCCGAAAATCTTGCCGCTCTCCCGGAGACTCCCTTGGTAGGGCGCCCCCTGCGACCCCTCACCTTTGGGTTCTCCTTCACCTTCTCCTTTATCTTCTCCCTCACCTTCTCTTTCACCTTCCTCTTCTCCTCCCACTTCCTCTCTGATCTCGTCGTCCTCCGACTCGTCACTGTCACCTTCTCCCGACGACATCATCTCTAGATCATGCTCTTGGCCGAGAATCACTTTCACCAGGAAAGGTGGCTCCACACACCGACCCTGTTGGCGTGTGTATGTGTCAATGGCCGTTAGATATGCATGCCGCCAGTAGAAGTTTACTCTTTCGGAAATCTGGATAATCCCGACTTCTGGCAGCTGGACTCCTTCCCGCATTATCTTCTGCCAGAGAGCTTCGGTGCTCACCGAATGTCGCAGGGTTAACCAGGATAACCATAATGATGGGAAGATTTCATCGTGGGAAGGTTGAAGGAGATACCTTATCTGATTCCCAGGAAGTTCGTTGGTCCCACCATGCGACGCTCCCGCTACTGAGGTCTCGGCCTGCATAGGCCTCGCTGCCTGGCGCGCCCCTGGTCTCCCCCTTCTAGCGGCACCTTGCCTGCTCTCTCATTGCCAGGGTTCCATGCGGGTAGTCTCGATTTTCAGAACTTGCTTGCGCAAAAGCCCCTCAGGGTATGCGATGGCCCAGTGTTCGGCATACTCGATTGATAGGCCAACGTCGGCCCTGGTGGGAGGAAGGGTAATGACATCTCTAGAGCCATAGGTTGTGAAAATTAACCACATTTGGCGAAGGATGCAGAGATTCCTCTCCTCCCGGATGTCCGTGAATACCCTCTTTGGCATTCGCTGGAGGCACCCGAACTGCCTGGCGAATCGGGACAACACGTAAGGCTCACATATGATCTTCCCGTCAATCCGAGCCACAAGTACCCTGCCTCTGATGATTTGGAAGTATTCCTGCTGCTCCAGTGAACCTTTCCCATTGTCTACTATTTGGACGGTCGGGGTGGGGAATGGGCTGAAGGTAAATTTGGCATGGTTACCAATTCTGATCCTTACTCCCTCCTCGCTAAGCATCATTAGTGCGACCCTAGAAATGATTAGCAGAGATGGTCGCAGGACATTTCTCGGAGGACGAATGGAGTTTGGGAAAGTGTACCTACCAAGATGAGCCTCCACCCAACCGTGGAAGATCTGGAAGGGGCCACATACCCTCCGAGGTGACCCCCCTCTTGAGATGCGCCCCAGAATGGTGTACAGCCTAGCCAACATGGGGACCCCCAGATTAAACCTTTTGTTAGCGGCCATGGTGACCGCCATCACCAGAGTTGCTGGACGGACGCCCATCCTTGCGTCACACACCGGCAGGAGCCACCCACTCAGGAAGGTGGCGAGGAACCCGACATATCGAACATTCAGGTCCCGAGCCTCAATAATGATGTATCCCCATTATTGGTGTTTTCCTGCCTCCAAGATCCTCCAGTACGATCCATTCTTGCTCCTCTGAGCCACGGTTGGGCACAGTTTTCCCCGTCCCGGCATCTTGACCGCCAGATCCTTCTCTAGGAACAGGCTGAACCAATCCTTGTAGGCGATGTCCTTTAGAAAGTCCTTGACCTCTAGCCTCTCTTTGTCCAACTCCATCAGATGCCACGTCAGCATGGGGGTCCGTGATCTGTCCTCCCAAGTGTTCGTTGGGGGAAGGAACTCGTTGTATTGATAGGACTCCAGCGGGATACCTCCGATGTAGTAGACGCCCCAGAGACTAATACTAACTTCCCCATGATTAAGATGGAATGTGTTGGTATCAGGGGACCACCGGGTGAACAGCTCTGGCCCGAGCTCAAGCTGGTGGTAGAAGTGGAACTGCGACGTCCACACCGCCTCGAACAGACCAATGTGCCGCAGCTCGGCCCCAAATTGGTTGCATGTATGGCGAACCCAGTATACCCAGGCCCACTCATTGGTGAATTTGCCTCCAGATAGTAAATCCCAATCTCGCAGCCAGCCCTTAGTATCGTCTGTGATGCTCTGATGGAACGTGCTTGCATAGAGGGCCGGGGAACTCTCTGCAACAGGATCACCCCCAACAATGGTCCTCGTCCTAGGGTTCAGGACATATACATCAATGTGCCTATTTTCTCTTGCATTATGACCATTTTTGGTGATATTGTATCGGGGAAGGTCATCCTCACGGGTCACTCATGACTGTGGTGTATCAACCTCAAAGCCCGGCAGCGGAACCTCCTATAAAATGCCGAAGTTCCATAGTGAAAGGTTGTTGGACAAAGGGAACTCCTTCTAGGTGGGCGTTAGTAGATTGAACATAGTATGGTTGTTGGAGACAACCACCCTAGCGCTATAAACCTCCTCGTTCGCAGCCATTGCAGCTCTGCGAGCAGAGACTTCCCCCTCATCTACTTGATTTGCGTCCATATTCTTCCAACCGAGTGTTTCGAGAGTGTTGCACAGAATCTGGAAGCGTTGCGCATAATCTGGAAGTGTTGTGTGGAATCTGGGACTGTTGCGTGAAATTCAGAAGCCTGGCATGAAATCCGAGAATTTGACGTGGAGAATCCCAGGTTTGCCTGTAACTACGGCCAAAACTCGGAGCAATTATGCGCTGCCAAAGCGAGTTTTATGCACAGGGGTAGAGGCAATTTCGCGCACGAGAGCTCAGAGCCTATCGCGCGAGAAAGTTGCGTGCGAAGCATGGGAACCATGGCCCCTTTTATAGGTGAAGCCGGGGTTCCGCACTGCACAGAAAGCTGATTCCGTTCCAGCCAGCGTTTTGCACGCCAGAACATTTTTTGCGTGCAGGGGGCCCATGAAGCTCGACACTTTGGCGTTTCCCTCAGAATCCGATCATTGCGACCCTTCGCCGATCTAATTCCGAGGGGGGCATTTGTAGATGCTGAAAAGTCCATAATTACTGAAGGAAGTTTTTAAGTGACAAAGTGAAGTCATATTCGGACCTGGAGGCTCGGTCCGGAGGGCCTGGAAGTGGTGCGCGGAAAAAAGGGGTATGCGTACGGAAAAGTAGGGCCGTGCGGAAAGGGTCCGAGATTCGCGAAGGGTCCCTGGCGCAGGCATGAAATAATTTAGAGACCGTACCCCGTGAGGTTAACATTCCATGTCGCCGTCTCTAGCGCGCAAGTTTTGCGTGCCACCCTGAATTACACGCCGCTGGATGCCTATAAATAGAAGAAGATCACTTCCGTTTCGGGGTTGAGGAATTCAAACCATCTCTCGTGCACGAAATCGGACTTCCGCGTGCGCAAGATGGCCTTCAGGTACTGATCCTTTTCGTGCCACCTCGCCCTGGGATCCGACTTTACGTGCAATCCCACTGGCTTAAACAGAATTCCAAACCCTTCAGGGTTCTTCCCTTGCGCGCAATTCCTCTCGTTGCGCGCAAAACGGTCCAATTGAGCACAACCCCTTTCACTGGGTGCGGCCTTACCTTTGGGTACGACCTTTTCCACTCGCGCGCAATTCATATCCCTTGTGCGTGATCCTACTAGTCACGCGCAAGCCCTCTTCCACGATTACACACCATCTCGGTGTTTTGCGCGCCAACCATTTCTTTGCGCGCAACCCCTGGGACCCCTCACCTTGATGCTCGCCAGGTGTCTCCCTACGTAGGTGCCCGATGTGCTCCTTCTAGATGCCCCAAGCACACACACCGGGCATACACACCATGCGCTGTTTTCCCATACGCCCTTCCAGGCTCGTACGAAGTAACCTCAAGGCCCCTTGGGTGGTTTTTCCCATTGCGTTGCTTTGCCTCATGATTCTTCGCATAGGCACACTAACGACTATTGCTTCTTCGCATAGCCACGCTAACGTAGACCCCTCGATGGTTCTCTCTACGACCCCCCTTCATGACGGATTTGCCGGTACCTTCCCTCCCACAAGGAGTAAAGGGTACCAGTCATGTAAGTCCTAGGGGTGCAGAGTAAACCCACCTCGTCCAAGATATAGGACATTAAACTGCTAAGTACCCTCGTCCTCCGCACATGACGTGAAACTGTGACCTTGCCCCATGCTTCGCACGCAGGGTCCCCCGCCCCAGACATTCTTTACGCCGCTCGTCTCAATGAGACTGGAATATTCCTCACATGGAATGAGATCCTCTTGGCTGAGACGGTGCCTGTCCGCGGGTAAGGGCGACCATTTTGGTGTAAGGCCCTAGCCTTTATTGTAGGAGGTAGAACCCATGAAACTCCGTACTTCCCCTCCCCCTCTATGCTTTGTCGCCCCCAAGCCTCCATTCTAGATTAAGTCCCAGCACCATGGGCCGCCCAGTGCGTAAACCCCTCTTCGCTTCCCATGGAAGCACCCTTCGTGACGTGATCGTCAGGTCTTTACCGCCTCTTGTTTCTCACACCGAGCATGAATCACGTGGGCTTAGAGTAAGCATTGAATATGACACCAACCTCCGTCCCACATGACGTTAAACTGTACACCCGAACTACGTGGACTTTGATTCCCTGTTACAGGGATACATAGGAAACCTCCCCGAGGTTCAAGCCCACCACCCGGTCGTTCCGACCTCTTCACGTCGGTTCACTAACCATTGTGGGCCAACTCAGAGCCTAATTCCCATCCATCCATCATTGTGGGCCGCCTCAGAGTGTAAGCCCCATCCATCCATCATTATGGGCCGCCTCAGAGTGTAAGCCCCATCCATCCATCATTGTGGGATGCCTCAGAGCGTAAGCCCCATCCATCCATCATTGTGGGCCGCCTCAGAGCGTAAGCTCCATCAATCCATCATTGTGGGCTGCCTTAGAGTGTAAGCCCCATCCATCCATCATTGTGGGCTGCCTCAAAGCATAAGCCCCATCCATCCATCATTGTGGGCCACCTCAGAGTGTAAGCCCCATCCATCCATCATTGTGGGCCGACTCAGAGCGTAAGCCACATCGATCCACCATTGTGGTCCACCTCAGAGCGTAATCCCCATCCATCCATCTTTGTGGGCCACCTCAGAGTGTAAGCCCCATCCATCCACCATTGTAGTCCACCTCAGAGCGTAAGCCCCATCCATCCACCATTGTGGGCCGCCTCAGAGCGTAAGCCCCATCCATCCATTATCATGGGCCGCCTCAGAGCATAAGCCCCATCGATCCACCATTGTGGGCCTTCACAGAGAGTAAGCTCCATCCATCCATCATTGTGGGCCGCCTCAGAGTGTAAGACCCATCCGTCCACCATTGTGGGCCGCCTCAGAGCGTAAGACCCATCCATCTACCATTGTGGGCCGCCTCAGAGCGTAAGACCCATCCATCCACCATTGTGGGCCACCTCAGAGAATAATCCCCATAGATCCACCATTGTGGGCCACCTTAGAGTGTAAGCCCCACCCATCCATCATTGTGGGCTACCTCAGAGTGTAAGCCCCATTCCATCCCGAACTACATGGACTTTGATTCCCTACCACGGGGATACGTAGGAAGCCTCCACGAGGTTCAAGCCTCTTCACTTCATCACCCATCCTGATTCTTACCTAGGCCGCCACATCCCAGTGGGATCATGCCACCTCATTCCACTCCACAACATTCAAGAATCCACCCACGTGTCGGCCCCAATATTGGCATTCCCTCCAGGGGATTCTTTTATCTAATCCACTCTCAGTGTTCTGATCAGTCTGATCCGTCTCCGTTGGATGTTAAACTCACGACATACCGTATGTTAAACATGGTAAGCTGAGAAAAAACTCAGATACATGCCTATGGCATATAATTCCATGCATTCGATGTGGGATGCCTCGAGCTTCCGCGCCCTCGAGAAGCCCTATAATAAGGGACAGAGGGAAGACATGCCAATCCCCCAGCATCAAGACATGCCAACGATGCCTCAGCGTGACCGCTCCCCTAACTGAAGGTTTCTGCCCTGAACATACCCCTTGGAGAGTCTCGACAGAAGCAGCGTAATTAACTGGTGTCCATGAAGATATGACACTAGGAAGAGTTTCACGAACAGGTCTTAAATCTACGAGGGAGACCCAGACTAGGTGACGGGTTCCGAGGCAGAATCCACAGAAGGAGGAACCAACATCCCATCATCCCATTTCGATCAAGGAGCAGACATCCCTGAATAAGGAGCGAATGCCGCCCGCCTTTGGAAAGCAGAAATGTGGGGCAACAAGCCGCGCGTCATCTGTGTGACGGATGCGCACGCGCCCCGGAAGAAAGCGTCAGAAACAGTATCAACCATTATTGTTTCCTCTATATTCACTCACATGGTTTCACCTGACACTCACACGATCTGGCTAAACCATACACCAACCAACACCTACCCAGTGACTCCTAAAATCTCTTGCATGATTTCATGGAGAAGGTGTATGGTTTCCCCAAATCATGCTCAAAACATGAACCCTTAAAACCATTAAAAAACACTCCAAAATCATCCATAAACTCCCAAAACTCAACCCAAGTAATATATAACATCAAAATAAATAATAAAATGGTAAATTATTTGAAAGTGAGGGTTTTAGATTCTCCCCACCTTTAGGCTTTCCATCCCTAGAAATCTAGTTATTTTTGGTGCTTTGGAAAAGTTAAATCCA
This sequence comes from Viscum album, assembly GCA_963277665.1. Lineage (NCBI taxonomy): Eukaryota > Viridiplantae > Streptophyta > Magnoliopsida > Santalales > Viscaceae > Viscum > Viscum album. The sequence continues at coordinate 4,821,951 of OY728145.1, forward strand.
TTTATCTAATATACATTCTTCCCATTCCCATGTACCTTCTTGAATCTAACCATGTTTTTGTAAAATTCACACCAAAGGGATACTCTTTCAAAAAAACAATTTATCTTGTCTATCTAGAATCTGTATCGACACATGTAACAAAGTAGTGATGAAATATTAATGTGGTCCCATCGAATCACATGGTTAGGATCAGGTTGATACTTCTTTAATTGAGATAAATGAAATACATTGTGTATGGAGATGAATCATTGTAGTAAAGCCGACCAATAAGATACATCACTGATCCATTCCAGTATCACAAAAGGGTCGATGTACTGAGGAGACAATTTGCCTTTCTTACCCAAACATCATTACCCTATCCTAGTAGAGAATCTAAAAATCACATTATCTACCACATAAAATGATAACAACCACTATCAATGATCCAAATAATATTTATGATTACTTTGAGCTATTGCCAACCTTTTTTTGGTCATATGTATTTTTTCAGTTATCTCCTAAACAAGACTAGGTCCCAATAACAAATCTTCTTAATTATCTACCCAAAAAAGTAGAGAATGACAAGGATGATCATACAATACTTTAAAAGGATCCATATGCAGCAAGGCCTCATAACGGTTATTGTACAAGAACTATACTAATAGTATACGATCCTCCAATGAGCCTCCAAAATACATAACAAAATCTTGAAGCAAATCTTATAACATTTGGATTGTCAATTATAATTGTCTATAAATTTGAGGATGATAAGCTGTGATCATGGTTAATTGGGTACCAAAAGATTATTGTAAAGATCACAAAATCTGAGAAGTAAAATGAGGATCTTGATCAGAGATGATTGAAATTGTTATTCCATGTAACTTTATGACCTCCTGAGAGTTTTTACAAGATTTCTATCATATTGGATCCCTAAATAGGTACGAGTGAGCTAAATTTGTGAGCTGATCCACAATCACCCATATAGAATCATGTTTCTGAACTGTTCTTGGTAGACTTATGAAAAATTCATAGCTACTTACTCCCATTTCTAGACAAGAATAGGTAAATATTGAAACACACCAGTTAGTCATTGGTGCTCAACCTTGAACTATTGACAAGTGAGGCACCTCGAGACATACTCTTCCACTTTTATCTTCATGTCATCCCACCAAAAATGAGTTCACAACACCTTATACATATTTTATATTCCAGGATAAACAACCCATTTTGAGTGGTGATAAGTGTAAATACTTTGTTTTTACCTTATAAAACTTAAGAATATTTTAAATAATATTTTTAGAGCTTGGTGCTAATTTGGTGTGGGATTTAGAGGTTCGAAGAGGCTTGATATTGATAATATATAAATATTAAATATATTAACACCACACACACACTATTTTTGTAAAATAATGGAATAACTCATGAATGGAGTCTTAGATAAAAAATATGAGGCCACCGTTGAATTCAAAATGTGAGTTTTATCCTAGGAATTCCATAATCTTTGTCAGCACTAGGTGTTTTGATAAATATTGTCACGAGTGAAAATAATAAATAAATAAATAAATAAATATATATTTTTTGTTTTGATGCACCGAACTATTATCCTATATAAATACACATTTATTCAAAATACCTATGTTTATTCACATTACAATAGTATTTGAGAGGAGTGTGTAGAGAAGATATTGGTGAACGACTGTGATATCAAGGATCAGATCAATACCGCTAGGATTTTCTACTTCAATGGAGTTGTGGATCTCACCAATGATGATAACACAAAACTATTCTTCCCTAAGGATTGATCCAAATCGAGGTAGGATTCTATTTTATATGGATTTTCCCATTTATTTATCCGAGGATAAATGTTAATCAATTCTTATAACAATTTGATTTGCGGGTCAATTGTGTTGTGAGAGTATGGGTTTATCTTCCTAGAAATAGGAATTTGATATTTCTTTATTTTTCTCTCTTTGTTTTTCATTCCTATAACAACGAATCAAGGCCAACATAAACATTGGCTTAGGTTCATTATTCATGCTTTTGTTTCATGCATTTCTATCTCTGTTCTTCATGTAATCATTATCGATATTTTATTTGGCCAAAGGTTTGAAAAATACCCAATGAACAATTGTTGTGAAATCGATCTTTAGCACAACAGATCATTACCATGGGTTTGGTATGGAGATTGAAGATGAAGTTGTAATTTGTAGTGATGATAGGGGATTAGGTTTGGATTTAGAGATCCCCAGTCATGAGATTTGGCATATCAGCATGGCGGTGTGATGGGAGAGACGTCATGAGTGGATCAAAGGCCAAATTCCAGTCACTAACAATAGCTCGGGTGCGATCAGTCATAGATCTAGGATCTACAGGCATGATGGATGATAGAATTAGGGGAAATAAAGGCGCATGGTGAAACCGTGTGAAGGTTTTGGATTTTTGGGAAAATCCCATGTTACACGACATGTAGTTTGAATAAAACACATCATGTGGACCCATCTGTGAAGGATAGGGTTTACACGTGAAGTAAAATATCACATTCCATGCAACACATGCCACACTTCATGTGACCCAAGGCTGGTGGTTCGGCATGTACCCTTGGGGTACATGGGAATAAAAACAACCAGCCACACAAGAATGAACCAAATTACATGGGCACGACCACATGTACATGAGCATGGGATGACAACAAATAGAGTTACATCTTGACCTATACATTCCATGTATCATAAAATGACATGTCATTTCTATGTAGGATTACATGCTGTGTGAGATGGTGAGGCACAGGTAGACTTGAGGTAGTCGAGACACATCATGTAGTCCCTATTAAACACCGTGTACTTATTTTAGGACAAGTTTAGGTCCTATGTCCCTTTATTGTAGACTAGGTTTAGTTGAGTGTGATCCCTTGGTCTATCCCTATGAGGGTATAATGTGACATTACGTCCTAATCATAGGATTATGATCCCCTCTATGAGTTTTGTCTTAGATAGAGTTCATGGTATCCCTTCGCAAGGCTTGGGGTGGGATCCTCTATTGTATATTCTTTCCTAGGTAGGGATCATGGTATTGGAATGAATACCGTGCATATAGAATCGATCCCCTATATAGTAGATTGATCCAGTAGGGTTTGTGGTATCCCCCAACAGTCTTGGGTGTGATCTCCTATCTGGATGTCGACATCTTCAGAGTTCCAATGAGTACTTATTGGGAGATACCTGATGATAAAACCATATTAGATAAGCACCATTAGTTCCAACATGGCTCATGGAGTGAGTTATCCTAGATGAGGTTTTCCTTGAATCCTTGAGAAGAATCCTATGGATAATAGTGATTGATACCCCTTTAAGAGTTGGAGTGCGTTATGGGTATATCTGTGTTTTTTTTGTAATCCTTATTACTTGTATCATATCCCTTTGAGTTGATGAGATGACTACTATTAATGCTTTATGTTTAGTGATTTCTGTATGTCCTACTAGATATTGTTATACTCAGGCCTATATGGGATCTTCCCACACATGTCATGTCTTATGTAGATGACATTCATTTTGATGATCTCATAGGAGGATTAGGAGTAGGTAGAGCATAATGATCTAAACTGAACTTGGTTAGACTAGGTGGTGCATTTAACAAAATTCCCCCTCCTTATGAGCAAGTTGGGATCTTTTTCACTTTTGGGTGGGCTTGTATTTGGACCTTTTATTTCTTTCTAGTACTTTGTTGTACTTTGATGTAGGATACATGTTATTCATGAATTATGGTATCAGTTGTATTTACCTTTTAGCGTTGTTTAGGTATTTGGAGATGAATTCATGTGTAAAGGTACCTTAGGATAAGGCCTCACATGTGCGTGATATGCATACTCAGTGTTGGTCGCCAACCCCTGGCCTATTGGAGGTGGTCTTGGGGTGTCACACATGGCTTTTCTCTGGCCATCTAGACCCGACAGGTTAGGTAATGACAAAATGGTACCAGATTAGTTCATCTTAAGACTGGAGTTTGGATATTTTTTAGCAGTGAGATTGGTTTGTGAACTAGGGAAACAATGTTAAAGTGTTTTGAGTTTGGCTCTCAGGCCATGGAATCCATTTTGGTATGGTAGTGGATGTATCCATTCAATAGGACTCTAATAAACTTCTTGCTGACTCAGTACAAATAAACATGGGTTACATGGGAAAACATTGGGTCATGAAGCATATATTAACAAGTTGAAGTTTTCATTTCCTTTTGAGTCAGATTCCCAGATATAATATTTGACCATGGTGCATCTTGTTTATTTCAGGATTCCTTGATGATTTATAGCTAGGATTCCACAACATGATCATAAGAATGATCTGCCTAATGATGAGGCTTTAGTATAGGGTCCTATATAGAAGGTGGTACCTATGGGTTGGTTACCAGTCTTTCCACTACCTATTGAGTAACAGGTTGGGCTGGTAATACTGGCTAAGAATGTGCATCGGCTGAGAATTCTTCATAAGTTTTAAAGGAAATTAACTCCTAGGTTTCAGGGCAATTCATACTATAGGGAGTTGAGGATTGGCTAGATGTAGTGACCCAAGTTTTTCACCTTGTAAGGAAACCTCTAGATCAGATGTAGGTTATAATAGTGAGTCTTTTTTAGGGATACACATGGAGATAGTGGAGTCTGGTGATTTAGGTGCATGATGAGAAGAATCTATCCTATTTGGATTTCAAGCATCTCTTCAGAGAGGAGTTCTATCTAGCCACATTGTGATTAGTTTATATTTAGGAGCTTTTACATCTTTAGTAGGGAGACATGACTATGGATGAATATTCATAGAGGTTCATCAACCTCTCATGATAATATATGGATATAGTTTGAGATTTTTTCTTTCGATCATGGATATTCAAGCATGAATTAAACTGATATATCAAGTTTATAGTAATATATCTTTCCATTCCTACCTATTCTAGAGTGTCAGAGTGGGATTTGGTAGTGGAAAACTTCCTACCAGAGCATATGGCAGCTGATGATAGACATAGAGACCTAGTCATGTGAAGCACTTTAGGAGATGATCCTAGGATAGATGATAAATAGGTTAGGGCTCTTAGGATAGTTATAGTTAGTTGATAGAGTGGCAATGTTTCTCCTGTGATGGTTAGGGACACATCACTTGGGATTGTATGACCCGTCGTACAACTGATAAATAGATAGTCGATGAATCACCCAGACATAGATAACAATAGGATCAGAGAGGTCCATAGGGTGATAGATGTGGAAGAGGAGCAGGGAGAAAAGTATACTATGGAAAGTGGTTTGACCTATTACCACCACCAATCCCAGGTGGTCCGTACCAGACTCAAGGAGATGGTGGAAAGAGGAAAGGATAGGTGTAGGCAGCAGAGGCCTATGATCCAAAGGATCCAAAGATAATTAGAGGTACAATTTGTGCTTCCTCTACTTTACTGGTAATACTAATATACATGGATGTGAATCACTCTTTTCTTACCACTTCTCTAGTTTGAGACTTAGAGATTCCAGTTGATCCTTTGGCTTGACTTTTTCACTTGGAGACTCTGACTAAAAGGGATTCAGTGATCACACATTACTACCGACAGTGTGACCCGACTCTTGTAGGGGATAACTTCGTATGAGATCTCTTTGTATTAGTGATGAGGCCTTATGTAATTATCTTAGTTATGGATTGGATATCCATAGTTCATTCCCAAATTGGTTGTTTTAGGTAGAGGATATGGTGTATCCCTAGTGATGGGATGGGGTTTTACTTTATGGGTGAGAAGGAAACCCAAACAGAGTAGGATAGGCTCATACATAAGAGGATACAATCGATTACTCACTATTTGGATAGTATGAACCTCCATACATCAGATGATATGATATTTTAGATTCCTATAGTGGTGGAGGAGCATGAGGACACATTTCCTGAGGACGTTCTGAGATTACCTCCCCACTGAGAGATATAATTCGGTATAGACTTACACCTAGGGAATTCCCCAATATCTTCACCAATATATCAGATGGATCCTATAGATATTTATGAGTTGAAGGTGCAGTTGGAGGACTTATAGAGGAAGGTATTTATTAGAACCAGTGTTTCCCCCTAGGAAACCCTAGTTTTGTTTTCCAAGAAGGAATATGGGATCTTGAAGTTGTGTTTGGATTACCATCACCTGAACCTAGTGAATGTTAAGAATAAGTATCCAATATCAAGGATCAATAACCTATTAGATCAGTTGATTGGGGCAGGATGGTTCTCAAAGATAGACCTCAAATCAGGTTATCACCATCCTCAAGTACAAGATGTGAATATACCGAAGATTATATTTCGATGTCACTATGGTCATTATGAGTACTTGGTAATTCCTTTTAGCATGATGAATTACACAATATAATTCATGGGACTCATGAACAAGATCTTTAATCCTTTCTTAGATAGGTTTGCGGTGGTATTCTTTGATGACATTTAGTATACTTGGCATACTAGGAGGATCAAATGAGACACTTGAGGATGGTCTTGGACATAATATGAGAGAAATAGCTCTATAGAAATCTCTAAAAGTGTTAGTTCTGGATTCAGGAGGTCCACTTTCTGGGACATGTCATCTTAGAGGCAGGAGTAGCAGTGGTATCAGCCAAGGTTGAGGTAGTGTTAGCTTGGGAGCCACACATGAGTCTGAATAAGGTGAGAAGATTCCTTGGGTTGGAAGACTATTATAGGATATTTATGACCAATTTACCTAGGATATAATTGATTTTGAATTCTTTGACCCAAAAGGGGTAGCCTTTCATGTGGACTGAGAGGTGCCAGCAGGCTTTTCAGGAGTTGAGGAAGAGGTTGAAAAGTGCTCCCATTTTGAGACTACTTGAGGAGGGTGTTGAGTACGTAGTGTTCTGTGATGCCTTAGGTATTAGACTTGGTTTTGTTTTAATATAGAGAAATGCAGTGATTGACTATGGCTCTCTAAAGTTGAGACCACATGAGAATAACTACACAGACCATGATCTAGAGTTGGCAATGGTAGTATTCACCTTGAATATGCTGTGACACTACCTCACGAGTAAGCGATTTATCATCTATTATGACCACAAGAGTATCAAGTATATATTATATCAAAAGTATATCAACTTGAGAAATAGGTGATTACTAGAGTTCTTCTAAGATTATTACTTTGAGATAGTCTATACTCATGGGAAGGGGAACATGGTGGAAGATTCTATCAGTAATAGATATTATTCACAGTTCCTGAGAAAGGATTCAAAGTAGTTGGCCTCATTTAATCCATCCCTTGTGAATTAGGATGGTGCATCTTACCTCCAATTGATGGTTGTTACCCCAACAATTCTATAACATGTTAGGTAGTCTCAACATGGAGATACTGATTGTGAGACCTTATGTACTCAAATATCCATTGGATGTGATCTTAATGTATTCTATGAAGGTGGGAAGTATTTCATCATTTTCATAAGATGAAAGATATAACTAATGATGTTTCCTAAGGAGGTTATAAGTGAGTTTCATGCACCCCCTTGGTGGTATATCCAGGTGTGTTAAATATGTACTATGACCTTCAATATCAGTTTTGGTGGTTAGGAATGGAGAAGCATTTAACATATTTTATCTCTCGATGCCTCACTTGATAGTAGGTGAAGGATGAGCACTGGGTTCCAGTAGGTTTATCTTAACCCATTGAGGTACCATAATAGAAGTGGGATGGGGTATCTATGGAGTTAGATATAGGACTACCAAAAAAATCTAGAGGGAACAATGTCATTTGGGTGATCATAGACCAACTCACCAAGTCAGCCCGCTTTTTAGATATATGAGAGAAGAGTTCAAAGGAGAGTTTGGGATTACTTTACATGTAGGAGATAATACTACTTCATGGAGTCCCATTGAAAATCGTTTTATAACATGATTCTCACTTTACTTTATGATTATAGAGAATATTTCAAAAAGACTTTGGGACTCAGTTGCATTTGAGAACGACATTTCACCCCCAAACTAATGACTAAAATGAGTAGAACATTCAGGTTCCAAAGGACATGTTTCAGGATTTCATGTTGGACTTTGACCATATTTGGTAGGATTATTCACCCTTGGGGGAGTTTTTGTACAACAAAAAATACCATTACACCATTGGTATGGAACTATTTGAGTTATTTTATGGGAGACCCTGTAGGTTACCATTATACTAGACTAGTCCATGTGATTAAGAACTCATGGTAATAAAGTTGGTGCGAGCTACAACAAAGAAGGTGTAGATCATCTAGGAGAAAATGAAGACTGCCTATATCCATTAGAAGTCTTATGTGTACTAAGAACAAAGGTTCTTGGAGTTCAAGGAGGGAGACCATGTGTTCCTAAAAGTCTCACCTCAACATGGACTACAGAGATTTGATTAGGGAGGTAAGTTATCTCTAAGATTAGTTGGACCTTTCTAGATACCATTTAGGTTCAAAGAGGTGGTGTACTAATTTCCCTTACCACTATATTTAGACCGGCTGGGTACTCGACATCTTCCACATGTCACAAATGAGGAGGTATGTGCATGACCCTTTACATACTATCAACTGGGTCAAGATGGACATAGAGGATGAAGCTACCTTTGTAGAGTACCCAATAGAGATCAATTATCAACAAGAGAAGATCCTATAAGGGAAAACAATTACCTTGGTTCATGTACGATGACAATACGAGAATCTGTAGGAGATCACTTGGGAGTGAGAGACCCAGATGCAAGCCCAATACCCTAACCTTTTTGAGCATGCCTTTTGTTTTTTAGGAAAAAAATCCCTAAGTTGGACAGAATTTAACAACTCTATTTTTTCATTATAGGACATTTTAATATTTTAAATAATATTTTTAGAGCTAGAAGTTAAGTTTGCGTGTGATTCTGAGGCCCAGAGAGGCTCAATATTGATGATATATAAATATTAAATATATTAATATCACACGCATTATATTTTTGTAAAATATCTGAATAAATCATGAGAAGAGTCTCAAATTAGAAATCCAAATCCATCGTTGAATCTAGAATATAGGGTTTCCCTTAGGCGTAACATAATATTTGTTGGCATTGGGTGTTTTGATAAATGCCATCACGGGTAAAAATAATAAAATAAATATATTTTTTTGACGCAACGACCTAATCTACTCTAAAATCCATGTTTTTTCGAAATCCATAGGTTTAGTTTCATAACCTTAGGATTTGAGATGAGTTTATAAAGGAGATATTGTAAGACGATAGTGGGATCAAGGACCAGATCGGTACTTCTAGGACCATCTACACCAACAAAGTTGTGGATATTTCCAATGATGATGAAACATAACCATTATTCACCAATGATTGATCTAAATTGTGATAGGATATTGTTTTATATGTATTCATCCCCATTTATTTATCCCATGATGAACATGAATCAATTCTTCCAATAGTTTGATTCACAGGTCAATAGTGTTGGGTGGGTATGAGTTTATCTTCCTATAAATACGAATTTGATATTACTTTATTTGTTCCTATTTGTTCATTGTTACTACAAAAACAGATTAAGGACAGCATGAACATTGGATGAGGTTCATTCCTCATATTTGGGTTTTATGCATTTCTCTCTCCATTATTCATGTGATCATCATCGATATTCGATTTGGCTAGCTATTAAATAAATACCCGATGAACAATCATTACATAATTGATCTTCAGAACAAAAAATTGTTACCATAGGTTCGGGATAGAGATAAAAAATATGGTTGTGATGTGTAGAAATAAAAATAGAAAAAGTTTAGATTTGGATATCCTTAATCATGGGATTTGGAATCTTGACATGGCGGTGTGATGAGAGAGGTGTTGTGAGTGGATTGAAGGATAGATTCTAGCCACCGATGATGAATTAGGTTCGGTCGGCCATAGATCTGAGATCTATTCGCATTATGGATAGTGGAATCAGTAGCAATGTAGGTGTAGGGAAAAACCAAATAAAGGTTATGGATTTTTGGGAAATCCCTTGTTACGTGGTGTGTAGTCCGAATAATACATGCCATGTGAACCCATCTGTCTCTACTAGGGTTTAAAAATGAAATAAAATATCAAACACCATGTGATAAATGTCACATATTATGCGACTCATGGCTAAAGGCTTAGTGTGTAACCTAGGGGTACATGAACACAGGCACAACCAGGAATATGGGTACGACCCGAAGTAAACAAGCATAACCAGATGTACACAGGTACAGGACAGAGGCATGCTGAGTGCTGGCTCAAACTCTACATGCTATGTATCATAAAAGGACACATTTTTTATATGGAGGATTACATGACGTGCACAAAAAAGAGGCACGATTAGACCCAAGGAAGGAGACAAACACCATGTAATACCTAGCACACATCATGTACTTCTTTCGAGACAAGTTGAGGTACTTTGTATCTTTAGTATAGACTAGGTTTAGTTGGGTGTGATCCCTTGGTCCATCCCTATAAGGGTATAATGTAGAAATACATACTGAGCATAGGATTATTATCCCATATTTAGGTTTTGTCTCAGATAGAGTTTATGGTATCCCTCCGTAAGGCCTGAGGTTAGATCCTCTATCTTATATTATTAATTAGGTAGGGTTTGTGGTATCTATTTGACCACCATGCACAGGGCATCGATCCCATATCTAGTAGATTGATCCAAACAATTTTGTGGTGTCCCCTAGCAGTTTTGGGTGTGATCCCCTATCTAGATTTAAATATATTTGAAGTTCCAGTGAGTACTTATTGGATGATACCTAAAGAGAACAACCTCTCAGATGATCACTATTAGTGACAACATGACTTGTGGAGTGAGTTTTCCAAGATGAGCGTTACCTTGAAGCCTCAAGTATAATCCTGTGGCTAGTAGTGGTTGAGACCTTCTTAATATTTGGATTCTATTATTACTATATATAGGATTTTTTGGTTATCCTTACCACTTTTTTTATATCTTGACTGACATGACTTTGATTTGATGATATGTATACTCTTGATGCTTTATTTTTAGTGATTTTGGGGTGTCCTACTGGGTATTGTTATACTCATCTCTACATGAGATCTTCCTACACATGTCATGTCTTATGCAGAAAATTTTCCTTTTGATGATTTCCAAGGAGGACCATGATTTGGTGTAGAATACTGAGCTAAACTGACTATGGTTGAACCAAGTGTTGCATTTGATAGCAGTCCCCCTCCTTCTGAGCAGGTTAGACTCCTTTTCAGTTTTGGGTGGGCTTGTATTTGTCCCTTTTATCACTTTTTAGTAATTTTTCATACTTTGATCTGGGATAAATGTTATTCATGCATTATGGTATCAGATTTATTTACCTTTTAGTATTTTATGGGTATTTGTAGATGTGTGTGTGTACATGTACCTTAGACCAAAGCCTCTCATGTGCATGATATGCCTACTCGGTGCTGGTCACTAGCCCCTACCCTATTAGAGGCAGGATTGGGGTGTCACACTTAGATTTTCACGATCCAGGAAGACCTTGAAGGTTCAGGTCATGATAATAAGAAAAAAGGAGTTTCTAATGAAATGACTGTATAATGAAAATTAGATCACAAAAAATAAACACAGAGTTTCTATTTTTTTTTCATCCATCAATGGTCCCCCCACCTCTGAGTTTTGATTTTATAACAAGGATATTAGGATCCAATCCTTGATCATCTTTAACTTGTTCAACCAAGTTAGGAATAAGAGTAACCAGATAGAAAATTTCATCTTCATCTTGCTCAGTACAATCCAAGTACATATCTCCTATCATATCCATCAATTTCCAATGATCGTGATCTTATCTAGATAATGGTTTTTTTCTCAAAGTATCCACCAAAAAAATTCGTTTTTTGGGTGCATAAACCAAGTGAAAGTTGAACATCTGAAGGCATTCTATCTACCATCTTTGTTTTAGGTTAAAATCTATTTGTGAAAAGATTTTTTTAAAACTCTTATGATCCATGAACATAGTTAGCTTCTCACCAAAGGGATAGTGAATCCATGTTTTCAAAGCATGGAATACCATATCCAATTTCAAAATCATGATCTAGATAATTATTTTCATGAATACATAATTGTGATGATCTATAAGATAACACATGATCTCCTTGCATGAGAACACAACCGAGTATAGATCCAGATGCATCATAATAAACCACTTATCCTTCATCAAGTTATGAAAAAACAAGAACTGGTGCAGAAGTTATCCATGCTTTAAGCACAAAAAAGGATAATTGAAAATCCTCACTCTAGTGGAATGGAGTATCATTTATCATGATCACTTTAAAAGGATATGCGAGTCGCAAGAAGTCCTTAACAAAGCGATTATAGTAACCAGATAATCCTAAAAATATGTGTATCTAAAATATGTTTTTCAATTCCTTCTAAGAGACAACTGATTTTATCTTTGCAGGGTATACTGATATACCTTTTTTAGAAATGAATTGGACAAGGAAGAAAACTTCTTGTATCTGTAAATCACATTTATAGAATTTCTCATATTACTGGTGTTCTCAAAAAATTATCAATATAATCTCTTAATGTTATTCATGTTCTTTATGAGTTTGAGAATACACCATAATTTCATCCACAAATACAATAACGAAAGAGTCTAGGAACCAATGAAAGATATGATTCATCAATTCCATCAAAATCACTGGTGCATTTGTATGACCAAAGGGAATTACCATATATTTTTAATGATCGTAACAACTCTTGAAAGATATTTTTTGAAATATTCACTTTCTTAACCCAAAATTGATGATACCCTGAGCATAGATCAATTTTGGAGAACCATTGGTCTCACTTCAAATGATAAAAATGCCATCAATTAGAGGTAATGGGTATCTATTCATTATCATAACCTAATTTATCTTATTATAATCAACACATAGTCATAACAAACCATCCACCTCATGCCTACATGGTCATATGAATCCTTTGATTTCCAATTATTCCAATTGGATTTTCAACTCCTTTAATTTTATTTGTTCCATTCTATGTGATAGAAGTAAAATAGAATTTTCCCTCAAAATGATATTAATCAAAAAGTACACTTTACTTTCATGTGAAAAACCCATTAAATTTCTAGGAAACATTTCTGGATATCGATCCACAATGGTAGGAAAATTTTGAGTCTCAATCATTTCATTAGTCCCCAAAGTTACTACTACTAATTGATAAGAAATAATTCCAACCATTGGTGCTAAAGGCCCCACTTTTCCATCCTTTAAATAAAATCCTACTTTAAAGAGATAGACCATCACATTATAATATGTAAACTTTACTCATTGAATATAATGATTGATATGGGCCTTGAAAACAAATAACCAATCCATTCCCATGATCAAGTCAAAGAAATCCATTTCCAAAATAAAAAATTCCCAATCAAACTAGGAACCATCTATTTTTACAGAACAAGTTACACATTTAAACTCCCTACACTCTCACTGCCCAAGAGGTGTCTAGATACTCATCACGTGTGGAATCATCTCGATATGAAATATAATTTGATGAATGAAATGTGAAGAAAGAAAATAGTGGGATGTAACAATATCAAACATAACTTGTATAAAAATTGAGTTTAGAAGAATGGTACCATATACAATCGAAGAACCTAATTATTCTTCCATGATCATATTATTATCCTCATACAACTACTTACTCACTCACCCTTGATCCTTGCTTCCATGCTATAGTTTAATTATATGAAGAGTTGGGTTGTTCTTGGAATCTCCTTGATTATATCTATTTTGATGATGAGAATTATTCTAATGAGATTGTCTAGTGGAAGCATAACATATTTGAGAGACATGATATGTATTCCTAGCAGTTGAATTTGCACCACTATAATAATAAAACTAAATATTTCCCATCAATTACAATTTTGACATACTCTTGGTGGTTCCATAAAATCTCATTTGATATGATCGAGTGATCCATATTGGAAATATCCAAAATTACTTTTGGAACGGGGAGGAATGTTAACTGATCTAATGGTCTAATTTTGAGATTCTCCACCACCTTGGGAATATGTTTCCCTCTTCATCTTGTTCCTAATATTAGAGTTACCACCTTTTCCCATGGAGACAAATTTACTTCCTTAAGTCATATTTCTCGTGATATCCCTTTCCACCAGTATTTATCTATTAACCATATCTGTATAATTAGTAGTAAAAATGCCAACTACATTAGAATGAATCATTGGACATAGTCCATACTAAAATATATATGCCTTTTAGGATGCACTAAAAACTACTTCTAGATAAAAAACTAATTTCATAAACTTAACTGTATACTCCGTCACTGAGAGAATTTATTTCACCAGGATGAATAAATTTATCATCCTAGACATCTTTATGGTGTGAGAATAGAATTATTTATCGAACAATTATTCAAAATACTCCCATGTAAGGCCTTGGTCAACTTTATCTTGGATAGATAAGTCCCACCATTGGTGTACAAGATCCTTAAACATGTATATTTCTAAATTTGCCTTTAGTTTAGATGGTGTTCCCAAGAAATTGAAATTCAGTTCATTCTGTTAAGCCACACCTTTTCATTTTCAGGTTCTGAACCCCCCTGAAATATTGGTGGATTCTGTTTTTGAAATTTCATAGAATTATCTACTTGTATTGGTTTTCCATTTTTATTTCCCTTATCAATAACTTGAAAATATCAAACAATTCTCTAAACAAGATGTTGGTTCACTTATGTTTAGGTGAAACTATATTTTTTATACCCTACTCCTATGAGTTTCTATATTGCCTAACCAGTGCCATTTATTTATAGACAGATCAAAAACACCACTTATATATCACTCACTAGTAAAATGAAGGTGTAGAATAGTTCAAATAATTAAAAGAAATAATTATATTAACCAATTTCTAAGAATCTTTAGACATATTATTAAAAATGAAGTCTTAGTGGTAAGTCTCATTACTAATGCATGATATGCTACAATCATCGACTAAACCCATGAAGATTAGATGATAACACACCTAGAAGTGTTTCAGAACACTTTTTATACATGAACCACCATGGTAACTTGAAGTTAAACATAAATAGGTCATATATATCTTTTTATGCTATACATTTCAAGTTCTGAGATTCATATTTCCTTACTACTTTCCCAAGATGAAGAAATGAACAAGAATGATATCTTTTGTAACATCCCTGCCCAACCTATTGGCTTAGGTTAGGTCAGAGGTGCCACCAACCCTAGGTGACATCCCAAAGACACCAAAGACCAAAAATAATTTCCAAGGGATTATTAAAACATTAGGGGTGATTTTTATCAAAGAAAAAACATAACCAAACATGATAAAATAAAAACAACCAAACCAACTATATTATGAATGATAAAAGAACTATTTTAATATAATACTAAAAACAAAACCAATATTAGAGTAGAAATGGTAACAAGATACAACAACTAACAAAGATATAAATTCATCATGAATTTATGATACCAAAGTTGAATCATCTCAATCATCACCCAAATTAGCTCTAATCACCAACTCCACATGTATCAAGATGAATCACTAGATAATTACAACACCTTTCCCTTCCCTATGTCCTGGTAAGCATTATATACAAAAAAACCAAAGTTCTCAAGAAATAGGTGAGTATAACACTCATTCAGTAATCATGCAAGACTTCCCAACACACACCACTAGGAAAATAACAAGTTAGCACAATTTATATAAATAAATGAGAAGAAAATAAGAAGTTTTATATAAATATATAAATGAGTTCCATTTAATAAAATATTAATCAAAGCATATTAATTTTTCTTACCACTTGGAATAACCAACCCATATGCATTCCATGGACCTCCCTATACCTGCGAGTGGTGAGTCATCATATCACTAAGTCATTTATTAGTGACCCACATTGAAAGTGGTACCCCATGACCATGCTCTGTCCCACATTGATAGTGGTACTTAATGACCATTCTCCATCCCAATGAATAAATTCCAACCTAATTATTCCAAGTTACCAATTAAATCATTCATTTAAACTGTATTTATCCCATTTAAAACATTTTATTACACATATTTCATGCATTAAATCAAAACCATGATTTTAAAACCATAATTTAAAATTATAAAACAAAGGGTTTTCCAAAGCTATTTAAATTTACATATTCCCAAATCATAAACCAAAAGGGGTTTCCTTTAAGAAATTATTCAGAATTTTCATTTAAAACCCAATAAAAACATTCAAAACATTTTCCCTTCAATAGATCCAATTAGGATATCATCAGAACACACCAATGATCATATATATATCCATAATGGATTATATCTAACATTTTAGGTTAGATAAGATGAGAAGATCTAAGAAGAAATAGAGAAAAAATAGACTTACCATTGATTTCAGAGATCCAAATCACTTTGATTATCCGAATCATCTTATAGATCAAAAGAAATCACTAATAATTACTAGGGAATTATAGGAGTTCTAGATCCTAAGAGAGGAAAATAAAGATGAGGGTTTCATGGTTAAACTATATTTTTTGGAATAATAAAATCATGCTGCATGGTTAGGCCACACGGTTTGGGAAACTGTGTGCTAATCGTGCATATGATGCTATCTCTAAATACCCCCTCACATGGTTAGTTTACACAGTTTGATAAACCATGTTCCAATCATTATTTTCCCCTTGCCTCCACTCACATGGTTTCACCTATCCCTTTCAATTTTTGGCCAAATCATGTGCCAACCACGCGCCTACCCAGTGACTCCCAGAATCTCTTGCATAGATTCTTGGATAAGTTGAATGGTTCCCCTAATCCGTTATCAAATTTTATACCCTTAAAACCCCTTAAAAAACACTCCAAGAAATATCTAGAAACTTATAAAACTAAATCCAAGTATTATATAACTTCAAAATACATAATAAATGGGTAAATAACCTGAAACCATTGGTGTTATATGATAGACATAATTGACAATTTAAATTTTTTTCTTCCGAAAACACGTTTAAGGGAAATTGAGAACCCAAACATATTTCACAAAGTACTAAGTTTCATACAAAATATGAAATAACCAAGTTATTCAAAAAAAAAATTAAAAGGTTTGAATCAATCACCCTATGTAATCTCCATGTGATAGAGTCTACCTTCATGTCTAGATCATCTTTGATGAGATCCTCGAAGTGGTAGTCCATCTTGTCCCAGGTCTAAATATATTCCTCTAGATTTATTATCTCCTAGATTGTTGATCCAATCAGTTTGATATTCATTAAGGTCAACTTGAATTAATCTCTAATAAATTTTATCTACATATAATTTTGAGACATTGATATTGAAATATCCCTTAGAGATATCTTCCTTAGAATGCATGAGAAGTTTTAAGTCCACTTCCTTCTTACTTATATCCTTCTAGATGCCATAAAATGCCAACGATTCTAATAGTTGGTTATAATATTCTAAACTGCCAACTTGAAACTCCTTGGATTTATCACTAATTAACTCAACCTCATCAATGGTAGGTACTTCTTACACCACTAGAGTAGCACCTTCCTAAACTGCCTATTTAGCCTCCTTGACCACATACAATAGTGTTGATAATTGATAACCCGACTTGATAAACTCCTAAAAAACTCCTCCTATAAGCGTGAATACCACCAACCTTGCCTCTACCTTAGTATTATTTTGTTTTCCTACTGACCAGGTGACCATGGGTTTCAAAAAATTTGAGTAGTCTTTATGGGGTTTATATTTTTTCTCTTTATTGACTAGAAAATTTCTAGAGACAATATTACCTTTATTCCCATTCCTAGAACTACACCCAATGACCATTATCTCATATTGATCCTTCTCACATTATGAAGCTGATTGGGAGTCAGTTTCTTTTCCACTCTAATCAAGATACACCTAGGTCCTTGACCTGGCTTGCTTCCTCTTCCATTTTGGGACAACTGGATTCCATCCTTCATAATCCAAATTCTCCTATACATTTCCATTCAAGGATGAGAATTAGTTTTGAAATTGCATTGAGGTTGTGAGTTACCTCAAGGAAGAATACCCCTATAACTAATAAGCTCCTACATTAAGATCTGGAGTAGCCTACAATGGTGTGAGCAAGTTAGTCAGATTACACTTTGCCCCAGTGTCATAGGCAACATGCTGACAGGCATAAACATCAAGATTATATCCTTTTCTTGCATCCCCAACCATAAATTCTTGAGAAAAGTATAGAGAAATAGTAGGAGAACTCATCCTATCCATTTCTGGGACCTGCACAGTCGTCTTGGAGTCATTCAGGTCATGCCTCAAACTAGAAAATATGCCAGCAACCCTTGGTTATGCGTTTAAATAATTCACCTATTTCTAATGATAGTCTGCACTATCTAGAGAAAAAAAATCTGAATGATTAGCTGATAGGACTTTAGGAGGACTAGCCTTCACCCCATACTAAAAATTAGAGGATCCATGCCCCATACACCTACACAATGAACATAAGGAAACCCAAGATTCATAAAAGACCTTATAATTCCAACAGATTTCACCTTCAACCTTGATATAGATAAACTTCAATAGAGCCTTTGAGACATCCACTTTGATGAAAATATAAGGAGATATGGGGTGACTCAAAGCTTGAGTGTGAATATCTGAACATAGGAATCAACCCACCATATTACCAAACAGATTTAGAATCACCAGATTCTAGATCTATAGAAGTATAACGGGTAGAGAAATCCAGATTATAGTGTGTGTGTGTGTGTGTGGGGGGGGGGGGGTTCCTTCTTCAGGTGAAAGTCAAACATACAACAAAATAGAGAGATCCAGAAACAAAAAAAAGAGGAGCATTCTCCCAAGAAGTGATGAGATCATATTTAGATGAAAACTAAATAAAAAAATGTCTTGGATCCAGAAAATTTTTAGCCTTTACATTAGATACCTCTCAAATGATTATCATCCTCAAGAATCAAAACCAAACTCATAAATAAAGTAAAACAATCACAAACTGAAAACAACCTATGAGATACCTCTCAAATAAGGGAGAATAAATTTAATCACATTAGAATAGAATCAAGCATTAAACATCATAGACAAGCAATATTCAAAAAAACTTAGGATACTAAGCACACATCTGTAACTCACATTCCCATGTTCATTACTCCAAACAACCATACCTCCATAATACATGAACCAAAGGAATGAAATACTCATACTTCAACTTCTCTTGATGATCTTGAATCTCAATGGGATGCTCCATGAATGTTTCATCCTCTTCTACATCCAACACTACCTAATAAATGACATGAGAGTCATCATGAAGGCACCAAAAAAGGTGAGATACATGAAAAAAATCACGGATCTATTAAATATATGGGGTAAGAACTAATCGACACACCACAGCACCAATATACTCTAACACCTCAAAAGGTTTAATAAACTAATGAGAAAACTTATGAACATGACCAAACCTTCACTACCAATAATGAAGAGAAACATTCAAGAACACATGATCACTCACCTTAAAATACAAAAGTCTCCTCCTAAAATGATTATAGTTCTTATGATGGTCTTGAGCTACCTTCATTTATTTAAGAATGATATGAACCTTAGTAGCCATGCTTTTCACCAAATTAAGACCAAGGATCATTGAATCCCCAACCTTGGTCCAACACAACCGAGATCTACAAGGTCACCCACACAATTCCTTGAATAAATCCATACCAATGAAAAAATGATGAATATTGTTATAATAAAACCTAACCAATGGTAAATTCTTCACTCATGTACCTACAAAATCAAAAACACATGAAAGAAACATACCCTCCAATGTTTGGATGAATCAATTTATTTTAATGTATGTTTGAGGAAGAGAAGAAGTGCCAGTGCATAACTGATATCCAAAATCATATTGAAAACCCTTTCAAGATTTTCATGTAAAATGTGGATCATGATCAAATATGGTCTTCCTAAAAATCCCAAAAATCCTCACAATCTCCTCCACATTGATCATTGACAAACAAAAACCAAGATCGACTCCTTGATTTCCAATTAATGATTTGAATTAATCAACCATTCCATAATCACCCAGATAACATCATACCCTCCAATATTAAGGTATAAAAATAATGAAAAACATCAATATGTATCCCCACTTCCACTTGGTAATGTTTAATGGATTTAGTAGATCACCAGGAATGTGATTCCCACCTTTCACCTACTAACACACAAAAAAACAAGACACAAACTTAGACACTGACCTATTTATACTTGAACACCACAACTGAATCTTCAAGGAATGATACATCTTGGATATACTAGTAAGCACATCCAAAGGCAATCTATGAAACATACAAAGAAACACCTCATGAATTTTTGATGGAATAAACAAATTTTCTCAAAATAACATCCAATACTAATCATCCTTTGATTACCCCTCAAGATAATATCTACTAAAAACATGATCACATCAAAACTATACCTCATAATATCTCTATTAATAATTCTACTCCCATTACACCTAGGATAGATTTATAATCAATTGATGCTGGAAACCACTACCAAATTTCTCTATATCAAGATGCAAAGCTATAATATCTTACATAACTCTCCATATATCCCTAGACTCATGGAAAATACCTCCATAAGACTTCATACCAAGAACATCAAAAACCACATTTTATTTCCTTAGTGCATAGGATATAACGAAATCATAGTCCTATAAGAAATCCATCCTTCACCACTGATAGAGATTCAAATCTCATCAAGGGAAAATATATCATAGTATTTTGTGATCAATGAAGACTAAAAAACACTCTTTGATGAAGTAATGTTATTATAACTTTAGAGAAAACACCACTTCCATATACTCTAGATCATGGGTATCATAGTTATGCTCATGGGGATGTAATTATTGAGACCTATAAGTGATCAATGCTCTTTGTTGTATCAATACACAACCCAAACCAAGAGAAAAAGCATTTCATAAGACTTAAAACATGACTCTTTCCTTTGTAAAATGATTAATATGAGTATTAATAATCTTCTCCTTTAGATACTCAAACGTTTCTTGACTTTTATCAGACTATATAAAGTATTGGTCCTTTCTATTAAAATATATATAAGGGGTCACAATCCAAGTGATATCAAACAAAAATAACTTGTAATATCCTGTAAGACCAAAGAAACTATAGACCTATGTGAAATTATAGGGAAACACCCATGAAAAAACTACATTATTTTTAAAAGGATCCATTACAATCCTCATCGAGACACAACATGGCCAAGAAAATGCACCTCCTATGTCAAAAATTTACTCTTAGATAACTTCCTATAAACCTGATTCCATAAAAGAACCTATAAAATATACTTAATATGCTTAGTACGACCCTATTATAAACTTTAGTACATGAGTATGTTATCAATGAGCATGACCATGGATTGATCTAAGAAATAATGGAACACTAAGATAATCAAGAACATAAAATCAACTAGAGTATTTATGACACTGAATGACATAATTATAAACTCAAAGTGACCATAACAACACTTGAAAGTAATCTTCTAGATTTCTTCCTCCTTCACTCAAATTTGATGATATTCAAAATTCCATATCGATCTTCAAAAACCAGTTATCTCCCTTTAACTAATATAATAGATCATCTATCCTTAAGATACAATAATGGTTTTTCATTTACATTTTATTCAACCTATGGTAGTATATACTATTGATGTTAAATAAATTATACAAGATAGATCATGGATGAAGAATGTTAACAAAATGTTATTTTTGAAAACAAGTCTAGATTCTCATGAAAACCGAGTTACGGGAGTCCATAAATTATGGATTTTCACAAGCTGAAGTTGCATGGGCACATAACTCTCCCGTGAGTCTGTAACTTGTGGTTCCACACAAGCTGAAGTTATGAGATAATACAACTCTCTGATGAGTCTATAATATGTGCCATCACACAAGTCAAAATTTGTGAGCATGCATAAGTCTTTAGTGATCTACCTAGTATCACAAGTCACAGGGCCATAAATACCCCTAAACTTTCCAAATTAAGGTGTTTTTACCGATTGTTTGATTTTTTGGGGAAGCCAAAGTGTCTCATCTCATAAAAATATAATTTTCATGCTTCACACATTCTTGTTTGAATAAGTTTACCATTAAATATTATAGGTGGTAAATTTTATGTGAATTAACTTGAGTAATCCCTTAAATGCATTTAAAAATGATTAAGACTATTTTTTTTTCAAAACTCCCTTCTATGAAGAATAACCTTCAGGAAAAGTCTCAAATCCTTATGCAATCTAAGGCCTCAAAAAAAATTATCATATGTGAGACCTATATCATGAACATTTATTTGAATCTTACTCTATAAAGAAATATTCCCTAATAATTGATGGCTCATGTTACCCACATCCTCCCAATTTGAGAACACTCATGCAAACTCCATATGCATGATCGAAATTTTAGACTTTCACCTATGATCCCTTTGCATCATATAGGGGTTAGGAAACACTTGCGTAAGCTCCACCCAAATAATTTTTTAATAAAGTTTTGTGTTTAATTAATGATTCCCCAAACATCCATGTTTCTTCTAAGTGGCATCTGGTCTACCTGATGTTTAAGCCCCACTCCATCTCCTTTTGTCACCCATTTCATTACCATATGATATTAAACAACATGGATCGATCCTATAAATTGACCTAAAATTATGAAACTCAAAAAACATGGGTTGTGATTCAAATTCTAATAGGATATATAGGATGACTCTTTGAGGTTAAATCTCAATATCCCAATATCATTACCCTCCAATATCCCTCTTGAGAGGCGGCAACCTGAAAACCTAGCCACTTCTTGGGAAGCACCCATCCTCTCAGAGTGCATATTTATGAGGCTTTATTCCATAGAGTTTCTCAAAAGGACTTTAAAACATGTGTGTACCCACTAGACACTAAACCATGAGTGTCCCCATTGGATTCTAAACCACTAGTGTCCCCACTACACTCTAAACCAAGAGTGTCTCCACTGGACACTAAACTGTGAGTGTCCCCAATAGACTCTAAACCACGAGTATCTATACTGTACTCTAAACCGTGAGTGTACCCACTAGACTTTAAACTACAACCAACCTTATGTGATGAGCATAATAAGATTAAATACCCTTATGTTATGAGAATAATATTACCCTTTTATTTCCTTATGTGATGAGCATAGGATGATCCACCTTTATAATACACCCAAAACCCATATTTCCTCATGTTATAATCATGGGATACCTTGATTGAAGAAAACATGATGCCTTGTGTGAAAAAAACATGATTCCTTATTTGATGAAATTGGGATGCCTTGTGTGGAGAGAACATGATTTCTTATGTGATGAGAAAAGGATGCCTTATATGATGAGAAAATGATGCTTTATGTGATGAGCATAAGACACCTTATGTGATGAGTATAAAATGCTCTCATAACATGACATGAGGAAGATAAAACAAACTTCCTTACCAGATATAAACTGTAGAATCATCCTTTCCTTATACAATGAGCATAAGATTTAGATAGGTAAAGCAACACCCATCATCCTAATGTCCAACATGTTCATTATCTCTAACATAAATACTGTCACATAATAAGGTAACAAGTGATGTAAACCGATGTTAATAAGGATGGTATTTAGAATGAGATTAAAAAATAATGTTATAAATCTATGAAATAGTATCATAAAAATAAACAAGGTCCTCCATGATATTTTCTAAACTCCCGTCCTATCATTCCAATAAAAGGTTCTGTTATCATCACCTTGGTGCTAATAGGCCACTCACCTTTGGAAAGAGGGAATGTGGGACCCAGATTGTGACCATCATGAATCATATAATATGTTGGTATCAGTAGAGAATAATAAAAAATATAAGTGGATAAACTGATGTGAATCCCCACTCCTTAAATTGCTAGAGGATGGGTAATATTGGGAACCACCTGCATTGAGCATATATTTACATTTGGTTTCAACTCCTGTAGAATTCCAACCACCAAGTGTTTAAGATGAGGTTACCTTACCAATGATAATAGGTTTTGGGGTAGTAGGGGTTATCAAAATGATACTAACAACTGTGGATTCCCATATGTGTATATTTTTTACACTTACACCCAAGTGAACTCTACCACATCTTCCATGGCTCTCAGGAATCCTCACCCACTTTCCCCAAGAGAGGTAATACAATAGAAGGTAATAAAAAACCTTGTACCCCAATACAAGTAAGAAGACACCATCCCCACTTGATAGATGGATCAAGATAATCTTGAATCCATGGATCCATGATGGAATCCCCAATAATAGAGATCATGTAGAGGGAATTAACCTCGTATCATCATTTCTAACTACTTAAGGAGCCTATACTTAGAGAACATTAATGCCAATTTCACCTGTAAAAAGTAGGTAGAAGAAATTCAAGGTGTTATAGCATTAAATAACACATGAGAGTTTCTAGGGAGGGATATTGCTAGCAGAAATCCCCACTAATATAGGGAAACCCAACTAGTGACTAAGTAGGTTAAGATTATTGTCGTTCAAGACACCCCAATCCAAACTATATAGTGCCAATATTGGGGATAGATCATCCTCCATGATCTATGATCAGATGATTTAATGGATCCATTATCTTATTCATATATTTTTGTACTCTCCTATTCCTTAACTAATGGGTGAGAAAAACTTTCCGTTAGACTGGGGTCAAGACCCCATTCGCTAACCAGACATTCCGGGTTGAATCTCCCTACCACTAACTCCAATAACATCCATCACAAAGGTCCTCCCCATGATGAATAATTGTACCACCCTTATAGAAACCTGATAACATTCACACATATTATTACATGATTCTTAAACATAAACATCCATTAATACAACACAAGGATTATAAATTCCTAGTGTCTTTGGAAGACTAGGTTCATAATACATCAAATGAAACTAAAACATGATATCCTTAATTTATTATCCATAGCGAGATCCTAAAATTCACCTAAGTTCCTAAAATACATGGGATAAAACAAGGAATACATAGAAAAAATGCATGATATAAAAATCCCAGAAGGGTAATAAACATGATAAGGGTGTATAACATGTGAATAAAAGGTATAACATGATGTAATAAAAGATAAGGTACATGAATAATCAAGTGGAAACATAATATAAAGAGAATGGTATCCTAATATCACAAAAACATGGTAAATTGGAAACGACATAAAACATGACATACACATAAATCAATGCTAACTTTCAAGACAACATCACATGGTAGGAAAAGTCGCATAATGGATTTAGATCATTCCCTAATCCTATACATGATGTCTCATGAGACTACAACATTACCCAATGCATTAGAGGGATATATAATTTAGATCCCACCCATCACATTAATTTCATGTACATGTATATGCATGACACATAAGGAAATAAATCATAATTCATAAACATAATAATTACCCATGGAAAGAAAAAGGGTTTCATAATCTTACCTCATATCATAATCAAAAGACATTTCTTTAAGTAGGAATTTGAAAAGCAATCATAATAAATATATTACCCTATTAAATTAAGAAAGGTATATATGTAATCAAAAAATGTATATATATAATAGAAATATATAAATTATTTGAAATCATTCCATAACATTAAAGTTTATTTTTGTTTATGAATATAAATACTTTTAAAAACATTAAAAACATTTTTGAGGAAAACAATATTTCTACTTTGAAAATCACTTTTGAAAAACTAAAATTCAAAAAATATTGTGCAAATAATTTTCTTGGAAAATAATGTTGGAAACTTATAAAGTAATATTTAAGGAAAATAATGTCCATGATGTTAGAAAATATCATTCATTCCGTACACATTAAAACAAATATTATTTCACATTTCCAGTAAAAAGTCAAGAACTACCTCATTCAGAAAACAAAAAGAAGATTCATTTTAAATAATTTTGTAAAAATTTAAAAAGGGTAAAAATGAATATAAAAAATCATATAATAATATTTAAAACATTTTTTTTTAAAAATTAAATAGAACATTGAAATTAAATGGAAAGGGTTTTTGACTGAAGAGAGAAATAAAGTCGATTTTCCTTAAAAAAAATCTCAATCTTTTTAAGTACCGAAGAGAGGAAAATAGTACCATTATTTAAAAATTTAATGAATAACCATAGGATAATAAAGTTAAATGGTTTTTATAGATAATTATCAGATAATTTCATTCAAATTAAACTTATGCATAAATAATCACGAATAAAATGAGATTGAAACATAAACCCTTACTACTTTGGTAAATTTTGATTTATAACTCCAATGAATTAAGTAGATGAATTGTAACTTAAATATAATGAATTATTAAGGATTAATGTTAAAATTTATAAATGGGTATTATATAAACCATTAAAAAATAAATTAGGTTCATAAAAGAACATGTGTCTCAAAGAAGGAAGTTTTGAGATGAAAACCCTTACCTTGAGTCCATATTGTCACATGCGTTCCTTATATTCTTGAATAACAAACTTATGTTAATTATTTAATTTATTAAGATTTTTTTTCAAGTTTATTATTCCTTTTATTTTATTCATTATCATGGCATGTTCTATTACTTAATTATTTAAGTTCAAGTCAGACGTTTTGATGATGTTCAACTTATATGCCAAAAATCACTTTAGTAAGTTGACTAAAGTCAAAGAGATTATTAAATCATAATTTACAGAATAATAATCATGAAATATTTATCATTTATATATGTAAATTATAATTTTAAAACAAATAATGAATTATGGTATTGAAAAACGAAATATGTTACAGTCATGGAGACGATAGGCTGTACATACTCATGAATAACATTTCCATTTTTCAATGATCATAATGGAAAGAAGGTAATTGTTATTTTATCTTTCAAAAATGATAATTATATGATAAATATAATATTATTTCTTTAAATAACCTTATATACACCATCTATGTGATTCAGTATTTAAAAAATGAATTACATCAATTCGTGAGGCGGTAGTCTACCGTACACAAAAAATACATTATCATTTTCAATGGATGATAAAGTAAGAAAGTATATTATATATTAATATTTCATAATGGTTAATATTTCATTATTATCATATATAAACATTAAATTAATTCTTATTACCATACATATAAATCATAGGCGAGAAATAAATCACATCGCTTCGTGAGGCCACCGTCCACTGTAGATACGAGTGACGTTATCATATTCCCTAAGGAATGGAAAGTAAGAAGGTGTATGTGATATTATAATTGAATAATAATAATTATATCATAAATATCATATATAAAAATTGAAATTAATCATTATAAACATCCATGATAATCAAATATGGAAAATGAATTATGTCAGTTCGTGAGGCGGTAGTCCGCCGTACACACGATAAACAGTTTTGTTCCCCATTTGAGAGAGGAGGAGATGGTTGTAGGTCATGAAATTAAAATAAAAACATATAATTATATTTAATATAATAATTTAATTATATAACAATGTTTTAATAATATTTTAAGTAGGTTGAATAATAAATAAAATAAAATGAACGGTTAAGGATGTTACCTCTTCTTCAGATAACTTCTTTAGGTTTGCACCAAAATTATTTTTAGGTTGGATTTCTGATAAGAAAAGGCTTATAAGATGATGGGAGGGAATTAATAAATTTATTTTTATAGGTATTGGATAAACCAATTGGGTTTTTGAATTTTGGAAAAGTGATAAGAGTGGGTGACCTTTTATAATTGATGCGAGTGGAAGACTTTGTAATTTTCAATGTTTCTCAATAATTCCATGTAACTTTCTTAGAAATAAGGATCCAAAATGGGAAATTTATGAGAAATGGAAGATATAAGGTATAAATATGGCCATAAAATAGAAATTATACAAGTTTTGGGTCATTTTTAACCCCTATCCATTTAGTTTAATCCTCTGATAAACTCGTTTTTACCTTAACCATGTTAAATATGTTTTACCATTTTTTCTATTCATTATGGTAAAAAATTAAGCTAACATTATTAGAAAATATAAATTATTATAATTAAAAATATTTAATCAATTTTTCCAAATTAAACTCATATAAGTGGAAAATTTTAATTTAAAATTAAACCCACAAACGTGTTGAAAAAATAGGTTGTCAAGAAATGCATTTTTTAAGGAAAAGATGATCTCATATTAACAATATGAAAAGTAATAATAATTAAAATATTTCAAAGTAATATATATATATATATTATATAATTTTAATTTAAATAATTTATAATTAGGGGTTATTTTAATTAATTAAAATGGAGAAACATTATGCACTTTAAAACAATTTTCAAAAAAATGCATTTTTAAGCCTAATAATAAACTTATACTAAAATATAGTATAATGATTATTTAAATGTAATTAATTATATTTAATATAACTAAATAATACCTATGTTAATTTTAAATCAAATTAAAAAAATAAGGGTACTTAATTTATTACAAATATATGACAATTCTATAAAAATAAATATTTTTCACTATTTACTGAAAAATCAATATTTTTCAGAAAAAACCCAAAATTTCACTGTAAGTTAATATTAATATTTTGATTTAAAAATAAAGTTTATTTTCCAAATAAATTTTATAAAATTGGTATAAATTAATTTTAAATTATGTGTTCAAAGCAAAACTAAATCTCTTTTTTGAAAGATACCATTTTTAGAAAACACTTCTTTTTATTTAAAATGGTTCTTATTTTATTTATAACCAATAG
Organism: Viscum album; assembly: GCA_963277665.1. Classification (NCBI taxonomy): domain Eukaryota; kingdom Viridiplantae; phylum Streptophyta; class Magnoliopsida; order Santalales; family Viscaceae; genus Viscum; species Viscum album. The sequence continues at coordinate 4,850,685 of OY728145.1, forward strand.
ATAAGAATTGAATTTATTTTATAACTGTGTAAACCATGTAATTTTTATAATTTATTTAGTTTTATTCATACTCTCTATCTTAATTACCATGTTATAATGGTAATTTTCAAATAATAATATTTTAATAGAGTACCATGTTTCGTTTAAATCCAGTGCTACATGCATCGCTAGCTATCAAAGAGATTAAGTTTATTTAAAGATAAATATATTCTAAATTCTCTATGTGTTTCATTATACCCCCTTAAATAAATTCCATCCTTGCAATTTGAACTTGTACTCAGTAATCAAGGGTTTAGCATTTAAAAAATTCCTTTGTGGAAGTCCCACATCACAGAAAGGGTTAATAAAACTTCCACTTAAAAGAGGGAAAGGGGGATACAATGGTCATATGGATTAACACAAATTTAGGATTCCAAGTTGGAAAACATTGGAAGGAAGTGAAAACATGTTCATGGAAAAGAAGTTTAAATAATTATGAAGAGTGATATAGATCATTGATCACAAGAAAGTGAATGATAACAAGAAATTAAACAACTACAAAACCATAAATATATGATAAAATAAAAGACCATTTATTCATTATATATGAAGGTAATTAAACAACACTATTGTTTCAATATCCATTACCTAGAGTTGAGATATTTTTTCACTATCTAGACTAAGATAAAAGTAAATATTCTTGATAAGTATAATTTCATCATTTAACCAATTTACACCTCAATATCATATTTTTCTCCAAAAAAGGAGTATTCAAGATGTATTTTTTTCTTCTTGAAGAACTAAATTAAACTTCTAACAGATCACATAATACACACAATAATAATAATCTATCCATAAAATATTTACTAACACTAAAATGGTTAGCACAATGTAAGATAATACCCAAAATGAATATGAATATATTAATCTCTAAAATTAAAAAATTAAACCAAAGGTTTAATATAGAACATTCCTTAAATAAAAAAACCCTATATCCAAAATAACCTCAATAACCTTAAAATTAAATAATGTTTTATCCTCAAAGGTTTTTTCATATCCTTCAACTTATGTCTTCAAAAAAATAATATCATTATTCCAAAAATAATATTACACATTAAACCTAGGGGTTACATATACCTCAACCCAATAATTTTTTCCCAAAATATCATTATTTACCTCAAAATCCAATTACTTAAAACCTGAAAATAGATTCTAAGAATTTTAACTTATTATCATACTTAAACTCATAATCTCATGATGGAATCCATAAATCTTAATTCAATCTTATATTAATACTTATATGATTCAAAAATCAACACAATCCATAGATGTTTCATGATTCATATAACCAGAATACCATTGATAAAAATACTTCAACAACATGATTATTGAGTTCCCCATATGTAAATAATTTTACATCAATGATTGGTATAACACAGTTCATTCTTTTTTCCAGGGGATAACCCTTTTTTTAGGGCATTAACTTGGATAATTCCCATGTTCCCTATTTATAATAAATAATATTCCTTGGAAATTCATTGCTCCATGACCTTTATTTCTATATAGAAAACATCTTCCCCTATATTTTAGATATTCTTCAAGGTTATTATTCCTAAATTCTTGACATGTATAAAGTTGAATATTCTTTTCTTTTTCATCTTTATCACTTTAATTTCCATGATATGACATCCTTCTATTTTTTATGTGTTTGTAAATTCAACCATGTTCTAGTTGTTGATCATAATTTTATATAGCTCATTTGGGATGTTCATAAGATGTCTAATTTACATTCCCATTAGCTTCAGAATCAAATTAGGTAAATCATTACATTTCCCATCACATTTATTTTGATAATTCCTTCTCTAATTTATCACAATTAACTAAAAATATTAAAAGAAACAAGGTAATCATACTTTAACATAAAATGAAAACTTATAAACTTAAAAGGAATTACTTATAAATTATAGTTTTATTCCAACTTATGATTCTATAGGCTTTAATATAGGTTATCCATGGTAATGATTCCTATTATGTTTTCTAACCTAATATTTTATTAGATTAATTGATAATGGTTTGTAAATAATTTTTTAATTTCCAAAACATATCCCTTGGGAGTGTCAAACTAGGTGCGTAGTAAGGGCCATTGCTGTGTACTAGATAACACTTGAGTCAAGATTGATGCACCTTTTTCAGAGTTATTACCCCTAGGTAAATATATAACATAACCACATCCAATTGAATCATCTAGATAAGAATGTAATTTCTCAGAAACCACTAAGTTTATACTTCATCAAAATTTAAGGATATTTTCATATACTTATGATTGTCCTTAAACTTATCCTTGGGATTATCCATAGGGTTTCACTAAAGTTTTCTCATAATTGGTTCTAAATGTTAACTAAACCTTTCCTTTGATATAAAATATAGTTCCTAATTCCTTTTACTCTTATTATTATATGATTCTTAAATATAAACATCCATTAATAAAAAACATGGATCGTAAAGGTCTATTATATTTGGAAGAATAGGTTAATAATACATCAAATGAAAGTAAAACATGAAATCCTTAATTTATTCTCCATAGTGAGCACTTAAAATCCTTTTGAGTTATTAAACTGAATGAGATAACCTGGGGAATACATAGAAAAAAGGGGTGATATAAAAAACCTATTAAGGGAATAAACATGATAAAGAAGCATAACATGTGAATCAAAGGTATAACATGATATCATAAAAGATAAGGTACATGAATAATCAAATGGAAACATAATATAAATATTAGGTATCATAAGATCATGGAAAATGGGAAAGTGGAAAAAATATAAAACATGACATAAACATAAGTCAAGGATAACTGCCAATACAACATCATATGGTGGATAGATTCCTATAATGTATTTGGTTCACTCCCTAATCCCATACATGATGTATCATGAGACTAATACATTACCCAATGAATTAGAGGGCTATATAATTATAGGCCTGATTATTACATTAATTTATTGTGTATTTATATGTGTTACACATAATTAAATCAATCATAAGGAATAAACATAATAATTACCCATGAAAATAAAATGGGTTGTATAATATTAACTCATATCATAATCAAAATACATTTTTTAAAAACGAATTTGATAAGTGATCATAAGGAATGTATTACCCTATTAAAGTAATGGAGAGTGAGAAATGTATTTATGTAAGAGACATATATACAATATTTAGAATCATTCCATAACATTAAATATTGTTTTCATTGATGAATAGAAATACTTTTAAAAATATCAAAAACATTCTTGAGGAAAATAACCTTTCCACTTTAAAAATCACTCTTGAAAAATTAAAATTCACAAAATATTATGGAAATTCTTTTATTTTAAAATAAACTTGGAAAATTATAAAGGAATATTTAATAAAAATAATTCTCATGATAATAGAAAATACCATTCATTCCATACATGTGAAAACAAATATTCCTTTCACATTTTCAATAAAAAGTAAAGAAGTACCTCATTTAGAAAACAATAAGAAGATTATTTTTAAACAATTTTTTAAAAATTAAAAATGGTTAAAAATAAATTTAAACAATATTATAATACTATTAAAAATATATTTTTTAAAAACACTTAAAAAAGAAAACATGGACATGAAAGAGAAAGGTTTTTCGACTGAAGAGAGAAATAAAGTCAATTTTCCTTAAAAAATTTTTCTAAATATTTTTAAGTAATAAAGAGAGGAAAATGGTAATATTACTTGAAAATTTCTTTAATAACCATATGATAATAAAATTAAATTGTTTTATTATGCAATTATCAAATAATTTTCCGCAATGTGAATTTAGGAATAAATAATCCCAAATAAAATGAGATTGAAACAAAAAACCTTAATGCTTTTGTAACTTTTGATTCATAACATAAATAGATGAAGTGGATGAATTATAACTTAAAATATAATTAAGTTTTAAGGAATAATTATATAATATTTAAAGGTTTAGTATATACACCATTAAAAAAGAAATTAGGTGCATAAAAGAACATGTGTCTCAAAGAAGAAAGTTTTCAGATAAAAACCCTTGCCTCGAGCTCTTATCATCACGTACGTTTATTATATTCATAAATAATAAACTTATGTTAATTATTTACTTTATTAATAAACTTTTTAAATATTATTATTAATTTTATTTTAGATATTATCATTATATTTTCAATTACTTAATCATTTAAGTTCAAGTCAGACGTTCTGATGATGTTTGACTCATATATCCAAAATCACATTCGTAAGTATACTAAAGTAAAAATGATTATTAATTTATAATTTGAATAATAATAATCATGAAATAATAATAATTTTTATACATCAATTATAATTTAAAAACCAATCATGAAGGATGGTTATGAAAAATGATCTATGTTACAATCATGGAGAGAGTATGATGTACGTAAGCATGAGTAACGTTTACATTTTTCAACAATAATAATGGAAAGAAGTTAAGTGTTATTTTATATTTATATAATTATAATTATATCATAAATATATTATTATTTATTTAAATACCCTTACATATACCAACTATGTGATGTGGCATTAAGAAAAATGAATCACATCACTTCATGAGAAGGAAGTTCACCATACACACAACGATGTTATCATTTTCAATGAATGTTAAAATAAGAAGGTATATGATATATTAATTTTATAGAATGTTTAATATGTAATTATTAACATATATAAACATTAAATTAATCCTCATTACCTTCCATGTAAATCATAGGTGAAAAATGAATTAAATCGCTTCGCGCGGCGGTAGTCTTCCATACACATGAGTGATGTTATCATATTCCCTAAGGAATGGAAAGTAAGAAGGAAAATGTAATATTATATTTCTATAAGAATAATTATATAATACGTACATTGGTTCTTAAGGTGATAGTCCGCCGTACACGTGATCAACGATTTCATTTCCCATTTGAGGGAGCAGGAGATGGTTATAGGTCATGAACTTAACATAAAAAAATATAAGTATATGTAAGATAATAATTCTCTTATATCATCATTTTTTAATAATATTTGAAGTTTTTGGAAGAAGAAATAAAATAAAATGCTCGGCTAAGGACATTACCTCTTCTTTAGACAACTTTTTTAGGTTTTCATCACAATAATTTATAGGTTTCTTTTATGATAAAAAAGGATTATAGGATTCGGGGAGGGAATTAAGGAAGTTATTTGGGAAGCTATTTTATGAACCAATGGGTTTTGGATGTTTTTAAAGGAGATAAGAGTGGGTGACCTTTTATAATTGAGGTGTGTGGCACACTTTTTAATTTTCAAAGTTTCTCAATAATTCCATGTCAATTTATTGGAAATAAGGCTCAAAAATGGAAAATTTAAAAGACTTGGAAGATATAAGGTTGAAATATATCCATAAAATAATAATTATATAAGTTTTGTGACATTTTAACCCTTATATGTTTAGTTTAACTCCCCTATAAACTCATTTTTACCTTAACCGTGATAAATAATTTTTATTGTTTTCACTATCCATTATGGTTAAAAAATTAAATTTAACTTATTAGATAATATAAATTATTATGATTAAAAATATATAATCCATTTCTCCAAATTTATCTCATATAATTATTGTATTTTTATTTAAAATTAAATGTGAAGATGTGTTGAATAAATAATGTTTCAAGAAATAAATTTTTTAAGGAAAAAATGATCTCATATTAACTATATGACATGCTATATAAAAAGTAATAATAATTAAAATAATTTAAAATAATATTTATAGATATATATTCTATACATTTCATTTAAATCATTCCTCATTAGGGTTTGTTTTAGTTAATTAAAATGGATAAACATTATCCACTTTAAAATAGTTTTTAGAAAAATGAGTTTTTAAGCCTAACAATAAACTTATACTAAAATCCAGTATAAATATGATTTAAATGTAATTAATTTTATTTAATATAACTAAATAATACTTATTTTAATTTTAAATCAAATTAAAGTAATAATGGGACTTAATTTATTAAAAATAAATGACAGTTTTATAAAAATTGATATTTTTCACCATTCACTGAAAAATTAATATTTTCCAAAAAATTCAAACAATTCACCATAATTTAATATCAAAATGTTGATTTAATTTTTTTTGTTTTTTAAAATAAAATTTCTAAAATTAGTAAAAATTAATTTTAAATTATGTGCGTAAAGCGCGACTAAAGGACCTTTTATAAAGATACAGTATTTCAGAAAAAATTTACCTTTCTTTCAAGTGGTTATTATTTTATTTATAATAAATATACAACTATTTAATTTATTTTACACATGTTTAAACCATATAATTTTTATATTTCTATTAGTCCTATTCATACCCACAAACTTAACAGATAGGTTATAATGGTCATATTTAAATAATAATATTTTAATAGAGTATCAAATTTAATTTAAACCTGGTGTTGCATGCATCATAAGATATTGAAGAGATTGAATTTATTTAAAGATAAATATATTCTAAATTCTTGGGGTGTTACAGCCCTGAAGTCCCTCTCCTAAGTAAAGTGAATACTAGTCATTTCAAATGTCCTCCCAATGTCACTGACAACAATTCCCATGGAAAGGAACCTAGTGATGCAGATAAGCTCATGCTTAGGGAACTTCTACACCAACTCTAAAAGGATCACATGGGGAATCTATGTAAGATCACCCCTGATATTTCAGAATCTTAGACTATTGATTATTTTAAGGATTTGTTCATGCCTCTACCAGTATAACCCACAAGGGAAATCACCTAGAAATTGAGGATGTATATTCAAGATACCAAGGTACATATGGTCCCAAAATCTCTCCATTAGTACCTGTGTGTAGAGGATGTGCTATCTTCCTTATGAGGACTACCCATGGCATCATCCCTAGAATCATTAGGATAATTTACCTCTAAATTGACACCATAGGTTGGTGAAAATTTAGGGTCTAATCTAATGTTTTAATACTAGGAACCATGGTTGGTAGATACAATGATACTCGATAAGTTCCCACAAGATGCGAATATAGGGTCCAAATCGTACATGGTGATGCTATTGATTCCAGATCCAATTCAATATAAAAAATACTCAACTCAAGGAAATATGTCTCAAATGATGGAACTTACACCCAAGGGTCAAAAATTGAGAATATAATCATCAATACCTCCTATGGATTTCTACTAAACTCATACAAAAGTCTGTAGTGCATAGAAGAAGGACTGTCATTCCAAGAATAATGAGAAGGATGACGAGTACCCATGGGAGATCCTAACCATTGAAAAAAATCCAATCATGTTCTGGATACATTAAAACTTTCACTTCTCTATCTTGGATATTTTCACTAAAAACCATGTGTCACACCTTCAGAAAACCCATGGGAGACATTTGACTACCTTCATAGCTGATAGTTATCCTATTCTAGAATCTATAAGAAACTTCAGTCCCTTAAGTATAAGTGTTGAAAGGTTAACCTAACATCTCTTCTAGTGTATCAACATCCTAACTCCAGTGGATTCTATATTAATTTAGAATGAGTATATACTAAAATTCTCATAGTACTGCACTTGTTCATTAAAGAGGTATCTCCCCATGCACACATTAGAGTCTGAGGGAAGTATGCCGATCTAAAATTCACTTCTCTTGAATTGTGATAATGGGTTCCTAACGATAATCCTTTTAAATAATTTAGTAATTAATCACCACTAACCATTTACATGGTTAATGTTATCATATTTTGTTTTCCTAACATCTAGGATCATGATACCAGTGAAAAAATAAGCAAGTATGATTTCACCTGTAGGGTTAGAAACAATGAGTGAACCCCTAGAGGTGTCCACACCCTTAAGTAATGATAGTCCATGCTCATGGGAGCCTACCTCACATACCACTCTCAAACACCCACCAAAACCTTAAAAAAGGAAAGGGTATAGCCAAGTCTTTTGGTATACTTGAATCCAATGAGATAACTAATACAGATGCACAAATTATTTCTTTGCTCCAGAAGCATAAGGGTTATAAGTATCTCAGTGTTTATCACTTTTAAAGATAACATCCTAATTGAAATGATGTCCAAGATAACCCTTACACACCTCCTATGGAGTTTTTTGAACTGATTACCCTTAGCTGATCAACCAAGGACAAAGTATGATTCTATGCCAACCTGAGATAGAGTCCAATGGTCTCTGTGGCTCCATATACAATTTATCAATGCAACTTCACACCGTTGAATCATTTACGGTCCACTTCATTAGTCATCTAATCAAAAAGGGTGTATAAACAAGAGGAAGCCTCACATGATAAGACAAATTGTTCCATTATAACTCACATGGAGTCCATGGAGACACAATGAGCTTCAGTATAACCTTAAAGGAAGTTGTATCCAGAGTGGGAAGACCATATCTCCCTACCTCTAAATTTCAGTAATCCAAGATTTGTTTCCTTTAATAGCACAGGTGACCCATAGTAATAAATTTTAAACTATTTCTCTTAGGGTGTCCAATATTGGGTATCCCAGATCATCCATAGGTATCCAAGCTATGATTCTTTGTTCAAACACTTTAATAACATTTCATTGACTAGTACAACAATCTAGCATTGGGATCCATCACCATCCTGGAGGATCTCCATCATCAATTCAAATAATAGTTTAGATCCAACTTACAAAATATGAGTGTCACCAATCTCTCTAAGTAAAAATAGAGGAATAATGAACACATTTTTGAATTCATCTCTTAGTGAAAAGTCCTAGCATACACCCTCAACATTCAAATCTTATGGGAACTCTTTTTGGGGATATTCATGGAAACATTTAGGATAAGCTAGTCCTGAATCTAGTTTCCCTGAAGTACCCAGGTGGGTTATGAGAAAATATGGAAAAATATTTAGTGGAATAAATGTGTTAAATCAATAAACAATATTATATTCCACCTCACATACCTATGTGAAAATTATATAGAGCAGAAAAAACTGTTGTGATGTAGAATCAAACCTATCCACTGATTCGGATGCAAGTGGCCCTATAAAACAAGACTTATTAGACACAAGATCATGATGAAAGTGTTTCCCTGGGATGTTGATTGGGATATGTATCAAAAAACTTTAATGATCAGAATATCAAGGTCTAATACTCTAAGTATGAGCACATATCTTTCTTCTTCATGTTCCATGAAAAATATCCCGCTCTAGCTCTTGGAAATCAAAAGGCTACATGAATCTAATTTGAAGAACCACCCTAGCTATTTCCCCTACAATATATTCCTTGGAAATGCCATCCTAGTCCTATTTATCTTCAAGGAATAGATCCATAATATTCTATATTGTGTCATAGTAGAGTTGAGAAATCCATAGGCTCATGTTTCATGTGTTTCTTTTACCAATTATGATGATCTATATGTTTGGGATTGGCAATGGGTCTCGAGTTGTGGTGCACAGAATTTTAACAATTGTATTACTTTAAAGTCAATAACTCAAGATAATGAGATAATTAATGCACGAATGAACTATACAACACCCTAATTGGAAATATCATTCAATTCAGCGACACCATCAGTGTCACAGACCTCTAAATCTTGAAGGATCCAACAACAATGTGATAAGGATGACCAAGATCCCTTAGCAGGGACAAATATAGACTACAATCTCATGGATTTAATGCCCCCATTGAGAGGAAATTATATGGTTCACTGGGAGTTACAATAATCATTTAATGAGAAGATGTAGTACGCATTCATTAATTCCATCAGATTGGTAGACCATTGTGTTGGGCCCAGGGAAGAAGCACACCTGTAGGCTTCTACCCCAAACCCCATCAGTGATATCAATCCAAGGGAAGATGTTACTCAAGGAAGAACAATGCTCAGGGAACTATCCTTGAAAACACTATATATGTTTCCAAGAAAAGAAAGAAATAATTTCTCTAAGATCAGTAAGAATATCCATCTATGAAAACTTCCTCCAATATAGTTCTTTATCCCATTAGATTGGTTGATCTCATAAATGAGTCATGGTCATCCAATCATCAATGTAATTAAGAGGGTTCCAATCAAGCACCTATGGATCATCTATCTAGAACCTCCATGCTTTTTGTCATGGAATTATCCCTTATGAGCATAAATATGCTTCTATCATGAAATTATTACTTGATCAACTACCTCACAAGTAACCCAACTTGACTCTCAATCCTCAATGAAATTTTTCTATTAAAGGCACTTTGTGAAGCCATTATAGAGACTATAAATATAACTCTAGAGTTTGAGACCAAAGTGGATGTTGTTAAAGCCTACCATACATGTATAACTGAGAATGAAGAGTGCCATTACACAATCTCCTTATATGAGGAAGATGAGGGTGTAGTCATACAAGGCTGCATACACCCCATCTACCTCCCAAACAAGCTTAATAGAGTTAATGTGTGCCGATACCTAGTAGATAATGGCTCTAGGATCAATCTTATCCTGACATGGACCCTTTAACAATTTAGATATACAAAATTTGACCTAGAAACATCAAAAATGAGGATTCAGAGATATGAAAAGAGTGAAAAAATATACTCAATAAGATATAATTGAAGACTCGGTTTAGTGATTTAGTATATAATACCGAATTCATGGTTGTCTTGCAAGACACCAATTTCAATGCCTTACTAGGAAGTATTGGTCTATATATGTATAAAAAAATACCTTCATCATATAACTAGTGCCTAAAATACCCCCTCAATAATTGATTAGGGGTGATCTTGGGTGATTCTTCTCTCTTTAACTCATGTGAAATCTATTACCTTGATATTGAGTATTACAAAAGGAGTGGAAAGTATCCCCTGTTCAAAATATATGAGTGTGTTAATGGACCTAATAACTTTAGAACCACCCTAGTGGCCATTTGGGATGACTTGAAGAGTATTTTTATACTACTAATTCACAATTTTTAAGTAAAAAACCCATACCTTAGACACCACTTAAATATTCTAGAGATAAAAGAGTGATCCTGAATCACCTACTACTCATATTAGGGGTAAGTTTACCTAAACAAATAAATTCTATCCCAACATATGTTAAATATTTAAACATATTATAGTCAAATTATGCCTCTCTCATGTATACTGAAGGGTAGGACTAAACAATAGGTGATCAGATGAGCTATAGTGTTTTGATATCCCAGGTGAACCACATAGGAAAATATAATGAGGATTGGGTGCCACAATTCCAATCAACATGGAATCTACATAATTATAAGGATATATAGTTGATTCTAATGATTTTTTATCTATAAAGAAAGCGATTCCACCTCACAATCGTCTATATCTATAACAACCAGAGCATTCACTGTATATTCTCATTAAATAAACAATATATTAAATATCATATTTCACACAATATGTGAAACTAAAATGAAAAAACATTGATATATTTTTAATGTTAAATATGACATTTAAAACATATCCATTGAATTAGATGGTATAAATTGAAGTAACCATATCAAAAAATCAATAAATAAAGTAATAAGAATGAAATATAGAAGTGAAATACTTCCTTATGAAGATAATTTGTCTAAATTTAAAAGTTAGTTAGCTTTGAATGGGTTTTCCTTGGGCCAAGTCCAATCCTAACTCAAGAAATTAAAATTTTAGAAAAACCATATATGAGAGAAGTTCAATATTTTGGGGATTTATAGAAAATCCATTGTCACAAACCAAACTAGGTCAATGCTGAACTACTCACCTAATCTAGCCTATGACATGGCCTGAGAGGAATGATCCTCTTGGGGTAGAAACTAGTGCCGAGAATAAAGCATAAATAAATTGGTAATGATTTATCACTTGAACGATAGAGAGATAAATAAATATAAACTAAAAAATGAAAAACAAAAAACATTAAGAGAAACAAATTAAACTGTACATACCTCTATGTGAACCTCTAGGTCAATACTAAACACTGAACCAACATCGCTCCATGGAGACTGAGACTAAGATGAAAGCTACACCAGAATCTAAAAACAAATATAGAGATATAAGAATGAGTAATAAAACTTAGTAGGCATGCCTGAATAAACTTCTACCTATGCCTAACATTTAAAAATAAAACTAATTCGTACTGGTTTAAAAATAAGATATATAAAAATAGGTTTTTCTACTATTTAAAGAAAAACAAGAAACAAGATTTATTTTTTAGTAAAAATAATTTCCATTATATTTTAAAAATAGTTTTAAAAGCATATAAAACATTTTAGTTAGTTCCTTATAAAAGATAACCAATTCTAAATAGGTTTTTCAGTATGAAAAAAATATTAATATGGAATTTTAGGAAGAAACTAGGAAAAATAGAGGAAACCATATAGAAGATCATTTTAAAATAGTGTTATGAAAAACAAGAGTAAAAGAGAGAAAACACTACGGGAAACCCCTAAGAAGCTAGGTAAACTAGGTCCTAGGATCCTTTTACCTCAGTGATAGAACCATATAATATGTTATCATGCATGATCCACTAGAGAGGTTGAATCTAAAGTTCTAGTGGTCCCCAAAACATCATCATATTTTTTTTAGTGTTGTATTGTAATCCTACTGAATATCCAAGGTCAGTGCCATGTCAAATCAACTAGTGTACTAGTCCTTAACAACCTTCATAGGTACCGAGGGATCCCAAGTGCTCTATTTTCCCAAATCATGGATGTTCTTCCTTTTTTAACCACACACAAAATCACAATAATTCAAAGCCAACTTTCACATGTCAAATCACTACCATTCAATATATTCATAGGGGAAACCCATTTCACAGTCATTACACACACACACACACCAAACCATCATTTAAATTACTCACTACACATTCAAATACATTTATAAAACCAATGGGATATTCAAAATACTATATATTTCAATTTTGTTTTTGGAAAACATGCTTAAACAAAGAAAACCACTATTGGAAGCTTTGGTAAAGTATATGAAATGAGTGAAAATTCATTTCTAGGAATCAAAAGTCAATTTAGATAGAATATAAATATCATATAATAAAGATTTTTTTTAAAACATTTAATAAATCATGGAATTAAAATTAAATATTTGGGCACATGGAACCTACCTCAAAACACACTACATTGGAAAAAAACAATCTAAATCCACCCCAAAAAGGTCTACAGAAGCAAAAGAACCTTTTTTAAACTTATACACATATTATCCTATACATTTATATATAAATACCCCTAGATTCAGTGTAGATATTACCCTCTCCATGAGGGAATATATACAAATATTGTATATATATATATTCCTTACCCATGTATACGTGTGTAAGTTTCCTTCACAAACGACAGTCCAAAACACACTATAAAAATACCATAAACACAAAAATTATGAAATCCCTAATTAAAATTGGGATAAAGAATTAAAATGGAAGAAAAAATACCTAGAACCAAAGATGAACTTACTTCCTTCAACAACCATGGATAGAATATGCCATAATCAGACCCCATTATCCCTAAGAACTAAGAACCAATAATAAAAATACCCAAAATTGGGTTAGGGTATGGATGGGTCATGAGAAACACACAAAGGATAAATAAAACCAAGAAATAGGAAGAGAAAAAGTAAGAGGAAAAGAGGAGAGGCTTACCAGATGATAAAAAACGAAGAAGAATATAAGAAACAAAGTTGAGGGAGGATTCACACATGAAGGGAAGGGGGACCATGGGGTGGGACTGACCAAAAAGAGAGGAGGGGAGATAGGGGCTTGGTCACACAAGGTAAAGGAGGGGGTATTAGATAATAATAATAATAATAATAATAATAATAATAATAATAGTAATAATATTTATAATAATAATAACAATAAAAATAAAAATAACTATAAAAATAATAATAATAATATTATTATAATGTTTTTTAAAAAAACTAGCAGCCCGCATGGTTTGGTTGCATGGAATGCCAGACCGTACGCCAACCATGTGGCACCTCTATCCAAGGAGGATAGGTTGCACAGTTTCTGGGACCTGGTTCTTGGCCGTGCGCTTGACTATGTAGCCTAAGCAGAGCCACTATCTGGGTATCCCAATTTTCCCTAGGATGTCACATGATTTTTTTCAATTGTGCACTAACCATGCGCCTTCTATTGTCCTCCCAAAAAACCCTTATTTTTTTTGAAAAATACTCGATAATGCTATTGAATAAAGGTAAGACCAAAAATAATTAAAATAATAGATAAATTTTATGTTTGAGTGTGAAATTTATCCCCACCTTTGGCACTTTCTTCCCCCAAAAAGTACCAAAAGACTCAATTGATTAAGTCACAAGGGAAGGGAACAACGACATTAAAAACAAAACCTCTACCACCTGAGGAATGAAAACTGAGAAATTGATTTCCAAAAAAATCTAAAAATTCAAGAACCCAATAAGATGGTAATATCATCCTTAAGTAACCATCTTGACATCCAAAGAAACAACTAATAAGATCCAGAAACTCAAACCACCAAACAAAATAACCAATGATGAAGAACTCACATCACCAATCATAACCTCAAACAAGGAACACCCTGACTCCTAACATAGAAATTACAAAAGAAACCCATCATGTTATTTTCGAGATATCTATGAGAATCATTCATACAAAACACTTTCCAAACTATACAAACCACTATGATCAAGGCTAGGAAGGGAAGAAACAAGAAAGTGCCTCATCAAGAACACTTAAAAACCAAGTTTACCATATGGTCCTACGGTGGACTCCCCAACATATTAAGAATCTTTTCAAACCAAATTGGGTTAAACCTGAGCTCTTTGTATGGAAGTTTCCCAACCATTTTATAATTATAATCATACATTTATTTACCAATCCAAAATAACCCACAAACAGATGAAATATGAAATTCTAAAGAGGCGATGTATATAACAAAAAACATAATCATCTATAATAAAAATATTTATAACATCCCAAAAAACAACTACCTTTTAAATGGATTTCCCAAAATATAGAAAGGAAAAGTAATTACACCAAATTGGAAATCCATATCACTAATAGATATGGTTTATATGGTTGCCTTAGGAAAATTCCCAAATAAAAGGAACAGGCAAATAAAAAAGGAACTAGTGCAAAAAATGAATTTTCACATTTTTTTTATTTTTAATGTCATTTAGAACACAATGTTACTGTAGGAAACATTGTAAATAATTTTTTAATATTGGTTAATAAAAACCCACATTTTAAATAATTTTTTTTGGGGTTTTTTAGGTTGGTTATTTAATAACAGACATGAAAACCTTTTACCACATCGGTTAAAGAAAACGACATGGAAAATGGTTTTCTACATTGGTTATTAAATAAACTATGTGAAAAAATAAATCATAATTGACTTTTGATGTTTTTATAGGATAAAAGACATGAAAAATCAATAATAAATGGGTTTTCTCATGTTAGTTATTTGATAACTGATGAGAAAAATAAATCTTCACATGTTTTTTCACATCGGATATTTCATAGCTAAAATGATTTTTTTTAAAAATAAATTTATTTTGATTATTCCCATACCCAATAAATATTAGTATAAAACCAGAAGAATAAAAACAAAATACCAACAAAATAACAACAAAACAGACACTTATAATTTCAACTTCCAAGTTTATAATAAATAGTACAAATAAAATAAAATCCAATCAAACCTGTTAAATGATTCACCCATTCAATTTGTAAGTTTATTAGATCCTATTAACTATAAGTACAAGGGTAATAAAAAATCTACAAATTAAAAATAAACCATTTAACATGTATTCTGAATAAAACAAATGAAATATTAAGGAAAAGTTTATAAAGAAACCTAACTTTCTAGAACTTCATAATTATCCCAGTTGAAATTATTTCATACATAAATCTTAAAACATAGTATCCACATACCTTTACTCCTTATTTTTCATGAAAATCCTTTTTCAATGATTTGTTTTAATTCAAAATAACATTTTTAAGTAATATATCCAAAATTTAGTAATTGTAAATGAAAATTCACCTTTACTTTTATATATATGATCTTAGAGATATTCTTTCTTATAGTATCTATTAATAAATTCCATTACCTATTTGAAAATAATATGAATAAAATAAATTTAATGTCATTATAATATAAAAAAATATGAAAATATTCAAAATTACGTGTTCAATACATTCATAAAAGTTTCTCACACTTAACCACATACAGAGCATATTCAGTAAAGTGTATTATCCCTTATACAAAAAATACACAACATCCAATGGACACTGATATAAAAGAAAATTTAAGGTGAGTGGTTATTATGTTAAGAGATATATAACAATTTTTGAGATATATGTTTCATACTCTTGAAGATAAGAAAAAATCCAACACTAAATAATTGTATTATTTTGAAATATTTCAGAAATATAAAATGTTCTTTCTACATCAATCATTATCCTCACTATAGATGAAATAAAACGTGGGTCCATAAATCCATATACTTCTATCTTGTCATGCTGTGTAAAATTTTTATAAAGATACATAATACAAAACAAATATAAGTATACATTTTCAATAAATTAAATGATTTTTTTCTTCTGTTAATCTACTTACATGAAAAAAACTTGCATCATGTTAATTCCCAACTAATGTCTAGTTACAAGATCCATTATATCCTTTTTCAAAATTTCCACACTCATTTCATGAACACAAATTCTAGATTCATTTGGAATCTAATATACATCCAATAAAAAAATTGAATATGTTTAAAATCTATCAAGACCAGTAGAAATTTTATCTAAATTCATAAAATTGTCTATTTATTAATTTTTATACAATATTTATTTAACTTTAAAGTATTCTAATAAAAAAATAGATAAATATATAAAATTTAAAATGTTAAAATAATTTAATATAAAAATGAAATAAAACATAAAATATATTCTTACCTCTATGGTAATATATAAAACAAGTCTAGATGGACAAAATAAAAAATAGACGATACTTTGTCCAACTATAATCACCTCATTTGCAGGTAATGGTATTCTTGCTGATCTATCTAGAATATCCTATACAGTGACCCTATGATTATTTATATCCATCTGTTGATGATGAATGATATTTCGAATATAAAATATCATCCCATATACAACATTATGATGTTGGGGATCATCAACATATAACTCAAAATAACTGGGAAGCTGTGGGGGGGGGGGTGGTAGGAGTAGGATAAGAAGTGTGTCCTGTAGGTAAAGGTTCATGATTAGGATAAGTAGGAGTGGGATCTATTAGAAGAGGTAGAGGATTGGGATCTGCTGTTGGAGGTGGAGGAGTGAGATTGACAATCTGAAACTATATTTGCATGTCTGCAAACATTGACTATACTAAAGCTATAATCTTGTCCTCTATTATCATAAAAATATCCTAAAATTTTGTTTCAAAAGATTTTATTTTTTATAAACATCCTCTATTGAAGAAGTTTCAGAATGTGGTAAAACTTTTTTTTGATACACCTGCCAGGTATCCTTGTACACTACCTAGGTATTTAGGATTTCCCAATACTATAGCTAAAATATCCTTCCTACCCTCAGCTATAAGGACCCCATGTGTGCTATGATCCTCAAAATACCCCTGTATATAATATTTTAAAAATTAAAAAAGGAATCACAATATATAAGGAATTGATTTAAGTTAAATAAATAAATAAAGGAAAAATCTTACAATCCTATCAACCACAACCCTAGAGTCTTCCATAAGATATTGTCCTTTTTTTTATATTCGACACCTCTTCTATTTTTCATGTCTAGAGGGGGGGGGGGGGTGAGGGTCAACCTCTTCAGATCTTGAAGACTCAGCTCTTAGTCCTTGAAAATCTTCAACTATCATTTATTCTTCCAACAATGTATTCCCTCCATGAGATAAATTATGAGGGTATACATTTCTATATTGGATCTCCTGATGATATATCCTCAATTTATATTGATTAAGAATAAATCAATCACCAATATGATCATTAATATGAAAACAACTTATAAAAGGTAACATTGCACTTACCAAAAATGCTTCTCATCATCTAATTTCAAAAAATTGATTCCATGTATCTTCATCTATAAATGGATATATATCACATGGATTATTATGATGTCTATTCCAAAAAATAAAATCTGATGTGAGAGTTGATTTAAAATCCCTCCATCTCCAAACAACCAATGATAAAAATTTCCTCCAAACTCCTCTAGTATCAGGTATATCATATGTCATCTAATAATAAGGGGGAAAACATATATTACTATAAAAATTCCAAGATAAGTAAAATAATAACAAAAAATATTACCAAAATGGTCTCCCACAAGTGAGATATTATCAATTTGTGAATACTTATCCAATCATCAATCAAAATACTAACATTTATTTTAGCCTAAATAGATATAAAAATCTTAATTTTTTTTGAATTTGGAACTCTTGGAATATCATTATCATCAAAGTCTACTGGTATCCACTGGTCTTAGCTATGGACAATTGATAATTTTGGTAAATGTGTGCTGTCATGTTTACCAACCCTTGAACTCGTTTTTGGCCCAATGGAAGTAGATTTCTCTTGTAAAAAAGGATGAGGAGGATCATTAATTAGAGCATTTGAAAATTCATTCCCAAAGGTATGAGTATGACCATCTATAGAATTATGTGGTGGATTAAATGATTTATATGAAATTATCCTACAAA
This sequence comes from Viscum album, assembly GCA_963277665.1. Classification (NCBI taxonomy): domain Eukaryota; kingdom Viridiplantae; phylum Streptophyta; class Magnoliopsida; order Santalales; family Viscaceae; genus Viscum; species Viscum album. Next base: position 4,869,362 of record OY728145.1, read on the forward strand.
TCAAAGAAACAAACAATTAGTACACAAATTAAAAATCCAATTATTACATAAAAATGTAAATGAAAAATGAAAAATTATCAAATAAAAAGTAAAGTAAACTAAACTTAACACTTTTTTATAGTTAACTAAAATTATAAAAACATAAATGAGAGATGAAATGACATAAATTAATGAAAACAAATCAAAAAATGGTGCATGAATAGTAAAAATACTCTAACCTAAAAAATTATTTTTTCACACTAAAAAGAATATATTTTGAATATAATCTTATACAATATTTTTTTATTTAATATAATTGATTTAAAATAATTGTTTTCCAAAAAAATAAATTAATAGATAAGTTACGTAATGGTACACATAGTAAAATAAACTAAACTTAACTAAATTAATATAAACAAACAATTTAACTTATTAGTTATAATATGTGTTTTAATAAATAAAATAAAATTAAAATATCTAGCATTTTATGAAATTTTAAAAAGTAAATGAGAAATAATCATATGTTACCTATAATATCAGGAATGCATTAAAAGAGTGCTTTCAAAAATTTCTTCATCGTGATTTTTCTGTATGTAACAAACCATGTCTATGATGTGATCATCAATATTATCTATTAATATTTCTATGGAAGTAGGGATCTCACATAAATCAGTATCTTCATCAAGTTTATCACCACCAACATAATTTTTTCCTTGTAAAATAATAGACCACTGCATATCAGATTGATCAAGAATATAGAAAATTCGTTTTACATGTGTTTCCATGATAAAAGGAATAACTATGTATTCCAATCTATTTAGATTAACTAGTGTCATTCAAAATTAATTATTCCTAACATTTTTGTTTCCAATAAACCATCTACAGTTAAAAATTGGAACTTTAAATTTAATGTAATAAACCTCCCATATTTCTTCAATGAATTCATAATATACACTTGATGTGGAGATTGGGTTTTTATCTTTGGCACTCAAAAAATGCATTACTTCTGCGAACACCAATACACTACTATTCTGAACTGCACTTTTGTTGTCTTGATCTTTCATTTGAAATGTATAGCCATTAATATCATACTAGGACCATGTTATCAAATTTAATCTTGGGCTGCCCACTAACCATCTCAATGTTTATGATGCATCAGATCTAACAAACACAATCTCTTTAAACCATGGAAAAAAAGTTTTGTTTTTCTCATTCAATATCCACATATCTTTCTTATTTTGATAACATTTTTTCATCACATTAATATGAAGTGATATATATGGTTAAAAATCATCTATGTTATTCAAGATGTATAAATTCACTTTTTTTATCAATTCACCTATCAATGATTTTACTTTCAATCCCTGAATACCCTTTCCACAATAATTGACTCATTAAGGGAGAGATGTAAGAAAAATGATGTTCTCCACTATAGACAAGTAGCTTGTATAGAACTCTGTAACCTCCTTATAAATATACTTCTTAGTAATGAAGGCTTTAGGTCAATATATATTCTTAACATACCCCTTCAATATCTTCATATAAATTTCAAAAAGATACATCCAATGTAGATATACAGGTCCATAAATCTTTATTTATCACACCAAATGAACCATTAAAGGCACCATGATATCAAGAAAATATGGAGGAAAATACATTTATATTTGAAAAATTATAGAAACCTCTTCATTATCTAAATTTTTAAAAGAATTGTGATAAATCCCCATATTAAAAATTGAATTGAAAAAATAAAAAACCGTTATAATAGTCATTTTTAAATATATGGGAAATATTCCACACAATGCAACTAGTAAGAGATAATGCATCAGGATGTGACAATCTTGAGATTTCTTACCTGTCAAATTCAAATCCTTTACAGAAACAAAATTTTTTACATTTGAAGAATAACCCTTAGACACTTTGATATCATGAAGACACTAAAAATCTAATTTTCTCCCTCTTGGATAATGTAGAACAAGTCGAGGTTAAAAATTTTTCCCTTCCATTAGGAGTGGGAACTAACTCTAAAAATATTCCCATTGAGAGTAATTCTAATCTTTCATTAAACCCATATGTAGTATTTCCTTTAATATCTAAAAATGTTCCAATAAAAATGTCATATATATTCTTCTATATGTGCATGAAATCAATGTTATATTTAACCTCATGATATCTCAAATATAGCAGCTCAAAAAATATTGATAATTTCTTCAAAATATTTCAATCATTACCAGATTTTTGTGTCTTTCCAAACATCACATCAAAGTTTTCCCCCCTCTCAAAATATTGATTAGTGGAAAAAGGTTTTTGATCAATATCAAATTCTTATAATCTGTTGAATACATTTTTTAATCTTCAATAACCCATGTATAACTTTTTTTCTCCCATGATGTAGTTGATAATATGAAGTATGTTGTTCATAAATTTGATAAGCGTTATACCCATTAACAGTGTATCTAGAAAAATTTTCATATGATGGGAATTAATTTATAGTAAACATAATCATTGAATAAAATTGAAAATATTCTATTTTATAAGAATCATACACTACAATACCTTTATCCTATTAAAATTTCAAATCATCAATTAATGGTGATAGGAAAACATTAATATCATTTCTAGGTTGTTTTTTCTAGAGATAATTAAACTCAACATGACATATTTTTTATTTATTCAAAATTTAAGAGATAATTTGTAAATTACCAATAAAAAATTCCATGAACTATGTGTGCTACTAAGGATTTTATCTGGATTGATTAAATCCATGTAAATCCCAAGTATGATATTTCTAAATTCATTTCTTAAAGTAGGAAACTGGTGATCAATTTTCTTCTACTATGGAGAATCAGTTGGATGCTATAATTTTCCATTACATATCCTCTCATCTACATACCATATTAACCTTTTTTCATTATGTAAATTTTTAAATAAATGTTTCAAATGAGTAATTATAGGAAGATACCAAAATGACTTGGTAGGGGTCTCTATTGTTGAGTCAATAAGGTTTTCCTTATGACTTTTCCATTCCTTCTTATTTTGAAAATCACAAAAACCTTATCTTTAAGAAAATTTCTTTTATTAGGAAAATTGATTTTATAAGGAAAATCGCTTTTATAAGAAAAATTATCCTTATCATATTTTCATCTAGATTTTTCTTAAGTATGAGATTTGGATTCATTTCTATTTTCTCGGAATCGTTGAAACTTTGATATGAAGCATTCTTTTTTAGGATCCGAATTCTGGACCAGAACTGTAATAAAGTTTCACTCCGAAATCCAGATGAGAACTGTAATAAAGTTTCATTCCAAACTCTGGATAAGAACTCTAATTAAGTTCTTCATCCGATTCCGGATGCAAATCCTTATGAAGTTTAACAACGAATTCTCATTACGAATTCTGATAATGAATTCTCATTACAAATTCTGATGACAAATTCTCATTACGAATTCTAATGACGAATTCTCATTCCGAATTCTCATTCCAAATTCATCTATTAAACAGAATCTGATCATCTTTGTTTTATACACTCTGAATTTATTCAGACTCCGAATCTTCACTCCGAACTTTCTTTTTTTACTTATGTCTTTATATGTTGTCTACTCTTTATTATTTTCTTACACTTCGAACCTTCACTCCGAATTTTTCATTCTGAACCTTTTGAGTTAGATTATAAAACGATGTCGTACATTCTGTTACACTTGTTTTAAAACGATGTCGTCAATTTTGTTATAAACTAACCGTTGTCTAAGTGACACGTGTACAAGTCCCTCCGATCTTTAAGGAAAATATGACCGTTGGAGAAGGATCCGACCTTACATATAAATAGGAGCTCATTTGAAAGAGCTCAGGGATGAAGTGCTGAAGAAAGGATGACTGATCTTAGACTCATGTGATTACATGCTTGAAGTGAATTCTAGAGAGAGAGGCTCTTATTAACACTCAAAGCTTCGTGTGACACCGAATGTTGGTGATTACATTCGAGGGCTTCCAGGGATAGGAAGACAGAGGTGCCGACTACCTTGAAGTTTGAGGGCTTCCTTGCTGAGGAAGACAGAGGTTGCTAACTACCTTGAAGTTGAGGGCTTGCGGGGATTGCAAGACAGAGACTCCGATCTTCGTATCGAGGGCTTACCCTGGTGTGGGTAAGACAGACTTACTTGAAAGTATAAATCAAGGGACCTTTATCCAAGGTTGTTGGATACCCTTCTCTTTGGGTTAAAAGACTTATATCTTGTTACTTGTAGTTATACTACTAGTTTATATTCTGCTGCATATTATATTGTAAGGAAAGTATAACTTTCTTATACTTCCTTATTTGTACTCTGTTTTATTTAGATTCTATACGCTTTAAGGTAGAATCTCATCTTGTAATCTTTTGTTAAGGTTCTATTTCCGGAACCAAATTTCCGGAACCTACTTTCGGAATCTCTTTTCAAGTTTTGTTTGGTGTTAGAGGTATTTTGAATTTTCTTAAGTTTAACTTTGTTAAACTTAGCCTTTTCATTTTCTTAAGGAAAACATAGTTATTCTTAACTAACTTTAAAGGTTCCAAAGGAATTTTTAAAAGTGTACAATTCACCCCCCCTCTTGTAAATTGAGCATCTTCATCACTATTTCGATCCTACAATTGGTATCAGAGCAGGTCTCTGAAATACGTATACTCACGAATAAGTTTTTATTGCTCACCTTTCCATTCCGAACTTTACCATTCTGAAAATTCCCAATCTGAACTTTGTAATTACAAACTTTTACTACTAACAAGTTTGTGTATCGAAGGTTTTTTCTAGTATGGCAGGAATTAATGTTGGTTCAATTGATAATCTAAATCCTACAAGACCACCAATCTTTGATGGTAATGATTATGAATACTGGAGAGATCACATGAAGACTTTTTTTATCAATACTGGAGTGGAAAACTTTGTTATGCTTACTGGAGATTATAAAATTCCTGACAAGGAAGTTAGAACTTTTACTAACCAGGAAAAGCAAGAATATCAACTCAATTATAAGGTACACAATACTCTACTGTGTTCAATGACTAGAAACATATATAGCCAAATTTCTTATTGTGAAGCAGCTAATTGTATCTGGAAGAAGTTAGAGGTTACACACTTTGGAACTTCTAAGGTGATTGAGACTAGAAGAGCAATGCTTAGAGCTGAATATCATGGCTTCAAATTTCCTTATGGTGAACCAATCTGTAAAGTACAACAGAGATTTATGACCATTGTTAACAACTTACAATCTATGGTAAAGAAAGGTCTAGATGATGAAGCTATTATGGATAAGATAATTGATATTATAACCAATGAGTGGGAGTCCAAGAGAATAGCTATAGATGAGAACAGGAAGGTCACTCAAATTTCTCTTGATGAGTTATTTGGAACTCTTCTACAACATGAAACCAGAATGAAGAGAGATGCTGAAAACATCAAGAAGAAGAATGGAAATGGTACTATTGCTTTTACAAAAACTTTAAATCAGATGAAAGCTAAGACTCCTGAGAGAGTAACCAGATCCAAGTCTAAGAAAGTTATTTTTCAATCCGAATCTAGTGAGAGTGAAGTCTCAGAAAATGAATTAGAAAATCTTTCTCGAAGAATGAACAAGATAGCTGGACAAAGAAATTTCCAATCTAAGTATAATAAAAAGGACAGGAAAGATAATAAATATGGAGAAGTTACTTGTTATGAATGCAAGAGAGCTGGACATATTAGACCAGATTTCCATTTGCTCAAAAAGAAAGAAAGGAAAGAAAGGAATTAAGACAGGAACAAAAAGAAGTATTATAAAGCCAAATCTAAGAAATTTTTGAAAGCTAATGACACCTGGAGTGCCAGTGGTGGTGACTCTTCAGATGAATCTTCTGATTATAAATCTTCAGGACAGAAGAATCTTGGTCTTATAGCCAGATTACCTATTGATAATCATTGTTTTATGGCTAAGGTACGAAATGCTGAATCATTAACCAATGTTTCTTTAAATTCTAATGATAGTAAGTATTATAACTCTTCAGATGAAGAATCCTCTTCTGATGAGGAAAATACTTTACCTACTTATGAAGAAGTCTCTAGGTTTGCTGAACTTCTTGAGATTGAGAATTCCAAACTCAATAAGAAACTTCATAAGGAAAACTCTAGGAATTCTATTCTTACAAAAGAGATATCAAATCTTTCTAAAGATCTTGATAAGAAAAATGCTGATTTTGAAAGTATTTCAAAAAATCTTGAGGAAGTAAGTTCTGAGAAGAAAAAACTATCTAAAGAGTTAGAAAAAGTAATTTCTAAGAAAAATGTTTTCGAGCCTAACTATAGTTCAAAAACTAATGATTTTGAGGATAAAAACTTGGTTGTAAAACTCAAGTCCAAAATTTTTTCCTTAAAGAAGTGTTTATCAAACTTTACCCAGGGTAAGGAAAATTTTGATAAAATGTATTCCAAAATACGACCTTTAAGAAATAAATCTGGATTTGGTTATACCCATGCAAAACTAGTTTTTAGTAACAATTACTTTGTTCCTCAAAGTGCCCCATTTTGTACCAAGTGTCAATGTGGTGGTCACTGGGCAAAGAATTGTTCCTTAAAGAAAACCCAATCCTTAGGTTTTCATAAAACTTACTTTTCTAAGAAGATGTGGGTTCCAAAAATTTTATTATCTGAAAATCTCGAATCCAAACAAGTTTGGATTCCGAAAGTCTAATTTTCTTCTTGATTTCAGGAAAATAAAGAGAATACCAGCAACAATACATGATACATGGATTGTGGATGTTCCTGGCACATGACTGGTAACAAAAGATATTTTGAAAATATTATCAAAACGAAAGGAGGAAAGGTAACTTTCAGAGATAATGCTAAGGGTGAGATTGTTGGTATTGGTAATATTGTCCTTTTAGGTAAAACGTTAATTTCAAATGTTCTTTTTTTTAAGGGTCTTAAGCACAACCTCATTATAATAAGTCAGTTATGTGATGAAGGTTACCTTGTGAATTTTAGGAATGATAAGTGCTTAGTTCACAATTCCAAGGAAGAATTTATTCTCTCAGCCAATAGGCAAGAGAATGTTTACACCTTAAACTTAGAAGACCTTAGAATCCAAGATTTACCTTGCCTAAGTGCAATGGAAGATCATTCCTGGTTATGGCACAAAAGACTAGGTCACTGTAATCTTAGAAACTTATGTAAACTCTCTAAGAAGAAACTAGTTAAGAATCTACCGGAGCTTAGATTTGATTCTTCTAAAGTTTGTGATCCTTGTCAATATGGAAGCAACATAAATCTAGTTTTAAGTCAATCGGTGAAGTCTCAACAACTGATGCATTACAGTTAGTGCACATGGATCTTTTTGGTCCAACACAAACTGGAAGTATTGGAGGCGAATACTATGTGTTTGTTCTAGTTGATGATTACACTAGATTTACTTGGGTCTATTTTCTAGCAAAGAAGTCTGAAGCTTTTTCCTATTTCAAAAGTTTTAGAGAACAAGTTAAAAATGAGAAAAACCTTCCATTGAAAACTATTCATAGTGATCATGGAGGAGAATTTCAAAATTCTGATTTTGAAACTTTTTGTAGTAAAAAAGGTATTACTCATAATTTTTCAGCACCTATAACTCCTCAACAGAATGGTATAGTTGAAAGAAGAAATAGAATTCTTCAAGAGATAACTAGAACCATGTTGAGTGAATAGTCTATTGCTATACATTTCTAGGCTGAAGCTATAAGTACTGCTTGTTATACTATAAATCGAGTTTTGATTAGACCTTTTCTTAATAAAACTCCTTATGAGTTATGGAATGGTAGAAAACCAAGATTATCTTACTTCAAGGTTTTTGGTTGCAAAGTATTAATTTTGAATACTGAAGATAACTTACATAAATTCGCACCAAAATATGATGAAGGGATTTTCTTAGGCTATTCCACAACCTCTAAGGCTTATAGAGTTTTTAATAAAAATACTTGCACTTTTGAAGAAACAATACATGTAAAATTTGATGAGTCAGATCCTTTTGTTTTTAAACCACCTCAACCTACATCTTCGGATGTGTTTTCAATAACTGATTGTCAAACTTTGATAGAAGAACCTTCTGATAAGGAAATTGTTCAAGAAGATACTTCTGAAACATTTACCCCAGAAGACTTTCTACCCTATGTTGATGAACAGGTTTTACAAAACCCAAATCAGGTGTTTCTTAAGAATCATCCCAGTGATAGTATCATTGGTGATGTAAATCAACCTGTAAGGACTAAAAGTTCCTTAAGAAATGAAGTAGAACATCTAGCATTTCTTTCCCAATTAGAACCTAAAAGCACTGATGAAGCTTTAGGTGATGACGATTGGATCAAAGCCATGCAAGATGAACTAAATGAATTCGAAAGGAATAAAGTCTGGACCTTGGTTGAAAGACCTAAGGAAACTTCTATTATTGGAGTAAAATGGGTCTTCAGAAATAAATGTGATGAAAATGGATTCATAGTAAGAAAGAAAGCTAGACTTGTTGCTAAAGGCTATAATCAGCAAGAGGGAATAGACTATGAAGAAACCTCTGCTCCAGTAGCAAGACTTGAATCTATCCGTATTCTACTTGATTTTGCAGCGTTCTTTAATTTCAAACTTTTCCAAATGGATGTGAAATGTGCTTTTCTTAACGGTTATGTTCAAGAGGAAGTTTTTGTTGAAAAAACTCCTGGCTTTGAAGATACAAAACATCCTGATCATGTTTTTAGACTTACCAAAGCTTTGTATGGTCTTAAACAAGCCCCACGAGCGTGGTATGATATACTCACTAGATTCTTGCTTCAAAATAACTATGTTAAGGGAAATGTAGATCCAACCCTTTTTATAAATAAAGATAAGAAAAATGTTTTGATTGTTCAAATTTATGTTGATGACATTATATTTGGTTCAACTCAGCAATCTCTGACTGACTCTTTTGCAAGTATAATGAAGTCTGAGTTTGAAATGAGTATGATGGGTGAGTTAACATTTTTCCTTGGTTTTCAAATCTTTCAAAAACCAGAAGGAACATTCATATCTCAACATAAGTATATTAAATATCTTCTTAAAAAGTATGGTTATGACAACACTAAGAGTATTAGTACTCCCATTGGTACCTCAAACTCTTTAGATCTTGATGAAACTGGGAAACCAGTAGATCAAACATCTTTTAGAGGTATGATAGGAAGTTTGTTTTACTTAACAGATAGTCGACCAGACTTAATGTTATCGGTATGCTTATGTGAAAGATATCAATCCAATCCTAAGGAATCTCACCTAAAGGCAGTAAAAAGAATTTTTCGCTACCTTAAGGGAACCATGGATCTAGGATTATTTTATACTTCTGGAAATGATTTTGTTCTAAAAATCTTTTCTGATGCTGACTTTGGTGGATGTAGAATGGAGAGAAAAAGTACATCTGGAACTTTTCATTTCTTAAGAGATTCATTAGTTTCTTAGTCCTGCAAGAAGCAACATTCTGTAGCACTCTCCACTGCTGAAGCTGAATATGTAGCAGCTGGAAGTTGTTGTGCTCAAGTGTTGTGGATGCAACACACACTCACAGACTATGGCTTGAGTTTAACTAAAACTCAAATTTTGTGTGATAACACAAGTTCCATTGCCCTCAGTAAGAATCCTGCACATCACTCCCGTGCAAAACACATAGATATTAGGCATCACTTTCTTAGGGATCACACACTTAAAGGAGATATTATTCTTTAGTTTATCAGAACACAAGATCAACTTGCTGATATTTTCACAAAATCTTTGCCTTCTGATAGATTTGAATACATTAAACAGAAGTTAGGGATGATAACTATAAGGTAATCCTCCTTAATTAACTTTCTGTTGAAAAAATCTCCTTACAGTAATAAACTTCTTTTCATAGGGGGAGTACATTTTCTTGTTAGAATAGCAAAGTTTTTCAAAATTTGTTTTCAAACTTTTCGGAACGAAGATTTCCGGAATGGAGATTTACGGAAATAAAATTTTCCAGAATGGACATTTTCATACAGAATACTTCTGGAATGAAAGTGTTCGTATTGAAAATTTCCGGAATAGAAAATTTCGTACTGGTATTTTCATAACGAGATTTTCGTACCGAATCTTTCATAATAAGTTTTTTGTTTTCAATTTTTTTTAAATAATATTTTCGTACTGAGTTTGTTTTTCATACTGAGTTTTTCATACTGAGTTTATTTTTCGTTGTAAAGTTTTTTAAGGAATGTTACCTATTACGAATAATCCTCCTAAGCCAATCCGAAAGGTATGATCTCCTTACCCAAGTTTTCGTAGTCATATTTTACTTGCTGACATTTTCTTATATTTTGTTTACGGATTATAGTTTTCTTAATTCTTGGTTTAATAAAAACCTCAAAAAGATCAGATTCAAATTTTCTTGAGAATTCATTTTCAACCGTCAGATCTGATCTCAACTTATCACAACCGTTCGATCAACCGAGGAAGTTGAACCGTCGTTTCATTGCCTATATAAAGGGGACCCAAATACTCGTCCCACATTGGTTCTCAAGCTCTCGCGTCCCGAATCTCTGCCCCTTTGTTTTAAAGCCGTTCCGAACTTCAGTTTTTCTCCGTTCCGAGCTTCTCAGAGGACCTCAGCTCCGAATGTCTGTGGAGTTAGCTTCTCAAGAAATGTCATCCTCCAAGCCTATTTCACAATGGTTAGTTTACAGAGAAAGGCTAGTCCATCTGGATTTCTTCAACAACTATGATTCTCTTATTTCAAAGAATATCAAGTTGAATGGCTGGGAAGATATTGCTGTATCCAAACCGGGGAACCAAGACGATGTTTTTTCATATTTGCTTATCGAATTCTATGAGACAGTTACTTTTCTTCAAGAAGATGGAAGTTACAAGTTGTCTTTTAAGTCTTATGGCAAGACTTAAACTTTCTTATACCAAGGCAGCAAGCTTGGTAGGGCTGAATTATGAAGGAGAAGCCGAATTTATTTCTCATGTGTTGCCGAATTCTAAGGGTAGCTTCAACAAGGAAAAATCCTTTAAAACTCTCGGACTCTCAGACGAAAAAGCTCCGAATATTTCTAGTTTGCCTACAAATTTCCGGATTCTAGAGTTGTGGATCCAAGGTCTTATCGTACCGAGGAAAGGTGATAAAGACAGTTTGAAGAAGAGTGAGATCTATATCTTATATTTCCTGATAAATCTAAGGAAGTTTAACTTCATGAGGCACATTCTTATAACCATTGAGAATCTTAAGAAAGGAAATCTCAGAGCCCAGATCGTAATGTACCCATAAATTTTATCAAAGTTGATAGTTCGGTGCCTTGAATCTTTCAAGGAAGCTTGCAGATCTAAGCCAAGAGTTTGTAAAATTTTGTTGGTCAGTGATGATACCCTTAAGAGGATGGATGCGGCTTTTAACAAGGAGACTGGTGAGTTCTTCGATTTGCCTAACCAAGAAGAAGTGGCTCCGAAGGCTGCTGAACCGGAATCATCTAAACCAGTAAAGAAAAGAAAGTTGAAAGAAGTTGCAGTTGAAGTTGAGGATCCTAAAGCTAAGGAAGTTCAAACCGCACCTCCCAAACAAAAGAAGAAGAAAGCATATCCTAATGAAGTTTTTGCGAAGTGGAGAGCAGATAAACAGAAAAGGAAAGAAGGGGATCCGTAGTTCGGATTGGACCCTGCGGAGGCTAAGACATTGAAGGAGAGAACTGCTGATGAGCTTGAAAAAAAAGTAAAGGAAAAGAAGCTCAAGAAGAAGATGACAGAAGCCGAGGCAGTCCAAGCGTTATTAAAATTTAATGAGATGGTATCCGAAAGCATTCCAGTTCCGAGATCTTTCTCATTGGAATCTCTACCTGAGACTCCAGGAACAAACCTTGATCTTCCGGAAGAGACTAGAACTGAGCATGTTGAGCAACTCGAGAAGATTCAGCAAGTGGGAGAGGAATAAGTAGTTGGTGAAGGAAGTGGTGAAACAGGACATTTATTAAAACAAGTAGATGATTATAAGGGGTCGCCTTCGGAACATCTGTCACTCCAAACTTCAGAGGCTGAATCATCTAAGTTAGTAACTCTAGAGAAGGATAAGAATGAGGAAGATGTTGTTCAAAAAGTTTTTGATGATATTATTCAAGTATCTACTATTGAGCATAAAACTCTTGATCAAGAATCTATTCTGAAAAAGGACAAGGGGAAGCAACTCCTTGTTGAGACTCCGAAATCAGTGGCTAGCAAGAAAAGAGAAACTGGCGATTCATATAAAAGGAAGTTGGAGCTTATTGAGGAAGGAAATTCTCCAAGAAAAGTTTCAGATTCGGAGTCATCCTCGTTGGGACATGACTTTGTTGTCCAATCTTTGAGGAAGTTAGTGGGTTCCATTCCGATCATCTCAACTATAGATTTAAGAAGCCAAATGCTTCAACATGATCTGAATCAGAAATCAGATTCCGTATCCTTAGTCATGGATAAGTATGTCGAGATAGAAGCCGAATTCAAATCTTTTCTTGTTGGCTATGAAGCCCACAAAAGATCTTGCAAGAGAATGACGAGCTGGTTGAGGAAGACTGTGGAAGAGATGAGGCTATTAGATGAGTTTCAAGACAATGTTAAAGATGCCTTTGAGACAGAGGACAGGAAGATAAATGAGTTGACTTCTTCCTTTGAAGAGAAGCTGACAGATGAAAAGAACTTCAGGATTCAAAAAATCAGAGATCTGAATGGGAAGCTGAATTCCGTTTCTCAAAACTGGAAGTTTGAAAGGGATCATCGGATTGAGTTTGAACAGAAGATGAAGTCTCAGGAAGAAAAGATCAAGGCTCAGGAAGAAAATCTGAAAGCCCAGGAAGAAAAGATTGAAGCTCAATCTGCAAGAATAGTTGTCTTAGAGAAACAAGCTAAAGAAGATCATAAATACCTGAAGAAGATTTAGACTATTCTTAAGGGGCTCATTTCGAAGGAAAAATATCCGAAATAACTAAATCCGATCTTTTTGTTGTAATATTTTTTTGTTGCCGAGATTTCAAACTTAATGAAATTTGTGCTTGTCATTCCTTTTGTTGTTACTACTAATGTTTCAGGTACTTTGTTATTATTTTTCCATTCCCTAGATTTATTTTTGAAAATCACAAAGGGGGAGAAGGAAAAGATCCTTAAGAAAAAGAACTCTAATAAGAGTTTATCTAAGGGGGAGAAGGAAAAGATCTGTAAGGAAAAAGAACTCTAATAAGAGTCTATCTAAGGGGGAGTTTTTCATTAAAGAATACTTTCTTTTTCGTAAAGAAATATCACTCCAGAAATCTAGAATACGATCCTTAGAGTTTCAAATCCTAAGGGGGAGTTAGTCGTATTCATCAAAATCCTTAAAGCCAAGGGAGATAAGCCTTAATGTTTTTCTTTCTTATTAGAATTTCGTTTTCGTAAGGATGTTTGTTCTTTCCAAAAAGAGGGAGATTGTTGAGTCAATAAGGTTTTCCTTATGACTTTTCCATTCCTTCTTGTTTTGAAAATCACAAACACCTTATCTTTAAGAAAATTTCTTTTATAAGGAAAATCTCTTTTATAAGAAAAACTATCCTTATCATATTTTCATCTAGATTTTTCTTAAGTATGAGATTCAGATTCATTTCTATTTTCTCGGAATCGTTGAAACTTTGATATGAAGCATTCTGTTTTAGGATCCAAATTCTGGACAAGAACTGTAATAAAGTTTCACTCCAAAATCCAGATGAGAACTGTAATAAAGTTTCATTCCAAACTCCGAATACGAACTCTAATTAAGTTCTTCATCAGATTCCAGATGCGAATCCTTATGAAGTTCAACAATTAATTCTCATTACAAATTCTGATAATGAATTCTCATTACAAATTCTGATGACGAATTCTCATTACGAATTCTAATGATGAATTCTCATTACGAATTCTGACGATGAATTCTCATTCCGAATTCTCATTCCGAATTCATATATTAAACAGAATCTGATCATCTTTGTTTTATACACTCTGAATTTATTCAGACTCCGAATCTTCACTCTGAACTTTCTTTTTACTTATGTCTTTATATGTTGTCTACTCTTTATTATTTTCTTACACTCCGAACCTTCACTTCAAATTTTTCATTCCGAACCTTTTGAGTTAGATTTTAAAACGATTTCGTACATTCTGTTACACTTGTTTTAAAACGATTGTTATAAACTAACCGTTGTCTAAGTGACACGTTTATAGGTCCCTCCGATCTTTAAGGAAAATATGACCGTTGGAGAAGGAGCCTACCTTACCTATAAATAGGAGCTCATTTGAAAGAGCTCAGGGCTGAAGTGCTGAAGAAAGGCTGACTGATCTTCGACTCATGTGATTACATGCTTGAAGTGATTTCTAGAGAGAGAGGCTCTTATTAACTCTCAAAGCTTCGTGCGACTCCGAATGTTGGTGATTACATTCGAGGGATTTCAGGGATAGGAAGACAGAGGTGCCGACTACCTTGAAGTTCGAGGGCTTCCTTGCTGAGGAAGACAGTGGTTGCCAACTACCTTGAAGTTGAGGGCTTGCGGGGATAGCAAGACAGAGACTCCGATCTTCGTATCGAGGGCTTACCCTGGTGTGGGTAAGATAGACTTACTTGAAAGTATAAATCAAGGGACCTTTATCCAAGGTTGTTGGATACCCTTCTCTTTGGGTTAAAAGACTTATATCTTGTTACTTGTAGTTCTACTACTAGTTTATATTCTGCTGCATATTGTATTGTAAGGAAAGTATAAATTTCTTATACTTCCTTATTTGTACTATGTTTCATTTAGATTCTATACGCTTTAAGGTATAATCTCATCTTGTAATCTTTTGTTAAGGTTCTATTTCCAGAACCAAATTTCCAGAACCTACTTTCAGAATCTCTTTTCAAGTTTTGTTTGGTGTTAGAGGTATTGTGAATTTGCTTAAGTTTAACTTTGTTAAACTTAGCCTTTTCCTTTTCTTAAGGAAAACATAGTTATTCTTAACTAACTTTAAAAGTTCCAAAGGAATTTTTAAAAGTGTACAATTCACCCCCCCTCTTGTAAATTGAGCATCTTCATCACTATTTCGATCCTACATCTATAACTTATAAATCAACCTGTTATTTTTCTTTCAACTTATATCATGAAATACCACATTTAGGCTACCCCGATAGAGATTCATATTTCTTCCTATATAGAAAATAATCATTCAGGTAGTCACATATTTTCTTTTACCCTAATCCCATTAGGCATAATATTTTTTTTACTTTATAATGTGAATTCAGAAGATTATTGTATTTAGGTAGAATATATTTTAACAATTTAGAAAATCTGTAATACTCTTGTCACTCTATCCATGTTTCTACTTCATATTAATCAATCTTAAGACCATTAATAAAACCATAAATTCCATACAACACAGATACAATGGATTTTTAGCATCACCATATAGATGCCCAATTTTTGGTTCTTTCTCAATTTTCTCTAATTCAATATCAAAAATCATTTCTTTAATTTGATTATACTTATCATCTTGCAAAGTATCATCATCAGTAGATCTGAAATTTTTCCCATTTTACCAAGACAAATCAAAGAGATATAACTTGGATTAAAACTATGAAAAATTAAATGATTTTAGATATCTATTATTTTCAACTTCTTTATATTTAAACATTTTAGGCATGTTTAGAAAAACATGTCATTGTTTGGAACATTTCATTTAGAAAATTCTAAAAAATCATCCACACCTTCCTTATATTCATCACTTATTCAAAGTGCAGTAATCCAAATTCAACTCATTATTATCTATAAAAAATATCAAAAAAATATATTTTCAAACTAATATAGTGGTGATAAAATTTAGTTATAGGGGGAAATGGTATATTATTTCAATTATAATCAAGAAGACACAGTTGTGGAATAATTCATCAGTAAAATGTTTTTATGATTTTTAATGATAGTGAATATAATGTTTAAAAAGTTAATAACATTGGATATGAAATTGAATGTTAATTGGAATTATTATACAATCAAATATAAAATAAAGGAAATAAATTTATTTCACTATATTTTAAAATAGAGTCTTACTAGAAAAGAAAAAATAAATGAAATCCTTAGAAGAGGGACTAAATATCTAGAAATATCAAGTGAAGATTTCATTGAATTGAAAGTAAAAAAATTGAACAATAATATAGTATAATTATAACTAGAATGAATTTATTAAATATAATAGATTAATTATAGAAGTATTATAATTAATAGTTTCCAGCAAAACAAGATGGTAGTTGAAGTTAAGTCCCTCACTGAGAAAAAATTTCTTAAATTAATAGTAACTCTAATGAAATGTCAAACACAAATATTAGTGAATAATTACAAATTTTAGAAGAAAATATTAATATTAAATGGTCTAATTTCCTATAAATATTACTCTTAGATTTGATTATTATATTCTTAATCCAATGAAAATAAATATTTCATTGAACAAAAGGATCAATTTTGTAAAGTAATAGAAGGTAAAATTTTCTATCTAACCACATTAAAGAAAATAGGGTGTTAAATACCTAATATATTATAAATAATTTGGAGGGATATAATAAATCCACCCATAAAATAATGATAAAAGTTATATATTTATAGGATATAAATGTGAAAATAATCATAAACCTAATACATCATATTGAACACATGATAAATAAATTGAATTAAATAGGATTTCCAAAAATTTAAACATAATCCATACTAAAAAATAATTTGGTTAGTGTTATTAGAGTATATATCAAGTGGATAATAAGAAACAATAATTTTTTTTGTTGTAGATAAATATTACATTTTAATAGTATTATAAAATAACATTGAAATATAATAATATATTACATTTAATTTTTTTATTAATATTTATTACATAGGGAGTAATTTTTGATATATTGAGAATAGAAATATCATTGAAAAATCTAGAAAACAAATAGGGGAAATATTATAAGGAAAATTAAAAAAATTGCTGGAAAATTCATTAATGAGCAAGTAATGAAAAAATAGTTTCCTTTCAATCATTTATAAAGTAAAAATAAAAATAAAATAAAATTATGAATTTATAAAAATATATACAATGATATCCATAAAAATATATATGGAATATAGACATGGAGGTGAATGATTATCATTTGAAAAAATGAGATTAGGAAGGGTCAACATACATGAAACAATTAATTTGAGTTCTTAAACAAGGGGATATTAAATGGTAATATGTGATATAAAAAACAAAATATGAAAAAAAAACCAATAATACAACTTAAACTCATATCCAAATTAGTTTTTTACTAACCTGAAGAGATAAGGATTCTAACTGAGTGATTATTCATTAGATATTGTGACGAAAGAGGGAAATAAACCTCATGGTTCATAAAATTAGGGTTATAATAACATGAAAAAAGGAACCCAATCAAACCAAAACACTAAAAATGTAAAAATCATTGTAGAGAATCAATTTTTCAAGGAATCATCCATAGACCGACTGAATGAGAGGATAGAAAATTTATGAGGCTTACTTGAGGGATGAGAAGATATATATTCAAATATGCAATGATTAGGCTAATGAAACTTGATGGTGTATAAATATGGTAGTGTGATATTTGAGGCCACCATATAAAAAAAAACGAGGGTTAGGGTTTCTGTTTCATGGAGTGACCAAAATAGAGAAATGAAAATGTGTGAGGCTTACCCGAGTGGTGATAAAATCTATCTTCAACACACAATGATGAGGCCAATGAAACTTTAGGGTGTATTAATATTATAATTCATGATTGGATTCCACCAGATTGAATAAATGAGGGATAGGGATTTTGCGTGAGAGAAACGACACTACTATCGCGAGAACAAAAGACACCTAAATGAATCCACCCAATGATTCATAAAATTTTAAAAGGAACATAACATCTGTTATTTAATTATTGATGTGAAAAAGACATGATTTTTTTAACATTGTTTATATAATAATTGACGTAAAAAATCCATGATTTTTTTTTCATGTTGGTTATTTATAACCGATGTGAAAAAGACATGATAATTTCTATTTAATGTTTTTATATAATAATCGACAAGATAAATCCACAAATATATATTTTTCAAATCCTATATTATATAAATGATGTGGAAAATAAATTTTTACGGCCTTTTAAGGTCAGTTATAAATAATTGATGTTAAAATAACGATGCGATAAATCATTTTTGTACAAGCGGGGGATTCTTGGTGACACCATTGAAACCTAATAAATGACTTTAAATACACACAAAAACACAAAAACTCAAAAGACTAATCTCTGATTTAAAAAATTGGAACCAACTGGCCAGATTAGAAAAATAGGACTTAACTAATAATTCCCCAAAAAAATATGCCTTAACAAAACGGTCAATCACTGTAACAATTAGTAGTCTCTAAGGAGTTATCTAGGGGAAATACCCAGAAAAAAACTTATTCAAAATCACCTCAATGAATCAAACCAACTCAAACTTGACAAGATCAAACCACTAAATGGTAGCCACTAAATTTCAAAAAATAGAAAACTAAAATGAAGAAAGACTCAAACGGTTCCCATTATGACGTCAAAAACAACAAGTGGGTTTAACATTTATCATACCCAGTAGCTCCTTTAATGTATGAAAAGCTTAACTATAAGGCCTATGACTAGATCTGTGATGTATTGAAGCATCTAATTCTCCACAGTTAGGAGCCAAAAATTCCCAAACAAAACCTCTTCTTTGGGAAACAAAACTTACAAAACCTCTTTAGGCTAACCAAGAATCCACACTGAACAAAACAATAATACATCTGAAAAACTGACCACCACTCTACTAGGAGTCTGGACAGGACCAAAAATTGAAAGAGACTCCTTATAAAACTTCTGGACCTTTCTTTCTGACATATTCTAAATAAAATTAAAGAAAAAATCCACACCAAAACCAAATCACACCTTAACTCAAAATGACAACCTTATAAACCAGAACATATCACAAAGCAAAATCAACAATTTTTAAAAACTGGCATTTCTATTTTAAATTGAAAAAAACTTTCCCATATATAAAACCTTTTCAAACATCAATATTATTTCTCAAATTTAAAATTTCAATTCAAGCCTTCATGGAATAAAAATCATTTCATCACATCCACTTTAAAATTCAAAACACCACCTAAATTTTTCCTTTAAAACCAAAAATCCCATTAGAAAAGAATCCCCTTTTTAATGGAAACCATTTTACTTTTCAAAAAATTATTTGTAAAGACCAAGTCAAATCTATGATTTTAAATACTCACCCATGAAATCATATGAACTATCACATATGTGTTCATACCATTTTTTATTATATCCATCCATTCATACGTACCAACAAGCACATTCCACACACACATAAGCATATACGTGAACCTTTATAGGAAGTGCCAAGGGTCGTACATCCTATTCTTATATCAAAACCAAGAATTTACAATTTAATTTTCATTTCACATTTTATAAAACCTTTCAAAATTAAAAACAATTTTCCTTCAATTTTCAAAATAACCTAAAGAATTTAATTTTCAAAATATAAATTTAGTAAACCAGGCCTTATTTTATAACTCAATGGAAGCACCCCAAAACCAATTTAAACTCACATGAAGAATAAATAAAAAAACTCAACATTCAACATATCAAAATTCCAAAAAAATAGAAACACATCTGCTATACACAACATGGTCGTATGGTTTGGTGTACCGTGCACTAATCACATGATCACACTAGAGGCCGATAAAGGTAGCTTCATAGTTTATGCATAGTTTATCAGATCGGGTACAACAACCATTCTCCCTATAAATCCCTCAAAAAATACACTTCAACCTTTATAATTTATAAAAATAATTCATAAATCCTCTATGAAAAATATTAACACTCACACAAAAACCAAAAACCTCAAAACATCCAAGAACTAAACTCAGATTTTGAGACACAACCATCCTGGACCACCTTGGAAATTTAAGCATCCTTTTGAATAGGTGGAGATCAATCACCTCCCTGTGATTGGCCACTTGAATTCTAAAAATCCTAGATCAATACTATCATAAATCCCCAAATAAAAAGGGATAATTACTTTGATACCATTGTGTCATGAACCAACTTGGGTTGACCCCAAACCGATCACCCAATTCAGCATGTGACAAGGTTGAGAGGTGTTCCTGATCCTCCTAAGATAACAACTAGTTCCATTCATCAAGAATAACCTAATTAGGAATGATTTATCCAATGAAAAAATATAGATAATTAAATATAAAATTAACAATAAAAATAATCCCTAGTAGTGAAAATAAATAAAATTGGACATACCTCTATGTGACCCTATGGGTCCCTACCAACCACCGAACCAATATCTCTCCATGGTGATTGAGACCAAGCTGGAAGCTACAAAATAAGCTAAAAAAAGATTGATATATAGGAATGAGTATCCAAAATCAATAGGATTTCCTAAATAAACTACTCCCTATACCTAGAATTTAAAAATAAAACCAAGTCATGCTGGTTTGAAATTAAGATATCTAAATCAAGAAACAAGATTTCATTTTCAATAAAACTAATTTCCATTATATTTTCAAAATAATTTTCAAAGGATGGAATTATATTCAGTGAGTTCCCTATAAAAGACAACTAATTATAAATAGGTTTCTTGGTATGAAAAAAATAAATATGTAATTTTAGTAATAAAGTAGGAAAAATAAAGGAAACCATATATAAGAGTATTTTAAAATAGATCTATGAAAAGAAGAATAAAAGAGAGAAAGAACCATGGGAAACCCCTAAGAATATAGTTCAAATGGGTCCTAGGATCATCATACCTCAATGATTAAACCATATAATCAATTCTCATGCATGATCCACTAGAGAGGTTGGATACAAAGTTTTAGTGGCCCCCAAAACATCATCATACTATTTTGTTAGTGTTATAGTGTAATCCTGACAGAGAGCCTGAGTTAGTTCCCTTCCGAATCAAATATCATACGATTCCTTAGAAACTTGCATAGGTACCTAGGGATTCTAAGTTCACTATTTTGGAAAATCATGGATGTCCCCATTTTTTTAACCACACACAAAATCACTTTCATTCAAAAGCTACTTTTATATCTCAAAGCACTAAATTTCAATAAATCCATAGAGGAAAATCTTTTCATAGTCACGACACACATATACACCAAAAAATACTTTAAATTACCCAATAAAAATTAAAATATATTTATAAACCCAATGGTAAATTTAAATTACTATACATTTCAATCAAGGTTGGAAGAAATTCTTAAACAATGAAAACCACTATTGGAAGCTTTGGTAAAGTATGAGAAACGAGTGAAAATTAATTTATAAGAATCAAGAGTAACTTTTCATAGAATATAAATCTCATATAATAAATAAAAAATATTTTTAATATAATCAAGTAATCATGGAATTGAAATTAAAGGTTTGGGCACAGGGAACCTACCTCCAAACATGCTATTTTTGACAAATATAATTTGAATCCACCCTAAAATGGTACATAGAAGAAAAAGACTTTTTTTTACACTTGCACACATATGAATATATATATATATAGACCCCTAAATTCAGTTTATATATTCCTTTTTACATAAGGGAACATATAAATAGAGAGTGTATATATATATAGTCCTTACCCATGCATATTTGTGTAAGTCACATTCACAAATTATGGTCCAAAACTCACTATAAAATAAAAGAAACTAAAAAATTATGAAATACTTAGCTAAAATTGGGATAAAGAATTAAAATAGAGTAAAAACTACCTATAACCAAATAAAAACCCACTACCTTTGACAATCGTAGCTTGAACATGCCTTAATCAGACCATAAGATCCCTAAGAACCAGAAACAAACAATAAAAATTCCCAAAATCAGGTTGGGGTTTGGATGGGTCATGTACACCATATATATGAGAAAGAATACCAAGAAATATTAATATAATAAGGAAGATGAGAAGAGTATAGGCTTATCAGAGGAGATCACACCAAGAAACATCCAAGAAACAAAGTCAAGAGAGGCCGCACGCATGAAGGGAAGTGGGGCCATGTGGGAGGGAGGCGACCACACAAGAGAGGAGGGAGGGAGGGGGGCTTAGTTACCTGATGGTAAGGAAAGGGGGGGGGGGTAATAGATAATAATAATAATAATAATAACCTTTATAATAATAATAATAATAACATCAACATTAATAATAATACTAATATTATTATTATTATTATTAATATTTTAAAAACTAGAAAGACACATGGTCTTATAGACCATGAACCAACTTTTCAGTGCCTCTATCGAAGGACGAGAGGAGACACATTTTTTGGGGCCTTGCGCACAACTGTGCAGCTAATCGTGCGGCCTGGATAGAGCAACTTTCAAGGCATCACAATTTTCTCCAAGCTGGTGCACAATTTCTTTTGACCATGCACCAACTATGCGCCTTATACTATCCACTCAAAAACCATAATTTTTCCTAAAAAACACCCATGAAAGCCATAAAATAAAGGTAATACCAAAAATAAATAAAATAATAGAGAAGTGTTGGGTTGGGGTGTGACATCCATGCTAGCTGAACTGCCACATGAATCTACAACCAAAGTTTATAAAATTATTGTTTCTTATGTAGAGTTCGTAAAGGGTTATGTAATTATAAATTGGGATTATATTAACATGAATATATATAGATATATCATGAATTTTTATACTTTTCCAAAATTCATTTTTTCTTAATTAACTTTATGCTTAAGAAGTGAATTTTTCAAAAATTGGCACTTTATTTCAAGGAACTGAGTTTATTTTTTTGAATTATGACAAGATATATTAACACTAGATTAATTATTAATTTATAGGAAAAATAACATATAATATTACAAAAAGTCATTTCCCTATAAAAATAGTTTTCTATATATTTTATGTTTTTAAATAAAAATAAGAATTATAAATTTTAGAATGTTAATTGGAAAATATTAACTCCATTTTTGGATTTATTATTGAAATATTAGCTTAAGATGATTTTTTGGTTTTTTTCTAAAACATTTGATTTTAGGAGAATAGTAAAAAATACTGTTTTTAAAAATAAAATGAATTTTATGAAATTATTAGTATATAAGTTTGAATTAAAAATTCACAAAACCTTTTTATAATACCAAATATATATTTTACAAGTGAATTTAAAATTTAAAAAATTTTATTTTTATTTATAAACCCATATTAAAAATTTTAGATGTTAAGTTATTTTTGTCAAAAAATTGTTTTCAATACATCATAAATTTAATAATTTGAAATTAAATTTTATTACTTTTTTAAATTTAATCAAATAAAATGAATTTTTAATTTGAAATTATTAGGTCTATATTATGTAAAAATGACCACTTTATTTTTTTAATAAAGGATAAGTTACCTTAGGTAAAAAACTAGTTACCATGGTAAAAACTAAAATTGTAAAAGGTAAAATCTAAGTGTAAAATACCTCAAACATGTTTAAAACACATGTGATGATGTATGGTTGAAGACTTTATAAACCTTATTACTTCTCCTCTCTATTATTTATCAATTTGAGAGACAATTTTATTGAGTGTCTTCCCTTATTGAAAAGTTTTTGATATTTACATAAAAACCATCCCTTTTCTGTAACGCCCTAACCCTAGTTACCTAGAGTTAGTGAATTATTTTAATAAATTGGAATTATTACAAGGAATCAAGTCCCGAAGGACATATCAGTTTAAGAGTCTTGGAAAATAGATAACATACATGAACATTACATTACACATTCAAACACAAAACACGACATAAATAATCCATTGAGAACGCAATTATTCCCCTAGCTTAACCCCAAATTTCAATCATAATACACTTCTTGGGATCCTGGGAAAATAAAGCATTAGAAAGGGGTGAGCTCATATGCTCAGTAAGAGTAAGCAATATAGCAAAAGATAACATAAACATTAGGCATGGTAAATAATTGAGAACACATGCCTTTACAAATAAAAAACTTGAACACTTTATAGTAGGAATATGAGATGAGTAAATAATGACATAATAAAACATAATCATGGGTATTATAATAGTATAATAACCACATGAACCATCAATATAATTTTCATAATGAGGGAATTTATAATGCGGGACATTCTGAAACATTTTGTCAAGGCCTTAGTCAAGATGACTAAAAATGGTTAAGGCCTCGACCAAAACCATATATCAAAATTGGGAAAGGCCTTGCTCAATTACACGTCTAATTGTCTCATGAGACCTACTGATGCATCGAGGAGCTATAGCGGGCTCCACCCTTCACTTAGTAAGTCCAATACATTCCTCATATGAAAAAGGTTGAAACAAAACATAAACATTCGTATTAAAACTAGCATACGAAATGTCAATACTTTAACCATAAACCATGAATGGTACAAAAAGAAAACATAAAAAATCTAACATATCACAAAACCTTCAATACAATATGGAAGATTTGTATCATAATAAATCAACTTCAAACAATTGTAAAATTTATCAAAGGATAGATGAAATCAAAACTATTTGAGAGAAATATCTATTTTTATTTTGAAATCATTTAATAGTCACATAATTATAAAAGAAAACATTTATTTTGAAAATATTCTTATAATCTTGTAAGGGAAGCTTCGATGATTTTATAACGGCAGAAAATAGTCGCACCCACCGTATAAGTTAAAAAAAACATTCTTACCTTAATTTTGTCGAAAAGGTCATAAAGTACTGTGTTTAGAAAACGACAGAAAGATTCCTTTAAAAACATATAAGGTAAAATAAGGGTATAAATTACTTTGAACCATAGTCTTGAAAATAGTAATTTTTTTGAAATAAATTTTTAAGAAAACATGGATGTGGATGATAAAGAGGTACTAGTAGATACTTACATAAAAATAGTCTCAAATAATAAAGAGATTATGAAATTAAACCTTACCTCATGTCCGACATGACCCATTAGTTCTTTAATCTCCTGAATAATAAAATAAAGTTAATTTCTACTTGATTCAGAACCTTTTTCAAATTTATTATTCCTTTTATATCACTTATTAGTATGTTATAAACATTATGAAATCATTTAAGTTAACAATGGTTGTTTTGTTGATATTTGGTACTTGAGTCAAAAGTAAACTTATTATAATTACTTGTTGTCCATGTTTTCAAAAGTACTTTATATCCAAAATTATGTTCATGATTTATATATCATATACATCTTATATATCCAGTATATATATGTATTTATAACAATACATAACATTTGGAGTTAAGAAATGAAATGCATCATTCATGGAGACGGTAGGCCGTACGTACGCATGAACTCTACTTTCAATTATATTTCATATTTTAATAGAATGAATAATTAATGATATATTGGTATATTATAATTACATTAAAATATCATATATATAATTTCATTAACTATATCCTTTATACGTCCCTTGTATGGCATTAACGAGTCATATCACTTTGAGGGGGCGGTAGTCCACACTTCCTCAAATGAAATTATTGCGTTTACCCATAATGGAAACCATTAAGGTATGATATAAGTGAAAAATACATAATCATAAAGAAAACATAAGCATAATATATATCATATATAAATACAGTTCCATATTAATGGCCACCATGAGAGGCGGTATTTGAACAATCATTGTTTCGTGAGGCATTAGTTTTCCATCCATAGAAACAGTATGTTCTTTACCCATTAGTTGGAGGTGTGTGTAAGTGTAGTTAAAATAATTATCATAAAAACATACTAGTATATTGATGATACTTGTTTTTTTATAAAATATAGTAAGAAAAATAGTTTAGGTGTTGGAGAAGTAAAAAAAAAGAAAAGAATTTAAGAGAAATCGTTACCTTTAATTAGGGTAACTCCCTTTGTTTTGAACCAAAAGGACTTCTTGAAGTGCCTTATTCCTAAGGTAAGGATTCTAGGAGGAGGATGGGGATGTAGGGAGATTAATTAGGCAAGTTTTTGATGAGACAAGGGGCTTGAGAAGTGTGAGGAATGAGTTATAAGTGAGAGCTTTTTATAAGGGGGAGGAGGGGCTCTTTAGGAAAGTGCGAAAATATTATTTTATTATAAACTTATATTAAGTTTTAGAAGGTCAAAAAATAATTACATTGAAAGATAAGATGACTCATATTCGAAATAAAATCATCCAATAAGAATTGGACAAGTTTTGGATATTGTTTTTATATTTATAATCTTATTTATTTAAATCATTTATTAATGAGGTAAACACTGCATCGTTATTGTGTCATAAATAATTTTATTTATTTGATGTCTAAAAATTATAAAACAAACACCATGATGTAGAAAATATTTTTATATTTCCAATGAATATTTATAGTCTAAAAGATAACTTAAATAACACCATGTAAAAATTAATTTACCAAAAGATATTTGTTTATGTCATTTTTTCCTTTACTTTAAGTTAATTAAAATAAAGTGTCATTATCACTCATAAGTGGCTCCATGGGGCCCCAAAATTGGTACAAGGATGCCCATTGTCAGCCATGACTCATAAAATAAGGTTAGGACAAGTGTTAAGGTAATTTTGTATTAATATGATATTATTTTTACCTTGAATTACCTTATTTACCTTTAACCGCGATAAATAAAAGTTAAAAGTTACTATCACCAAAAATTATTTTCATCTTATTGAACCAAATTTTAATTACTAATAACAACAATATATGTAATATTTTATAAATTAAATTCACAGAAGTGGTAAAATTTCATTTAAATGAAAAAAATCAGATTTTTAACTACTACTTAGTGGTTTCACTATTCATCAAAAATTGAAGTTTTTTCAGAAAAATACCAAAAAATTCAGCCTAAGTTACATTTGATATTCCAAATTCAAAAATGATGTCTATTTTACCATATTTAAAACATATAATTTGGATTAATTAATTTAAAATTAATTCCCGTTGTTAAAACAAAAAGTGTGTTTTTAAGAAATATTAACTATCAAAAGATTGACACTTGTTTATGTCCAATTTCAAAGTGAAATTAATTCCAATGAACAAAATTGGATTAAATGGTAAAAATATAATATAATTACACTTTAAAACTAATTAAAAATATAATATATCCATATAAATAAATTATATTAAAAGGCAGTTTTGAATTAAAATACAGTATTTTTCACTATTCATCAAAAAATGAACTTTATCAGAAAAATACCAAAATTGTACCCAAAGTAAATTTTTATGTCCCAATTCTAAATAATAATTTTATTTTGTCAAATATAACATATGAAAGTGAAAAAAAATTTATTTAAAAATGGTTCGCCATCAAAAGGCGGTAAAATGACCTTTTGAGTATTTCATGCTTAAAATGTGATTAATTCTTATTTTAAGCCTATAAAATTTATTAGATAAATGGAAAGACATTTAAAAAACATGTATAATCATAATTTAGTTAATTCTATTCATTCCTGCCAATACAAAGACTATTTTAATTGGTTGTGGTGTGCTTGAACTTGGTGTTGCGTACACACACGCTATTGCATTATTTAAAGAGAAACGTACTATGGAAGCTCAGGGTGTTACATTTTACCTTATAAAAGGGGAAATCTTCTTTCACACTTACCCTTATTGTAAAAGTGGGTTCCCTATAACCAAATTTATCAATGTTTTTTTTGTTACTATTTCTTTTATATAGTTAGATATGCATCATATAATAATTTTCATAACATTACTTATGTCCCAAAGAAGGCAATTTGAGAAACAAATCCCTTACTGCTTTGGTAACTTTTGAACCATAAACCCCATGAAAGAGAGATACTAAAATTTAAATGTAAATAAAAATAATTTTATTAATAAGAAATATAAAATACATTCATGTTTAGTATATACAACACATAAAAGAAACACGTGGTGAATATGGCATGTGTCTCACAGAAAATAAAAGTGAGAAATAAATTCCTAACCTTAAGTCTTGACTTCCTTCATACATGTTAGAACCTCCTTTATAATAAATATAAATTTATTATAAATATATTAAAGATCTATAATCATATTTATCACATCATATATGATTTAATTATGACTTTTTATTACTTTTTTATCAACATTTCCTTATAAAAATTTCATTTCATATAGTAAACACATCGTTTTTCATGTATATTTTTGTTTGGTAATTTTGATAAATTTACTTTGATCATGGTTAAATAATATCCATAATTTTAATTTTTTTAAATATCATATATATTTATTATATATATATATTTATAGTAATCCATAAAATTTAGAGATATAAAATGAAATACACCATTTATGGAGACAGTAGGCTGTGCATACGCATGAACGTCATTTCCACATTTTAATGGATGAAATTAAAGAAAGATAAATAATATATTACCTTTAAATAATAAATTTTATTTCATATATGTCACATATATTTATTAATTTTATCCTTATTACCTTTCATGAAAAATATTTTAAAAAAATGAATCACAATGCTTCACGAGGCGGTAGTCTGCTGTATACACGAATGCCGTTATCATAATCTCTATAGAATGGAAAGTAAGAAGGTATATATGATATTATAATTCATAAGTATTATTATATCATAAATATAATATATAAACATTATATATATAATTTAATCCATCTGTGATAAGTAGTTATGGAAAAAAAATTTCATCAGTTTGCAAGGCGGTAGTCCACCATACACACGATCAATGGTTTCATTTCACATTTGAGGGAGGAGGAAATGGTTGTAGATAATGAACTTAAAATAAAAAAATATTAGTATATTTAATATATCTTGGATATTATATGATAATTTTTTATAATATTTGAATGGGGTGGAGGAAGAAATAAAATAAAACACTCAGTTAAGGACGTTACCTCTTCTTCATACAACTTCTTTAGGTTTACACCAAAAAACTAACTAGGTTGTCTTTCTGAACACAAAAATGATTATAAGATGAGTTAAGGTATGTATGGAAGGTATTTTTGTAGTTATTGACCTAAATAATGAGTTTTATAAGTGTTTAAAGTAGAGGATAGGGGGTGAACTTTTATAAGCGAGGGAGTGGACACACTTGGAAGTTTTGAAAGGAAAAAATTAAAACCACGTTTTTATCATGAAAAAAGAATACAAAATTGACCATTTTATAACCTTAGAGGATATAAGGTCTACATATGACCATAAAATAGGAATTATAAAAATTTTAGGTCATTGTTAACCCTTATAGTTTAATTTTAACCCCCGGTAAACCCTTTTTATCCTAATAGTGGAAAATAATTTTTATTGTTTTTACTATTCATTATGGTAAAAAATTAAATTGAACATATTAAATAATATAAATTATGATATTTAAAAATATTGAATAAATATTTAAAAATTAAACTCATATAGGTGACCTAATTTAATTTAAAAATAATCTGAGACCCATTTTGAAAAAATGGTTTTCCAAAAGAAAACATTCAAAAGTTTGAAAAGATTTTATTTTAAAATTCAATATAAATTGAATAAAATAAACTAATTTGGATTAATAAATATATAATTGAACTAGTTTTAGATTTAAAACTACATTAAAATAAAACTGGACTTTCAATTTCTTTAAATGAAAAGGAAATTTTTAAAAAAAATAAGTATTTTCACTATTTATCAGAAAATGAAACTTTTCAAAAAAATCCCAATAATTCAGTCTAAAATAGTTTTTATATGATGAATTAAAAAATTAAGTTAATTTTTAAAATAAATTTTCTTAAAGTGTTTAAAGTTAATTTTAAATTATGTGATCAAAGTGTGACTAGACCACATTTTAGAAAAATGCAGTTTTTCATAAAACACTTCTTTTTTTCTTTTAAATGGTTATTATTTTATTTGCAATAAATAAATAATAATTTAGTTTATTTTAAACATATTTTAACCATGTAGTTTTCATAATTTATTTATTCATATTCACACCCACCAATGTAATGACTAGTTTATTAAGGTTTATTTAGATTTGGGGTTGTATGTTACACAAGATATCAGCGATATTGAATTTATATAAAAATAAATAAATTATAAATAATTGAGGTGTTATATTGTCTTATAATAATTGTGTTGTGTAGAATATATGATATAAAACATGATGTTACTATTTTAAAATCTCAGGGTGTTGCACTAATCCCCCTTTAATAAATTACATCCTCACAATTTATTCTAGATCACTAAAATCAAGGGTTTGACATTTAAAAATACCTTTGTTAGAAACCCACATTTTAAAAATTGTTAATAGAAAATTATACTAAATAAAATTGAAATGGAAATATTAAAGATATCACATAACTAGGTTTACACATAAGATAACATTGGTGACAAGTGAATATATAGACATGATAGAAAAGTGTAAATAATTATAGAGTGGTAAATATAATTGATCACAAGAAAGTGAATGATCAATGGAAAGTTAAAGACCTCAAAACCATAAACATAAGATGATTTAAAAGACCATTTGATTCATCAAATGTGAATGTTATATGATAACATTTTTGTTTCAAGATCCTTTTCCTAAAGTTGATGAGTTATTTTACTATTCAAGAATATAAGGAAGTATAATTATATGATATATTTATATATCATAATAATAATTTCATAATCTGGTTGTTCTTTGGAAAATTTACACTTCACATCATACTCTAAGAAATGAATATCCAAAAAAATAATTATTTATGCTTGAAAAACTAAAATTAATATCTAACAGATCATAATATATATAAAAGTGTAATGATATATTCCTCCTATATTTATTAAAACCAAAATGGGTAGCACAAAGTAAGATAATATAAAAAATGAATATGAATATATAAATCCCCAAAATTCAACAATGAGAGCAAAGGTTTGACATAAACAATTCCTTAAAAAAATAACTATATATCCCGAATAACCTCAATAACCTCAACATAATAGAAGGTTTTAACCTCAAAGGCTATTTAATACCCTTTCAACTTACTTTTCAAAAACATAATATAAATATTTCCAAATAATAATTTACATTAAACCAGAAGGTTATATATACTTCATCCCAATAAAACATCTCCCAACATATCATTAGTCATTCCAAAATAAAATGACTTGATACCATAAAATTTTTACCAAAATAAAATTTATATTTAATCTTTAAACCATCCAAGTAAAAACAATTTGATACTAATAAGTACATAAAATTGGATAGTGGTAAGTTCTACACCATTATCTACCTTTGGTTGTGAGTGCAAACCCTATAAACTTGCTGAATGTGATGGGTTGTAACCCGAATTACAGGTTTTCCGTTTTTCTAAAACCATGTAAAAACTTATGTGATGATCATATTTATAATTAACCATGGTCCTATAACATTCTCAAGAATATTTTGATCATCTTAAAAAATAACATTAGTCATCAAATCATTTTTTTAACCACTAAAGTATTCTATACAACTCATTATTTTCCAAAAAATAAACTAATTACCTCAACATCAAGCACATCTCTATGAATATCTTTTCTTTAATTATGTGTTTTTACTATAGTGTATCACCTTACCATTAAATCACATTTCTAGGTATTCAGTACCATTCAACATATTCTTTCAAATCCTTAACAAAAAACTTATACAGAGAAATCATTATATATAAATAAATATATATATATATATATATTTCATGATTCATATAATTCTTTATTTCTAGTACATAAAAATTTCAATCATTCCACTTCATTCTTAAACCATTAACAATGTTTCATCATTTTATTCCTTAATACCTAATTAATTTCACATGTCATCGGTAATACCTTTACTATTACAACCTTTTTTATCATCTTCTTGAGCCTTTCCCCCAGGAAATCATTTTTTATAATTCCCATCCATTTCAAATTTAAAACAGTTAACTATTAATGATTCCTTAAGGAAACTATTATTCTCATCCATTACATTAATTAAAAATTTAATTTCTCATTGTAAGTTACTTAATTTTTACTCTTATTATCTACACATAAAATATATTCTAATTCCTTTGTGATATTCCCTTGAGTTCTTCTTCCAACATTCTCGACATATAGGAAATTGAATCTTTTTTTCCTCCACAGTCTACACCACTCAAAATCTTAGTGAACTCTATCCTTATATTCTTTAGTGAGTCAAAGATTTGGTTAAGGTGTATTTTTTTAATCATATATCATCTAACTAATTATCTATAACCACAATATCCTTTTCTCCAGTCATCATCTCATTTGGGTTCTCATCAACACATTTTCTATCACATTAAATGTTAACCTAGTTTCTTCTAGTTCCCTACATCTACTAAAACCACAAATAATAATATTAGAAATAATAATCCTACTGAGAAAACCCATAATCATAAAAATAAATTATATTATTTCTAAATCATGACACTTTATTTTCAATCTGGGATACCTTATGTTTATACTAGTTCATTCAAGGTTATCATCTATTCAAATCCTTCATGATGTTTTTAGGAGTTTCAAACTGGGTTAACTATAAGGAATAGTTTCATATACCAGGTAATGATCAAGTCAAGCTTTATATGCCCTTTTCAGAGTTATTACCCATAGTTATATCTGTGATAGAACCAAATCCACTTGTAGTATCCAGATATGGATGTCCTTTCTCTAAAACCACTCACTCTAAACTTCACCAAAATTTTAGGATATTTTCATATACAAAGAATTATCCTTATAATTATCCTTAGAATTATCCATATGGTTTTTACAATGATTTTCTTATCCTATTTTCCAAGGGTTAACCAAATCTTTCCTCTGATACCTACTGTAAAAACCTAGGATTTTTATACATAGATATTAAATATTTTTTATGAACATTCAGTACATTACAAAAAAACACGTATGAGGATTATAAATGTATAGTTCCTTTGGAAACTTGGAAACATAAACAACTGGTTCATAAGTGAACTACATCATCTCTTACTAAGTTATTCATAACTATAAGCCTTCTTAGAAAAATCATGCATAATAAATATCTTCATAACCTAGGGAAAAGAAACAAAAGAGAGGGTGAGATTAGAAGCTCAGTAAGGGTAAAAAGGGAGATAAGTAAACATAACATGAGCATAAGGGTATGATAACATGAGAAAAAAATTGAAACCCATACACTGCATATCAAATATCATAATATTGAGTCATGGAATAAATGTAACACCCTGAGATTTTATGAAAAATATTCTTTTTAATTGATGTCTTGTGTTGTAAGTTACAACAAAGGAGTCTTACACAACACGCAACCCTAACTTGTCCGCATTACACGCAATCACGACCTTCCTCGATAGCATGTGTTGTACGCAATACCGGGTTTTACTAAACAACGATATATTATTATAATATTATTATTAACTAGCCGTTATGAATAGTATTAACTAAATTTTGAATTTTATAATATTATTATTCATCTTACACATTTTCTAGAACATGGTATAAGAACAAAATAAATTTTTCGGGTAAAATAAGTATTTTTCAAAAAAATACAGTTTTGCCGCCTTTTGATGGCGCACCCACTTTAAATATAGTTTTTAACATGTTTATAAGTTCAATTTTACAAAATAAAATTATTATTTTGAATTAGGATATAAAATTTTACCTTGTATAAGTTTTTCATATTATTCTGATAACTTTCATATTTTAATGAATAATAAAAATGCGCTATATTTTAATTAAAAACAAATTTTTTCATCGTAATAACTTATGTGGTTAAATTATAATATTGAATGGTTTAAAAGTATAAATATAATATATTTTTTCCATTTAATATAATGTATGTCATTATCCTTTATTTTACATTGAATTCGTAGGTTAAATAAATTCAATCTTTTGCAATATTTTAAACAAAAACCCGTTTTCTTTCGACAACGGGATTAATTTTAATTTAATTTCTGAAACTTCTGTGTATTGAATTTGGAAAAATTGATTCCATATCTGTAATAAGTGGGTACAAATTATATTAATAGAATGCGTTTTATTTTTGGGCATTATGAATAGTAACTACGGTAAATTTTATTTACCATAGGAAAAGGTAAATCAGGTAATTAAGGGTAAATATAATATTCTAAAATTACCCTAACACTTGTATTAATACAATTGGATGATTATATTTTTTCCTAAGTAATATTTGGGTCTAAATGGAATCCATTAGAAGCAACTTGGAGGTGATTAAGACCTTTAGCTTATTTTATTTAAAGGAACGTGAAATATGTCTCACTCAACTTTAATAATTAAAGTATTTTTAATATAAGTTTATACAGAATATAAATTCGGTTATAAATACTCATTTGAAATATAAAATGTTTTTCTTTGTCATGGTAATTTATTTTTAAATTTTAATATTTATTTATTTACCTTATTATCTTATACATCAATAATGCAGAAATTATTTATTTAGTGAAAAATCAATAATATAGTTTTTATTGAAATAGTAATACATATCAAAAGGCCCAAAAATCTGCACAAAACTTATTATTAGTGTATATATAAACCCTAATCATCTACGGGACTAATTGTTGACTATTTTGATCCTTATTAAGGCGATTATGACACTTATATTATATTATTTTAAATGATGCCAAAGTTGTCACCTTCATAATTTATTAAATATAACAATTTAAATATTGTGATTTTAAGATGATAAATTAGAGTAAAAGTATTATTGGGAAATTTAATATATTTATCTTCATCATAGGATTTTATTTTTAATTTTTATGCAACAAATAAGTATATTAAATAATTATACAAAAATGTTGTAGTAATTATTTTATTAAGAGATAAACCAAATAAATGGTTTTAAAAATAATAAAATAAATATTATATAAACTATTTAATGTAATCCACTACTTTTCTAGATACATATGACCTTTTATTAATCTATTAAAGCTTTTATTTTGAACATATCTTCTGTATATAGCTTATTTAAATTTAAATAAATTAATAGTGTCAAAATTGACACTATTGTTATTTTATAAAAATAACATATTATAAAATTGTTTAAAAATCACAAACATATTTAAAAATTATAAATTTAACTTTATAAGGTCTAAAATGTTATAAAGTATCCAATTATGGAAAATTCACAACAAATAAGTAATTATTGGTTATAATTTAAAATTTAGATTGTTATTACCACAATTACAATTAAATTGATTAAATAAGGATAAATCAAGTTGATAATGTTTAAAATAAATTCCTAACATGTATAAATTTTATTGTTTGATGATATTACAAACTTATATCATCTAATCATCGGATATGAGTCATTTTGGAAGTTTTTAAGTGGGTTTGGGATTTAATATAAACTAATATTTTCTTATATTTCCAAAGGTGCCCCTCTCCTCCCTTATAAAAGGGCACCTCCTCCCTCTCTTCCTCACACCACTTTGAGCCTTCAAACTCAGAAAAACCCTGAAAAATTATCTTCTCCACTTCTATAGAAACATACTAGAGGTCCGTTTCTTCTTTAAAGACCAATTTTAGTACCCTAAGAGGAGGTCTCAAAGAGGCGCTTCAAAGAAGAGGTAATGTCTGTTACCGATTCTTTCAACTTTATTTCTTCTTCCACTTCTTATTTTTTAGTTGTTTCATTATGAGGTAATAACATAATTATCACTCATATACTGATATGTTATTATAATTATGAAATAACCATATTTCACCATCTATCCATCCTATGGAAAACGAAATCACCGTGCGTGCGTACGTACGGAATACTGTCTCCACGCTGTGGTGTAATCTAATTTCCACCACCACCTTACATGGATGGGTATAATGGTGAAATTAATGAATATATATGATTATTGTAAAGTGATATTTATTCTTTAATATTATACATACACTTTAATACAATTCCATGATCATGGGAATGATATCATCGCTCGTGCGTACGTACGGAATACCGTCTCCATGACGGGATGAGATTCACTCTCCATGATAACCATTCAAGAATGATTATAAAGTATATATAATAAGTAATCATGAAATATATGACATAATAATTCTACTGGATTTATGTATATATATATATTTATGTCATCTACTTAATTCCATTCAATTCAGTAAGGAAACAAAAACAACGTTCATGCGTACGTACGACCTACCGTCTCCATGAACGGTGTATTTCTTTCCATTTATCGATGTATTATATATATGTATATTAGGAATATATATTATATATAAATCATGTTTTAAATTATGTATGTAAGTAATCATGATCTAATTAATCATATGAATAATTACAAGTTAAAACACGAACGACAAATGAAACGATTTTACCCAAAATGCTACTTTAACATGAATTTACAAAAGAAAGGGTAATATAAAGTCATAAGTGAACCATATATGATATAATAACAATGAATATGATTCTGTAATTAGTCAATGACATTATTTAAATCATTATACAGGAGGTTTGGATACGTATGAAGCATATCAGACCTAAGGTAAGGGATAATTGTTCAAATCTCATTTTTATCCGAAATTGCTTATTCATAAGTGTTTACTTGGGTTATTGATATAATCCATGTCCATGTTTTATATAATTGTATTCATGTATGTTTAAATTCATTTTTACTGATTTTACTTTTACCCCATGTTATTGAAGGAATCTTTCTTTTATTTACCCTACAAGGTACTTTTTGACTTTTCCGACAAAAGTATGAGAAGAATGTTTTTTTAACTTATACGGCATGAAAGGATTTTTACAGTTTTATAAAGCCTTATTTTCATGAATATTCGTCAAAAATATTTCATGACTATTTTCAAAAAAATCATTTTCTTTTAAAATTGCATGACGTTTTGTGAAAAGAAATTGATTTTAAAGAAGAAAGGATATTTTCCTCAAGAATTCATTTCAAGTGTTTTATCAAAACCTTTTTCCATCTAAGATGACATTATTTCATATGTGTTTGTTTCAAGTATAAAGTCTCTATGATTTGAATGGTTTCACTTTTATTATTATGTAATGATATCTATTTCTTTTATATGAATTATGTGATTATGGGATGATGTTTATGAAACCCATTTTATTTATTGGGTTATTATGAATGATGTATGTTTATTTTGTGGCACAATTAAGAATGATTTAATTATGAGATGGGTGGGACCTATATCTCCCTAAAATGCATTGGGTAAAGATTTATATCTCATGAGATAGACATGGATGGAATGACAAGTTAAACTAGTTCTGTAATACAGGACTGGAACGAGGAGTGAGCTCGATTCAGAAAGGGACTTTGTCCACTAAGATGGTCTTGGCAGCAATGCCTTGGCTACTATGGAAATAATTACATGTGCTTAATGGATGCCACAATTATATGTTTTATTCCCATGCCATTTTATCATTCTTAATGTTTCTTTATGATCTATGTCTTACGTACTTCCATGTTTTATGTCATTTCTCAAGTTTTTGATGTTTAAACATTATGTTCATGTTTTTAAGTTCAAATGTATATGGTATGTTTTATTTTATCCATGATTACCCTTACTGAGCATTTTAGCTCACCCTTTTTATGTTTTATTTTCCCCCAGGATTAAACGAAAGGTTTTAGGTAAGGAAACAAAAAGTGGAAGATCTTTATGGGAGATGTTGAAGATCTTTCACCACAATTAGAAGATTACGCTCCAAGTTTCCAAAGACACTAAACTATTATAGTCCTTGTCTGTCTATTTTTGTTATGTATTAAGTATTCTGCAAAAGTAATGTAATATCTATGTACGTCAAGCTTCGGGTCTCTACAATAAAGATTGGTAGTTCATAAGATATAAATCATAATAGAAACAAAGAACATGATCCATGAGAGAATAACAATGGAATAATACATGAAATTTTGGAATAAACATAATCATATAAAATAATTTATATAGTAGTAAAGGCTCATTTCCAAGTCTATTATAGTGGAATGGGTTCACTTCCCAAACCATCGTTGTAGTAATGGTTCACTCCCAAGACCATCATAATGGAAAAATTGCTTTATTAAGCTGAGTTCACTCCCCATTCTAGTCATGTTTATCTATTTATATTTCAATAATTACCCAATGCATTGTAGGTAAATATAGTTCCCACCCATCATATAATGAAAATCATACACATTTGTGCCACAAGATCATAAAACATTCATAATATCAGAACCCATGAAAATAAATGGGTTTCATAAATATTTTATCATAATATATTTTTTTGAAAAAAAATGAGTTTCATAATCATTTCATAATTTAATCAAAGCATAACCCATGGAAAAAGAAGTGGGTTTCATGATATAACCCGTGGAAGTGAAATAGGTTTCATAAAAATATTTTCATCATAAACCTAAACAATATAGAGAAAGAATAAATATGGTATCATTGGATTATATACCTGGTAAATATTAGGTAGTATAAAAGTATATAATATTATATGAAAAAATATTTTAAAATAAAATAATTTTCATGATTTCAAGAAATTACATTCATGCCGTACATGTTAAAATAAAGATTCATTTCACATTTTCGGTAAAATCCAAACATGCATTGTTTGGAAAACGACATGAATATTCATTTTTATAAACTTTGTATAAAAATAAACATGGGTAAAATTGAATTTAATAAATCCTTTTTAAAATGATAAAACATTTTTTAATACATTTTTATAAAATATGGATATGAAATAAAATGGGTTTTCTATTGAAGAGAGAAATAAAGACGATTTTTATTACAACAATGTTTTGGTCTATAGAGTACATAAAGAGAGAAAAATTAAATGAAAAGAAATTTATTTTCCTTAAATAACCTTATTATAATAAAATTCATGATTTTCTTGATAAATTTATCATAATATTTCATCATTAAAGACATAATAAAAAACAATCCCTGTAAACAATGAGATAATGATATCAAAGCATTAATACTTTGGTATTTTTGAATCACGGACCCCATTAAAAAATAAAATCAAATTAAAAATTTAATATAATAAAAATAAAGGTATTCATGATATAATATTTCAAAGTTTTATTATATACACCTCATAGAAGAAGATAGTTTCATAACATAACTTATGTCCCAAATAAGGAAACTTGAGATAAAATCCCTTACCCCATTGGTAAATTTTGAACTTTAAACCCCATAAAAGAGATATCATAAAATGGACATGTAAATAAACATAATTTTAGGTATAGTCATCATAAAATATATTCACATGTATTATTACACCACATAAAAGAAACCCATGGTGAATATGGAATGTGTATCCTAGAAAATAAAAGTGAGAGAAAAATCCCTTACCTTATGTCTCTACTTCTTTCATACATGTTCAAACCTCCTATATAAATACTATAATTTTATTATAAATATATTAAATAACCATACTCATATTTATAATATAATATATGATTTGTTTATGACTTTATATTACCTATTTATGAATAATTCCTTGTTAAAATCACGTTTTGGGTAAAAACTGCTTCGTTTTTGTGTATATTTTGGTTTGAAAGTTTTTATCCATTTAATTTGATCATATCTAAATAATCTAAATAATTTTAACCATGATATAAATATAATATTTATTTATTATATATGTATTTATATTAACCCATAAAATTTAAATATATAAAATGAAATAAACCATTTATGGAGACGGTAGGGCATATGTACGCATGAACGTTGTTTCCATCTTTTAATAGATGAAAAAATAAGGGTAAATAATATATTAACTTTATAGAATAATTTTTATTTAATATATATCAAAAATATTTATTAATTTTATCCTTATTAACTTCCATGCAAAGTTTCAGTGAAAAACGAATCACATCGCTTCGTGAAGCAGTTGTTCACCGTATACACAAGCGATGTTATCAAATTATCTACAGAATGGAAAGTAAGAATTTATATATTATTTTATAGTTAAATAAGTATTATAAATAATATAAATCATATATAAACATTATATACATCATTATATCTACCCTTGTGAAGTGGTGATGAAAAATGAATTTCATCGGTTGGTGAGGCGGTAGTTCACTGTACACATGA
Organism: Viscum album; assembly: GCA_963277665.1. Taxonomy (NCBI): domain Eukaryota; kingdom Viridiplantae; phylum Streptophyta; class Magnoliopsida; order Santalales; family Viscaceae; genus Viscum; species Viscum album. The sequence goes on from OY728145.1 coordinate 4,909,356, forward strand.
TCAGTGATTTTGTTTCCCATTTAAGGGAGTAATATATAGTTTTTGGTTATTAAATTAATATAAAAAATATCATTATTTTTAATATAATTATTTTATTATATCATAATGTTTTAATAATATTTGATGGAGGTGGAGTAATAAATTAAATAAAATGCTCGGTTAAGGATGTTACCTCTTCTTCATACAATATCTTTTGATTAGCATTAATAGCCTTAATAAGTTAAAATTTATGACCATAAAAAGGATTATAGGATGTGTTAATTGAATTAGTTAAGTTATTTTGGTATTTATTTTCCAAACCAATGGATTTTAGAATTGTGTAATGGAGAGGAGGAGGGTGGCCTTTTATAAGCGATGGAGAGTACATACTTGAAATGTTTGAAAAGAAAGAATTCCAACCACATATTTCTCATGAAAAAAGGATCAGAAATGGAAAATTTTATAACATTATAATATATAAGGTCTAAATATGACCATAAAATAATAATTATACAAGTTTTGGGTCATTTTAAGCCCTTATATTTTAAGATTAACCCCTTTGTAAACCCGTTTTTACCTTAATCGTGATAAATAATTTTTACTGTTTTCACTATTCATTATGGTAACAAAATAAGTTGAACATATTATATAATATAAATTATTATAATTAAAAATATGTATTCCATGTTTATAAATTCAAATCCCAAAAGTGGCAAAATTTAATTTAAAATTAAACCCGTAGTCTTGTTGAAAAAATAGTTTTCCAAACAAAAAAGTTTCGAAAGATTAAAAGGTTTTTATATCAAAATTCAATATAAAATTGAATAAAATGTCCTAATTTGGATTAATAAATATATAATTGAACTAATTTTACTTTTAAAACCATGTCAAAATAAAAAATTTCTTTTAAATTATTTAAACAGAAGGCAGTTTTTAATAACAATAACTATTTTCACTATTCATCAAAAAAATTAAATTTTTAGAAAAATATAAAAAATTCACCATAAGATAATTTTGGTATATTTATTTAAAAAATTAATTTTATTTTTTAAAATAAATTTTATAAAATTGGTAAAAGTTAATTTAAATTATGTACGCTAAGCATAACTAAAATGCCCTTTAGATAAATACATTTTTCACAAAACATTTCTTTTTCTTTTAAATGATCCTTATTTTATTTACAATAAAAAGATAATAATTAAATTTATTTTAAACCTGTTTTAACCATATAATTTTAATAATTTAGTTAGTATTATTCCTACCCACTAATTTAATGGTAAGGTTATTAATGTTCATTTAGATTCAGGGTTGCGTGTTCCACAAGCTATAGAAGAGATTGAATTTATTTAAAAAGAAATATATCATATAGTCTTATGGTGTTGCATTCTATTCTAATATTTTTGTTTCATCTCATTTATGAAATCAAACATGATGTTACTATTTCAAAATCTTAGGGTTTTACAATACTCTCACATTAACCTTCAGTATATTACAAATCACTATTAGAAGATTTCCAAAAACTTCTTCTAGAAATATTTTTTTTCTGGAATTTAAAGCTCCAGATATCGAGGAAAAAGAAACTATATTTTTATTATTTTATTTATCTATATCTTTTTTTGGTAACTTTTTCACATAATTAAAATTACAATTGAATAATCAAAGCTTAACTTAGTAATATTTTTTGTATCATCAATAATAGCACTTTTAGATTCCCACTCCTTAGAAAATATATCAATAGTTTTTTCAATAAGTTTATCATCTGATAACTCTTTTTATACAAATGATTATAAAATATTAATAGTATTTATAAACCAATGATGAATTTGAGTGAAAATTTCACCAAGTATAAAATCAAATTATTTATAATAATCTCTAATAGTTTCTCTCTTAGTATCAAGAACTTTTGAAGTTCTGAAATGAGTAACTTCTAACTGCTTCCAAATTCCACAAGTTGTTATACAAAAAGAAACTTGGATATATATATATATATATATATATATATATATATATATATATATTCCATTGAAACGAATATAAAATGATATTTTAAACTTTAAAATTTAACTAAATTTCATATTTTTATTCTCTTGAAAAAGTAGTGATTTATTTCTCTAGAATATTATAACTATTGATGATCATAATGAAATTTTCCACACTAGTATTGATCATAAAATCCTCCATATAATCTCTCCAATATTCATAGTTATTCACGTCTAAAATAATATTTCTTTTAGGAATCATATTATTAATATTACCAATATGTATTCTTTCCATTAAAAAAACTTTTCTTTTCCACATTGTTAGGTTCAATGAAACTAAGATATGAAGTTTCAACAAAAAAAATAAAAAAATAAATAATATCATGTTTGGTCTCAAATATAGAGACATGCTCTGATACTGAATGTTTTACGAGGTTACCATGATAGGTAAACTATGGGGGAGGGGTAATTATATTCTAAAACATTAATTGTAATGTTTTTACACCACATTTATTAAAATGAATGGAAATACAAAAATTTATTCAAACCCATAAATGATAAACTCACAATATATCAAAGTAAATTTAAGTAAGTGTAGATGAAATTAATTTTGTTAAAATTTAATATACTTTCAAAAAAATTATATTCATAACAAAAAATAAAATAACTACTTAATGTATTAATCAAGATTAAAATAAACCAAATATGGGGTACTGATTCATAAATCAAGTACCCCTTAAAGGATATTATAAAGAACTTTTTAACCAAAATAATAAGGGGAATCATAAACCTGATTCAAGGTATCCTCATCTTTAACCTATCAATGTTCTACCATCCAAAAACCCTGAAGCCCTCAACTTAACCTATTATAAGGTATCAATCCACTTCTACAAACCATAAGCTCATATCTTTATTCCTAAAGGAAGACCTCGATTAACCCAATTGATAAAAAAACCCATTTTTAAAAACTAGATTCTCAACTTTTTCTTCCCCATAAAAGATATCGATCTTAAAGGATAAATAAATTAGAAATTATAAAAATATTATAGCAGTTTTAGAATGAAAAAATATCAATCAAAATCTAAATATAAAATGTTCAAAAAGAAAATACAACTAGAATCACTCTCATGAAAATAAACTTTTGTAGACTTCAATCAACTATAAGCTTAAAATCACACCCTTTCTTCTATATTATTCTTATTCCAGTCCTAAAATATATTCTTCTATTTATAGAAAACACACTAAGGGATTAATTTTATGTTATTTGAGATTATTTATAACTACACAAGAAGAATCTTCATCATCATCCAAAGAACTCAAAAATAGTTCACATATTCTTATGATGTTAGTTTTTCACCACTACGTTGATTGTAAATTAGGTTAAAATAGTATAGACATAAAAACAACATCCTCTATATTTTTTTGTTAAAATAATTCAAAATTAAGGTTATTAAATTTTTATTCTGTACAAAAATACACTCAAAATAAAAACTTCATGTTAAATCAAATTATATCACGAGTGTTATGTAATTTTCAAAACTAATAATAAAGTGAGTCCATGACTCAATAAAGAGCTTAAATATGTTAATAGTGATAAACTTAATGAAAATATCAGCCAACTGGTGTTTATTAGGAATAAATTTTATCTTTATATCTTTATTAGTCACATTTTATTTAATGAAACAATATATTATATATATATATATATATATATACTTTGATCTTGAGTGTTTCATAGGTTTTTTAGAGAGGTATATAGAACATTGATTATCATAATGGATTCTGATGGGTCTTTTAGAATTTACCATCAAATCATCCAGCTACTCCTTCATCAAAATCATTTGAGTGTGAGAACTAGTAACAAAAAAATATTTTAACTTTATAATAAATGTGATAGAGTTTTATTTATCATAGTTACAACTCAAAAAGTTATCTTCCAAAAGAAAAATTACACTAGAAGAGGACCTTTTATCATTAGAATCAACTGCCCATTTTTCATATGTAAATCTAGATAGATTCAAATGTTTTCTATTATTGTATAATATCATATAGTTTATAGTTCCTTTGGAATAATTAAGGACCCTTTTATAAGCCATAATATGGGACTCCTTTGTGTCACTCTAATATGTTGAAAAAATAATCACAATATATAAAATATCTAATATAGAATTCATAAGATAAATTAGGCTTCCAATTAGTTTTCTAAATTCTCTTTGATTTACACTCAAACATTAAAATTATTTATAAAATTTTAGACCCACTTGATTGGGTATAAACAATATTTCTTATTTGAACATTTTAAACATATTCATAAATTCTCTAGAATAATTCTCTTGGGATAAGAAGATAAAATTTTATCTTTTAATTACTTATAACCCCGAGAAATACCTCATCTCACTTAGAATTTGAATTTAAAATTATTACTTTATTTTAATTAAAAATTATTTCAAAGAACTTTTTTGATCAATTGTATAAATGATATTATCAACATATACAACAATAATGAGTGTTCCTGATTCCATTTATTTGATATATAGGTTACTGTACACCTTGCCCTAGATAAATATAAACTCTTTTAAGTAGTTATTAATCCTTGAATAACAGAACCTTAGGGATTTTTTATGCCATATAATGTCTCATTTAATTTTAACACACTTGATCAATCATTATCAAGTATAAAACCTTTAGAATTATAAATATTCATCTATTTTTAAATATCTCCACTGAAAAAGGAATATTTGATATCCATTCGATATATTTTATATTTTCTATATTATTCCACAAAAAAAACATTCTAATTACCTCTAATCTTGAAACCAGACCAACTGTTTCTTCAAAATACACTCCTTTAACTTGAGAATAACCTTTACATAGATGTATAATATTATTTTTGACAACCTTTACTAGATCATTTAGTTTTTTCCTAAATATTCATTTTGTTCCAATAATATTTTTGTTCTTGGGTCTACGAAAAAGATCTAATTCTTTAAATATAATTCAAGTTATCATACATAACTTTAATCCGATATTTATATTTAAAGTATTCATCCAATAAAAGTGGATAAATGTTTTATATTAATGTTATTTGGGTTTCACACCACAACCTTATTCTATTATTTAATCGAGTTGAATGATTTAAAATAATATTCTCTCTCTACACATGTTTCTACAACCATTAGCACAATTATTTTTCATTCTAAATAACCTACTCATAATAATTAGTTTTATCTAACTCAACTTAAATAACCTTTGGTCCATATTATTTCTTTATAATACCTTCTTCTTCTTTATAATTCCACTTACTGTTTTCATTTGTATTATCAAATATTACTACATCTAGAGAATTAAATATAGGTTTATTTTCAATATTTTTTACATTACAACATTCAAAAACTTTTTACAAACTCTTTTTGAAACATCGATAGCCTTTCCCACTCAATAGATATCCCAAAAATATACACTCCTAATCTTTTTCATCAAAATTTCCCATTTTTTAGTTTTTGATTTTTATAAGGTAAGGGCCACCAATCACATTGAAGTATTCCATGGTGGGATTATTTTTTACCCCATATCAAAATTTCTTAATACACACCCCAAATCATTCTCAATTATTCATCTGAAGATTATATACATATCTACTACCTCGGATTGGGTTCTATAAAGATCACATTGGTTATTCTAGTGTAATCATAAATAAATGTAATGAAATAAAAATAACATTTAGTGTATTTATTTATCATTGGTCCACAAAAAATATATTATACAAACTCAATAGGTTGGGTGGTCTGGGTTTCAACTCTTTAATGCATCCCTTGAGTGATTTTGCCTTTCTTTCCTATCTTACAAACTACTTACCTTTCTATTTTGAGTTTAGGAAAGCACCTCACCACATAACGCTTAGATGTATTTCTCAATATTCTATGATAAATATGATCCAGTATTCCATGCTAGTATTTATTTACATATTTTAAACTCAAGTAATAATAAATTTATGAGCTTCCAATCTAAAATATATTTTCACTAGTTTTCTACCTAAAGTTATAAGCTTTACATATTTTATTCTCTCAATGAGAAAAGTGTTTATATTAAAAATTTCCTTGTTACCATCATCATAAAAATGACTCACGCTAAATATATTATGTTTGATACCATCAACATATAATACATCTTTTGATTTTTTGGGACTTTATTATAGATGTTCATGTACCCTTGATATTTTAACAGATTTCATTTCCAAAAGTTACTGCAACTATCATTTTATTATATATTTTCCAGTATCTTTGCATACCTATTCATGTGTGATGAACATGCACTATATAGGATCCAAGGATTCCACTTTTTTACTTGATTTGAGATCCCCCTCAGCAATAAGTGATCTCTCACCATTTTTTTCTTACTACATCTACCTTTACCTAGTCATCTAGTGTTGTTGACCTGGAATCATGGTCATACATTCTTTTTTTATGCTGACCATGGTGGTTATATTATCCACTGACCTCCTTAATCCCTTCAAACCAAATTTTTATAGGCATAATATATGATCTCTCATTTGCAATTTTATCCTCACATTTTAATTTTCTATATCATATGAGTAGATTACCATAAATTCTGAACTTGTTTGGTTCCAAGGGAGATTCATATTGTACTATAAAACATAAGTTTTATATGAATAATCTCAATAGCACTAGTTGTATCCACTAAAACTAGATCTTCCATAAGAAAATTTATTTTTTTCTTTGAAAATCTAATTACCATCTTAGTATAATATTATCCATATTCTACATAGGTTTTGAAGAAACTTACTTCTTCAGGTAACTCTACACTACCTTATCTATAATAGAATTTCTATAAGGGTTTTTATAAACCTAAGTTTTATCAAATTTACATTTGGATCCTACATTGTTATTTGAAACTAGTTTCACAATTTTAGATATATAAAGTATATATTTTACATGATATGAATCACATAGTTTCTCAATAACCTGAGATGATTCAACCTCCACTTATATAACCTTCTCAAAACCAGTATTCATTTTTCCAAGGGTATTTTCAGCTTTAATATAACTTGATTTGACTCTATTAAACTCTTATTCTCAACCAATCACCTTTATTTTAAGTTATTTCATGGTTTTCTCCTACTCATCCACCCTAATTTGAGAATCTTGATCGCTTAAATGTGATTGTTTTCTCTTATAAAATTTAAATATTCATCATTATTTGTGTTACTAACTTTCATATTTAGATATTTGACTTATTTATTGAGTTGATTATTTATATCAAGATATTATTAAAGTTTATTTTTCAACATGTGCACCATATAAGTCACATATCTTTCTTTTTTCCCTTAACTTCTTGATTTGTAATTCTTTTTCTCAACTTCTTTTTTCTTAACAAGTTCCATGAAGTTATAATCCCTTTTCAAACACTCATTTTTAAAATCACTACTTGAGGAAGAGTAGTCTTCTTTATCCGTACTTAGTATAATACTTTTATTTATTCTATGTATTATCTTTCTACCATCATCTAACTTCTTATATATATTTAAAATATCTTTCTTTGACACCCTACATGTCTTCTCTTCATCATCTTACTCCACATACACCACACTCTTCTTTTTTCCAGGATAATCTGCAAAAAAATATCATATGACCATACAATTAAGTCATTTTAGTAGAAAACTTCCTTTATACTTTACTTTTAAAATTTTAAGATTAATTTATATAAAATGAACATCTTTATTATGGCTTTTATCACTTTCATAATCATATTTAGAGCCACTAGAGTTGTCAAATTTACCTTGCTTAATTTTTATTTTGTTCATGGATTTGAAATATACCCCCTAGACTTCTTCTTAAAGATGGGTTATTTTCTCATTTTGTAATTAAAAATAGTATTGTGAATTTAATAAAGAGAAATACCTTTCCAATATTTAATGTTTGAAATATTTGCGTTGGATATGTTTGTAAAATTACTCATTAAATTTTTAACCACAGTATAATCTTCAAAATTTTCTCAAAATCTTATGATATGAATCAAAACTTCATTTACTATGGTGAAATAGTAATCCATATATTCATCCTAATATTATTATATCTTAAAATGTATCTCTCTAAAGCTAAATTTTGGTTTCTTTGATCTTGATGTTTCCTTCATACATGTTTTCAAGTTTTTCCTATAATTATTTTTCTATATACAAAACAATAATATTGGTGTAAAATTTATCTGATAGAGATTAGAATATAGAATTCCTAGACTTAAAATAAATCTCTAGGTTTTTATTGTCAACAAATTTCATAGATCCATCTCTTAAAATTGATATAAATCCCACAATAACAATATCACTAACTTCTAGACCTTATGAATGTAGATAAAGTATCATTTAATTTTTCCATCACTTAAATTTTTTTCCACTAAAAATAGAACACCTTAGATATTTATAAAACTATTAATTATATTATTAGGTTTATAATTAGTAGAATATGAGAGGGATACCTTGGATATAATACCAATTGTAGTACCCATATCAGTTAGTGTACCACTAATGGGTGGGGGGGGGGGTGAATCACTAGCACTTGTTTTTAAAAATTGTTTAATTTAATTAATAAATCCCTTGAGACTCATTAGAGTAATGTACCACTCTAAATGTCACTTATTATCCCATATGAAACAATTAAATTAAGATAAAAACACATGGGGATATTGATAGGTTTTAGATTCAATATATGAGCCAAATTCTTGCTTGGTCTGATTTGAGTTTCGAGACCTAGATTATAAAAAATATAATAGAGATTAAAAGATAAGGATAGTGTACATATTTTAAACTTTTTAGAATATTTATAGCCTTTAAAAATAAAGGAAATAATACATTATTGAACATTCATAATAATAACAACTCGTGAATGACATTTTTTACCATGGTACCACTAAAATTAAAACAACCTCCATACTATTAGTGGAATCATATCTTCAAAATTCCATGTAATTATTTTGCATCAAACGTTAGAAATAATTTTGAATAAGACTCAAAAACCTGATAAAAATTAATCATAGAAAATAAAATTAGGTATCTTCTCATGTTATTCACGATTATTTATTCAGGATTGTTAGAATACATGCATGAAAAAGCTCCTTCATTCTCATCAATAATCCCCTAAATGAAATAATAATAGAAATATCTTTCCTAGATATCTTCATAATTTATAGATGGATTTTAGGTCAATTTATTCTTATTTTCTCTCAATTAGATATAATAATGTATTAGGGATTTCATAATTATCAAAAAAAAATTCTCTTCTTCATTTCATCTTTTTATGTTCACATAATGAATATGAATAATGTTTCTAAAATTATTTTATAAAATCCTTATTTCTCAACTATAATAGAACTCTCAGTCAAAGAAACCTTGAAAATTAGTATCAAATTTATTGAATAATAATATTGAATATTCGAATTCAAAATCTCCATTAATTTTTTTTCATGATCCAAAAAATTTAATCTCCATAAAAACTACCTTTAATATTGAATTAAATAAATATTATAGACCAAGTAAATGATATTTTTTAATTAATAAATTATTAAAGAATTGTTAGAAAAAATTCTTAGTTTTTAATATTTTCCAAAAATTATAATATCCTACTTACATATATCATATGAATACCTTCAAAATTTTCTTCAAGATTCTTAATATCATACATGTATCTCGACATCATACGATCTCTATTGAAATTTCATATTCCACTATCGAAGTTATACACTCTATGCAGAAAAGGAATATGATCCCTCAGTGAATTCTAAACATATACTTAAAAATATTAATGTGGCATGAGAAAGTCACACACAACTTAGAGAAAGTCATATATGGAAATATTAATAGTTTTATATCGATAATGACTTTTATAAATTATAGTGAAATAAAATTTCTTATGTATATATTGAAATTCATTCACAATGAATCAAAATCATACAATCAATCTCAAAGTCATTTGGGTTTACCTATAAAGTTATACATGATGAAATTCATATGCCTAAAGTCTTACACATATTGTAAATTCATACACACAACTCATAAAATTCTTAAAAAATTCCAAAATTTCTCTAAATATGAGTATAACTTCTTCAAATTAATCTAAGGGCTTCTCACTCACTTTAAAACAACTCAAAAAAATATTCTCAAAAATCACTTAAAACATTCCATTCAAGGTTGAAAAAAGTGAAAATTATCCAATAATTTTAAGGGAACATTAAAACTCTATCCATGGTTAACCAGGATATAGTTCCTCTCCTTCCTTCTATATTAATCATTTCAAATATTATGAAATTTTCATGAACTTTTGGAGTCTTTAATTAAATTATTTTATCATTTTTAGGTTAAACTTTTATATTTAAAATTTTTTAACCTTTAACTTTCATGAAGATCATATCATGGGGCTTCTTACAAACAAAATTTAAAAACTTAGTATGGATACTAGTGGCTTACTAAGGTCATATTTAACAGATATGGTCCTATAAACTCACTATCCCAGTACTTATTATTCCTTTTTATTGTTTTTTATTGACTTTGAATGAAATAAGAAAGATGAGGGTATTGATGCATGAAATAGGAAAGGAAATGAAAATAAAGATCAAAATAATTGTGAGAAATATGATACCCATGGATTCAACCATAATAATTATTTTTTGTATTACCAATTAGACTCTATATTATATTTCCTATGTGTACCGTCTTTCTATACACAACTATATTTCATAAGTTATGTGAATTAACATCACACTTAAAGAGATATACCTAAGTTATCTACTGACCACTACCTCCAATAAACCACAACCACAAGTATATTTTCTATTAAAAATATTGATCCCATTAGACATGGATAATCCAAACAACAGGAGGGGAATTTTTTTTAATAATGTGAAATAAAATGGGGGAAGGAGAATCATGTAGTTTAATCATTTCCTCAATCCTTAAACATCCAAAATTCCTAGAATAAAATAAAACAAAAGATAAGTGTGTGTACTATGTAATACCTAGTTTTAATCCAATGGGTGATCCTTGGTTTATCCTCTAATTATAAACAATACCCTAATAATCACCATGACTAAACAGTGAGAGAAACATAATGAATTTGGGAAGAAAATAAAAACACAAAAAATTTGAACAAAATGAAATTGAATTAAAAATAAAATGTAAAAATATAGTAAATTCATTGTCCAAATAAATTCAAGGGTGAAGTAAATCCAATAAAATTCTTCATAATAAGAGAGGATGGAAATATTTATAGGAATCAAAGAACCTTCTTCTACCTTCTCCTGAAAATCATCGCCATAAAATGAAAACATCTTCTTTGGATGGATTACATGTGTACAAATCAAGGGTGGGGATTTATTTGATTAATATCATCTTGAATATTCTCATATTCAAACATTATTCCCATAATATTCACCTTTATTAGTTTTTTGATAGGTTCTACATAGATGCAGTGGAGGAATATTTATTGATTTGGGTAGATAATAGGAATGAAATATGAATTTTAAGTCTATCCCTACATATTTTGGGATTTTTCAGTCTAAAATCCATGTGGGTAACCTTACATGTAACTGATGAACATGATAAAACCTTTACATAGGTTCTAGGGCCATAGTGGTACCCCAACATAGCTCAGTGCGAATTGTTTTCCATGGTATAATGAAAAATAAAATATAGGGGGTGAAATGTTGTCTAAAAACAATCTTATAATTTTCACCCTCTACAACTATTATGTTGATTAGTTTTTAAAATTACTAATAAATTTGAAGATAAAATTAATATAAATATAAACTGTATGAAATTCATTTATCAAAATAGAAATAAAATAATAGGTATTTAAATTATTGATGAAAAAGTTAACACAATAGAAATTCAAAAACAAAACATAGAGTATTGGTTATCAATCCAAATACACCTTTAAAAGGATATTATAAAAAAACACAATTTAAAACCAAATTCAATGGAAAAAAATTTTATACTTGATATAAGGTATCTGTGAATTTAATCCTATTATAAGGTATCTATGATTTTATACAGTTCAAAAGTTCTGTATTCATATCCCTAGAATCCCTTAACTAAAATTTTCAGAATAAACTCACTTATACGCACTAAAGTTCTGTAGATCTGTCTTCCAAGCCACATAAACCTATGATTAGATGATTGCAAAAACCTATATATTCTTATCCCCAATATCCCTCGACCACAGAGGATAGGTTAAAGAACAAATACAATAAATATTTCTAAGTGCTTTATAATGAAACAATTTCAATGATTTCTCTTAACATAAACACTCACAATGAAAAAGAATACACAGATTATAAATAATCCTAGAAATAAGAAATTGAAAAGCATAAAAATGAATAAGAACTTTTATAATGGTTGATCTAGATGAATATTCATAAACTTATGATGATCGAGGTGTGGATTTATTTATAGGCATCATTGTAACAATCTCCAATAGTCAAATTCTAAAAAAATCAGAGTTAGTTGTAACTATATCAAAAACTTATTCATCTATATTTAAACTCAACATTTTTCTTCATTTATTAATGAGTTAGATTAGAAATACTATAGTGATTCTAAATTTCATGGATTTAATTGGGCATGAAAATTCATATCAATGTATTTTTATAAAATAGATTTAGTTCTTCAGTATTTTAGTTACCTTAAGTTCTTTATACATAAGAATAAACAATGAAATAAAAACTTCATGTTATAACATTTCCTATAAATTATATCATGATTTATGAAATAAATAAATAAGTGATTCATTGATTCAAAACTGCCCTTTTTAGAAAATATAATACACATAAGAAAATTTGAAGTAATGAACTAAATATTAAAAAGAAATATCCCTTGAGTATTTATGATAGAGAGTTTCTCCCATTTGTTTTGGAATAATAATTAAACCAAATTCATTAAAAGTAAAAATATACCCCCATTTTAAAAAAAATTCATAGAAAAGTTTTTTAGATAGGTGAATTTATAAGATGAAAAACATGTAATAATTTTTTTTCTTAAATTTCTCCCCCATTTTGGTTTTTAAAAAGAAATATATAGAAATAGAAAAATTAAATCATAAATTAGAAATTTAATTCTGTTTGAGAATCATTTGATCATTTGTTTTGATTGCTTTTGAAACTTTTACAACTCTTTTGATCTTTAATAAAGACCTTTTATATTAGTTGATGTAATCAAATTTGTTTAAATCAATTCAATTTTGACCATGATTTCATATCTAACATGATCTTCTTGTAAATTTATTTCACATTGAACTTTACTTTCTCTACCATTATTATGTATCTTCTCAATAATCTTATCATAACAAAGGATATGATTTTGAATTATCAGACTTTGAACTTCACCTTATTCACTAATAATTAGTGAGAGTTATAAAACTACATCCAATGATTTTATCCAATAATAAGGATAAATTCGAACTTCACTGATGGTATTCTAATATTATTTATATAAAATATTAAAAAGATTATTTTAATGAGAAACATATCAGTAGAAAAGAGAAGATTAAAAAACATTAATGTGAACAAGATTTGTGATTATAGTCCTTATATAGGTATTTGAGATTGTTACCATCTAAAAAGTTATCCTTTGATGTACTAGTGGTTCTAAAAAATTGTATTAAGATCAAATGTAAAAACAAATGTTATATATATTATTTTCAGAGTTAAATTTAAAATCTATTTTAATGGAAAAGTAAAGGTTACCTTTTTAAGAAATAATAACTCCCCTATAAAATATTATTAAACATATTTTATGAAATAATTGAAAATCTACCCATATTTTAAACAATAATATCAAGATAACATTCAAATATATTGTTAAAAATTAAACCTCTCTGAAAAACTAGATGGAAAATTTTATCAAAAGATAATTTTTTTAAAACGGTAAACTATAATGATTGAAAAACATAAAATTTTGAAAAATAGTTAAATTTAAAAATAATGCAAATTTGAAAATTCTCTCCCATATTTAAAACTATAGGAGTTTTTAATATAAGGATATAGATGAAAAAATTGGATTGAAGATCACTTAAGTTTGATCATTCCTGATTTCTATTTAATAAATTAAAATCTATCAGAAGTAAGTGGTTTGGTAAAAATATCAACAAATTGATTTTCCATTATAATAAAGTCAAGTATAATATCTCCTTTTTTCTAAATTATCCCTAAGTAAATGGTTTTTTTACATCTATGTGGTTTTATTATGAGTGATGTGTTGGGTTTCTTGACAAATAAAAAAAACTAGTATTATAAAAAACAATTGTAGTTTTAGTAAAAATCAAACCAAAATATGTGAGTGTGTGTTGTATCCATAATAATTGAGCACATAAACTTCCATCTGCTTATATATTCTACATGATTAGTATAAAGTGATACAAAATTTAGTTTTATACTAGTTCAAGAGATTAAATATTCTCCTAAGAAATGGTATGTTCTAGAAGTATATTTTTTATCTAATGTAAAAATTCCAAAGTTTTCATTTGAGTAACTTAGTATAATGAAATAATTTACAGAATAATAAAATAATTCAAGTTCTAAAGTAACATTAAGGTAAATAAATATATGTTTCTCCAATTTAAAATTATATTTTTTTTGGATTATGTAACATCCCAACCTAGAAGCCCCTTTTCGGTGCCCTAAGTTGGTAGGTCACATGGCCTCAACCGTGCCTCCCCGTATAGTAGAGGATGCTGACTAGCAGCGAGGGCCTAGGGTGAGTTTGTGGGGAGACTATTCCCTTGTGTTAGAGTGTAGCATAAAGGTAGTAAACATAACAATAAATAGCAGAATTATTAAATCATCTAGATAGAAGATAAAAAATATAAGATAGGAATATATAAACAATTCCAAAGTTAATATCATATACAAAATGATATGTCATGTCATGTCTCTATAGAGAAGGAAATAATTATACAAATATTCAATACAATATATATGTTAAAATACCAAAAATACTAAAAAAGTCTATCCCAACAAGAATCACAAGCTAAGATCATTCCTATACTCCCCTACTCATAAGAAATGAGCAGTTAAGCATCATACAATTGGTGCTTTCCCCGGTCCCTACCTCCATCCAAGAAGTCTTTCTGGGTACCCAATAGAAGCCTGAATAGGGTGTGATATAACACTTAGCAGGCCACCACCAATAATGTCTATAATGAATCCAGTATGTGTATAACAAGTTAATGTAGTGTGAAATATATATCATAGGTATATTAGTACTGTAAGTAAAGTGAGAAAGTCCAGTGATACTATCTATCCTACCAAGACTCCCTACAAAAAATGTCAAGTTCCCATAACAAGGGAAATTATAAATCATACAACTAGGTGTAATACTATTAGTTTATAAAAAATAACCATTTAGTAATACCCAATCTATCTATAAGGCATAAAAAGCTTAACATCTACCTCACCATATGAACAGGGTTTATAACATCAACCACAACCATGCTAAAAAATACAATGTATACAATACCCATCATGACCATTTAATATAATCAAAATTCATCCACAATGGTCATGACATGTAATTAAAAGTGTCATACCATGAAGGTCTGGATCTAAGGTATTCAAGACCAAGGCATCTACATAGATTCCCAGGAGAATCTCGATAGAAACTCGGTAAATACTTGGGTGGAGTCCTTGGAGTACATCAACAGAGCATATACTATGTGATTCCAAGAAAGATGGATCCAAGGGGTAGCAAGGCCCGATGAATCCTATGGAATCAGTATCCAAAGAGGAAATATGTCCAATTCATCCACTACCTTAAACAATATCCATGAGATTAATGTCCATAGAATCATATAGAATCAGGATCCAAGGTATACCAACCGAGGTTTACACTACCATAAATAAAACATCATCTCATTTATTAATATTCTATAAACATTCCATGAGTTCATTCAACTCATACAAAAATTCTATTTAAAAAATTTAAACAATTTACATCATGTCAAAACATGGAAAATGAGGCATCAACTCTCACATATCTTCTTAATTTAACTCCCATCAATTATAAAAACTCACTATAATTATGAAAGCACTCACAGAACCATTAGGGTGGTATAAAGAAATGAATATAAGAAGGTATACTCAATGGGTGGACTAATATGAGGTTAAAAACCTCAAACCATCAAAAAATTACTCTAAGGGTAACCCAATAGTTCCATTTCATTTAATTAAACTATTCAATTCATTTTATGGGTCGCGTCAGAAAGTTTGGAACATAGTACCATGAAAACTATCTATATAAAACACCAAAACTTGAGGGAAATGGTATAGAACACCTACCATAGGTCTTTAATAGATCACTCATCCATTATCGAGCTTGGATTTAGTTCAGATAGAGAGAAAAATGAAGAACGAATGAAAATACTAAAAATATGAAATATTAATTTTCACCTAAGTAACTCTGTCGATATGAAGAAAAACGAATAATGATACAAGGGGAATGAATAAATCACCTACATGAATCAAATGAGACCTATAATGTTCTATTCTAATTCCAAACATATAAATAGTGGTCAAGCCTAGATTAGGTTTCCAAGGAGTGCTTCTAATATCAAGGGATGTCTGCTAGAGAGAATAAGAAGAAAGAAATAGTGTTAAGAAATTTAAAAGTAAAAATGGTAATTTCATATATTTTGACAGGGTCGCATGGTTTTCCCACATGTCTGTCCAAACCATACCTCAACTGTGTTCCCTTCACTATGTTAAGAGGGACCCTTCATGGTTTCAAGCACACAGTTTGAAACACTGTTCACATGGTTTCCTAAAACCATTAGGACTCATAAAACCCTTTTTCTAATCCCTACATAGTTACACATAACCATGCGGCTTAGGTCTTACAGTTTCTCCTAACCGTGCAGATCAACAGGTTTTCTCCAAATGTTAGAATCTGAGCTCCGAACAAGCCCCAAACACCCCTGAAACTCTCATGATCTTAATATACACACACATTAGGTCAAAAAAAGTATTTAAACAAAAAAATATCCTTAACTAATAGGAAAAACTAGTACCATACAATATTATACCCTTAAAGTAATTCGTCCCCAAATTTCCCTTATAAGGGTGGTGAAGAATATCTTGAGAATAACCCCATCCACTAAGGACATATGTCATCCTCCCACTCCCAAGTCTTGTCCTATAAATGGTCATAATTCCATAACACCCATACTAGAGGTATTTATTGGCCTCATAGAACCTTCATGATCCTATCAACAACACATATAGGATTCTCCATGAAGGACACATTAGCATGTAACTCCCCCTCATATGGAAGTAGATTGTGGGATGAGTCTAAGTGATAATGGTGCAGCTAAGATACATGGAATATGTCATACATGGATCGATACCTCTTAGGTAATTACAATTGATAGGCTACAGACCTGACTCTATCTAGAATCTCAAACGACCTAATATATCATGGTTAATGCTTACCCTGTCTCCTAATCTATCTATATCCTATCCTTAGTGAGGTACATAAAAAAGACCCAATCACTGGCCATGAACTCTAGAGATCATTGATAGTGATCAACATGATATTTCTTCCTCGACTTTATGGTAGTCATATATTTTATGAATCAACTAGATCCACTTTGAAGTATGATAAAATGTCCACGAAATGTTGCGTCACTTCCCTCTAGCCATCACAGGGGTGATCAACACAGTATACTATATAAACCCTCATAAGGTTCCATTTTTATAGTCACATGATATATATTTTTGTAAGATAACTCAACTTGAGGTATATGACTCTCCCAAGAACCCCCAAAATCTAGTATGCAAGCTCTCTACATGTACTCAAGTACCTAAATCATGCGCTCTAGCAGACCATTAGTCTAAAGGTGGTATTCCATGCTCATAAGCACTGGTGAACCCAACGCCCTCTACAAAATCTACCATAAATGAGATGTAAACAAGGAATATTTATCTTACACAATAGTCATAGGAACCCCATGAAGTTGTACTATCTCTTTATATACAACCACCCAAGCTCATGCACTAAGAATATAACCCTGATCAGAAGAAAATGAGTAACATTCATGAGCCTATCAATAAAAACCCATGCCACATCACTACCATGATGTGACCTTAGAAACCCAATCATAAAATATATTGAAACATATTCTCATTTCCACTCAGGAATGGGTAACTACTGTAAAAACCTAGGTTATCGCTGATATTCTGCCTTCACCTACTGGTATGTGGAACACCTCATAATAAAACTAGATACCTCACATTTCATCCCTAACCACCAATACTGATGGCACAAGTCAAGATACATCTAGGTAATTCCATGATATATTGACTAAAAGAAGGTATGCAACTCTTGTATCATCTCCTCACATATGTCTACTAGAACACATACACAACCATTAATATATAGAATTTTATTCTCACTTACAATCCAACTAGGATGCAGTTCCTCACCTTCAATACTCTCCCATAAGAATAGGCCCTCATAATATGATAACTATCTCATTACCACTCTATTTATAATAGTAGAGGTCATAACTAAATAATAAAGGAAAGTATTCCCATGACTATCCTACACCTCCAAGTATATCTTTGAAAAAAAGCCATAAGTTTCCACTCATTACTAGCCTCATGAACTGCTTGTATATGAGTCCTCCTACTCAGTGCATCAGCAATTTAATTGACCTTTCTAGGCATATAAGAAAGATTTAAGTAGAAATACTGTAGATACTCAACCCACATTTGCTGCCTAAGATTACAGTCACACTATGTAAATATGTACTTGAGGCTTTTCTGGTTCACAGACACCACAAAAATCTCTCCTAGAAAATAATTTCTCTAACAATCTAAAGCATGAACAACTGAATGTAACTCAAGATCATGCTCGGGTGATTACTCTCATGTGACCTTAGTTGATGATACCCAAATGCAGTGATTATATCCCCCTATATCAGAACTACTCCTATCCTGATATCTAATTCATCACAATACATATTTTTGCTCCAACTTGGCTCTGGAAGAATCCAGACCAACACTGAAGTTAGTCTTCCTTTTATATATTGAAAGGATATCTCACAAGTATCTGTCTATAAAAACTTCATACCCTTTTTAGTCAATCCCATAAGAGGTTCTGATAAGTGTGAGAAGTCCTGTATGAATTTTTTTTTAATATCCAGGTATCCTCATAAAACTCCATATATCAAAGACGTTCTTTGGATTCTCATAGGAAACTACAACCCTCACCTTCTCTCGGTCAACTAATACTCCTGTCTTTGAGATTATATAACCCAAGAAGTGAATCTCATCCATCTTGAAGTGGCACTTTGAGAGATCAACATATAATTGATTCCATCTTAGTATATCCAAAAGAATCTCAAGATGTTTGTCATAGTCATGTTGATTATGAGAATACACCACAATATCTTCCATGAATACCACCACAAATAAATCCAGATAAGGATGAAACACTTGTTTCATCAGTGTCATGAAAACTATTTGCACATTCATTAAATAAAATGGCACAACCAGATACTCATATAGACTATACCTACTATGGAAAGTTGTATGAGGTATTTTTGTAGGCATAACACATACCTGGTGATAAAATAACCTCAAATAAAATTTTGATAACACCTGAGCTCCTCATAACTAATCAAAGATGTCATTAATTTGTAGAAATGGATATTGGTTCTTAACCATCAACTGGTTTATTTTTTGGTAATCCACACATAGCTTGATTATACCATCTTCCATTTTGCAAAAAGGATAGGAAAACCCCATAGAGAAGTATTGGGTCATATAAATCCATTTTCCTCCAAGTCCTCTAGCTACCTCTTGATCTCTTGAAACTCCATAGTAGCCATCCTATAATGAGGAATGGATACCGATGAAGATCCTAACACTAGATCATTAGAGAACTCCACATCTGTCTCAAGAGGTAAAATAGAACTTTCATCCAGGAAAACATACATAAAATGATAAACTAATAGAGGTAAATATCCCTAATTCATTCCCTGATCATACAGATATAAGCTAGTTTTTCGGGCTATCATCCCACCTAGACCATGATGCCCTGTTCTAGCTTGGATCTCCTGAACATCCCATTCACCCATGTGAATAAAAAATCCTCCCTCTGGTGATGTAAAGTTAGACCTTATGATATAGAAATCATTGAAGGCTCGATAATAAAGTATAGAATGCATACTGAGTATGAAATAAAACATTATGATATTTAGGATAAAAATATCTCATACGAAGTGACACCCAACTATCTCAAGGGGCACTCTCTACACTAGAGTATACCCTCTATTCTGATCACCAACAGAGTATCAAGTGTCATAAAACCCTCATAAATCTGAACAATGAACCCAAGAATCTCCACCAAATCTATAAATATGAAACTATGTTAATCACCTGTATTAAAAAGAGAAGATACTAGTATAGAGGATATAAATATTTTGCCTCTCACTGTAGATGCCCCAAAACTCTGTTCCTCAGATATAGGTTGTAAAAAATGTATCTAGCCTGAACTAAAACCTTGTGAAACAACCTCTATACTTAGAGTAGTCCCACTCTCCTATCTAGGTACAACTGGTTCCTGGCTTCCCCATCCACAACCACCACCTTAGCTAGATTGACCGATAATACTCCAGATCCCAGCCTAACATGGAGCTACGAATCTTGCTCATAAACATGGAGTCAGAGTAAATCTCCTTCCACTGAATTCTGGAGGGAATGTTCTGTAAAAACATTGTATGTGGCCCATCCTACCAAAAGATTGGCACTCAACAGGTTCTTGATCACACTGATTTCTCATATTCTTCTATCTTCTGCAATAATTACATAAAATAGAGCTACCAACCCTAATATCCTGGCTGGTACTCCCCTCATGAGAAGCCTCAAAACAGTGACTCCTACTATAGGTTGCTGAACCATTGGGTCAAAATGTTGAACCACCTAGCTCTACACCCCCATATTCCCTTAGGTTCTATTTAGTAATAAGTTCCTGATTCACTATCTCAGTAACATTATTCAACCTGAACACATTGAACTATAATCAAACGACATGCCTGAGAAGTTCCTCGATGTGTCTTTCCCTTGATTGATCATCAATGAGATAAATCAACATAAAATGTTGAAGCTTCGTAAAGTGCATCAAATACTCCATAAAATTTATAGCACCCTACTCTAGACATATGAACTAACTGGTCCACTTTGATCTCGGAGTATTGGGGAAAAAATAGTCATAAAACCTAGATTGGAAACCCTTCTAAACCATCTCTCAGAGCATATCATCCTAGTTCAAAACATCCCACCAACATTTATAAGCTCCCCAAAGCATATATGTCATGAAATTATCTCTCCTCTTAGGAGGTGTCTCTAGATTCATGAAGATCAAAAAATTAGTCTCAATCCACATTTAAATAACTTTTGAACCTCTATCCCCCAAAAACATGGGAGAATGATGCAGATGGAACACACATGTCAACTCTTCCATATATGAGGCATACAATGGTTCTCCCTTAAAAAGTTAACATATATCATAGAAAACCCTCAAAAAATTGGGATTTATCACTTGTATTCGAAACAACTATTAGTACCTTAGCTGGAACTATAGGAGGATCTACTGGTAGCATCCTATAAAAAAGTGACACCCCTATTCCTTATCCTAGATTCAATACCATGTAAAAAGAACTATTGTAATATGTACTAGATAAAATGCCTACTTCCCACTCAAAAGCCAGGTCTATGTCAGGTTCCTGGTTTTAAATTTTCAATTTCATTTTAATTCATTTTTATATCTCAATTCTCTTTAAATGGTTAAACTAAATGGTTCACCACTTCCAATCCATAAGGGCCCCGACAGTACTAAAATTTGAGTTATTTGCAATGATACATTTGTGATGAGACATTTGCAATGGGAGAATTTCCCATCGCAAATAGTTTCTCCAAGTTTAAAAAAAAAATTGCGATGGGACAACCTACCCGTTGAAAAAAACTTAAAAAATAAAAAAACTAATATTAATAAAAATTAATAAAATAATTTTAATAATAACAATAAAATAATATTAATATTAATAATATTAACAAATAATAATAATAATAATAATAATAAAATAATAATGCTAATAATAAAATAATATTAATAAAATAATAATAATATAATGAAAATAAAAATAAAACTAATAATATTAAAAATATAAATAATAATAATAATAATAAAATTATAAAATAATAAAAACCTCAATATTCATAAAAATATAAATAAATAATAATAATAACAAAATAATAAAAATAATAATATAATAAAAAATAACAATTTTAATAAAATAATAAATAATAAATAAAATAATAAAATAATAAAATAATACAAAATAGTAAAATAATAAAATAATAAAAAACAAAATATTCACAATAATATAAAAAACACAATATATAGAAATATAAATATGTAATAATACAAAAAAATTTACATTCAAATGTTTTATCATAAAAAGTAAATACATCTCTAGGGGTCTTTTGGAGGAGCTGGAGGAGATGGTGGAGGGAACTCCATCCCCAAACCATGAGTCATATGTCACTTGTACTCCATCATCTACTCATGTTTCTATTACTACCATCGACACATCTCTTGGTGCTGCTACTACTACTACTTTAAACAGAACTATTTCTGCTCCCTACACATGCTCTCTATAAGCTCACCCTGAGCTCGTAGCTTCTCTTGATACTGTACATCATATGATGATGACTCTCCATGAGATCCTCTAAATCTTCATGTTGATATCGCAGTGCTACCATAATAAATCTCAGGCATCAATCAAGATCTGATACCAACAACTTGACCTTTCTCAAAGGCATACTGGGTCACCTATATCCATGTTGCATCATCAAATCTTACTGCACTAGTATGATCCTTAGTATCAGCCTGAATCTCAGTCTATGTTTGAGACATTGTAACCTCATATCACTCATTCAATTTCAATTTAAAATTAAAATAGATAAAACATTATTTAAAGTTCATTTTAAAACTCAAAAAGAAAATATACTGACCACAATCTGACGTTGGCGATCACCTCTAATCTCTACAGTGACATGATTTCTATACATCCTTCTATAAATGTCGAACTCTATAATATCGGACTATTTGACTTTATCTATGAATATAAAATAAATGGTTTACATTAAAATTTATATAAATTAATTTTGAAAAGGTATTTACAATATGTTCCCTATGTGTACTGAATGTAGGACTACCAGCTTGACATGTCACCTCCTATATCCCCTAGTTTTGTAAACCTATTTATGATCTCCTATGAAAATGATCACCCATCTAGTTTAAATAGAATCCATCCCAAACTTGAGATGAAATGTAATTAGGTCAGTGTGTGCAGAAATACAGATCAAACTATGTGACTCCTACTTTACTCATTTGATTCCTCCTAAAATTATGTAAAAACTGACGAAAACCATCACACATACAACCCTCTCATTCCTCCCAGATAGATTCACACATGATCTCATCAATGAGATACCATAAACCCTAAAAATAATTAATAATATCAATTTATTAATTAAATAAATTTCAAAATAATTATTATTTATTTTCTTACCAGCCAATGATCGAACAAGCGGTGCTGAACATCAATGGGAATATGATCCCATGCAACCCATGATCCAAAAAAATAAATTTTCAATATAAAACTCCCATATCCTATAGTTATATACACAAATATGTGAAAAAAATAACAAATAATCAAACAATTAGTATATAAATAAATAAATTATAATTAATGAAAACTAACTAAAATAAACAAGTAAACATACCTCTGCAAGTGTGGATCGAAACCAAGACATGGGCATTGCTTGAGAATAGGGTCAGTAATCATCAATCTCGCAAGACCACAACCCCTCTGAGTCATCACTGAATTTCTATCAGTCTAAGGGTTAGATTATCCAACATCATTGTAAGATCCTAACCTTTTCTGGAGTCATCTCAAGTGAATTTTCAAGCAATTTTTGAATCTTTTAAGTACCATTAACTGGGAGTAGTGGCTTGGTGTGGGTTTGGGTGAACTTTTAGAGAAACCTAAAGGATAGTGGACTGTGCATGGTTTGCACATAGTTTGAAAAACCGTGCAACCAAACCATGCCAAGCATGGGAAACTGGACAGAGAGGTACACATGGTTTGTGCACAGTTTGAAAACCATGCAACCAAACCATGTCAACCATGAAAAATTGGATAGAGGGGTTCACACGGTTGGAACACGCTTTTCCCTAACCATGCGCCTCTACCTAGGAAACCATTCGCGTAGGATTTTAATCCCAAAAATCCCTTTTAAAACCACCCAAACCCCCAAGACTTCCATATTTCGACCTTGGCTCGGGATTGAGGAATTCTAGGTGTTTCAAAATCCTCCTGGAGAGATACCAAGGTGATCTGAACACCATTCTTCGAGATTGAAGATCTTCACTCCTCCCGGTAAGTGGACTTCATCACGATTCTTCTTCTATTCTTTCTCTTATCTTTTTTAGATCTTTTCATGGAAGAACTCCACCATTTTCTTGGATATAATCCCATGAGTGGAGATATATATCTAGTATTGTAAATCTATATATATATTTGAAATATCTTGATACCATTGATATTATGTTTGGTTTTAGGGATTTAGATCCGGAGATGGATCAACAACGTTGTGCCGCTCAGATTTTGGGGATTTCTGTTTGGCTGACTTCCATAAAGAAACTGAGGTAGGTTGTCTTAATCAAATTCCCATAGTTAGGATTTATATATGTGTATGATTTTATTATTCTTTTTATAAATACTCTTGATGTTTTATTTCCTAATTTGATTAATTAGGGGCATAAAGTTGAATGGAATTTTTCTCAGGGATTAATTGAGAACTGAATCATGGAATAAAATAATGGGGTCACCCAAATAGATACTTTAGAGATCTGTTATGGGTTAGGATATTGTATTTGAGATATTGAATTGTTGTGTTAAGATAATTAATTGGGGGGAATTAATTATGAAATAATGATGTTGACCAAATATAATTAATTGATAGAATAAATTATGTTCCAAGATGCGATCAAATATAATTAATTGTAAGAATTAATTATGATATGTTGATATTTGATATGGATAATTAATTGTAAAGAATTAATTATGGAGTGAGAGTTGTGTTGATTGATTAATTAATTGATGAATTAATTAATGGGTATGTTCTTAGTTAATTGTTGAGTTAACTAATGGCCTTTGAAATGTTTAACTAATCAATGGATTAGTAAAGGAATAATGTGGAAAATTATTATGACTTAAAGAATAATTAAATGGATAATATTTTGTGTTACTAGGCATGGAATCCTAGACTAATTAGAAGTTTGGACTTGGACATGGAGTTCCTCCCCAATAGTTATCCAAGCTTGATATTATGGGGTGTTAGGCCTGATGACCTACTCCGAATCAGAATAGAATTTCTAGGCATGATGACCTACACTCAATGAGATTTGGTGTGATAGGAATGACGACCTACACCTAATGAATGATAATAATGAATGATGTTTCAACTGAGATTTGGGGTTCTATCCATGATGACCTACACCAAATGAATGATAATATTGAATAATGTTTCAACTAATGTTTGGGGTTATAGGCATGAAGACATACACCAACTGAATGATAATAATGAATGATGATTCAAATGGGAAACATGAATTTAATTGGCCTACTGTGATGATTAAGGATTAAATGACAATGTAATAACTATTTAAATTATGCATTGTATTTACTACTTTATAAATCTTTATGCACTATCTTTTGATTGGTCTTGTTTTAGACACCGTTGGTGGTGGCGTACTAAGTTGTACTCACACCCTATTCGGGCCACCTGATCAGAACCTGAGCAGACTTTTTTGTTGTAGGATAGGATAAGGGCAAGGCCTTGGGATAGGTTTCTATTTGGGATTAGAGCATGGGAGAGGGAACTAGACATAGTTCGGGATCTGTTTTGGAGTCATTGTGTCTTTACTTTGAGTTGTATTGTAGACACTTGGAACTTGTATTGTCATATCTTGTTTTACCTTTCAGTTGAGTATTGTATTTTGTTTGGTTTTGACTATCATATGTCTTGTTATTGTTACAGTTATTTATACACTTCTGTACTTGGTTATTTTTATTTTATTTCACTGGTGTTTTATTCTAATAACAGAGGGTATATTCTCCCCAATATTGACTTACTAGACCCTCGCTACAAGTCAGCACCCTTTGGCGTATGGGGAGGCATGCTTAAGGTCATGTGGCTAAGTGGATCTGGGCACCATTCAGTGGCTCTCATGTTGGGACATCACAAAGTGTTATCAAAAGAGTTTTCTTTTCTTTCTACTTCTTTTTTCTTACTATTTTGGGAAATATAGACAAGAGAATATGAAGAGTCGAGGATTGGTAATGAGCTCGTGCATGGGAGTTGAAAACCTATGTACGAGGGAGAATATGAGTACTCAGGGTGGAATTGTTGTGAATGTTGTTTGTTGTTATAGTCGGATATTATTTCATCTTAGGTGACACACTTGTGGTGCAATGTGATATTTGTTTTTGAAAATTGTTGATTTTTTATTCATGGCCTAAGGAGGCACGATACTTGAGTATGCATGCATCATTCTAGGCACTC
Source organism: Viscum album (assembly GCA_963277665.1). Lineage (NCBI taxonomy): Eukaryota > Viridiplantae > Streptophyta > Magnoliopsida > Santalales > Viscaceae > Viscum > Viscum album. Next base: position 4,936,007 of record OY728145.1, read on the forward strand.
AGGGTTATTGTGACATTCATCACTCTAGGAACTCAAGGGAAAATGGGTTAAGGGTAATTTGTTGAACTTGAACTATTTTCCTTACTCTGAGATTAGAATAATGATGAAAAATGAGAATAAATGGGTGTCTAATGAGAACATTGATTATTGAATTGAGTATGAGATAATGTGGTTAATTAATGGATGAATTAACTAATTATAATGAATATACCATCGTTAACCAATATCTCAGAGTAGGATGGTTAATGGTAGTGATAAGGCCTCAATGTTGACTGTGTGGTGAGAAAAAGGGGGTAAAAGACATGTTGAAACTTGTTGTGTTAGTTTATCCTCTTTTATAAATGTTATAAGGTTGCATTATGAGACCTAAGGTATGTGTTTGGTTTTTTAAGAGTATGCCTCCACGATGCTTGTTGAGGGAGAGACTGAGGGGTATAACCCATAATGAACTTCCAGATAGGGAGCTTGAGGCACCATTGGTGAAAGATGAGGAAAGAGAGTAATAATTGTAAGATAACATTGCTCGTTTCATACAATTCATGGAGAGATACCCAGGGCGGGTTTAGAAAAGCATGTATGAGTTTACAAGGGAGTTTCATCTGCAACACCCTCATACTTTTAATGGAGAGGGTTGACCTGAGGGAGATTAATTCTAGATTGAATACATAGAGATGATACTTGTCCATTTGGAGACTCCAGCTGAGAGGAGGGTCAAGTTTTCTGCTTATATGTTGTGGGGTTCTATTAAGCACTAGTGGGACATTCAGGTATGATCTGGATAGACTAACGAGATGTTATGGAAGGAATTTCTAGAGAAGTTATTAGGGAACTTCTATCTATACACATTGAGGCAAGAGAAGGATTCAAAGTTTATAAATCTGACACAAGTAAGCATGTTAATAATGGAGTATTCTGAATGTTTCACATATTTACAGTGTTTTTCTCCAACTTTAGCGGAAGACGAGGCTTCTTCGGAAAAATGATTTCAGGACAGACTTAAGTGAGAAATTATGTCTCAGGTGAATATCTTTATGCTAAAGAAGTTTTTAGAAGTGGTTAATTAGGCCCTCGTTTTAGAGGGGAACCTGAAGGAGGCTTCCAGTTCTGGATAGGTATCTAGATGATCAGGTATTGTTCCTTTTGAGAGTAAGAAGCTCCATCATGAGAATCTTAGTCAGGATAGTGGAAAGCAAGGTGGACAGTCAGGAGGAACAGTTACACTAGATCTTTTTCATGTGCTTTTCCACAAGTACGGTATGAAGGGACACTATAGTACACATTTTCCTTGACCACCAGTGGAGTACTAGTTTTATGGCAAGATAGGACACCTAAACAATTTCTGTAGGAAGCAGCGGTAGGCTGGTGTTGGGGGAGTAGCTACTTAGAGTCAGAGTGTGGTAGGGGTCTTCTACACCATATAGGTTTGGAAGTTGGAGTTCTAATGGAAGAGGAAGTGGAGGAAATGGGCATGGTGCTTCAGGGTATGAGTGCCCATACTAGCATAGTGGTGCTACTCAGGGGAGTCATACGACACCATAAGGAAGAGGGTAAGGACAGTTACATGCAGTGCAACTTACACTTGTAGAGAGTAAGGTTAGTCCATTGACCGTGAGAGGTACTATTCTAGTTGATTCTACTTTAGCTACTTCCTTGTTTGATACTGGTTCCTCTCATTCCTTTATATCTAAAAACCTTGTTAATGGACTGATCCTCGAGGTGGAGTCTATAAGTGGGATGATGAATATCGATACCCCATTGGGAACAAAGACTAGAGATATCTTTTTATGCAAGGAATTTTCTCTAGATATCAGAGAGTATCATTTCCTTTGATATATCTATGTCCTTTATATAACGAGCTTCAACCTGAATATGGTTATAGACTGGATAGTCACATACCGAGACCACATATTTTGTTACCACATGAGGGTGACCTTTGTATCTCCTGAGGGTGACCAATATGTTCTTCTTGGAGAATGGAATATCCATGTAGGATGAGCTGGGCCAATTAATCTGCAACTAAGAGATCTCACAGACCAAGTTACTAGTCTTTTGCTGGATGATGGGAGTGGTAGACAAGATGTCCATCCACTAGTAGTATAACTATTTAAGGATGTATTTCCTCATAACTTTTCAGGTTTACCACCTGAGAGAGTTGTGGAATTCACTATTGAGCTCCTTCCTATAGCTGAGCCGATTTCTATTCCACCTTACAGAATGACACCAAATGAGCTTCAAGAGCTTAAAACACAGTTAGAAGAGTTGGATGATAAATGTTTTATTTGTCCAAGTACATCTCCTTGGGGATCACCTATTTTGTTTTCAAAGAAGGCTGATGGGAGTTTATGCTTGTGTGTAAATTACTGAAAGTTGAATAAAATGACTGTGAAGAATCGATATCCTCTTCTGCATATCGATGATATATTTGACTAGCTGAAGGGGGATAGTCTGTTCTCAAAGATCGATATGAGATTAGGGTATCAGCAGGTGAGAGTTCATACCTATGATATAAAAAGAACTGCTTTTAGGGGTAGGTATGGCCTTTATGAGTTTTTTGTAATACCGTTTGGGTTGACTAATGCTCTAGCAGTGTTTATGTCCTTGATGAACAAGATATTTCATACATACTTAGATACGTTTGTGGTATTTTTTGTGGATGACATATTAGTGTACTCCAAGACTCATGATGATCTTACTAAACATCTTAACATAATCTTGGGTCCACTAAGAGAGAATTGAATTTATGCCAAGCTATCTAAATGTCAGTTTTGGATTGACAGGATACACTTTTTAGGGCACCTCATCTTGGAAGAAGGCTTGGCCATTGACGTAAAGAATGTAAAAGTGGTAGTTTCTTGGGAGCAGCCCAAGATTTTTTTGATATCAAAAGCTTTTTGGGATTAACTGGTTATTACATGATGTTCATCCAAGAATTTTCTTGATTGGAAGAAACACTTATTGGTTTGACAAAGAAAGGGATAAATTTTGTTTGAATAGAAGAATGTGATAATGATTTACAGGAATTGAAGAAGCACTTGACTTCAACACCAATTTTGATCTTACTTGAGTCAGGTGAGGAGTACATGGTGTTCTGTGATACTTCTGGGATCGGGCTCATAGCTGTGTTGATGCAAGGGGATCAAGTCGTTACTTATGGGTCTTGGCTATTGAGGCCACATGAACAGAATTACCCTAAGCATGAACTTGAGTTGGTAATAATGGTTTATACTCTTATGTGTTGGAGACACTATCTTTTAGGCCAAAATTTTACAGTTTTTAAGGACCATAAAATCTTGAAGTATATATTTTCACAGTGTGACTTAAATCTTCGGCATCGAAGATGGGTAGATTATATGCAATCCTTTGATTTTTAACTTTCATATACACCTGGAAGGGGAAATAGTGTGGTTAATGCCTTGAGTAGGAAAAATCAGACTCAGTTGGTATATGAGTCGAGTGCATAGTGGAAGACAATGAATTTTCTAGAAGAAATGCATATAGTAGTTCAAGAGAGTCAAGAAAGGATGACTCTGGTTTTTGTAGTAGTGGATTATACACTCTTGAGATGGAATAAGGATAAGAAGTATAAAGATCTGGAGTGTTTATCCTTAAGGAAAAGACTTGAAGGTGGGGAGACACCTTCAGACTATAAAATAGATGAGGATGATATCATCTATGTGAAAAATTGGGTTGTTGTGCCTTTGAGTATACGGGAGGGACTCATGCGATAATTTCATGATTCAAGGTGGAAAGTACATCCTGGGGTGTCAAAAAATGTACCGTGACCTACGACGGAAGTTTTGGTGGCCAGGAATGAAAAATGAGATAGAAATATTTGTAAAAATATTTTTCACATGTCAATAGTAAAAGGCAGAGCATCAATGACCAAAAGTCCTTTTACAGTCGTTACCTATTCTGGAATGGAAGTGGGATGCCGTGACTATGGATTTCGTGGTAGGATTTACAAAGACTCTTAGAATGAATGATGATATTTGGGTCATTGTGTACTTACTAATGAAGGTATCACACTGGATTCCTATCAAAGAATCCTTTATACTAGAGCAGTTGGGAGAACTATATATGAGAGAGATAGTTCATTTGCATGGGGTTCCATGGACTATGACTTTAGATTGCGATTTGTGATTTACTTCATTCTTATGGTAGGGTTTACAGAAGGTGATTGGTACACAGGTTATGTTAAGTACGAACTTCCACCCACAAAGATATTGGCAGTCAGAGCGTACCGTACTGGTGTTAGAGGATATGTTGCGAGCATGTGTGCTTGACTTTGGTTGTTCTTGGGAAAAGCACTTTAATTTAGTGGAGTTCACCTATAACAACAGTTATTAGGAAAATATAAATATGGCACCATATGAGGAACTTTATGGTAGACCTTTTATATCTCCGCTATGTTGGTTAGAGGTGGGTGAGTCAGAGTTGTTGGGACCAAGTATCGTTCGGGAGACATTAGAGTAGGTGAAGTTGATTCGAAAGCATATGGATATGAATCAAAGTAGGTAGAATTTTTATGCTGATAGACGGAGATGACCCCTAGAGTTTACAGATGGTGATCTTGTATTCCTTCGAGTGTCACCTAGATTGGGTCACCACAGGATACGACGGCAGGGCAAGTTAGCTCCCAGTTTTGTGGGACTGTTTGAGGTGCTGGAGAGAATCAGGCTGGTGGCATACCGATTAGAAGTTCCACAATAATACAATGATTTTCATGATGTTTTCCATGTGTCACAACTATTACAATATCACCTCTACCTATCTCATGTGATTGATGTGGAAGAGTTTGACCTCGAGACAAATGCATCCTTTGAGTAGCATTCGATACGTGTGTTGGGAGCAGTGAGAAAGTGTTACGGGGAAAGATTGTGCCGTTAGTTCATGTGTTATGGAAACATGGAAATTTTTAAGAGGAAACTTGGGAATGGTAAACAGACCTGTGGGATAAATGGCCCAATATTTTTGGCTCATAATCTTAGATAATTTTGGGAGTGAAACTCGAGGATGAGATGTTATAAGGTGGGGGGATTGTAAGATCCCGACCTTTTTTGGAGTCATCTCAGGTGCATTTTCATGTAATTTTTAAAGATTTTAAGTACCTTTAACTTGGATTAGTGTCTTCAGGTGCATTTGGGTGAACGTTTAAGGAAAACTAAAGTACGGTGGGCTATGTACCGTTTTCACATGGTTTGAAAAACTATACAACCAAACCATGCCAAGCATGCAAAACTGGACAGAGGCCTGCACGGTTTGCACACATTTTGGAAAACCGTGCGACCAAACCATGCTAACATTGTAAAAATGGATAGAGGGATCCACACATTTGGAACACACTTTTCCCTAACCATGCGCCTCTTCCCAGGAAACCATGCGCATGGGAGTTTAATTCCCAAAATACTTTTTAAAACTACCTGAACCCCCAAGATTTTCATATTTCAACCTTGTCTTGAGATTGATGAATTATAGGTGTTTCCAAATCCTCTAAGAGAGGTTACAAGGTGATCCGAACACCGTTCTTCGAGATTAAAATCCCAGATTAAGGATCCACTCTCCTCCCGGTAAGTGGATTTCATCCCGATCCTTCTTCCATTATTTCTCTTATATTTTCTAGATCTTTTCATGGAAGGTATCCACCGTTTTCTTGGATATAAACCCATGAGTTAAGATCTAGATCTTGGATTGTAGATCTAGATATATATTTTAAATATCTTGATTCCTTTTATCTTAATTTTGGTTTTAGGGATTTAGATCTGGAGATGATCAATGATGTTGTGTTGCTCGGATTTTGGGGATTTCCATTGGGCTAACTTCCATCAAGAAACTTAGTTAGGTTGTGTTAATCAAATTCCCATAGTAATGATTTAGATATGTGTATGAATTTATGATTGTTTTTATAAATACTCTTGATTTTTAATTTCCTAATTGGATTAATTAGGGATGTTGAATTGAATTGAGTTTGTGTTAGTGATTAATTGAGAATTGAATCACGGAATAAAGGAACGGTGTCACCCAAATAGATACTTTGGAGATCTGTTATGGGTTGGGATCTTGTATTTTAGATATTGAATTGTTTTGTTAAGATAATTAATTGGCAGGAATTGATTATGAAATAATGATGTTGACAAAAGATAATTAATTGAGAGAATAAATTACATTCCAAGATGTGATCAAAGATAATTAATTGTAATAATTAATTATGATATGTTGAGATTTGATATGGATAATTAATTTTGGAGAATTAATTATGTAATGAGAATTTTTTTGATTGATTAATTAATTGATGAATTAATTAAGGGGTATGTGCTTAGTTAATTGTTGAGTTAACTAATTTCCTTTGAAATGTTTAACTAATTGATGGATTAGTAAAGGAATAATGTGGAAAATTCTTATATCTTAAAGAATGATTAAATAGATGAGATTTTGTGGTGCTAGACATGACATCCTAAACTGATTAGAAGTTGGGACTTGGACATGGAGTTACTTTCCAATAGTTATCCAAGCTTGATATTATGGGGTGTTAGGAATGACAACCTACACTGAATGAGAAAAGAAGTGCTAGGCATGATGACCTACACTGAATGATATTTGGGGTGCTCGGAATGATGACCTACACCCAATGAATGATAACAATGAATGATGTTTCAACTAAGATTTGGGGCGCTAAGCATAAGGACCTACACCAAATGAATGGTAATAATGAATGATGTTTCAAATGAGGTTTGGGGTTCTAGGAATGATGACCTACACCAAATGAACGATAATAATGAATGATGATTCAAATGGGAAACCTAAATTGAATTGGCCTAATGTGATGATTAAAGATTAAATGATAATGTGATAACTATTTAAATTATGCATTGTATTCATTGATTCATAAATCTGCATGCACTATATTTTTAATGGACTCGTTTTAGACCCTGTTGGTGGGGGCCTACTGAGTTGTACTCACACCCTATTCGGGCTAACTGATCGACACCCAGGATGACTTTATTATTGTAGGACAGGATAAGGGCAAGGCCCTGAGATAGGTTACTTTTTGATATTAGAGCGTGGTAGAGGGAACCAGATGTAGTTCAAGATCCGTTTTGGAGTCGTTGTGTCTTTACTTTGAGTTTCATTGTAGACACTTGGCACTTTCATTGTCATATCATGTTTTAACTTTCAGTTTAGTATTGTATTTTCCTGTTTTGACTATCATATGTCATGGTATTGTTCTAGTTATTTATATTCTTCTGTACTTGGTTATTTTTATTTGATTCCGCTGGTGTTTTATTCATATAACAGAGGGTATAGTCTCCCCAAGACTGACTTACCAGACTCTCAGTACTAGTCAGCACCCTCTGGCATATGGGGATGCACGCTTGAGGGTATGTGGAAACCAACTTGGGGCACCATTGAGTGGCTCCCGGGTTGGGACGTCATGATCGTGCTCTTCCTCCGGTAGATCGTCCTCATGCAACTCAAAAAATAGATTTGAGTCCATATGAAACATGAAATTACTATTATTCAAAAATAGTTGAAAAAACTATTATATATAGATATATATTATATATGATTATAAACATCATTTAATATTGTTAATCTTCATCTCCATCCTCATATTCATATCTGATGGTGTCAATATCTTCACATTCTTCTCCAGTATAATCAATTTCTATAAGATTTTTAGTTTCATCATCTCTTGTCATTTCAAATTAATTTGTTAAAACAATAACATCATCATCACCATTAACCCTTAACTATGGGGTGTCATCATCGATATTCATGTTTCATCATGGAAAATATGGATTTGGAGTAGTCTATTAAAAAATTTCAATTCCTTGCACTTCAACGGAACCACATTCATTTTGAATAAAATGATTTTCCCAAGATTTTTTTATTATTCTACACCAATAATATAACTCTATTTAATTAGCATAATAATTTTCATAATAAATTTTACTTTCTTGATGAACCAATACAAATGGTTCATTTACTACAAGAATTATTTTATATTTTATATCAACAATTATGTGACATATATGAACACAAAATCCTCTCTCAGTATCCAACTACAAACATTTAAACATCATTACACAATTTTATCCCAAATAACACAGTTCAATTATTTCTTATAGTGTTCCACAAAAGTTAACTTCACTTTCTCAATTATGATATCCTCTGAAGAAATCACCACTATTCATTGTTTTTTTATTCCCCATATGCAAGTATATGAAATTAAAAACCATTCACCACATATACATTACAAGATTCAACTATTTTGGACAGTGGGTTACTCAATACATACAATCAATTATTAATTCTATTAGTATGTTGAGATACCTAAAAATTAATTAAATAATTATCAATATAACAAGTAATAAGTTGATTCTATATGTTAATCCATAAATAATATATTTTATTAGTTTTTGAAATAGTAGGAAAAATTATTTTTTCGACATTCTTCAAGAGAATTTGCTATAATTTTTGGAAACTATTTCTTGATATGATTGTCATAAAATCTAAAAATAAAATAATATCAATTTATTATAACAAATATTATAGAATATGTTATAGGAGAACTCACAATACAAATGGTGTCATTTCTTCATAGTTGAGCAGAACATATATAAGAGCCATGTGATGTTCATTCTCTGAAATCCATCATTCATGAACTCCATGAAATCCAAGTTCCGGCTGATTAAAAACTGATAATTGATTACTCATTTCAATGTTAAAATTTCCCTCATTATGGACCATGTGGGTATGTTTTGAGGGATATTCAGATTAAAAATAATGAGAATATAAAAGAGAAATTTCCTCCTGCAAATAAGCTTCTAAAATTGATCCTTGAACTGATACTTTGTTATGTACCATTTTCTTCAATTTCTGCATGAATCTCTCGAATGGGTATATCCATTAGAACTGTACTGGACCTCCTCATTTTTATTCATGCAGAAAATGTAATATTAAATGTTCCATTGAATTAAAGAAATATGGAGAGAATATTTTTTCCAGTTTACATAAAATTAAAACAAAATATTCTTATAGTTTAACTAGCGCATCGTATCCTATTGTCGCCACACAAATGTATCAGAAAAAATATAATATTTTTGTTAGTGAAACCCAAATTATATAATTCAAAAAACCTCTAAATCCAATTGGTAACAGTCTTTCCATTATAATATGACAGTCATAACATTTTAATATAGTAATTTGACCATTTCTGACACATCTATCCAAATTAGAAACATAACCATCTAGAAGCCTCAAATCTGTAGTCCACTAATAAAATAATAAAAATTGTTCTTTGGAAACTATATAAGCCACTTTTGGCTTCATTATCTTTTATGATCTGTCATTTTCAAAAAATTCATGTTCTGGTTACATGAAAATTTGAGAAAGATCCAATCATGAATTTACAATATATTTGGTCATAACATGTGTGCCAAAAACTATATAAAATATATTATCAAAATATTTATTCTCAATATTCATGATATCCAACATGCAATGAACCAAAAAATCATACCAATATGGAAGATCCCAAAAAATGCTCCATTTTATCCAATTTTGTTCTTTACTAAATCCATCAATTTTTTGTTGGTTTATAGTCAGTCCAACATTAATGGGAGGTAATGAAGAGACAATGGATTATAACTCAATACCTGAGATTATTTTTGGGGGTCCATCTTTTTCAATTGTATCTTTTTTAAAATGATATTTTTCCTCTGGAAAGGATGACCATTCAGAAGAAATATTTGATTACAGTTAAAGAAACAAGGTTTTATTATATTAATGAGAATAAATGATTTTTTCTATCATACAATAAGGACATGATTTTAGACCATGTGTACTATAACTAGATAACATGAAATATGCTGGGAAGTCACTAATTGTCCATATTAATGAAAATTTTGGTAGGAAATTCTGTTTCACAATAACATCATATGTACTGATACCATTACTCCAAAATAAATTTAACTGACTAATCAATAGCTTCAAATAGATATCGAGATTCTTTTTTGAATGTCCTTGAATTAATAAGGTAAAAAATATATACGAATCATTCATCAATATCCAAGGAGGTAAAATATACGGAGTTATAAAAATGGTCCAACAAGAATTTTAACTACAGTAAGAACCAAATGGTCAAAAACTGTTAGTAGAAAGACTCAATCAGACATTTTGAGCTTCTAAAGCAAAATATGGATGTACTTTGTCAAAAGTTTTCCATGAATCACCATTAGCAGGATGGTTTAAGCCTTTGCCAGTTGAAATATTGGTTTTGTGAGATTACATCAATGACGTTGTGTTCTAACACATAAATAAAACTATAATATAGGTGTAATCAGGAAATACCTCAATTTTTTACATGAATAAATTCATAATTCCCTAGTAGAGACTCTTTGTACCTTGATTTTCCACATGTAGGAAAACTAACAGACAACTCATTTTCAGCATAATATAAGATGCAATCATTTGAACATGCATGAATATTCTGACAACCAAGACCCAAATTACGAACTAGCCTCTTAATCTCATAGAAATTTATAGCCAACACATTTCCTTTAGGTAACAATGCTTTAACCAAAGAGAATATCTAATCAAAACAACTATTTAACATTTTTTATCTGATTTAACAGCCATAAATTTTAAAATCGCTTCAAATTCTCTTATCTTGCAACCAGGATATAATGCTTCCTCATAAAACTTCAAAGACTTATAAAATTGGGATGGTTCCAACTCTGGAGTTGAATCGATATCATCCTAAGTTTCAATTTGTTGAAAAGATAAACCAACAACATCATGTACTAATTTTTGAAATCATGATGAATATGGAACCAAATTATTAGTATCTTCTCCATAACTATGTTCACCATGTTGATATTAAAAAACCAAATCATTTCAAAAATCAAATCGCAATAGATGACCCCAAATGTTGTCAAATGTGTCAAACCTCCTTAGATCACATTTCTTGCAAGGACACTTAATTTCCCCTTCTAAAACAACTTCTGGTTTTGATGATGCAAATGATAAAAAAGCTTCAACACCCTAAATATATGTAGGATTTACACCAGAAACATTTGGATTTCAATGACGATTTACCCAATCAAAATCATGTAATAAAGAGTGTTGTCGACCTCCTAAATCCATATTACTCTAAAAAATATAAAATAAATATTTTTTTATAAATCATAGAATATCCCATCTTCAGGCCATGACAAATGAATAATTTGTATTAACCATGTATGTACAAATTTGTTATCGATCATGGACTGAAATTTGATGTCCTATTTCATTTTCACCTTTCTAGTAATTTATAATAATTTCTTCTATTTCATAGAGATTTACAGTAAATTGTTTAAAATTTATACTAATCTATACTAATTTATCATAATTTATACTAATTACCCCTAATTATTATAAACTACCACTAATTATTATGAAATACCCTTAATTATTTATAATTACTACAAATTAGTACTTATTATCACTAATTTTTATTAATTTATAATAATATTTTACTAATTATTACTTATTTTTAATAATTACATTTCTTTATAGCTAATTTTTACTATTTAAAGGAAATTATTACTAATTAACGCTAATTATTACTAATTAACACTAATTATTAAGAATTATTACTAATTATTACTAATTACCACTAATTATTACAAATTATTGCTAATTATTACTATTTATTAATATTTATTTCCAATTACCGCTAATTATTCATAATTACCTCAAATTATTCCTAATTATTACTAATTACTGCTAATTATTACTATTTATTAGTATTTATTACTATTTATCACTAATTAATGCTAATTACTGCTAATTATTACTAATTACTGCCAATTATTACTAATTATTACTAAGTATTACAAATTCTTACCAATTATTAATATTTACCGCTATATATTACTATTTACCGCTATTTATTACTATTTACCACTAATTATAACTATTTAACACAAATTATTACTATTTACTGCTAATTATTAATATTTACAGCTAATTATAACTATTTACCACAAATTATTACTATTTACTCCAAATTATTACTATTAACAGCTAATTATTACTATTCATTACTAATTATTAATATTTATTAATATTTATTACTATGTATTTCTAATTATTAATATTTTTTTCTAATTACTGCTAATTACAACTAATTACTACTAATTAATACTAATTACCGCTAATTGTTACTATTTACCACTAATTATTACTAATTATTAATATTTATTACTAATTATTACCAGTTATTACTAATTGTTACCAATTATTACTAATTATTACTAATTATTAATATTTATCACTAATTATTACTAATTATTACAAATTATTAATATTTGTTAATATTTATTACTATTTATTACTAATTATTACAAATTATTACAAATTATTACAAATTATTACTAATTATTAATATTTATTATTAATTATTAAAAATTATTAATATTTATTACTTAATATTTATCACTATTTATTACTTTTTACTACTGCTAATTACCGCTAATTACTGCTAATTACCATTAATTACCACTAATCACTGCTAATCACTGCTAATTTTTACCAATTATTAGTAATTATTAGTAATTATTAATAATTATTTGTAATTATTAGTAATTATTAATAATTATTACTAATTATTACTATTTACCACTAATTATTATTATTTACCGCTAATTATTACTATTTACCCCTAATTATTACTATTTACATCTATTTATTACTATTTACCGCTATTTATTACTATTTACCGCTATTTATTACTATTTACTGCTAATTATTACTATTTACAGCTAATTATTACTATTTACCTTTAATTATTACTAATTGTCACTAATTATTACTAATTATTACTATTTTTTACTATTACTACTAATTATTAATATTTCTTATAATTTATTAATATTTATTAATAATTATTACTATTTTTTACCAATTACTGATAATTACAGCTAATTACTGCTAATTGCAGCTAATTAATACTATTTATTACTGTTTATTACTATTTCTTTCAAATTATTACTAATTATTACTTGTTGTTACGCATTATCACTGATTATTATGAATTATTACTTATTATTAATAATTATTAATAATTATTAATAATTATTAGTAATTATTATTATTTACTACTAATTATTACTAACTATTATCAATTGTTACTAATTATTAAAAATTATTATTAATTATTACTAATCATTAATATTTATTACTATTTATTAAAATTTATTACTATTTATTAATATTTATTAATATTTATTACTAATTATGGAAAATTACCGCTTATTATTACTAGTTATCGCTAAATATAATTAATTACAACTAATTATTACAAATTATTAGTAATTATTAGTAATTATTAGTAATTATTACAAATTATTACTAATTATTACTAATTATTTCTAATTATTAATTTTTATTACTATTTACCTTTAATTATTATTATTTACTGCTAATAATTACTAATTATTACCATTTGCTGCTAATTATTACTATTTACCACTAATTATTATTAATTATTACTAATTTCTACTAATTACCCCTAATTATTACTATTTATTACTATTTAATACTTATTATTACTATTTATTACTCATTATTATAATTATTACTAATTATTAATATTTTTTACTATTTATTGACAATTATTGCTAATTATTGCTAATTACAACTAATTATAAGTAATTACCGCTAATTATTACTAATTATTACTAATTGTTACTATTTATTACTATTTATTACTAATTATTAGTAATTATTAGCATTCCTTACTATTTATTAATATTTATAAATATTTATTACTATTTATTACTAATTACCGCTAATTAATACAGATTAATACTATCTAATACTAATTAATAATAATTAAGAATAATTAATAATAATTAATACTAATTAATACTAATTACTGCTAATTAATAATAATTATTAATAATTGCAACTAATTACTACTAATTAATACTAACTACACATAATTATTATTAATTAATGATAGTTGAACCAAATTATTACAGAATAGTACTATTTACTTTTAAATTAAAAATTAAATCTTAATGAAACAACCTATTTGTAGAAATAAATAATGCAAAATAAAACTATCTAATTCTAACTTAATTTAATTACAGCTAATTAACAATAATTATAACTAATATAAAATAAAATGAATTAACTAAAAAATAAAAGTAATAGATAAATAGCTTAAAATTGAATATTTCGTAGGATGCAAGACTTGAGAAGTGTTTCGATGTAAAATTATAAACATTGAAAAAATCGAAGAGAAAAATATGAGTAGAGAGGGAAAGCAGAGTTGTGTGAGTTGTGAAATTGAAAAAAATCGGATGGGGGTATATATAGGTTAGATTATTTGAGACGAGACCGTCGCAAATGATAACCCCCTATTAATTAGGAGTTGCAGTTAAAAATGTATTTGCGATGGGAACAGGGTCCCGTCAAAAATAGTGCCTCCCAACAATCTATTTGCGACGAGACTCTTCCCCATCGCAAATAGTCCGTCACAAATAACAATTTTTCTCATAGTGGTATGGCGTCCATTTAATCTATACCATAACATGTTCCAGTCCATGTGACCAGTGGTTCGTGACTTGACATGCCATAATTAGTTGCTTAGGGTGTATCATATAGTCTAATATGGAAAACACTATTTAGGTTATGGTATGCACTCTAAGTTCCAACTATGTTTCTCAACCCATTATACAAAAAGTTAGCAGAAAACATTCATATCACACAAGGATATTTCACAAAGTCATGCAGTCAAGCAACACATCCTATATGGCATGGAGTAATACATTACATGAGAACCCTAATAGGTTCCTAAAATAATTCATGATATTCATACCATCATTTCATCAGGAAATGGTAAAAGAGATCCTCAATCATATCAATAATAACATCATAATTCAAGTGCATCACCCAACAGTGGAATCAAATCAATTTTAATAAGAGAAATTCAGAAAAAAACAATTTCCATTCGAGGTAATTTGGATTTTCTCTGTACATGGGTTAACTACTCCGAGGCACAACTCATTACCAAATTCAAAAAAATTTAGAATATCTTGTAAATTGTCACAAAATAGTAAAGAAGAAAAGAAAAACCCTTTGATACCACTTTGTAACGTCCCGACCCGGAAACCACTATCTGGTGCCCCAAGTCGGTGGGTCACATGGCCTCAAGCATGCCTCCCCGTATACCAGAAGATACCGACTAGTAGTGAGGGACTTGGGTGTGTTTGTGGGGAGACTATGCCCTAATGTCAGAATGTAACATAGCGGTAGTAAACATAACAATCAATGGATGATGTAGTAAATCATCCAGATAGAAGATAAACATCCAAGACATGAATATATAAACAATGCTAAAGGTAATATCATATAAAAAATGATATGTCATGTCATGTTTCTACAAAGCTGGAAAATAAGTATACAGAAAGATAATACAATACATGTATCAAAATACCAAAAAGACCAAAAAGGACTATCCCAACTAGCATCATGAGAAAAGCATGGTTCTGTGCTCCTCTAATCCTAAGAAATGAACAGTTAAGCATCATACAATGGGTGATTCCCTTGGTCCCTACCTGCATCTAAGAAGACTATATGAGTCCCCAATAGTGGCTTGAACAAGGTGTGAGATAACACTAAGTAGGCCACCACCAAAAATGTCTATAACAAATCCAGTCTGTGTATAACAAGATAAAGTAGTGTGTAATATATACCACAGGTATATCAGTACTGGAAGTAAAGTGAGCAAGTCCAGTGATACTATCCATCCAACCAAGGCTCCCTATAAAAAAAATTTCTCACTCCAATAACAAGGGAATTTGTAAACCATACAAGCAGGTGTAATAATATCATTCTATCAACTGTAATCAGATACCCATACCCAGGCTATCTATAAGGTATAACATTATCCACATTGTCCTCTCTGTGTAAACCATGTGTATAACATCTACCACAACCATGTTGTATAATCCCGTATATACAATATCCACCACAACTACATCGTATAATCAAAATTCATCAACAATGGATGCACTGTGTAATCAAAAGTGTCGTACCAAGAAGGTATGGATCCAAGGTATAGACGACCAAGGCATCCATATTGAGTCCCAAGATCATCTCGATAGAAACTCAGTAAATACTTGGTTGGAGTCCTTGGAGTATGTCAACAGATTATGCCCAACACGAGTCCAAGCAAGCCAGATCCAAGGGGTAACAATGCTTGAGGCATCCTATAGAATTAGGATTCAAGGAGGAAACAAGTCCAAGGCATCCACTATCGTAAACAAGATCCATGGGAGAAACACCCATGTAATCCTATGGAATTAGGATCCAAGGTGTACCAACCAAGGCATCCACCACCACAAATAAAACATCATCTCATTCATTCAAATTCCATAAACATTCCATGAGTTCATTCAAATCATATAACAATTCAATTTAAAAAAAATTAAAAAATTTACATCATGTCAACACATGGAAAAGGAGGTATCAAGTCTCTCCTATATTCTTAATTCAATTCCCATAAATTATAATGACTCCTTATAACTACGAAAGAACTCACACACCTAGTAGGGTGGTATAAAGCAAGGAAGATACAAAGTCACACCCTAGGAGTGTCCTAGGTTGGGGTTAACAACCTCTAACCATCACAGTGGTACTCAAAGGTAAACATAATAGGATACATTTCATTTAATTAAATCATTCAATTCATTTTAAGGGTGACTCTGAAAAAATTGGCTTTTTACACCACAAAAACTAGCTATATAAAACACAAAAATTATGAGAAAAGATATAGAACACCTACCGTAGGTCCCTAGTAGAGAACTCATCTATTTTCAAGCTCTGATTTGGTTCAGATCAAGAGAAAAATGAAGAACAACAAAAATACTAAAAATAGGGCATATTATCTTGCACCTAAATAACTTCTTCAATACGAATACAGATGAATAACGACATAATAGGAAAGAATAACTAATCAGTGTGAATCCAATGATACTGACAACGTTCAATTCTAAGTCCAGATCTCTCAACGTCAAGGGTTTTCTGCTATAGAGAATTTGAGGAAAGAAATAGGTTTTAATAAATTTTAATAGTGAAATGGTAATTTCATCTCTTTTAACTGGGTCACACAGTTTTTCAAACCGTGCACCAATCGTGTTCCCTTCATTGTGTCAAGGGGGACCCCACACAATTTCATATGCATAGTTTGACTAACCATGCACAAACCATGCCCAAAGTATCTACTAAAAACTATAGAAACTCCTTCATGGGAATGTTCCCCTATCCTCATGGTTCCCTCAAACCACTCTGCCTCCTAAAGCCCTTTTTCCACCCCCCACATGACTATGCCTAACCATGCATCTTGGGTTGTACAATATCTCTTAATCATCTAGCCCAATAGTTCTTCTACAAAAGTGAGGTTCCGGGCTTCGAACAAGCCCTGGGAACCCCTAAAACTCCCATCATATCAAAATAGACACACATTAGGTAAAAAGGAGTTAAATTGAAAAAAATATCCTTACCTCAAATGAAAACCCAGGATCCTACAGATTATCTTGAAATCTCGCACATAAAAATACTGAAAAAATCATGTCTGGTTGACTTATAGTAATATATAGTAAACTTATGACCATACATACATACACACACACACACACACATATATATATATTTGATATAAAAATTTATCAATTTTATTAAGATCAATTTTTATAAAAGTTTCAACATGATTACTTATGTTTGATTCATTGTAAAGACAAAAAATGTTGGAATAAATCTTTAATATATCTATGTTGAATTAGAATATTTTCTTTTTTTATGAAAAATTTGAAAACCAAGGAAAATATTTGGTTTCTCCCATCATTCCCATTTCAAAATCATTTTTCAAAAGTTAAAAAAAACTATCATAAAGATATTTTATGTTTGAACAAAAAATAATATCATCAATATAAATATGAAAAACGATGGTGTTTTTGAAAATTTTCTTTATTTAAAGTGTTGGACCATCACCTCCTTTAATAAAGTTATTTTGATGAAAATATCTGATTTCATACTAGGCTCTTGGGTCTTGTTTTAGTCTGTAGAGTGCTTTAGTAAGTTTAAATAATTTTTCTTCAAATTTAGCATCTTCAAAACCATGATTTTTTTAATGTAAACTTACTCTTAAATATATCTATTATGGAAAGGACATTTCATATCTATTTGAAATAAAGTAAAACTAAAATGATTTCGAAAGGATTATAATATCCTGATAAATTCTAATCTAGTTATAGGAGAAAAAGTTTCACTATAGTCCATACATTATTCTTGACAATAACCTTCAGCAACAAGCCTTTATTTATTTCTAATAATGATTCAATTTTCATCACATTTGTTTATAAAAACCCATTTTACTCTAATTACTAGTAACTCTATATGAAATTAAAATATATACCAAAATTGGTTATATTTAATTTTATTGAGATCTCATTATGTTTCCCCTATCCAAATTTCATCATCTAAAGCAACAACTACTGTTTTATGTTCAAATATGAATAAGAAGGCATAATACACATAATTATTTATTAGGTAACTTCTAGTTTTAACTAGTTGACTTAAATTTACAATAATATAATTTAAAGGGTGATTACTTAATATCGATTTATTTTTGGGTAAAGTGGTAAGATGATCTTCAACTAATGAATGTATGTCTTCTGTTGAACTGGATTTGGGATATTTAAAACTTGATGGTCTTACTTCTTGATGATTTTCAAATGGTAGTTGTAAATTATCTTCTCGTAAATTAATAGAAGGATTTTTGTAAACATAATATGTGTTATGAAGATGTGATGGTTTTACTAAAATAAAATGATCAGATTCATTGAAATTTATACGAACCATTTCCTTAATAATATTGGTTATTTTATTAAAAACTCTATAAACCATACTAGTTATAGAATAACCCATAAAAATTTCTTCATCAATTTTTGGATCTAATTTATATAAATATTATTTTATATTCATGATGTATACTTTACATCCAAAAAATACAAGTAAGAATGTTTTGGATTTTTTCTAGTTCACAAATCATAAGGAGTTTTATTATGAAAAAGTCTGAGTTAATCTCAATTTATTTTATAACAAGTATTTCACACAACCTCATCCCAAAAATATATAGCAATTGAATAATCACTTAGAAAAGTTGAAGTAATTTCATGAATAATTATATTTATTCATTCAACTAAACTATTTTTATGTGTTGTTATTAACACAAAATAATTATGAGAAATTCCCGTTTTACTATAAAAGCTTCAAAATCAGAGTTAGAAAACTCACTACCATGATCACTTTGGATAGTAACCAATGGTATAATTTTCTCATTTTTAATAGAATAATATAAGAATTTTAATTTATTAAAAGATTTATATTTTCAAATGAGAAAATAGACCCAAGTAAATCTAGTGTAATCATCAACCAAGGTATATAAATAATATTTTCCTATAACACTTCCAATTTATATAGGACTAAAAAGATCAATGAGCACTAACCATAAAGCTTCATTAATTTATACTTCACTTATAATTTTAAAACATGACTTCTGTTGCTTACTAAATTGACAAGGATCAAAGAATCTAGTTTAATTATACATAAGTTCTTGTAGACATCAAATATGTTATTTCCTATAAAGTTTAATTAAAGGAATGAAGTTACAGTGCCCTAATGTCCTATGTCATAACCAAGATAAGACTTTGGTTGCACTCAAGCAAGGAAACTTTTGATGATATAATTTTTCTAAGTCTATTGTGTAATAGTTTTCATGAATATTTATAGATAAAATGTAATTACCTTTTAAACTTTGAACAATAAATTTATTATTCTTAAAGTTCAAAAGAAATCCCTAATAAAATAACTGGATTATTTATATAAGGTCATGATTAAGTCCTAAAACAAATAAAATATTTGAAATAAGTGTTTTTATAAGAAAATAAATATCATATATTTTAATGATTTTACCTCGTGCATTGTCTCCAAAAGTGACATATACTCCTTTAAATTTATTTAAATTTTATAAATTAAAATTTTCCCCCGTTACATGTCAAGAATAACCACCATCTATGCACTATTTTTTAAACTACTTGTAATCAATTTCTTTTCCAAAAAAAAATTATAAAATTAAGTTCTTGGTACCCACCCATGCTAGGTTTTTATTATATTAGAAAATAAAATTTAAGAAGCTCACATCTATATTGCTCTTTTATGTTATAAAACCGCTATTTTTTATGATTGTGAAAACCCAAATATTATACTTTTTTTAAAGAACAATATTTACTCTAGTGACATCCTCTTTAAAATTTATTATATAAAGGTTCAGTTTTAGGTACAAAAAAATCAATTCTGATGGTGCTTCGAAAGGTAACCCTAGTCCCTCGGGATGCAGTAATGTCTACTGTGATCAGAGTGGGAAAGTTCTCGAATATTTTTATGGCTCATTCAGATTAGTTTCATCAATTTATGTTTAAATTCTTAGATTCATTCTTGTAGTATCCTTTGAAAAGTCCTAAGTCTGGAATCATTTGTGGCTGGAAAATAACTCCACTAACATTTTTTATGAAATTAGAAATGATGTGTTGCATCTATCATGGAATGTCATGGATTTATGGATAGAATGTATGAGTTATCTCTCTTCTATCAAATATATTATCACTCACTCTTACCTGGAGGTGAATCGTATGGTTGATGGTCTCTCCAGTAAATGAATTCGTTAAAATCTTACATGGATGAATGATCTCCCCATAGATTTGATCTCTATTTATGATAAAGATTTTTGTAAAATCCTTTTCTTAAAACTCTAGTAACTTTTATTTTTATCAATAAACATTCCTTGTATACTTTGGATAAGGAACCATCAAAAAAACATATATCTATCCATTTTAGCTATAATAGGTAAAGTTTTTTCATATTCTAATGAATTAAATTTTTCAACATTTGATGGATAATATTTTTCATTTTTGATGAGTTTGAATAATCATCTTTAGTATTATAAGTGAATTTAGAATCCAAACTCAAATTGGTAAGGGATTCTATAGTTACCTTTTATATGAATCATTTTTCATTTCTTAGAATATTTGAATAGAATCAAACTATTTTCTAGCTTCCTACTTCACCATCTTCCAATATACTATATGAAGATATATTAATTTCACTAGTACTCTAGGTATCTAAGGATTTTAGGCTTTTATATTTTTTTATTTTAGAATATATTCTGGGATTTATATTTTTCTTCTTGAGTTTTTGAAAATCAGGTTTAATATAGCCTTCCTTTTTATACTCATAGAATATAAATTTTGAATATTTCTTCTTGTCTTGTCTATCTTTCCTGCCTTTATAATTAACATTATAGAAATTTGAATTACCAAAAATCTTATCCATTCATATTATAATGAGGTAAATTTCATTTTTGTTGTCTTATTAATCAATTTTATCTCAATGATTACATTTTCTATTTGAAACAAGAGATTTAGAATTTTTAGAAAAAGTATTTAAGTTACTTGAACTAGGGTGACCAGAAGTAGAAGAGATTAATAATCCATTACTACATTTATATTTTTCCATCATCTCATATAATTCTACTCTCATATGTTTCAATTAAGTCATCTAGGATTAACTTTGTCAAATGTGTAGTTTCATCGATAGTTATCCTCATGGAATCCCATTCTATAGGCATAATACCTATAATATTTACAATTAGTTTATCTTCAAATAACTAATTTTCTCTAAAATACTATAAACTATTTATTATATTCATAAATAATTGATGCATTTGAGTTATCATTTCTCCAGGTATAAATTCAAAAGATTTATATTTATCTCTAAGTATATATCTATAAGTTTCTAAAACTTTATTAGTTCCAAAACATGTTATCTACAACTTCTTCAAAATTTTATTTTATGTTTCACATGAATAAATCTAGATATAAATGTTACCAGTCAAAGAACACAATAATATATTACAGACTTCATGATTTATATGATATTCTATAATTTCTTCATGTGATAATTGAATTATCACCTTATCTAGAACTTTATAGTTTTCTATCAACATGATAAACCGGTGACTCTAGTATTAATGATATAGAATTTCATACAATAATGATAGTAATAAAAATTATCTCCATAAAAAATAGGTGGTCTTATTGGATTTAAATTTTCTAGTGTTTTAATGTGTACTGCTTCTATAAAAAAATATTTCTTCAACCAACATGGTTAGTTTAAGGAAATTGGGTTGAAAATCCGATAAACTAATGGTTAAAAAAATTATAATTTATTCTTAGAATCATGGTAAAGACCTAATTTGATACAAAATTTTATCCTGAGGTATGATGGGAAATAAAATACAAGAGGGTGTGTGTGTGTGGTGGTGGTGGTGGGGGGGGGGTGATTTTATTTTAAAAACAAATTTATAATTTCCATCCTCTATAAGTATTATATCAATCATTTTTTAATGAATAATTAAGTCAAAGACCAGAGTAATGAAAATATAAATTATATGGAATATATTTAACATCGTGAGAAAAAGATTATAAGTATTTTAAATTAAAAATTAAAAATTTAATACAAAATAAATTATAAAAAACACAGTGTAAAGGATAAAAAATCAAATACTCTTTTAAAAGGATATTATTAAAGCTACACCTTTAAACCAAAGTGAAAGGTGTGCATTTAAACTAGATCCAAGGTATTGAAAAATTTAAAACTATTACAAATTATCCTATATTTTATATGCATCATAAGGTCTATCTTCATATCCCTAGAAGCCATTGACTAAACGTTTTAGTGGAAGTTTACTTCCATACACCAGAAGTACTTGAGCTATGTCTTCCTAGACACCAAAACCTTCGATCTGATGATTGGAAAAGATTCTATCTTCCTATCCCTAAAATCCTTTGATAACATAAGATTGTTAGAAAAAATAAAACATAAATTTATAGTATTTTTACAATGAAAACATTACAACAATATCTCTTAACAGAAAGACTCAGAAATAAAAAGATTACACCGATTGAAATTACTTTCATAAAGCAGAAATTTTAAATCTTCAAAACAAATAATAGATTTCAGAATTATTGATAAATATTATCATTCAAATATTTCCAATGCATGAGGAATTGATTTATTTATAGTCTTTGTTTTAACAAACTCCAATGGTCAAATTTCTCAAAACTCATATATAGTTGTAACTACATCAATGATAAATTATTTATCTACTAATGAAATCAACACGTTTCTTCATGTATAAAAACATGAATAAAAACTCAAGTTGGATCATTTTTATATAAAGTGTGTTGTGATTTCTAAAATAAAGAAATAAGTGAGTCATTGAATTAATAGGAAGTCCCTTTACATAGCCTATGTAATGTTCCGACTTCCTTGATGTAGTGTCTGTGCTTAAACTGATGTAGCTTATAGATTAAATTATTCACTTTTATATAGCATATATGTTACCTTGAAATAGCTTGTTTCCATATTTTATACCTTTAAGAAACACTTTGATACCTTTATTAATCTTAGGAAGTGTGGAATTACCTTTATATATCCTGAAAAAATGGAGATGTTCCTTTACATTTCACTTACCTCAAGAATCTACCATGACACAACACATGTTACCATTACACGATGATTGAGGACCTTTAACTAGTGAATTGACCAATAATAATGGTAAATTTATGAAATGGAGTAACTCATATGAAATTCCAACCCAAAGTCATAGAATAAAACTTTTATCAATTTTCCAGCCAACTCCAAATTCACCTGAAACTACCAAAATCATACAAAATGCAAGGAAAGTCCTATAAAACCCCTTTAAATCCATATACACCCAATCCAAACTGCACGAATGAAAATATATTCTTAGTGTAATACTATTTAAATTTAAATTAAGAATATTTAAAACAATTAAAACTTTTGACATAATCCATTAAATAATTAAATTCAAATCCACAAAATTAATGTATATATTTAGAATTAAATCCAAAAAATAAATAAAAACATTAAAAATTAATTTTAAATACATTTATTATTTTAATTATAGATTTCCATAAGTAGTAAAAATGAATCAATTACCCAAGTTTTATGTTATCTATGGAGTAAAATTAAATGAAAAAATAATAAAATTGGGAAATATTGGCTCTACTTATATTGAATGATAATATTTTCTATGTTGTGTATATAGATAACATTAAAATTTTATTTCTACATTGAGAAGTCAATGTTGAAAATGTTAGATGAAATTTTCTCCCTTGATATCCAATACTTGGGTTTTAGAATATTGGTGATGTATTGGGATTGTGGATGAATAAATCATCATACTTATTCTATATGTTATCTTGTGTCACCTTGATGTTGGGCTGATATTTCTAACTTAGGCGCTTGGTGATTCAACTTCCCAAAAAACAAAGACTTATAACACAAATTACTTCCTTTTTTTTCTATCTTGGAAAAAATGCATAGGTAATTGAGTTGAGTTAATTTACTTGCAAAGAATCACTCATTTCATTGAATAAAACATAACATGCATTGAATTTCCCCTTTTTGGATGCACATTCCATCATATACCATTACTATTCTGAGTATCTTAGCTACCAACATTGATTATGGATGTTTTATTAGATAGTCGATGCATACAATGTCCATGAGTTTTCACTCCATTGAGAAATAATTAAAAATATTATTGAAGTGTTTTCATGGTATTGTGATTATATATAGGGTAGTGTTTAATTATAAAACTTCTTTGATATTTGAACCATAATATATTCACAAATTTATTCCTTCTCGAGCCTCAATGCATGCAACATTGGAAACCATGGGTGAGGAGAAAAATAGAAAACTAGAACACATATGTGACTTATCATTTCATAAATGTAGAAGTTATGTTAGTTTTACTTACATGTATGGATATAGTTCTTTTTATTCGTAGTTGATTATACATCTTCTCAAATGATTTTCTTCTTATAGTAATGTTTTTCAGTAGAATCTTTAATCATTCTACTTCAGAATTCAACTTAATATTCTTGGTCACATCAATGGATAATTTAATTATCTTCTTACTCTTATTCATAGTATTAATTTCAATAGTTTCTTTCTTAGCATCATTTAACTTACTCATTTTTCTATTATCTTATTTCTATATTTAAACCACTTTAGTATTATCATTATCTTTATAAACTACAATCTTTAATTTCTTATATGATTTATATTTATTTATTTGACTTTTTAGTTTTTCAAATTTTAATGTTAGTTTAGTATTTTCTCTCCTTAATTCATCATATTATCTTTAGTATTAACAAAACTTACCTTTCTCTATGTGGATTAAATTTTAAAATATGAAAACTTATTATAAAGTTATCGATACATATCTTCACATTTTGCAACACAAGATTTCAATTCATTATATTTTTTAGAAACTTTCTATTAAATGTTAGAATAAGATGAAAATTCATAATCAATTTTATTTTTAGAAGTATAATTTTTTTTGGAATCAAGTGTTAAGTTTGAAATATCTTCAGTATTTATCCTTCCCTTAAAACATATTTCAATACTTAGGACATTAGTATAAAAACCTATAAACTTTCTTCTATCATCAGTATATTCAAATGAATTGTTGGAAGTAATATCACCTTCACTAGCTCATCATGTGTCCATTTATTTCAAAATTTTCAAATATTTCCTCTTAGAGGATTTATTATAATATTTTTTTCACTTTTCTTTAGCTAAGGATAGTATGGCATAATATAACCAATATTTCTACACTCATAACAAATAGAATCAAAAGAATCATTCTTATCATGTTTTTATTTTTATTTTTTTCTTTTATATAATATATTTAAAAATTGTGATTATTGAACATTTCTATTTCAATATTATCATGTTAACCTTTATTAGATTAAAAATCACTACTAGAAGATTTCTTAGAGCCTCTTTAAGAAATACTTTCCCAATAATTTAATAATTTTTCTGTTGAGGTAAAATCAACTCGATATTACTTATTTTATTTATATGAATCTCTTTTTTAGGATACTTTCACACCACAATAAAATTATAATTAAATCATCAAGTCTTAACTTATAAATATGCTGCATAAAAATAATAAAAATTCTTTTAGATTCTAACTACTTAGATAATATATCAATAATTTTGTCAACAAGTTGATCATTTGATAACTCTTTTTATCCAAGTTATTGTAAACTATCCACAATTATCATAAACCTATGATTAATTTGAGAAAAACTTTCACTATGTATAAAATCAAAGGCTTGATAATCATCTCCAAGCATTGATATCTTAGTCTCAAGGAATTTTGAAGTTTCAAAATCAGTAACTTATAACTTCTTCAAAATTCCATAATCTATTCTACAATAATAAACTTATAAATATATATTTCATTGTATTGAATATTACATGGTATTTTAAATTTTAAAATTTAACTATAATTTATAATTTTCTTCTCTATAAAAATTACTGATTTTTTATTTGGAATCTTATGATTACCAGTGAGCATAATGGGATTTGTCACACAAGTATTAATCAAAAAAGTCTCCATAAAATCTCTCCAATATGGTTGATTAAGATCACAAACCCAAGGATAAAAAGTGTATTTATTTTATTCAAGTTCTTTATCAACTAGTGTAGTCATATTATATGAGCATGCACTTATGAAAGTAGGTTATAGGTTCACCGTTGGGGGTGGCCTATTGAGATTTATTTATCACCCTTGTATATCCACCTCAATGTGTGTTCATACATTATGTATACTTTTAGTTTTATCATAGAATAATGATGGATAGTGTGAGGCCCAGGGTTGCATGATCAAGCATATCCACTTTTATGGATTCTTATGATCAGGCTGGAGCATCTCGACAGGTTATTTGGAGAATAGGTTTTTGTTTCATATCAGAGTGTTATAGGAACATTGTGTATTTATTCTACTTATCATATCATATATGTGATCATCCTAGTGGGTGATCAGTGTTGAATGTATAACATGGCTATTCAGTCTTGTACTATATTTAAATTTATTATAGTTATGTTTATATTTATTTCTTCCACACTATGATTATTTACCATTATGGATTATGTTTAGTTATATACACTATTTTTATTACTCAGAAATGAGGTCATAGTATACCCATGTACGAACCTTAGGCCCTTACCACTTTTTATAAGCCTCTAGTATATGGGGAGGCACACTTGAGGCCTTGTGGAGAACCTAACTGATTACTCTTCACAGAGTGATCTGGGGTGGTATATGAAGGATTATAATAAAAGGAGTAACTTTCCTATTGTTTTACTATTTTGAACATGGTATAAATGAGTATTATGAATATGTTGTAACCTGTAATGGATATCAGAATCTTGTTTTGAGAATAATTTTTTCTGATAAGAAGTCCAGGTTTCCAGGGATATTGGATTTATTTTCTTGGTTTATGATAATACATTTGAGTGTGATTTTTTTACTTGGAGAGACACACATGTTTGTGGATTATATGATTTATTATGGATTTATGTCTCTTATACCATTGGAGAGAGGCTAATTATTTATTTTTAATCTTGTTTGGTAGAGGCAAGAGGCATTTGTTCTTGCATTATATTTGGCACATAGGGTCCACATGTTATAGGCCCTCTAGTGTGGAATTTATATTACCGATGAATAATGTGGACTATTTAATGTTTTAACAACAACCAAAATAATGTTTTATCATATATTTTACTTATGTAATTCTAATCAGTTGTACCACCTTGTTTGTGTTCCTTTATGACAGGCTATATAGACTATGTTGTGACGTGAATTGGAGATGGTGACACTGATACATAAAGTTCTTCATAAGAGGATAAGAAACCCTCATTAGGTTAGAATTGGTACTAAGTATCTTTTTAGTACCTATAATAGGTATCTAAGGGCATTTTATTCCTTAGATAGGTACTTTTAGGAGAACCATATTGACTTGGGAAGCCAATGCCATTCCATTAGACCCATTTTGGGTGTATTCTTTTAATGTGTATTTAAATAAATATTATTAAAAACATGTATGGATTTTTTCCATCTACATTTCTATGATATTTTACTTAACTGAACTTTTTATGGATATTTATTCAGATTTTCTAATGTGATGCTGATAGGAACCTGGATGTATTTAGTAAAATTAAAACCTGAGGGGGAATTACCATACTTGAATACTCAATGAGGATCAATTCATTATCGTTATTTTCTCCACTTAATGAACATCCAAGGGGAACTACCCTATAGGGATTCATAGATAGGACTAGGTCCTTGTAGTCCAATTCTTTTTAGGTGACACCTTAAATGTTTAATAAATTAGAATTCTCTCTTAAGTAAATAGTTATCAATGGGTCACATTAAAATGGATTTCCAATTACAAATTATAAGATGTTTTCCTAAATAAAATAGAATTTAAAAACTATATAATCAAACCAATGTTGATTGGTTTTAAACCTAATAGTTTGATGATATATTTAACTCCCTTAGAGAGGGTTGATAGGTGCATTAGTTTCTGTGTAATAGTTGATATGGGAACAAGGATGTTACCAATGTGTTGTAGTTAAAACAGGTTGTAACCTAGATGTGTGAGAGACCTACAAGATAGGTTGTTGAATCTAATTACCCATATATGGTAATTTATCAGTAGGGATAGGTGGGATACCTAGAGGCTCTTATTTACAACTCAAAATCTAGTGAGTCAACTTTCATTTTGATCAAGGGAAGCATTGTAAGTGGAGTTTTCTTGGGTTTATAGATGCTCTTAGAGGCAGTGAGATTCGTGGTATGATTATTATAAATTCAGTGAACATGAGAAGTTATCAATTATGTGACATAGGCATTATTATGCCTTTGTTTTTTGAGAAATCACTTAGGGTGCTTGGGTATCAATATTGGCTCCAATGGGAAGAAATGTTCAGGTGCCTAGCCCTATTGAGCAATGAGTGTGTTGTTACCAATGTGGTTAGAGCATGGGTATATACTATTGATTGGAATATATCTTGGTGGTTTCTAGGATTTTTGATGAGTTATACATGTTCAAACCGAGGAGGTGTAGTTTCAGTGCTAATATGACACCGTGAGGTGATCGATCCTTGATAAGTCATGGAATAAGTAAGGTTCATGATTTTGAAGAATAATTACCAAGGAGCACCTTGAATTTTGAGGCTGAAATTCCTTGGATCATGATAATATTGAACCTTATAATGATTCAATTAAAAGAGTGTGATTTGGGTGGTGGACTAGGTGATATGGTATTTTACAACCGTTGTATAGGATGCGTTTGGTATGCCTTAGTTGCATATGATAACCATTTGAATCATTAATTGGCGTGAAACTATGTGTGATATAATGACCAATGGTTTCAAATAAATGATATAGGAATAGTCTCCTATGAGTTTTAATAAAATGAGAAATTTCCCTCCATGGTATAGGATATATCAAGTTTGGATTAGGTGTTGTGGCACAACCAATATGGATACACCTTGATCAAGTATTGACAAGATGTTGAGCATGTCTCGTTATTAGTGTAATACCTTTAGTGATGAGATCGGTTTAGTTTATGCTCAAGGAGCAGTGTAAGGTAATCCATATAGTGGGGAGTGAACCATTAGATATTTAAATGTGGATACCCTCAGTATGAGTTTAAATTCATCATTTTTCATGTAAATCGTTCCCTAGAAGTAGGAATAGGTGATGTTTTAATGTTTCAAGTTGGTTCTTGGGAATTATAATGTTTTTATATGATAGTCATTACATTTGGTGATGAATATAGCATGGTCCATGGAACATGAAGTTTAGTTATATAGTGATGATAAGGATAATCCTATAGCGGGGAGTACTAGTTTAGCTGTAGTGGAACATATACCATGTCAGGAGAGTTGTGGATGTTGTGAGAGTGGTCATTAGATTATCAAGATAGCATAGTTGTGAATATTCTCAGGGTGAGATCATGACTAATGGTTTACCACTAAGGCTTCTCAGGGATGACAAGGGTTCTGGTGGGGATATTGTAAAGTCCCATTTTTTTCTTCTGAATTGTGAAATAAGAATAACTTTAAATTTTTGATTTTGAATGCTCATGAGGGGTAAAATGAACTTTTTACCCTAAAATATGATCCCAAATAATTTTTCTAACCACTCTATTGGTCCTGTAATAGGGTGCTTACTTTAAGACATGAGTTTTGTAGAATTTCAATCCCTTTGAGCTTTCACTGTATAATTAGTATTTAATATATAATTAATTTAATTTATTATATTTTTATGAATTTTAATAGTAATATATTTTAAACGAAGGGTCATATTGAGATTTAATCTCCTTAGTTGAGTTCAAAAAGGGGCGATTTTCTTATGTGAGATATAAACTCACATAGGGTGCCAGGGCTGGGTCTGGGTTCCTTTTTCTTTTTTCTTTTCTTTTATTCCTTTTCTTTTTTCCTATTATTAATCATAATTCCATGGCTTCTCAAATATTCCACCTTTTGGAATTCTACTTGTTGTGACTGTAAAAGGAGAGAAAGATAGATATATATAGAGTGAGATAGAGAGATATAGAGATAGAGAGAGAGATAGTTATGGAAGAAGGGAGGTGCCTACATGATGCTCGGGAGGAGCCGAATCACCACACGATAGTTACAAAGCATGGATACAGGTGAATATTTAGTGGATTCCACCCACATGTAGTATGTTTTTATTTTTTCTCCATAAATCCTCATATATTTACTGATTTCTAGTTTTAAGGCCATATTATGATTTATAGGGACCCCTTTGGGGTCAATTTATTTCTATTTTATGAAAAATGAGGGTTTCAGGATGATTACAGGGGTTTACCATTTGAAAATCCTGATCACATAGTTTATAGTTTCATGAACACACACTGTGTGTTCTTCCTATTTAGAAAATGTGATTTTGTAGAACTATATGTTGTTTAATTTAAGTATACATCTTATAGTGGTACTTTTTCATGTATCTAGCTATTTGTGAAGATGAATTTTCTAGGTCTACACACCATGTACTCGAAGTACACACCACGTTGTCATACATGGCCAAGTGGCTGGGTACTTAGGAAGTCACCAAATTTATGGGGGTCATGGATATGTAATAGTATAGGGCCATGCCCCATGTATTCCCTATCCATGTAGTAGTACATAGCCTGACCCCATATATTCCATTCTATGTATAATTACATGGAATGTTTTTGAGATTTTGTAGTAATAATCGTGTAATCTAGGCACTTGACTTTTACTAACCCTTAGTTACCCCTTTGAGGGTTTTTACTGAATTTACACCCTGGAGTTATAATTAGACAAAATAGGATCTCATTTTTGTGATTTTTCCATGTATAATGAGATGGTGGATCCCTTAGTATGTTTTTGAGTATTTCTAAGGGGAATTAAAGGGAGAGAAAGCTATAATGGATAGGTTCTTCCTCTAGTAGTTGAAACTATAATCTCCTAAGAGTGAGATGTGGAATGAGACTCAGATAAGGGTTGTGAGAATGGTGAGAGGACATGGAATGGGATCTATAAGGTCTATGGATGGTATAAATTGTGATAGTACCTGGTTAAAGGGGCTGGGTTTCATTTTAAGGAGTTGGATAGGTTGTGTGTTTGAGCAAACCTAGAGAGGAACCTTGAACTGACATGGGCCTAGAAAAATGCTTAAGTGTCTTTCCACCTGATTCCCAGAAGTTTTTATATGAGTTAACACTAATGAAAAGTGTGTTTACCACAATATACTAGGTTATAAATGAGGATAACAAGAGAGATAAATTCACTTATGATCTGACCTAGAGGATCCCATGAAGGATGCCTCCACCTACATTTTGACCCCAAGGATTCCAAGAGGGATTCCTCCACTTATGAACTCTTTTGAAGGATCTTAATAGGTATTCCTATGATTATATTCTTAACTATAGGATCCTAAGAGAGATAACTAAACTTATATATATAACTCAAGGACCTTGAAAGTGATGCCTCTCTTACATTTGACCTAGGGGACCATAGTGGGTTCCCTAGAGGATGACTGACCCTGAGCAAGTGCATTATGGGATTGGGTATAGATGATACTGGGTGTCACCTTAGATCTCAAAATGAATGTGTGAGCTCAATGAGCAATGGAAGTAGTGATGGGTTTAGGTGTTCGACCAACCCTACTCTTTTATTTTCTCTTTCACTTAGTAACTGTTGATTTAGTTGTGATTTATAGACGTGAATTTGAGAACTCGTCCAAGGGGTCTTGTGTGATGCAATGATATGATGGGTGTAACACCTTGACTTGGTTTTCCACCCAAATAATTCTTCTGACTAGTTGTCCACTAGACCTTAAGCATGCCTCCCCATATTCCAAAGGCTTCCGACTAGCAGCAAGGGTCTAAGAGGTGATATTGGGGAGACTATACCCTCTTGTGGTGATAATAATTATAGTCTATATGTATATATAATGTAAAAATTCCATAAAATAGTTTAAGAAACATACGAAAATTAGTAGAAGAATATAAAAACAAAATAATGAATAATTCCAAAACATACCACTTATAGATAAAATATTCCCTTAAAGGTTATACAAAACAGATATACTAGGTCACCCATTGCTGATCGTAACAATACATACATATATAAAGCATGCCAAAAAACAAGGAAAAACTCCATCTAATGTAGAGGAACCACCATGGTCCCTTTCCATACATCCCATTCTATGAAGCACAACATGATCACTAGGATCTATCTCTCAAGATTGATACCTTACCTGATCCTATAGACATAAAGTCTACATGAATCCTAAAGGGAGCATGTAGGTTGTGAGAATAAATATCAATAGGAAACCGCCAATGTGTTCCTGTCATACATCCCTAATTATGCAGGTGTATATTAAAAATATATAAAAAAGCAACACTTTCACATTTAATAAAATAACCTGCTTCCCTTATGCTCAGTAGTGACAAGGAATCGATTACCTACTTCATCCGTCAGTGGTATAAGTCTGAACACATAACCTCAAATATATATATGACATACAACACACACACACACACACATATATAAATGTAGTGGCGAGGATCCATGACATAATACCAAGGAATCCCCTGACAAAATACATCTGATTAGCTGAATTTTTTTTTATATTTTTTAATATAAGTTTTAAGATTTATTCATTATTAATTCGATAATGAACTGGGTTTTTGGTTTTTTTGAAGGAATTATGGATTATGGACTTAAAGAAATAAATGACAAAAATATTCTAAAAATAGTATTTACATGCCATGTATCATATACATGATGTGTCAGCTTCATCCATAACACGCCTTTAGGATGGAAAACCAACCTGTTAAGTTTCTGCATAATGTGAAGAAATTACACAGTGTGTAAATCCATTACACAACATGCAACATTTTAAAATCAGAATCCTACCAAAAGTGAATTACTACATGATGTGTCGATATTTCATAACATTAAAGTTTCAATGACTCACCTAGTCAAATATACAAACTAATTATTCGGTGGGAAAAGTGGGTCTGAATTAGACGACATTCAACCAACTTACATGATGTGAAAATGTTGGGATCCAAGATACTTAAGCCAACACATGATTTGAAGGACTTGTACACCATGATATTTTTAAGCCTATTTATATCTGTAGTGCTCTATATATAAGAGAGATATCTATACTTTAATTTTTATCTCATTTTCCTTTGGACATTTTAATTCATTATTATTTTAAACTAGATTACTTTCATTCATTTCATTATTTTTATCGAATCATTATTTGTTATTAATACTTCTATGTCCGTTATTCATCATTAAAACCCCACTTTCTTTCTCGACATCTATTTCCATTACCACCTATTGTTATCATCAAATCTTGCATTATTCTTCATGAATTCTTCATTTTCAATATGTTTTTGATTGTTTCTTAAATGTTTTGGTTGAAAATTACTCATTATTCATTGTTTTCATCATGAAAAGTCAATTATAGTTTATATTTTTATTGTTTCTAATTGTTTGATGTTGATTATTGCATTTTTAATCCTGGATTTTCTCTTTTTCAATTGTTTTATGATTATGATCAACATGCATAATATCTATTTGATTTTTAACAAACCACCATGCATGGATAATCCACCTAGGGTTAGGGGTCAAGAGTAGGGGTGTTTCCAAACCTCATGAATATTTATATTGAACCTTGGTAGCCATATGGTTAGTAATTTGGTTAATAACCAATTGTTATCACATTCTTTCACACAAACTTGACCCTAGGAAGTGATACTGAATGAACCAGACTTAATTAGAGTTGAGAAGGACTATGACCATTAGCCTGTGATGATTTATCCATCGAGGAAAAGTGTAATGCAATTAGGTTTTTAGCTATACCCTGACCATGAGATAGCTACAACATAAGTAAATAGGATTTTTTTGACCAAAACTAATTGGTGACTTTTCCACCGCTTCTTAGCCTAATACATATGACCATTACAAGTTAAATATGGGATTATATTTTGTCATGAACCCTGAAATTGACCATGATCTATTCCTTTAAATATATAAATCAAAACTCCAACCTACATAGTCTTAGTTAAAACCCAAACCTAAAGAGTCAAAGTGATGAATCCATATAAGGGTTTTGTTTGATTGGTTGATAAATTACTAGTAGTCTTCATGGGATCGACCCTACACTACCACTTTACTATGAACTTATAGTAAGTGTAGTTTGGGATAATAAATTATAAATAGATCACAACTCACATGAATTCAACAATGCGTGGGGATGAGTCAAATTTTAGAACTGTTGATAGGGACAACTATTAATCAGGTATATAGACCTTTGAATTGAACCCGAATTACCTCACCCATCCCATTTTCTTATTTTTACTTTTGAATTTTTATCCTTTGGGAACACCTAATTCATCTCTCTATTTATTTATTTATTTGTTTCTTTTATTAGTGATAGTGCATGATCTCGGGGAAATTTCATCACTCAACAATCCTGGACATATAATAATAGCTTCAACTTGATCACAATATTGATAGAACCATTCCTACATGTCACTGCTACAAAATGGCAGAGCATAACAATCTTCCACTGAAACCCCTTAAAGACCCCCAATATGTTCCACTACCCCTTCAGGGTCAGCGACCAATGCTGCAGGAGAACACCATTATGGACTAAACTTTACCATCCATTAGTGGTGTTATGCCCAACATTGTGCATCCACCAATTAAAGAAAAAACTTTCAAGATCAAACATAGAATCATTCACCTGATCCAGAATATGGGGAAATTCATTGGGATTTAAATCAAGGACCCCCCATGAGAACATATCTAAGTTTCATGAAGTTTGTGATATATTTCACAACCAAGGCATGTCATCAGACACCATTAACTTAATAATATTTCTTCTATCCTTTCACGAAAGAGACAAGTACTAGCTAAAAAGTAAAGATACTGAGTCAATCATGACTTGGCATGAATTAGCAAAAAATTTCATAGACAAGTAATTCCCACTAATCTAAACTTGGATGCTCCAGAATGAAATTCAAAACTTTTCCCAGGAGGATGGGGAATTAGCATGGGAAGCATGGGACATATCCAAGGAGCTGACCCGTAAATTCCCACATCATAGATTATATGTGTGCCTTGAATTATAAATGTTTTATCAAGTACTTAAGCCTATTATAAGAAATGTTGTAAACATTGTTGATGATGGAAGATTCATGTTAAAGATTCCAGAAGTGGGCCAAGAAGTTTTAGATGAAGTCTCTCACAATTCTAATCTCTAGAAAAGTGATAGAGGACCACCCCAACATAGAATTCATTAGGTGGGAGAAACAAACCACCTTTTTACCCATGTTTAGGCACTTACCATGAACCTAGAATCATTTCAATTGTCTACTACACCACCACCACCTCCTTCTCATATTATGGAAATACTATCCTATGATATGTGTGGTGGCTTGCAT
This sequence comes from Viscum album, assembly GCA_963277665.1. Taxonomy (NCBI): domain Eukaryota; kingdom Viridiplantae; phylum Streptophyta; class Magnoliopsida; order Santalales; family Viscaceae; genus Viscum; species Viscum album. The sequence continues at coordinate 4,972,021 of OY728145.1, forward strand.
TCATATAAATACTGCAGGGTAGGGATGAAAGAGCCCTAAACTCATGATTGTAATTATATAAATTAAAATAAATAACGAAAGCAGTACCAACAACCACAATATTATCAATAGTAGATTAACAACCACCAATGTAAAACTCATATGAAAAAAAAATCAAAGTTATTTTCAAAAGAGTTGTGGTTAGGTACCACAAAGAAACCAAGGACCACATGGGTAACTACTATAAGGGCTAGCTCATTGACCTCAACATCAATTTAAACAACCTTTCCCAAGATCTCAACAATATCCACCATCACCACAACATCAATTTCATCAAGCTTCACAAAGACCACCACCATAAGCCAATCCTCTCCAAAATAATATTGAAAACCTACTCACTACATTTTTTTTAGAAATCATATCCAAGGATGAAAACCTAGTAGAAAAAGATGAAAAACTACAAGGCTTCACTACACAAACTGGAGCATCAAATGTGAAAAATTTCAAATACCTTGTATCATCGACTACCGGTGACTCTACCTAGTAATACCAAGGATTATCTGAGAGAGGAGGATAAATCTATAATGGATAAAGGTGAAAATGAGATGGATTATCAGTAACCATGTCGTGATAAGGGAGAAGTAGTTAAGAGAAACATATGAAGAAATTCCACAGAGAACTCAAAAGCTAGAATCATTTAAGGAATCTCCATTTGAGGAACAACCTAAAAAGGATTATTCCTATATGGAACCTCTTCCATATATTACACCTCCCAAATTTCATGAAGGAATTTAAAAATCCAAAAAAAGAGTCAATTTAAAAAATCTCTAGAGTTGTTTAAAAAAATACATTTGAATTCCCCTTTTGCAGAGGAAATTTCACAAGTATATTCTTATGTATGATTATTTGTGGACTTTTTCTAAAGTAAAAAAAGAAAATTAAAGACTTAGGAATAATTTATATAAATGAAGAGTTCTCCAAAATTTTCCAAAGGAAAATACCTTATAAGATGAGAGACCCTGAAAGTTTCTCAATTCCATGCACTATTGGGACATGTACATTTGAGAAGGAATCATGAGATCTAGGCATAAACATAAATTTAATTCCTATGTGTGTATAAAATAATTAGGGGATCATATAACTAAAACCAATAAAGATATCACTACAACCCTCTGACCATTCTATCAATCATCATCAATGATTACTCTAGGATGCCTTTGTAAATGTTGAAACATTAATTTTCCCTATTGAATTACTCATTCTTGATATGGAAGAGGAAGGTGATATACCCCTCATTCTGGGATGACCATTTGAATCCACTTGAAGGGATATGATTGATGTTAACCTAGGTATATTTTTTTCGAGTGGGTGAAGAGAAAATTGTATTTAACGTGGAAAAGTCCATTAATAAAAGAAATGTGTTGAAAATTTATCCAACCATCTATCATGATATTGAAAAAACAATCACGTAGAATGTGAAGATGATAATAAGATACCACCTCCTATTGAAAAAGAACCAATTGCTCATTGGGATGTTGATTTCATTGCACCTTTAATAAGATAGGCCATCCCACCTTTCATCCCCTCTATTTTCAATAACTATTTAACAAGGGGAATCAATTCAAAGATAAATTCTTCTTCTTTTGGAAATGTCTAGCTTTAGAAAATAAATAAAGCGCTGACTGTGAGGAAACCTAGGGTAGGTTTAATAGGTTAGGGTAGCTTACTCTTTAGGATAGTTTAGATGGATTCTAGAATTATGTTGAGAGGACCTAAGGTAAAAGGGCAAAAAATGAAAAAATACATGCTGTGTAATAGGTACACATAATGTAAAAGTTTTGAGGCTGAAATTTTTGAAAATTTATGATTTACATTCTATCTATTCAATACATGGAGTGCAATTTTTGAAATAGTTTAAAAAAACCCATGGACCTAGGGCTCATGGTGAACCCTCCTACCCCCCTCCGTTGCTCCCTCTGTCATGCGATAAAACCCCCACTCCTCTAAGCTCTCTAAACTTACCCCAAAACCCCCTAAAATACCTCCCCTCATTCCCTTACATCCTCCTATCCTATAAATATCCTTTCCCTCCATTATAAATGGCATGCACAAATATGGTGTGCATTCCACCCACCGACCGTACGCCTGAGCGCAAGGACACCCCTACTCTACCCAAGAGGTGGAGGATAAAAGCTAATCCATCACCCAAAAATCCTTCCTCATAGTCTTCCAATTAAATAAAATGTATAAATATACTTTAGGTGAATCCCAATCATCCTTCAGAAGATCCCAAGGCCATGCCCATCTCCACCTTCATCCTTGCCTTTATTTTTCTAACCCGACACACCAGGTCTGCTTGGTCCATCTCCAGGACAAGACAATGTGGGAAAACAAAACTTTAGATCTTGCTACTTTACAACACATACATATCTAAAATGAGTTCCCCCACCTCATAGAACACCTTCACCAAACTCCTATCACACAAGTGAAATAGGTAACTTAAAGGGAGATCTTCCTTGGATCCATGTCACATTTTTGATAGGCATAAACTTCGTTCACTTATGAATTGGAGGATGACCATGAGAGATCAGAATGGATGACTTTTCACTTGGAGTAGGAATCTACTCAATCGAATTTGTTTCCTCCCCCACCATTCTTAATCTATAGATAAAGACTAACAAGGTCGAGGCTACGAGACTTTGGCCTAGGATTACCAAAGTGAGTATGACCCCCACACTATGAAGAGAATAATTCTCCAAGGTATACATATATAGATCATACACATTGACCTTTCCCATGATTTGCTAGTACATGGTGATTCATATGGAGGGGTCATCTTGATAGAGGTCTACACTATAGAATCATCCATGGGTGACCCTACCGTCAACATGAATCAATAGTTTGGAGAGTTCTATAAGACATAGGTGAAATAGACTCACAACACGTTGATGGGTGGATCTTTCATCAATCATCTGGACAGGAACCTTAATTCCTTTGAGGAGGATAGGCCCCACACATCCCTTATCCCTATGGAGGGAACCTATCTTATACTTCTCCACAATATGGGGATTCTCACAAAATATGGTGAATTCTACCATTGGGAACCAACATACATAGAATATACTGATGAGGCCTCATCTAAGTATGTTTCTGATCCTACAACCACACCTTCCTCCCCACATCATTCTCCTACACCCTCCCTATACTCCACCGCAACAAATTCTATCATTCCCATCCCACCCACCACTATTCCCAACCACATTACTACACCTATCCCTAATACTTCCACTACAAATACTACTACCATATCACCCACCCTATCCATCCTAGCCAACCTATGGATATCCCAAAAGTATATTATGGTGAACTTACACAATATCTATCACCAATTGGGCATCCCATTCATTGAACCCCTATTCTTTACTGACCCTACCACACCACCAGCCCCTGTAAATGATCACCCACACCACCACCAAAACTTTATCATCCTCTATTCCATCACCATATCTTACCCCGACTAGCCTACCCTAGGAGATGAAAGACCATGCTACCTAGCATGAGTTTTGGACAAAGCAGGTCTGATGGGGAAAGGTTCCAACCCTTCCAACATCATCTGAGGTAAAATTCATCGACTCTACTACCAAACAAAGGGAAACCATCAGGATTAGTACATATCCTTAAACTTCAACCAATATCATTGAAAACACCACCACACCCACTATAATAGTTGAACCACCAACCCCTTAATACATAAATGATATTAATAGGGAGATCTAGATAAAGGAACCCTATATTTGGGAGATGACTCTAGATGAGGATCTCAACAATTTTGATTATACTGTTTAGTTTCCTGGTCCCCTCTCCAAATGTTTTATTCTATATGGGTGAAATTTTTTTGTACTACTTTTATTTCATTCCACATTATGTATCATTGATCTATATATATATGGCATATAGTTTTTATTTCACTATTTTTTGGATTAATTTTCATTTCATTAGTACATTACTTCTTCCATGTATATCTCTTCTTCCTCTTCCATGGTCACCAATGAGCTTGTTCCTCCACCATCTGCCCTCCTAATTTGGATGACTCAATAGCTGGATAATGTAGAGTTCTATTTTTAGGAGCTTCACTAGAGGTCTATTCCTAGTAGAGCCCCCCCCATAATAGGATCAAATTATTTTCTTACTGCATAAGATTCATGCTCAATATACCCATGAGGTGGTTAACCACACCAATAGTCCACATGATCTCGATGACATAGCCACAAGTTCCTCTATGACGAAGAGGACTTATGAGTAGATGGACGAAACTAATTGAACCTTTTTTCCATATTTATGGATGATGGTGTCATTGAAAGTACTTTATGGGAGACAACCCATATTTTTGTTTTATACATTTTTATTCTTGTACTTAAGATTTTTGTTTCCAGGTTAGAGGATTTTTGTTTAAAGTTCACCTTGAACTTCATCATACCTATATATCTACATATATATGAGCATGTTTTCATTATTATTCACCGAGTAAACCTACCCGTTTCACTACTTTTATCTTGTCTAAACCCTGTGGACTAATGTTTTAACAATTGAAGGATTAATCTTTCTAACACATTATGCAGGTAACCCAATTAGAACTCCTCATCCACTAAGTTTCCCCATGTAATGACAATCATTAAAGGCAAATCTCGATTCCTTAGATTCATTTTCAAACATCCCATTTTAGTTTATCTATACTATATTTATGATATCTCTCCCATGATGCTTTCCATGATAGTGTAGACACTATCTCATTTTAAGTGTGGGGGAGTATTTATTGAGTTTTATTTTTGATACACTTAGATTATTTCCTTTGTTCACTTATCTAGGAGAAATTTTTCATTAAAATAATTCTTTAAACCTAAAAACTTGTTGCACCAATTTAAATAAAAGAAAAAGTTATGTTGTAAATTGTTGAAATCAACGTTTCACTATTGTTTATATTTTTATATTGATTTTTGAGTGTATTAATGTAATTAAAAATTCAAATTTTTTTAAATTTATTTTGATTCACTTATTATTTAATTTTATATCCTGAGAAATTTCTAGTATTATTTTTTTTAATCCCATTCCCAAGAGGATTTTGAGCCCATGATTTCATATTCTTTTTTGAGAATATTTCTTGAGAAACACTTGGGGTATTTAAACCCATCAAAACATGGATTTAGATCTTATTGAGGATATGATTGAAGAAATAAAATTTTAATATGATAGAGGAAATATTTTTTGAGTGACTTTTTCTTGATACCCACCTTACATATTTTCTGATTTAGCCCATAGTTACCATCAGTTACCTATTTAGAATTCAGCTATTTCAAGACAATTATCCCTTCCTACCCCGCTCTTGGTATTATGCCTAGTTATCCTTTGAAGAAGTGTGGGGTAATTTTTTAGCTAATGGGAATGGGATGTTATAATTGAGGAGATGTGTTATGTAATTTTATCCAGAATTATATGATGTGATCCATGATTACTCTTGAATTTTTACACCACCCCTATTTCTTAAAAAACAAAAAAATATATAAAAAGAAAACAATTTTGGGTTTTGTATTAGGATGGTAAAAAATATCCATTTCTAGACTAATGAATCCTTTAATGGATCATATGTGGTTAGGTGATGGACATAAGATCTTTCCTAACCATGATTTTTGAAAAATTAAATAAAAGAAAAATAAAAATAAAAATAAAGGAACATGGTACATTTTTTATACTTATATATTGTATTCATGGATCCACTTTGAGATTATTAGAGCAGGGGTACCTTTTGATCTTGGAGGATACACTTAATTTCACTATTTATGTTTACCATGCACTATAATTTAGAGATTAACCTTATTTTGAGCTCGATTTTCACTTTCAACCCACCTGTCCTTAGCCTCAGAGTCATTTGAACCCTTTTTTCTAAATCCCTCATGATTGATTTTGTATTTGTCTTTACAAAGTGGATATTATAGAACCAATTCAAACCTATGGTTAGCAAAATTTATTCAAGGTATGAATATAACTCTAGTTACATTTTTACATTGAGTGATGTGAGAAAATTCATTTTGAGGTAAATTGAAAATGGGTATGGAATTTAAGAAGCATTTATCAAATTGTAATTAAAATAATAATAATCTAGATAAATAATTAAACTATGAGGCATGAAAAATTTTATATGCAATATTAATTTTGGAGGAATAACTTTTTCTACTCACACTAATTTTTATTTTCTTGGTTGTAAGTCATGTTCCCTCTTTAAATTTTGTTTTTGTAATCTATTTTGAGATTTGTTTTAGGACAAGAAATTGTTCAAGTGTGGAGAATTTCATTATCTAAAAGTATATATATATATATATATATATATTTGATACATTTTTATGGTCTATTATTACCTTATTTGATAATTCAATGGGTTTTGGTTTGTTTTCGCATGAATTAGGAATTCTGGACTTAAAGAAAGAAATGCTAAAAAAGTTCCAAAAAAAAATTTTACACAGTATGTATCACATACACGATGTATAGGATTCATTAATAACATGATTACAAGATGGAATACCAACTTGTAAAGTTTCTTCATGATGTGAAGTCATTATAGACCATGTAAATCCATTACATGACATGAAACTTTCAAAAATAAGAATCCCACCAAAAGTTAATTCTTGTAAGATGTGAAGAGATTACATGGATTGAATTCAAGACCTTTACTAGTCAAAGATAAAAATAGATTATTCGATGGGAAAAGTGGATCTAAATTACATATAATGAAACCAACTTATATACATGCATATATTGAGATCCAAGACACGTAAGCTATATGTGTAGGATTTTCATGCTAGGTAATTTTCAAGACTATTTATATTTTCGGTGCTCCACGTACAATAGAGTGATACATACTTTAATTTTTTATCATTTTATTCACATATTTTCATTACTTATTGTTCTAAACTAGATTCCTTTTATTAATTTATGGTTTTTATTGAATCTTTGTGAGTTATTAATCCTTATACGTCTGTTATTTTATATTGAAATACCACTTTCTTTTCTAACATCTGTTTCCATATCCACCTACTGTTCTTCATTAAATCTTGCATCATTCTTCATACACTATTCATTTCTAGTAAGTTTTTGATGGTTTATTAATTGTTTTGGTTATGGATTGCTCATTATTCATTGTTTCCATCTTGAAAAGTTAGTTATTGTTTATATTTTTATTTCTTATAATTTTTTGATATTGATTCTTGTCATGTTTAATCCTATATTGTCTCTTTTCAACTGCTTTATGATTATAAACAACATGCATAATATTTCCTTGCTTTTTATCACGAGTTCCATGCATGAATAATCTAACTGGGTTAGGGGTTGAGAGTAGGGGTGTTTCCAAATGTAATGAATCTTTAGATTGAACCTTGGTAACCCTATGGCTAATAATTTGGTTAATAAAAAATGTTTATCAGATTATTTCACACAACCTTGACCATGGGAACTGCGATTGAACAGACCTGACCTAATTGGAGTTGATTAGGACTACAACCTTTAGCATGTGATTCTTTCTCCATAAAATCCAAGAAGAATGAACTTATGTTGTTAGCTATACCTTGACCATGGGATAACTGCAGCGTAATTAGATCCTGTTAGTTTGACCAAAACCAATTGGTGACTTTTTCACCACTTCACAGCCTAATCCATAAGGCAATTTCAAGATAAATCTAGGATTATATTTTTTTAAGAACCCTGAAATTGACCTTGATCCCTTTCTTTAAATATCTGATTTAAAACTCTATACAATATAGACTTAGTGAAAATCCAAACCTGAAGAGTGAAAGTGAAGAATCCATCTAAGGGTTTTGTTTGATTGGATGATGACCTACCAATAGTATTTTTAGGATCAAACCTGTACTACCACTTTACTACACCCTTTTAGTAAGTGTAATTTGGAACAATAAATTATAATATTATCTCATCCCACATGAATTCAACAAAACATATGAGAGATTAATCATCTTAGGTGAAACCTTGGGTTTAACCAATAATAATATTACTGGAATGTTGTGTCCTCAATAAAATACCTAATGTCTATATGATATGCCCAATCAATTAGATATAGGTTCCATAGACCTCTACTCAAAGAGTCCCCATCAGCTGGAATCCCAACGTCTTGACGAATAATGATATTTTCCATCCAAATAATAATAAACTTCGACTCAAATCCTGGAATCCGTAGGAACAATGATGTTTGTACTCCCAATATCCCAGCCTAACAACCTCAAGTATCATGGAAGCCTCATCCCCCAACTGATGGTCTCATCACTTTAAACCGATGGTCTATCACCATCCATATGTATTTATATGGAGTGTAGTGCCAAACATGTTTTATGTTCAACACCATCACCTAATTTTCATAGTATATGGGGGCCTCCACCAATAATGAGTGGTCAACACCACCTCGATCTGAGTCCTATCTAGGTTCACATGATCTAAATATCCCAGCCTAACAAACTCAAGTATCATGGAAGCCTCATCTCCCAACTAATGGCCTCATCACTTTCAACCGATGGTCTATCACCATCCATATGTATTTCTATGGAGAGCACTGCCAAACATGTTTTATGGTCAACACCATCACCTAATTTTCATAGTATATGGGGGCCTCCACCAATAATGAGTGGTCAACACCACCTTGATCTGAGTCCTATATAGGTTCACATGATCCTAATGGTGCATTATCCAGCAAAAGGTTTGTGAAAATCACCAAACATACCTAATACACATCATTTGACACCTCATGCCCCAGTGATCATGTCGTTAAATCATGATGGTCATCCCTATATCAAGTCCCAAGAGCTAATAACTTAACCCGATGATCACATCACCTCAATATGATGACCATGTCGCCCAACCAAGAAATCATCATCAACCTGAGTATCCCAGGCCATGCCTTAACTTGATGAACTATTTTTCCTTAGTCTAGGTGATCAAAATTACCTAAATCCTTTGTCTTTTATCATCAAATTCCCATTTAACCAATTGTATCAATATAAAAAATTTAATTTAATTTTAAAAAAACCAGACCTAACCCACTCAGGTTGGTCCAAACCCCTTAACTGGATTTCCCACTTGTAGTGTAGTAGAAGAATGACCATAGACACCTCACATCATCCATTTAATCAATTAAAAGAAAATATTTATTTATTAATGTCTCACTCAAACATCCCACCCCAAACATATTAAATAATGCATGAAAAATTCCTATAAAATCAAGAATAAATCTAGGAACCACCTACCTTATAATCATAGGAACTCACTTGTCTGATGCAGGCCTCTAAATCGAGCCGAAATGAAAGAAAATAGGATTTTATAAAAATTACCTTAACATAAGACAAAATAGATCACATATATTAGGCATTAAATATGGTGAGATAACCAAGGAAGGGAAATAATATTAGTTGAGGACTTATCGATGCGCTTCCAATGAGATATACATATCAATATTCAGGTCTTGGATGAAGAATAACAAAGGAAACCTAGAGGAGAAGGGTGGGTCATGCTATGAGATCCCCTGGAATCCCTCCTAAATTATTCATGAAAAGAAAAGTAGAATAAGGGGGACAATACCCCTGTGTCCTTTTAAAAAAAATGCTTTACACACATTACATGGTGTGTAATTTCTACACGTTGTGTATTAGGTTCATGATGTGTAAACTAGTTACACATCATGAATTCCTTGGGTAGACCCCCAGTGCCTTGATTCCTTACTACATGTCATGAGATTGAATTATATGTCATGTAATCATTACACGACATGTATTTATGGATGTAGTCATTCTCAATATCCCAAGCCATCCATTCTTTCTTGGGTGTTTTCTTGAAATCCAGGGACTTATATTAGAGTTTAAAAGTTTAAAATTCCCAATAAAAATGACCATTTTAAAAAATCAAGAAATTATAATCTCCCCACCTTAATATAGCTTGTCCCTGAGCTATAAATCCTTATGTGGAGATGGTACTGAACATAACCATATCACTTAAAATTCATACAATCAACCCTGATTATTAAGCCATAGGAAAACTTCCCTAAAGGTGATATCCACTTTAGGAGTTACTTACCCAATGTAACACCCCATTCCTAGTTTCCCAGAGTCAGTGCATTACTTTATTACATTTTCATGATCATAATAAAATCAAATCCCAAAGGACCGATTGGTTTAGTAGCCTTAGAATATACTAGATACAAACACAAGTTTTACATTAAATATTGAATTGAAAAACAACATATTATCCCCTTTGAAAAATATAATATCTATTAGAATATCATTGCATATCAATCATAATATAATTCTTCAAATCCCATGGAAAAAATGAAACATAATAAAGGGGTGAGCTCAGATTCTTAGTAAGGATAAACAATATAGAAAAACTATCATAAATAAGCACAAAATTTTAAGTCGAGGTATAAAAATAGAACACAAGTCTTTTAAATATAATCTTCGGCATAATATGTAAATAATAAATAAAATAATGACATTTAAACTATCACATGGATATTTTAATAGTTGAATAATCACATGAAATATCAATAACTAATCTCATAATGAGGAAATGCATAATTCCAGACATCATAACCATACCTTCAAGGCCTCATGCCAAGACCATTACCATACCATCAAGGCATTATGGCAAGATACTAGTTTGTCTCATGAGACCTACTAATTCATCGAGGGGCTATAGCGGGCCTCACCCATCACTTACTAAGTCCAATACATTCTTCTTATGAAAATGGTGAAATATAACATAAACATTTGTATTAAAACTAACATACAAAATGTTAATACTTTAACTATAAACCACGAACGGTATAAAAATAGAACATCTATATTCAAATATATCATAAACTCTTCAATACAATATGGAAGATTGTATCATAATAATTCAAACTAAAATAAGCATAAAATATAAAAAAGGATGTTGATATAAATGAAAATAATTTAAAAAATTCATTAAAACTCTTTGATGGAAATATCCCTTTTTTACTTTGAAATAAATTTGAAGCCACAAAATTATAAAAGGAAACACTTATTTTAAAAACTAAATTATAATATTTTAAGGAAATCATCAAAATTTTAAGGTGTCATAATGGCATAAAATAGTTTTTTGTGTTTTATAAGTTAAAAAAACATTCTTTTCTTAAATTTGTCGAAAAGGTTATAAAGTACCTCATTTGGAAAATGATGAAAAGATTCCTTTAAAATATTTTAAAAAAAATTAAAACATGGGTAAAAATTAATTTAAACAATTATCGATAATATTTTTAATTACATATTAAGAAACATGGACATTTATGATAAGCATGTCTTAGTAGATACTTAAGTATAAGTAATCTTGGATAATAAAGAGATTGTTAAATTAACCCTTACCTTATACTTTACTTTAGTATAGGGTGATTGAGAATAATTTATAATGGTTAAAACATGTTATTAAGTTATACCAGGACCATATTCATATTTATGATATCATATATTATCCTCTTATATCATTTTGGGGATAATATTTTAGTATTATCGTTGTTTCAGGTGTTAACTGCTTCATTTTCGCATTCCTTTTTGGACATGTAAGTTAAGGTTTGTTATGAATAGGATGTATTTTATTCATGTAAATAATGAAATTAAGTTCATAATTATTATTTTTACTCATTATATAAATTTTATAATCATTCATGAATGGTTAATGTGGAGAATGAATCTCACTGCGTCGTGGAGATGGTAGGTTGTACATACACACAAGTGACGATATCATTCCCTTGATGGTAAAATGGTATGGAATTGGATGGTATATTAATTATAAAGAATCATTATCATGTTATATTAATTATTTATATCCATTATACTAATCATTATACCCATCCAAATAAATTAGTGTTGAATAGTAAATTACACAACACCGTAGAGGCGGTAAGCCGTATGCATGCACGCATTGTGATATTATTATTCGTAGGATGGGTAAAAGGAGGAATATGGGTGTAACATAATTTTAATAACATATAATCATGTATATTATACTGTAGATATTGTTTTATTATGGAAACAACAAAAAAAGGATGTAGAATAAGAAATGTACTTTGAAAGAGTTGAAAAAACAATTACCTTTTTTTTTTCAGGTATCACCTTTTGATTTGCACAAAAGGACACAAGTTGGTTTTCTTAACAAAATGTTGAATCTAGAATAAAGTTAGGGAATGTGGGAGAGTAAATGGGTAGGGGTTGTTTGAGCTAAAGGGACTTGGATTTGTGAGTTAATGAGAAGGAGAAGTTTTCTTTTATAAGAGAGGTGAGGGGCACTTTTGGAAAATCTTGAAATATTATTTTATTATAAATTGATTTTAGAATTATAATAGCCTAAAAGTGATATATTTTGAAGATAATATTAGGATAGGTCAAAATAATCTCAACTAATATGTTTTATACAAGTTTAGGCTACAAATTTAACCTTATCCTTTGGCTTTAACCCTTAGTTAAATAAATTAACTCTTACCTTGTCTTCTTGTATTTTTACACTATATGGTTAATATAGTTACTATAAAATACCATGAGAACATAAATTTGTTAATTAATGAAATTTTTAACATTATCTAAGTCAGTTGGAAGAATCTTAGATTTTTATGACTATTATATCATTTAATAAAATAGTATTTGTTTCAAAAACTCATTTTTTTTTCAATTTTGACACTATTTAGTAATTTATTTTTGTTAAAGTCATATAAACTTGAATAATTAAAATAAACTACATAAAATAATATATAACATGTCATAAACAACCATAAAATTCATGGATGGCATCAAAAGTTTCAAATTACATTTATTTTAATATTTATAATATCATTTATTTGAATCTTTCATTTATAAGGTATTCACTACATCATCATTGTGTTATAAATAAATTTATTTATTTAATTTCTAAAAATTATAAATAAAATACCATGATATAGGAAATATTTTTATATTTCTAATTAATATTTATAGTTGAAGTGATCATTTATAAAAACCAATATTAAAATTGTTCTAGTAAGGGGATACATGATTATAACATATTTGCCTTTATTTTAAATTAAAAGTTTTAAGTGTCATAATCACACACAAGTGGCTTCTAAAGGCCAAATTTTCACCCCAAGGGTTATATTGGTCAGAAATATCACATAAAATAGGGTTATTATAAGTGTTAGAGTAGTTTTATATTATTATAATATTATTTTTACCCTTATTTACCTGATTTAGCCTTTAACAATGGTAAATAAAAATAATTACTGAAGTTACTATTCAGAATGTCCAAAAATAAAAGGGGATTATTTAAATAATTTAGAAATTATGATTCCAAATATGGAATCCATTTTTATAAATTCAAAGCAGATAATTGGCAGAAATTAATTTAAAAATAATTTCTGTTCTTGAAATGAGAAAGAGGGTTTCTAAAAATAAAACCATCAAATAATTGACATGTGTTTATATCAAATTTTAATGTGAAAATTATTCCAATGACAAAAATTGTATTAAATAATAAAGACATAATCTAAGTATACTTTAAAATCAATTAAAAGGGTAATCTAACTATATAAATAGATTATATGAAAAAGCAGTCTTCATTTAAAATGCAATATTTTCCACTATTCATTAAAATGTGAAACTTTCTATAAAATTAAGAAAATTTCACCTTAAGATAATTTTTATATTCAAAATTCAAAAATTAAGTCTATTTAAAATAAATAAGATTTATAAATTTCAAAATGAGGTTAATACTCTTAAAAACCACTTTTTAAACAACTAGTTTGATAGGTGCACTCGATCTCGATGTTGCTTGTAGCGTAAACTATTGAATAATTTAGAAGAAATAATACCATGAAATCTTGGGGTGATACATTCTTACCTACTTTAATAAATTTATTCTCCACAATTTAAAATCAGAATTGAAAACTTGGGGTTTGATATTTTAAAATATATTTTTTTAAATCCCACATAAAAATGGATTAATGAGACCTATATTTTAAAATAAAGAAAGGGAAGTATGAAGGTTACCAGAAATAACCCATACTAGGGTTACATGTAAAAAACATATACAAAGAATAAAATGAAACCATCAAGTTCTGATGGAGAGTGATAGATAAAATTATTAGGAGAAATTTAACAACTAGAAAGCTATAATTCTGCGATGATACAAGGGACTATTTGATTCATCATAAAAGAAAGTACTAGGAAATTTTTTTTGGTTTTATGATATTTCCCATAGATTTTAATAATTCATTTAATTCATAGACTAAGAACATAATGAAACATAATTACTTAATGAGTAGAGTTTCCTCCTTTAATCAATTTCTACCCCAAACTCACCTTTCTCTCCAAAAGATGATAAAATTCAATTTATCTTAATCATATAGGGTTCCAAAAATGAACTTATATTCATATATTATACTGTTTAAATAAAAGAAAACTATTTTATACTAACCAGGATATCACGTAGGTCAGTGGTTGGTTGTGCACCCTTGTCACCCTTCAGTTGCGGGTTCAAGTCTCGCGGCCTTTCCAGACGCGACAGGTTGTCACCCGACCTGCAAGTTGTCTTTTTTTTTTTCTTCTAATTTTTAACTATATTATTATATCACTCAAAAAATAAACTAAATATATTCAACATTAATAAAAAAATTTAACCTTAAATAATACTATTTAATTTTCAACGTAATCCATTCCATCCTTTAGACTTCTCCAAAATTATTTTATCCAAACTCACAGTCCTAAAAAAATTACATGGAAGGTCACATAACATAATGCATATTTGTTTTTTCACAATACCTTCATCATGTATTCTATTAAAACATGGTAATACCTTGAATTACCATAAAACCTTGTAATATTAGATATAATCTTTAAATGAAAAAATGTTGTGAACTCCAATAATGATGGAATAAACAAACCATTAATCAGTTCCAACATAGTCAATAATATCCAATATACTTTATCCAAATAATTATCTCAGTGTCAGAAATATATTAAGGGTTATATTTACCTCAACCATATATTTTCCAAAATGTTGAGCTTGTAACTGTGTCACTTTACTTTGTATCATAAAATCAAAAATCTTTAATGAAATTGTACTGCAGTACAATCCTTATATACTCTATAATTATTACAACCAATATATTTTTAATTCAAATAAAATAATTCTTGTATAGGAATATTAAAAATTACTATTCATCTACTATAGTATAATAACTCGATCATTATCCAATAACATCATCTGGTGTATATTCCTTTGACAATTGGGACATTGATTCACATAGTGTACCATATCCTTGTAGTTGAAGCATTGTACATTGGAAACATTTTTCTTACCCTTGAAATCAAATAATTGGTGCCCTTTTCCTCCACACTTATAAAAAACTCGCATTCCCTTCAAGAATTTACCAGGGTGATTCTTTCCACAATTGTCACATGTGGGAAAATCCTTCTTTCCCTTCTTTTCTTTATCTATCTTTTTCTCATCCATCATATTCTTCTCTATATCCCCTTCAAATCCAAAGGACTCAAATAATTATTTACTTATCTTATTAACACATGATACTACTTATTCATACGATGAGAATACATGGGATACAATTTCACTTAGAAATTTATGCTTACGATTATTCTTCTTACTCTTTGGATCATGTGCATTGGTGAGGTTCACATTCCTTCTACTGGGCACCATTTCTAAATGACTATATACACTAGGTTAGATCATATCATAATTTATAATTCAAAAACTATAAAAAAATCTTAATATAAATTGAATATTTACATGTATCTAGTCTCATAATCATAAAAATGGTTTCTTTGGGGACATACTTACTCATAAATCCTTCATAAAGGTTTGTAAATAAAATATGAATTATCCTAAGCATATCCCTCAGGAGTGTCAAACCAGGTGCCTAGTAAGGCCCATTGTCATGTACCAGGTTACCCCGAGTCAAGATCAGAACACATTGTCAGAGTTTTCAACCCTAGGTACATCTGTTCTCAAACCATGTTCACTTTTAGTATGCATAAAAATATTTATTTTATAGGAATACCCATATAATACCTATTATAACAAAATTATAGGATTTTCTTCAATACTTATCCTCAAAGACTATCTTAGGGTGTTGTTACCTAATCAATGTTTTTCTAAATCTACTTCTCAAGGTTTTCACTAAACTTTCTATGATACCAACTGTAATTCCCTGACCCTAGTTTCCTAGAGATAGTGCATTATTTTATTACATTGGCATGATCATAAGAAAATAAAATTCCAAAGGACCGATCAACTTTGTAGCCTTGGAAAATACTATATACAAACATAAGTTTTACATTAAATATTAAAATAAAAAACAACATATTATCCCCTTTAAAAACTATCATATCCATTAGACTATCAATCAATGTCAATCATAATATACTTTTTCACATCTTGTGAAAAAATGAAACATATGAAAGGGTTGAGTTTAGATTCTTAGTAAGGATAAACAATATAGTAGAAGATATTATAAATAAGCATAAACATTTAAGGCAAGGTATAAAACCAAAACAAAATCCTTTTAAACACAATCTTCATCACAATATAGAAAGAAAAAAATAAAATAATTCCATTTAAACTTTCACATGGATATTCTACTAGTCGAATAATAACATGAAATATCAATAACTAATCTCATAATGATGAAATACATAATGTCGGATATCATAACCATATTATCATGGCCTCATGCCACCATTACTATACCATCAAGGACTTGTGCTAAGACACTAGTTTTTCTCATGAGACCCACCGATTAATATAGGGGATATAGAGGGCCATGCCTATACCTTACTAAGTCCAACACATTCCTCTTATGAAAAGAGTGAAACATAACGTAAACATTCATATTAAAACTAGCATATGAAATGTTAACACTTTAACCATAAACCATGAATGGTATAAACATAGAATATCCACAATCAAGTATATCATAAACCCTTCAATACAATATGGATGTATATATCATAATAAGTCAACCTCAAATAAGCATAAAACCCAATAATGAATGTTGACACAAACTAAAATAATTTAGTAAATTAATTCAAACACTTTTAGGGAAATATAATTTTTTATTTGAAATCATTTAGAAGATGCACAATTATAAAAGAAAACATTTCATTTGAATATCAACAAATAAAATTGTAAGGAATGCTTCAAAATGTTAAGTCATCATAATGGTGTAAAATATTCTCTTGCACCATATAAGTTAAAAAAATATTCTTTCCATAAATTTTTCAAAAAGGTTATAAAGTACCTCACTTGGAAAATGATAGAAAAATTCCTTTCAATGTTTATTGAAAAAACTAAAACATGGGTAAAAATTACTTTAAAAAATTTTCGATAATATTTTGAATTATATTTTAAGAAACATGGATATGGATGATAAGGATGTCTCAGTAGACACATATGTTTAAGCAATATAATATAATAAAGAGATTGTGAAATTAACCCTTAACTTATAATTTAATTTTAAATAGGGTGACTTAGACTCCTGTATAATGTTTATAACATGTTATTAAATTATACTAGGACCATATTCATATTTATGATATCATATATTATCCTCTTATATCATTTTGGTAATAATATTTCTGTATTACCATTGTTTTGGGTGTTAACTGCTTCATTTTCCCATTCCTTTTTTGCCATGTAAGTCATGTTTGTTATGAAATGGATATATTTTATTCATTTATAGAATGAAATTAAGTTCATAATTATTTTTTTAATCATTATATAAATTTTATAATCATTCATGAAGGGTTAATGTGGAGAATAAATCTCACCGCGTCGTTGAGACGGTAGGCTGTACGTACGTACAAGTGATGATATCATTCCCTTGATGGTTAAATGGCATGGAATTGGATGGTATATTAATTATAAATGATCATTATAATGTTATATTCATGATTCATATCCATCATACTCATCATTATACCTATCCAAATAAAGTAGTGTTGAATAATAAAATACACCACAATGTGGAGACAATAAGCCATACGTATGCACACATGGTGATATTATTATTCGTAGGATGAATAAATAGAGGAATATGGCTGTAACATAATTGTAATAACATATTAGCATGTATATAATACTGTAGATATTTTTTTTAGTATGAAAAAAATATAAAAAGATGATGATGAAGAATAAAAGAACTTTGAAATAGGTGATAAAACAATTACCTATTTTTCTAGTAACTCCTTTTGATTTGCACAAAAGGAATCCGTAGGTCCATTTTATGCACAAAATGTGTCCCATAGGATGAGTTTAGGGATGTTGGGAGAGGAAATGGGTAGGGGTTTGCCTAGCTAAATGGCTTTGGAGTTGTGAGTTACTGAGAAGGAGAAGTTACCTTTTATAAGAGAGGTGAGGGGAACTTTTGGAAAAGATTGAAATATTATTTTATTATAAATTTATTTTCATATTATTATAGATCCAAAGTGATATATATAGAGTATACTATGATGATGGTTCTAAATCCTCTCAACTTATAGGTTTTAGACAAGTTTAGGTTACAAATTTAACCTTACTATAAAATGCCAAAGGAACCTCAAGTAGAACATTAATGAAATGGGTAACATTATATTAGTCAGTTGGATGAATCTTAGATTTTTATGACTTTTATATCGTTTAATAAAATAGTATTTGTTTTAAAACCTCATTTTTTTCAATTTTGACACCAATTAGTAATTGATTTTTGTTAAAGTCATAAAAACTTTATTCATTCCAAAAATCTACATTAACTCAAATATAACATGTAATAATCATCCAAAAAATTCGTGTATGGCATAAAAAGTTTCAAATTACATTTATTTTAATATTTATAATATCATTTATTTGAATATTTAAGGTATTCAATGCATCATCATTGTGTCATAAATAGATTTATTTATTTAATGTCTAAAAATTATAAATAAAATACCACGATGTAGGAAATATTATTAGATTTCTAATTAAAATTTATAGTTGAAGATATCATTTATATAAACAAATATTAAAATTATTTTAGTAAGGAGATACATGTTTATAACATATTTTCCTTTATTTTAAATTAAAAGTGTTAAGTGTCATAATCACACCCAAGTGGCTTCCAAAGACCATATTTTCACCCAAAGGGTCATCTTGGTCAGAAATACCTCATAACATAGGGTTATTATATGTGTTAGAGTAGTTTTATATAATTATAATATTATTTTTACCCGTATTTACTTGATTTACCCTTTAACTGTGGGAAATAAAAATAATTACAAAAGTTACTATTCATAATGTCCAAAAATAAAATGGGCCTATTTATATAGTTTGAATGCTATGATTCCAAATATGGAATCCATTTTTTAAAATTCAAAACACATAATTGTCAAAAAATAATTTAAAAACAATTATCCTTGTCGAAACGAGAAAGTGGGTTTTTAAAAGTAAAAACCATCAAAAGAATGGCATGTGTTTATATAAAATTTTAATGTAAAAATAATTCCAATGACCACCATTATATTAAATGATAAAAAATAATATAATTATACATTAAAATAAATTAAAAGGATAATATAAATATATAAATAGATTTTACAAAAAGGTTGTCTTGAATTAAAATGTAGTATTTTCACTATTCATTAAAATGTGAAACTTTTCCAAAAATTACCAAAAATTTCACCCTAAGATAATTTTGATATTATTAATTGAAAAATGAAGTCTATTTTGAAAGAAAATATGATTTATAAATTTCATAATGTGGTTAATACTAGTCATAACAACTTTTTAAATGGATAGTTTGATAGGTGCGCTTGAACTCGGTGTTATGTGTAGCACAAGCTATTGAATTATTTATAACGAAGTGTACCATGGAAGCTTGGGGTGTTACAACCATTCGATTACAGAATCAAAAAATATGATTTATAATGGCACATAAACCGTCCTAGGACTCAAAAGTCCTCCTATGAAAAATTTTCATTCCCGAACCTCATCAGGTGCTCAAATCATTCCAATGTCAGATATGTCACCCATCAAGTCCCACATCTCATTAGATGCCCCTAAGTACTTATTCTATATACGAAACTCACAAAAATACGACATCTCATCTGATTCCCATGATACTACATCTCAATAGAATCTCACAATAATCTTACATCATATATAAATATTCATTCCCATAAAAATCCTGATTCCTATGAAGCTCATGTATAACCCCCCTCACATTAATTCCCACAAGAAGTCCTGGTGTCAATGCACCTCATATAAAACTTACATTGCATTGATTCATAGATTCCTATTCAACTCAGACACACACACACACACACACACAGATATATATATATATATATCATGCACCATTACCAATGCCAACCTACTAATCAACATCCGGTTAGTCCAAATTCAATACGCGTTCACCTCGTGCACCAAAACAAGCCAAATACCAAACAATAAGAAAACATAGTAATTCCCATAATATACCTCTAACTATCATAATATCCTCATCCTACTATTCACCTAGATGCTCTACTATATGCACCTGGCCTGGAGTCCATTTCCCGAGGCCTTGCCTCCCTACAGAGCTACACTAACTACATTCCCATGACCCCAATTCTAGGTCCCACTGCCTCTTCCACAACATCCACATGTACCTGAATCCTAGTTATTAGATCTTGGTACCACTCCTAGTTTGATCACATATCCCTGATTCTACCTCGGTCCCTGGCTCCTATTCATTCGAGAATGATTCATAGAGAACCTTTTCAGAGAGAATATCTGGATGCATGCCTAAAAATCCTCTAGAACTCGATCACAATAGGTCCCAACATGCCCTAGATGTCTAAACTAGAAGCACATAGTTGAAGAACCACTACTCGGCGATCTTCTTAAATCTATTTCTTGATTGCCCAACTGAGATTCCTCTCGAACACGCTTCCTGTTACTTGAAGCATTACCACCAAAATCACCTAATGCCATCACCTGGATTGAATAAGACCAGATCGTTAGATCCCCCCTAACTATCAAAACCTAATTGACCAACTATAAAAATGAAATAAACTAAAATATATTAAACCAAACCTTGGTGGAATTCCATAAGACATTCTAAAAATGATACACCATAGAGATGTCATCACCCACCATAGTAGGTGAGAATCTGGACAGATCAGTGAATTTCGCCATATATTCCATGACTGATGTATTAATCTACTAAATATTCATGAATTAGTGGGCCCTATCATACCTAAACATCTCTGGAAATAAGTTCTTGAAGAACCTGGGTTTGAAGTCCTTCCAAGCTAGTCCCTCATGACTACCCACTTGATCCTATACATCCCACAAGTGTTTTTTCAGTTCTCTGAGCATGTACATTTCCAGCTTCACCCTCCAACATGGGGGTGTATCGATCTAGTTTAAGATATTCTGGATTGAATCTATCTGGTCATCTGATGCCTATGGTCCACCCTCACATAGAAATAGAAGTGGGTGATGAGAATGAAACTCTAAAGTCAAGTACGCCATAGATGGCTCTGCTCCCTAAGCTCCCCTATAGATTTGATATATAACAAGAACGAGGCTCACCTTAAGTTTCTCATAAAGACATGGTAAGTCCTTTATCTGTGGCTATCCCTTATATACCAGAGCTTTTACCTATGACTCATGATCATCACAACCCTCCAGGGCCTCATCCTAGCCCTCAGGGGACTCATCCTATACATGCTCATGTGGCACCATATCACTACCCTCCTTACACTCCACTATAATCCATTTAGGTGGAATCCTATGGAATAAAAAACATGATGGTTAGAAAAAATCAATAGTACATATATATCGCAAAAGGTAAATCTATAATAGGCAATGCATCTCACCACCCTTACACTCCCCTACCGAACCATGTCACATGATATCTAGCCTCATGCCCCTCACCTACCCATATCAGAGCTAGGTGTCAAGTATCATCCAGACTCATGCCCCCTTTTATATCCACATTGAATTTAGTCATCACATATAATCTAGCCTTATAGATCCTTTACTTCCCATAATAGGGTCATACATCACATATCATATATCATTCTTATGTAGTTGAGTAGAATGTCACAATAGAGGCTATATAGGAAAATACTATTTAGATTCTTTGTTGACACTTTAAGTTACTCACCCCTATCATCATATCTTCCTACTCATACTGGAGTTAAGACTATATATCATAGCACATATAATCACACATATATTTCATTGGAACCACATTCTTGGGATATATGAGTAGAATTCAACTAAAAGATACTATATAAGAAAACATTGTTTTGATTATTTGTTCACACTTTGAACAACCCAACACCTATTAGCGCATTCCGGATTCCCAATGAAAATCCTAAGAAAACATAAATCATATGATACTACGTGCCTATCATGATGCATGAGAAATATTACCTTGCCATACTAGGCCAAGGGATAAAGACATACAATAGATAAATATCACACCCTAGTGTTCCAACTAAGGTGTAGATCAAATAAAATGTAAAATAGAAAAGCAGAACACCAATTTCCCACCCCTGGAAACTTGGTCTATCCCCAATGCATGGGGATAAAGGCACCCAAACACGAGCTCTATACCCAGTCCTGACCACATCCTAGTCACCAGCCTAGAATAAACAAAATATTAAGATAAAAAAGGAGAAAATAAAACTCCTATTATACCATTTGTAGTGACCCAACTCGATTTTACACTAGAATAGTGCTTTGGGTTTATTTTCCACTAAGCCTTAGGTGCACCTCCTCATACACCAAAAACCACTGACTTGAAGTGAGAGACTTAGAGGTGATATTGAGGAGACTATACCATATAGTGGTGAGAATATTAGTGGTTTATATGTATACATAGTTGAAGACGACCATAAAATAGTGGAAGAAACATATGAAACTTAGTGAATGCATAAAAAATAGAATAGTTAATAATGAAAAAACATACCATTTATATATAAAAAATGCTATATTAGGTCATAAAAATAGATAAACTAGGTCTCCAATTGATGACTGTAATAATATATACATATATAAAGCG
This sequence comes from Viscum album, assembly GCA_963277665.1. Taxonomy (NCBI): domain Eukaryota; kingdom Viridiplantae; phylum Streptophyta; class Magnoliopsida; order Santalales; family Viscaceae; genus Viscum; species Viscum album. The sequence continues at coordinate 4,995,116 of OY728145.1, forward strand.
TGTTGAACAAAAAAGAAAAACTCCAACTGATGTAGATAAACCATCATGGTCCCTTTCCATTCATACTATGCTAAGCTGCACAACATGATTGCTAAGGTCAATCTCCCAAGCCTAATCCCTTACCTGATCTCAAAGACATAAAGTCTACAGACATCATGATGGTCTTATGTATGGTGTGAGAATAAATCTTAGTATGCCACCACCAATGTGTTCCTATATTACATTCATGAATATGTAAGTTTATATTGAAAATAAATAATAATAAAATAATTTCACATTTAATAAAATAATATGCTTCCATTGTGCTTAGTAGCCACAAAGAAGAAATCACCTTCTTTGTCCATCACCAGTATATGTCTGAACATGTGCCCCCAATTATATATATAAAATATAGAATTTTTTTACATATATATAATTTCATTGGTGAGGATCCATGGAATAATCCCAAGTAATCCCCTGAAAAAATGCATTCTAGGTGAACCCTAAGGTTCCACCTATAATAATAATATCACTGACATCTTTTTCCCTCAATAAAATACCTGACATCTATATGGCATTACCAATCAATAAGACTCAGGACCCACAAAATTCCACTCAAAGAGTACCAATTGGCTTGAAGACCAATGTTCTAGGATACAAAAATATCTTTCCCCCAAATAATTATCACTGTCGGCTCTAAGCCCAACATCTCAAGGCACAGTTATGTCTATCCTACCAAATATCTTGGACCAATAGCCTCAAGTATCATGACGACCTTAGCTATAACGACCCAAATATTTATCAATAGAATTATTTCCCTTTTTATAAACATGTTATATTTTATAAAACACATACATATAAATGATTCTCAATGAAAACATCATCCTCATAAATGAAGAATTAAATAAGTGATATTTGAATAAATTAAGGAACCCTTACTGAAGGAATAGTAACATGCCCTTTGGAATTGTAATATGACCATTAGAAATATTAATCTGACTAATACAACAGTAACCTAACCTATGTAGTTATAAATAAAATTTAGTCATCTTATAAATGATCATATTATATAATTATATCAAGGTAAATAAATATTTTAAATATTATTAATTATGTGTTGGTATTTTTATAACACATAAAGGATCATTTATAATTTAATAATTAATATAATTATTTAAAATAAAAATTATTCATAAATTAACATTTATGTGTCTTATGGGTATAAGATAATTTTATAAGACCTCAATTAATTTTTCAAAGTGTAAAAGAATCCAATATAATTTTATAATTGGTATTTTTTGAATAAATGGTGTAACACCCCAAGCTTCCATGGTACGCTTCTCTTTGAATAATGCAATAGCGTGTGTCGTACACAACATCGAGTTCTAACACACCACAACCAATCAAACTAGCCGTTATGAATAGTAATACCCACTTTTTGAAATTTAAAAATTTTATTTTTCAAAATGGACTTCATTTTTGGATTCGTAATATCTAAATTAGCCTCGAGTGAATTTTTGGTATTTTTCTAAAAAACTTCATTTTTTGTTGAATAGTGAAACCACTAAGTGGTAGTTAAAAAACTGAATTTTTCATAAAACTTAATTTTACCACTTATGTTAGTGGAATTTCAAAAATCTTAGAGACACAGTTAATATCAAGGAGTAATATGTGGTTTAATGAGATGAAAATAATTTTTGGTGAATAGTAACTTTTTACTTTTATTTACCACGGTTAAAAGTAAATAGGGTAATTAAGGGTAAAAATGATATTAATATTACCCTAACAGATTTTCTAATTCTATTGGACAAGAGTATCTCAACCAAAAACAACCTTAGGAATAAAATATTATCATTTAGGTCAACTTGGATTAGATTAGGACATTTATTATTATTTAATTCAAAGAAGAGTTGAAAGAGTTAAAATCAAAATTTATTTACTAAAACATTTTTAATATAGGTTTATACATAAGATAAATTAGATTGTAAATATTAATTAGAAAGATAAAAATATTTTCTACATAATGGTATGTTATTTATAATTTTTAGACATTAAATAATTTAATTTATTTATGACACAATGGGGAAGTAGTAATTACCTAATTAATGAAATATTAAAATAATTGATATTATAAATATCAAAATAAATTTAATTTTAGACTTTTTATCAATGAAACTAATTTTCTAGGTTAATATGACATATTAGGATTGATTATATAATTTTGTTTCTAAGTAATAATGCTGTTATGAATTTATCAAAAACAAAATACCCAATAGTGTCAAAATTGACATAAAAGAGTTTTTAAAAAAAATATTATATTATTAATTTATACTGAATTCCTAAAAATCTAATGTTCGGAAAAGAGACTTATATCATGATAGGTGTATCAATAATGGAACACTTGGGTGTCTTTTGGAGGTATATAGTAAGTTTATTAACTATATAATATAAAAATACAAAGTGACATGGTAAGTGTCAAACTAATTAACTAAGAGTTAAAACTAAAAGATAAGGTTAATATAACGACCCAAACCTGTATAAATTCTATTGGTTGAGTGGTTGCAACCCATCCCCACCTTACCCTTTAAATAATCCACTTTGGAGCCATTAGAAACCGAATATGAATTTATTATAAAATAATATTTCAAGCTTTTCCAAAGGTGCCCCTCACCCCTCTTATAAAAGGGAACTCCCCCTTCTCACTAATTCACACATTCAAAGCCTTTTGGATCGGCCAAACCCTTCCCAAATACTCTCTAAACTTCCCTAAATTCAACCTCGAGGCCTTAGTTTGATCAGAAATCCAGCCTAAAGAGCCATTTTGATCAAATCAAAAGGAAGAACCCGAAGAAGAGGTAATGTTTTCACCACCCTCTTTCAAGTTCCTTTCTTCTTCAACTTCTTCTTTCTTTGTTATTCCCATTATGAAATAATAACTCCAGTATCTTATATATATTGTGATGTTATTATAAATATGGTACAACCATATTCTATATTCTATCAATCCTTTGAATGACATGTCACCATACGTGCATACGTACGGCTTACCGTCTCCACGTCGTGGTGTAATTGTTATTCAATAAATTATTATTTGGATGGCTATAATAATTATGTGTAATTCATATAAGTAATAAATATAACATGATAATTATTCTTTATATATGATATACCATCCAATTATATATTATTTTAATATCAAAAGAATGATATTGTCTCCCGTGCATACGTACGGACTACCATCTCCACGAACGCGATGAGATTCATTATCCATCGTATCCATTAAAGTATAATTCTAATTTGATGATTAAAAGTAATGTTTAAGAACTTTATATAATTCTGGATATGAATAAGGTACAACCTATCTATAACAAACATGACTTATGTAACAAAACATATAAAAGAAAACAAGTAAGTTAACACCTGAAACGACGATAATTCTAAGATATTATTAACAAGGCAAATTTAAAAGATCATATATGATATCATAATTATGTATATGGTTCTTGTATAATTTAATAACAATGTTTTACCTATTATAAATGTGGTTAACATACCATCGAATAAGGAAAAGTATAAGGTAAGGGGTTTTCATCTCACTCCTTATTCCAGTGAGATTCATGCCATATTGCCACTATTACCTTTTGTGTGCTGTATGTAGTGCCCATAATTGTATTCTTTGTAATACACTTTAATTTATGTGTATTTACATATTCTGTGTATGATACCTCTTTCATGGGGTGTATGTTTCATAAGTTACCAAATAGTTAAGGGTTAATTTCACAATCTCTTTATTATCCAAGGTTCTTTTTACGTAAGTATATACTGGGACATATTTATTATCCATATTCATGTTTTTTTGAAATAGTTTTCAAAGGGATTATTTTAAGGGAATTTTTACTAAAACATGATTTCAAATGTTTTAAATATTTATTCTTCTAAATCATTCTCATTAATGTCCATGTCTTCAAAATTATTTTTAAGGATTTATTTACATGGACATGAATGTTTTTAAAATGTTAATTCCTTTCAAAAGTTTCAAAGTGGTATGAGACACTTTGATTAAAAAATGTATTTAAATGAATTATTTTCCAAATTGTGTGACTTTTAAATGTTTTCATGAAAAAGATATATTTCTATCAAATATATGAAAATCCAGTGTAAATGTATGCGTATTTAACACAAGCTTAAAAATGTTTTCATAAAACCTGACTCTCGAGTGTGGTAGAAAGGAAGGGATTGGGAGTGGACCCATCATGGCCTGTAATTAGTCGACCAGTCTCAGAATTATTTATTTTGTTTTCAGAAGCTTATATAATGTTTTCAGAAAAACCCTGGAGTACATTTGAGCAATTTTAAACATAAGTATCTTCTACAAAATTGAATCGGTAGGTATCATGAGACAAACTAGTGTCTTGGCACAAGGCCTTGACAAAATCTTATTTGTAGTCTTGGCACGAGGCCTTGGCTATGTGGTTATGATAGTCTGGAATTATGTATTACATCATTATTAAAGTGGTTATTGATATTTCATGTGATTATTTGATTAGTAGAATATCCATGTGAATAAGTAAATGACATTATTTCATTTTATTTTTTCCATAGTATGTTGAAGTTCAAGTTTAAAAGGCTTTTGTTTTAGTAATACATTACCTTAAATGTTTATTCTTATTTATGAAAGTTTTCACTATATTGTTATCCTTACTGGGCATTTGAGCTCACCCCTTTTCTATGTTTTATTTTTCTCAGGATGTGAAGAAGTAATTTATGAATGACCTACAAGGATAGTATGAGGGGATAAGAGTGTGGACTATGGAGACTATATTGTTGTAGTTTTCATTTTATGATTTAATGTAAACTTTATTAATGTATATAGTTATTCCAAGGCAACTAAACTAATCGGTCTTTC